>JAFBJW010000070.1:100249-758272 GCA_016785235.1 Pseudorhombus dupliciocellatus
TCACACAGGTTCAGGTCCACTCATGGAGGTTAGGAGACGGTTTCATTATAAAATAAACAATGTATTATTGTATTTAAAACAGATCAAGATGTGGAGGAAAATAACACAAAATAAAGAGCTCAACTCAAGGAGGGGAACTGCAGCTGCGGCTTACCGGTCGGGGAGTGGGTGATGAGGGAGTGAATATCCAAATCAATAAGATCACCCCAATCTCACACTAAAAACGTGACGTGCAAAAAAAAAAAAGGAAAATCAAAACGGGGGTCACACAGCACACAGGGAATCCTACACCCAAAGGAACCACTGCCACCGCCGTCGGCCTTCAGCTACAGAGGAAAAGGGAAAACACCATTAAAAGAGCTTGAATACAACGCAACAAAAAGTACTCCACAAAACAATAAACAAAAGATAATTAATAACAAAAGAATATTCAATCAAATCAAGAAAAGAACCATAATCAATAATCACTAATATGGCAGAAACAATAAAGAATCCCAACGCTAATAATACCAAACAAGTAACCCAAAAGAAAAAGGAAATAATCCCACCACACTTGACAATCACACACACACACACACACACACACACAAGGCAGGTGGCCTCGAGACAACGTCCAGGGCGCCGGGCGAATCGAGGGCCGGGTAGGCACGAGCAACCACCGCTCTGAGGTTAGCAGCTCCGAATCCCCCGTGCCCCAGAAACTTAACGAATCACTACCCCGATCAGGATGCCCGTCCGTGCGCCGGACCAGCGCAGGACAGTCCCGTGCACACACGCGCACACTCTCACACACCAGCTGTACGGACAGCAACCACAGTACGGACGGCAGGGGGCCAGAGTACGGACGGCAGCGGCGAGATAACGTGACCTGTTTACGTAGCACTCTACGGCTCACCTCGCTGCCGGTCAAAAACGGCGCACAACCTCCGCAGTGTGGTATAGATCTCAGGGGGAGGTGCCGGTCTACTGCAGGACAGCCAGTTAACTATACTGTAAGATGCACAGCGGGAGTAACGCCACATTCCGTAGCGTGCTTACCTGTCGTGGACGGCGAACAGCGAGCGCCGCGACCCGGAAGTGGGCGGGCCAAAGGCAGGGAGCGAGAGACCAGGGAGGGCACGCAGCCCATTCATAAATGCGCGACCACACCACCCATTGGCTAATGAGCCAAAGGGGCGTGGTTAAGCCAGAACCTGAATTGACGGTGGTGAGGGGCCTCATACCACTACACAAGGTCTCCAACAAAATCAGAACACTCAAAGGATAAACAAAGGGTGCCGTGCAAAGGTCTGAACTAAACTTAGACAGAACCCAAAGGTTCAGGAAGCGAGAACAGAGCAGGAAGGAGCACGTGATGCTGGGAGAGTCATGGATCAACAAACTGACAAACAGAGCCGGCACAGACACACACAACTGATTCTCAGGGGCTGATGGGACACAGCTGGAGCCCACAAGGGCGGGGCTAACACAAGGAAGTGGCAAGTGCCCTGAAACTAGAAGAGAACTACTTTTCAAAATAAATCACAGGAAGTGCAAAACAGGTCAAACGCACAGAGACTTGACACACCCATCCTCCTGTGAGGACATCACTCAGTGACTGGATGAAAACACGACATGAAGCCTCTGATTCGACATCTTTTCTCAGGGATGAAGTTAAAATCAGGGCTTTTCAGATCTTTAAAGAATCCTCCTGATTCTGACTGATGGACACCTCGGCCCCCGCAACTTCACCAAGTAATATCAGAAAATGGCAAAAAATACACAAGTACAGAACAGATATATTTAAATTTCTCTCTCCTGCCAGGTTGCCGCTGACATGCTGGCTGTGTGAATGGTTCACCACATATGGCAGATGCAAGCTTTGGGGCCAACTTGTTGAATCTGATGGATAGTGAAAAGGCCTTTGGGCTGCATGTGTCGGCCCTCCCCATCCCTGTGCTTCTCTCTCCCTCCGTCTGCCTTTGTTTCGTCCTCCTCCGATTTACTCTCTGCGCCTATTGATTATCAGAACTCCCTCTCAGCGCTCAGATATATTACGTCCTCTCCTCGGCTCTGACTGCTGGAGGTTCTCCAGCTCTCTGCGAACCTGCCTGATCCTCAGCAGAGGTGAGAGGCTGCAGCTCGCCGTGTTCCAGCTCAGCCGAGGTGAACGCAGAGAGGTCTGTGTCCCTGGCACACGATTCCTTCAGCATGCTGTCACGTCCCTTCAACTCTCCCCTCCTCTGATGTTACCTGACAGGTGAGGGTGTGTGTGGGTTGGTGTGTATTTTGTTTCATACACCACCAACAACAGGACGGGGGTGGGGGCGCTGGATAGAGAAGGAGGTGGGAGGTAAGTAAGAAGGAGACAAGGGGGAGCTGGGTGTGTACGTGCACTTTGGATCTGCGTGTGTGTATATGTAGGCATCTGTGTGTGTGTCTATTGATTTGTGTGTGCCATGGACAGGGAGGGAGTGTGTGTGTGATGGCAGTGCCTTCAGGCTCCTCCAGGCGTAAGAATCAGTGAGCAGGTGGAGAGCACCGGCAGCGCTGTCTTCTGACGGGTCCCCGCCGTCTCCTGTTTTGTCAGGACCCCTGGAGCGAAGACTGGGGAGTGTGTTAGTGTGTGTGTGTCGAGCGGTTGGGCTGCACTGTGATCATTAGGATTCACAATGGCTTTGACAGCGTGGCTCTGCAGCGCTGGACGCAGCATATGCCCGTGGAGATAACTGGTTGGCTGACTGGTTATCTTGCAGGCTGGCCACCACTCTGACCGCGTCCGCTCCGCTGCTGCGTCCAAAGTCCTTTAATTCACTCAGACACAGCTCTGGATGTTAGGCCGCCGCACTCTGCGAGCTGCGTTGCATCAGATGGGACCACCAGTCTGAATTATTTGTTTGCGATCAGAGTTGTGATTAATTTAGCCGCAGCAGTGGTGCTGGGAGGGAACATGTTCAAAATGAGGACGTTTGCAGACTAATATCATAAAAGCAAAATTTGTTCTTCGGTGCAGGCTCTGTTGGCCGAGGATGAGATAAATGCGTGTGTGTGTGTGACTATCCCAAGTGTGTAAGTGGCTCAGGTGGTAAAGAAAGGACGTCCTAATAATAGGCCCCTGTCTCCACACCGGTCCACAGGCTGTAGCCGTATCGATTGTGCCTCTCCATCTTCCACGCTGCCCGGCATCGTTATGGAGCGGATACTCAGGGTTTAGTTTGGAAGCTGCTGCAGCGCAGAGCAGCGATCTCTCCAACCCGAGTGGGATAAAGCCCGACGGCCTGGGGGTGGGCAGCGCTGCTTTTTAATTGTTTGTAGTGTTAGTTGGCCACGCTGGAGGCGGGCTCTCCGGGGACTGGCCTCCAGCTGGGGTCATGACCCCGAGAGTTACACACAAACACCAGCGACAAAATGAACACACTCATGCACACGCGCAGGTACGGCAGAGCAACAGTGCCTGGATACACACCAACAACACAACGTGCACAAAGCCGAGGTATAAAGAGACTCCCAATCAACAGTACTGCTGAGAATTTCCAAAATACTGAATTCATAAATTAGCATCGCCACAGGAATTCTTTAGAATAAAATACAGGACCTAATTTACACAATAGCCGTGCTTTGATTTTTTTTTTTTTGCATAATAGCCTTTTCATCGTTTGTAAAAAACCAAGACTTTGATCTGCTGGGTCATTATTTGTGACACAGAGAACCCAAATGGTCTTCTCATCAGGAAAAAGGAAACTCTCAAATCCTCTGCGCACACATTTTTCCCTTCTGTGAAATGGGTGTTTAATACCTCCTTGGTACATTAAAATAATGCTGTGGGTTTGAAAAACCATTAGGTGGCCTTTCGCAGGGCGTCGGGTCTCCTTTAAAAGCAGAGTGAACCTCTGCACGGATCAGATTAGAAACTTAGTTAAAGGCACAATAACACATGGTCTCAAATTAGTCTTAAATGGTGTTAGCCCTCAAATAAGACCATTGACTCATGACCTTTACTGCTGCGGTCCAATTACACCTACGGCTCCTTCCTCTTTTCAGCTGTTTAGCACCCGATTCCTCGGATCGAGTTAAAATATTCACAAGCGTGTGTCTTTTGTCTTTCCACCCACCTGTCTCGCTGTCCATCAGGCTCGGTGTCGGTCTGTCTGTCAGGGCGGCAGCCTTGTTGAATAGAGAGTGGGTCATCTCCCTGACAGAGCTCAACTGGTAGTTATGGCAGCCTCGCCACGGCTGGCTGGCTTCACACAGTCACCAGGAGACAGAGGATCATCAAGCCTGTCCTGCTGCTGCGCCACACACATTCACACACACACCCACACACAACATGCACCCCGAATGAAAAAGGCGAGATGAGATTATTACAGCATGCCTGTCAGTTTTCTTACTCTGTTTACATATTGTTTAATGTTGCAATGAATAATCATATGTTGCTTCAAAGACTCATTTAAGCCTCTGCTCTCTTTAGCAGCTTTTAGACATTGAACTAAACGTCTCAGACTCGAACATCGCAACTTGTTTATTTCAAAAATAAAGAGAAGAAGAGGAACTTAACTTTCTGAATGTGTTCCTCTCAGTGGCTCTGTCAGCTCAGCTTCCACCTGTGCTCCCCCCCCCCAATAATAACATTTGTATTAGAATAATACTCCAGAAATCCAACCCTGCTTCTTATTGTATATATATTTAGCAGGGAGAACAGGAACAGCCTCAGTGTAGGTGATAAAAAGGGAAAGAGAGAAAGAAAAGGCCATAACACTCCGAATGAACGTCCCAGTTATTCCATAAAGCCAACAGTGTTTTAATCTTCTTCGCCACTTAATGTCCCATTTAAATGTTCTGCAGCCTTCAAGTGTGAATCATGAATATCTGCACCCGGGGGTTGGCCGGCTCAGTCTATTAGAATACATCACTCCCCTACCAGGGGAGCACTTTGTGCATCCCTGGAAAATGTATCATATCTCCGCTGCAGAGAGGGAGACATGACTTCATGTGTCTTGTGATGTAAGTATTATTACAATTCATGAAATTCAAACACTTATGGCAGGGCCATTAATTTGAACCATAAGCTGTTGGGGAGAGATTTACAGTGGAGTTAAGGGCGATCACACCATTAAAGGACTCGTGAGGAAGACAGAGCGAGACGGCCAGAGATAACCGGTCCGAGCTGGAGCTGGGAAACCAACTTTTCTTCATGTTTAAATGCAGCAATTAATATTTCTGTTTCTCTCCATCTCTCAGGTCAAATTTGCAAACAGCTCCCTCTGAATTAGAGGGGGAACAGTGGAGCTCTGAAGGTTCACCAGTTAAAACATAACCCCTGCCTTCTGCCGTGGCTCCATCTCAGTCTACAAAGTACTGAATTTTGCATGAGCGCCTGAGCGTATAGCAACTGGAACCCTATAGCGTTGTTTACTGATACTTCCTCGAGGCGTCTCACTCCGCACAGCCCATTCTGATAAGAGAGCGAGCAGCTGAGACCTGTCTCCCGTCACTGCTGTGTGATGGTCTTGTTATACAGCCGAGCATGAAGAAACTACGGGCAGAGGTCAGGACATGCAGACGCACTTCTCTGCTTCAAAATGACCAATCAGGAGGACTGTTCCCAGCCGATGTTCGTTTCTCAGACGGAGCTGGAACAAGCTGATGCGTGACGCCGGTCAGAAAGCGTCTGGGTTCGCCCTGCAAGCTGGAAGTGCAAGAAAAAATAATTTCCTGGGTTCCTAG
This sequence comes from Pseudorhombus dupliciocellatus, assembly GCA_016785235.1. Lineage (NCBI taxonomy): Eukaryota > Metazoa > Chordata > Actinopteri > Pleuronectiformes > Paralichthyidae > Pseudorhombus > Pseudorhombus dupliciocellatus. Next base: position 105,953 of record JAFBJW010000070.1, read on the forward strand.
AAATCAATTTCACTGCAATACGGCACGGCAGGAACTTTTAAACCACATTTAGAAAAACACACCCAGCATTCACCTGTATCCTGCCGTGGATCCGTTACACGTGAAGGAACAACCCTAATCCCACATTGCAGGCGGCTGAGGGCCAACCCGGGCAGGGATGTGGCCCTTCTCGCCTTTTTGAGATGGGTCCAAAATGGACGTGAGCCTAAATCGTTGTGGCCCAAATAACCCAAAACAAACACAGGCCTTTTTGGCAAACACGCTGTGCTGTAGGCAAGGTGTGATCTGGAAGTGACCCTGAAACAAACGCAGGGCCCTTTGGCAACTTTGGTTGACATGCAGTGTTGCTCTGGTTTACTAGAAAAAAGCTTGTTGCAGGAATCCAAATGGGTCCTGATCCTGGAACTGGGCTTCACATTAAACCCAGCTGACTGTAATCTCCCACCAGAGGCTCCGGCTGTGTGTTTGCTATCATTTGTCACATGGCCACAGTGTTATGGGTTCAAACTGAAATTTGCAATGGCTCATTGCACTCCAACAGCACAATTTTCCATCCCCACTCTCCCCCGGCCCACTTTCATTATCCTCAAGGTATTCAAGGAGTAATGGCTTCAAGGCCCAGAAACCTCTCGGCCATTTCAAGTTTCTCGACAAGACCTCATTGTTCAGGACTGTGTGAGTGTTCGCAGAGAGAGGAGAGAATCTGCAGCCGTTTCTTTTTTAAAGCTGAGAGAGAAAGGTTAATGATTCAAATACATTGAATCTTTTTCTCTGAATGATTTATTTAAAGCTGATTTTCTTCCACATGAGCTGACAACCAGCGTAACAATTAGGCAATTTACCACTGGGGCTTCATGTCAATAAGTCAACAATGACCTTGTTTACATGCTTTAAAATGCAGGTCCTCTCGTTTATCCGCAGTAATAAAAAAAAGAATGTTGTCTTTACATGTAAACATCATTCGAGAACCAGGCTGTCTTTTCTCCGAGGAGCTGCTGTAGTGTAACTTCAGCTTCATTGAACATCACCCTTCACTGGGTCTGAGGTATCTGATTGAGTCCATCCATGTGGAGCGCTATTGAATCAAAAGAGTAAACCTCAAGGACATGGTCCAGCGCACACACTTGTACTGTGTGGAAGCTTTGGGGAAAAAAAGAAGAAGAAGAAGAATGCCCACACCAGCAACTGCAGTAGAGACTGTATTTCCAGCAGGTGCACGCACACAGAACAACACACGTGGGTTAAACCTGTTTTCTGTCTTTAATATCTAAATAAAAATCTAATTTAGCATTGAGATGAGAATCCGACGTGTTACTGTCACAGTTTATTGCATGTGACTGGGAGGCTGTAATGGAGCGGAGCAGCGGTTTATCATTTCATCTCAGCATGTGTAGTCTGCTTCTCCGCAACCCTGGTGAGATGTTTTCACTCATAATTATATTGTTCCTGATTGTCTGATTCGTGTTAGAGGCAGAAAGGCAAACTCTAGATGTGTCTGGTTTGAGAGAGCCGGCAGGGAGACGGAGCGGTCAGCAACAATAAGCGCGGCAGGAGACAACGCTGGACGACTGCAGACTCGGCTGCACCTCTCCAGTGGTTAATTAAATGAGTCCATGCACAACGCTTGGTTTACCATAAACAATGTGATGGAAGCGGCCATGCGCCGGCGAGGATGTAGAGTTGGAAAAAAATATTTCTGATCACCATGGAGATGTGTGAGGGAGTGAGGTCTGAATGTAGATAGGGACGTCATTATTACTTTTTTATTCATTATTTTCATAATGACTGTCATTATGTGCACGCTCTGATTGAATTCCATTTTGTTAGTCAGGTTTGAGGCGAGCGGAATGATTATCACTTAAGTGATATAAAGATTCATGCTGAACATTTTCATGGTCAGAGCCTCCGCATGTTCGACAAAAAGAAGAAGAAGCTCATCTTTGATTACAAAAGAAAAGAAAATGTTTTGGAGCGGTGGAAAATTAGTTCTGACTGATTAGCACAGGGACAAAACACTGGAGAACAGCATTTCCACGCAGGCGTCTCTCTGCCAGTGACAACATGCAGGATTCAAATGCACTCACCCTTTCATAAAACTGAGGAAACAGATGATTGCATCACTGGAAGTGTAATCATCAGTGGACTAATTCATTTACAGCACGTGAAGTATAAGCATCGATTAAATCTGTGCAGCCGTTAAAAAGTCTGAAGATGAAGGATGGTATGGATTTTAGCAGCAAAGAGACTCATCCCCTCTCCATTGTACCAGAGGACAAAGTTGACTCTTTGACTCGTGCATGTGGAAGCTAACATGTCTGAGCCCGGCGCTGCCTCTGTGTCTCTGCAGCGGCAGACGGGCCTGCAGCCTACCAATGCGTCCAGCGAGGGGATTTGGCCGGCCTCTAATCAATCACTGACAGATTACCTCCAAAGCCACTTCCACAGCCATTAAAGCAGGACAAATGCAGAATTGCAACCGAACAAGTTGGAGTTTTTAAGCCAACACCAGGACTTCCCGGTTATTTGTCAAAGTCACTGCTGCTGAGCCGCATGAGTGGCTGCGTGAGTGTGTGGGGCGCCGAGGCGAGGCGAGCCGGCCGCCGCCCGCTCTGTATGTGTCAGGGAGAATGAGGGAGAGAGCCAGAGACAGTAACAGAGTGACTGAGTTATTGTGACTGTATGTGTGTGTGTGTGTGTTTTTATCCTCCCAGGTGTGTGTGTGTGTGCCGTCGGCTGTGTCGCGCTCGGCCCAGTGGAGCTTACACTGACTCACATTCCCCTTATTGCCAAATTTAGCAGCTTATGCTCAATAGGCTCAAAGCCGTGTCCAGCGTGAGTCTGCCCTCAGAGCGCCGACGACTCATTCCCCTCCACATTCTTCTTCTTCGTCTTTATCGAAGGAATCTAATCTGCTCCTCTGTTTCCTCCCACTGGATTTCCTGCTTTGAGCCCCCCCCACCACCACCACCATTGTCTCCCAGTGCACTGGGGCTTTGTTTACATCAGGGTACACTTTGGATATCATCATTTCGCCTGTATTGCCAAGGGAGCGCTCTGAATGTACGCACGCTTTCTAAAGAGATGGACATTTTCATCCTATAAGAGTTGCTCGGCGCTCAAATTGGTTGTGACGTCCTCGTGTCTGCACAGACACGGCGGGTTAAGTGCTGATAATTATTTGGAGGAGATGAATAAAAATATGAAATGTGTCTGGAAGAGGCGACATCAAAGCAGCCGGCTGCGTCGCATGTTCCCCCTCTTATATGGCGAACGTGCGCAACCAGAGGGTTTGATTAGTCAGACGTTCAATGGCTCCTTTGATTGGGCTTTGTTTTTAACGCGCCACATATTAGAGGAAACGCGTCTTATTTCCATTTGATAAATAACACATGAGCAATAACCTGGAATCTGGAATCTTCTTTTTTAAACGCGGATTAGGGAGAAAGAAAAAGGATTTTAAAAAGTGTGTTGTTGAAGTGATGAGGGCCGACACTCGCGTCCGCAGGCGCTGGAGTTGAAATTTACCCGGTCATGTGACTGTGACTCCCCTCCCTATGCCCCCTTTCCCCATTCCCCCAATGACCCTGAAGAGAGAGCGAGAGAAAAACTCCCCATACCAACACAGGAGGCGGGATTCTATTTGTAGGTGTGTGTGTGTGTGTGTCTTTGTGTGTGCATCCTTTTGTGCACTGAGGGGTGGTGTGGGTGCCCATGCTGTGCAGTGTGTGTGTGTGAGTGTGTGTGTTTCTCCACCCCCCTCCTATTCAATTAAGAGCTTAAGCTCATTAGTGGCAGACTTACATCATTACCTCTCCAATGGCTAATGAGTTAAAATCTATTTAGATTTATGTTGCCGTTAAATTTCCTCCACTGCAAACACACACACACACACAATCACAAATGTGGCAATCACAAATCAGGAAAAAAAGGTGTCACTAAATTTGATCTGAATGTGTCTTCTATGCAAGATTTCCCATCTCAGTGTACGGAGCCTTTTATAGAAACACTGCATATTCAACACACTTGAATCCTACCTTTGCCTTGCGTATGCAAATGAGCGAGTCATGTATCTGCACGCTCATATCACACACAGCCCTGTTTTCCCCACTTAAACATTAAAGACTCTCATTTATGGATTTCCTAATCGCTAACTAATAATTAGCACGGCAGGACAAAAAGAACACGAAGCCGCTGCACGCAACAATTCTTTCCGTTTTCACTCCTGTTTAATTAACGCAGCCCTGATTGCATTGCACTGCAGGGTCGATAAATTCACCAAGCTGATGGAATTGTGGGGAAAAAAATAATAAAAAAAATAAGTGCACAAGACAATTAATTAGAAGACACTTGAGAGTGAGGTGCAGTTGGGGCCTGCAGGAGTGTGTGTGTGTGTGTGTGTGTGCTGCAGCCAACAAAGACACGGGAAGAAGAGCAGGTGGAGGAAGGAGAGGCTTCCTGCATATGCTGCTCACTGGTGGTGACTCAAGGACATCATGTTATGTGGAGGTGTGTGGGATGCACAGCTGACCCTCCAGTGGGCGTGTGTGTGTGTGTGTGTGTGTGTGTGTGTGAGGTTTACTTTTCCTCCCTTTTATTGTGCATACACACACACACAGCTTGGCTTCCATCGGACCATCTTTCCCGTGCAGCCTCAACTTGTGGGGTGTGATCAGGAACAATGAGCCCATCTTTGATGTCTTGTTTAAACCTGCTCTCCCTGCTGATGCTTTGATAACACGCTAACTGGGACATTTTCATTCTAATTAGGGCTTCAATTGCTAATTCCATATCGGTGCTATAATTATCACCGGGAGAGACGCTCTGCAGACACATTTCGGGCAGACGGGGGAGGCGGGCGGACAGAGCTCCCCCCCCCCCCCCCTCCCCTTGTCTTTTCACTGCAGTGGTTGGCCACATTGGGACCAGCATGGTGGTGATGGGGGAGAGGGAAGGGGGTCTCCTAATGCAATGAAAGGGCTGTATATGTTAAAGCACTGGTTCATCCTGGGAATAAAACATCTGTGTTTGGTTAACACTTAATCTGCATCAAAAGATTTGCAGAATCTGAGACATTCTGGGGCCCCTGGTTTCTGTCTCTGGATTTGGCTCCGGGGGCCTCCAGGGACAATGTCAGTGAGCAGAAACTGTAAACTGTTGTTTTCCAATGTTTGTATGAATACATTGAACCGTGTGTTAAAAGTGCACCTTACTAGAAGCAGTACCTACAGAGAAACTGGTGATTGGCCCCTTTTTGTAATAATGGCCTCGGAGAAGTCTGACGTCAGCCCCTGAGTCAACTTCAGAAATTACTTCAGTATCTCTCTAATTGTTTTAAAAAGTGAAACACACATTTACTGACATTTGTCACCTTGAATTAGTTAATAGCATGATTGTTATTGCAGGTTTCATAAACAAAAAGACATTAAGAGGAATAAAGCGGAATAAACCCTGACTCCATGTGTATAATGACTGGAATATTGATCTCATTTCGGCTCCTCTCTCCTTCCCTGAGCATCTCTCCATCACTGTGCCACCTCTCCGTATAAAACACACTCATAATAAGCTTATGGGAATAATTGGATCTCTTTTATTTCTTCTTACAGCCAGCCTCTCTCTTTTTTTCCCTCGTGGTGACGCGTGCGCAGTGTGGTGCGCACTGGTCAGTCTGAGAAGCAGCTGTTCCAGGGCTGGTGAAATTCCAACATGGCAGTGGCTGTGGTCAGTGCTCGCCGCGCTCACTTGGGATGCTTTCGGTTTACGCGCAGCCCGGCGTAACACCCTTCGGTCCGTCCGCATCACGCGCACCAGCCCGGGCGTCGATGCGACTCTGAGCAGCCCCCCGTCCCCCCAGCAGCACGCGAGAGGTCGACCCGCCGCCAGGAGGAGAGAAGCAGGTAAGGACGGTGAGGAGAGTCCGCCGCTGCAACTGGACACTCAGTCTGAGTGTGCATGCGCTTGTGCATGCGTAATATGCACCAGTGCATGCGTAATATGCAGGCAAGTTGGCAACTTGCGATCCCAGCGCGTGGATTTCTCTGTGCGTAATTGTGTGCTGTTTCGTGTGATCTGCGAAGAGCGCACCTGCGCCACGGGAGCAGCTCGCAGCGGAGCGGGCACGGAGGCTCGTTTCCCGGCGTCTGAGCCGTGCGCGCGGCGTCTTATCTCGCAGACACAGCGTGACGATAACAACGATAATAAAGATAATGATGATCATGGGCACCAGCCGCGGGGCCGCAGCGGGCTCGGCCACAACAAGTTGTTCCGTGCATGCGCCGCGCAGAGCGGACCCAGAGCCCTGCCTCCCTCCTGCATGCGTGTTCCATGTTTTTAACTTGGAGCCCATTGAGCTGCACTAGTTGATTTCAGCCCCTGCTCCTCCTTCCCCTCCTCCCCCAGCAGGAGCAGTGGCAGCACCTCTGCTGCCTGACATCCCGGGCTCCACTTTCTAATGAGATGCATGAGGGTTAGACGCCTCTCTCCTATTGAGTTGCTCCTGCAGGGCCCACCTGGAAACTGAGCTCTGCTGGACCTGCCCAGCACCAGAGAGCAGAGAGGCGCAAATCTCTATCACAACTATTGAGTCCAGTCAAGTTTTTGATTTTTAAATTTAAAGGGAGTCCTTCAATTTTTCCGCACATTAATTCCAATGCTCTCATCTCCTCCTCTTCTTCTTCTTCTTCTTCTTGTTTCAGCACGACATGATCAGCAGCAGCAGCGTCTATGGTAGGTCCTCTTTCCATCTGACCTTAGCTTGTTTACATCATGCAGGATGCTCAGCCTGTCTGTGTTTATATTTCAAACACAACATGCTGAATTGTGCGTCGTTTATTTATTTTGTGTTTTATGTAAAGAATTACACCGGCTGTCAGAGTTAAATCGTTATTTCTGCAGCCAGGGTAAACATCAGTTCAGTTATTCATATTTGGTGGCTAATAACGTTCCACTTGGCTTCACGTGTGGCGCTAATTGGATTTTGCGGCATTGTTTGTATTAAACAACAAAACTGTTTTGGAATATTACAATTGGTTTTGAATCTGCAGATTAATGGGAAGGATCACAGTGTTATTTTCACACACACGATGCTGTACAGAGTTTTTATTTTGAATCATACAAATAGATACACCTGGATGTGATTTCCCCTTCAGTAAACAAGTCAACAAATATTACTGAGATTTACTCAGATTTTGGATTTTTAGTTGCGCTTCTTAAATTTGTGAAATTTATTTCACTGAAAATTAATTACTTGTATTGTCTTGTGAGAGAAGTGTGTGTTAACAACAGCGTTAATGACACACACACACCATCTATGTTCGGCATGGAGGAACATCAGATTGCTGTTGTTGTAATTTAACAACAGCCGCCAGCCCCTGTTCATATAGTTTTCTAATGAATGTCGATGCTGAAGAAACCAAGCCGTGTCTCACACACACACACACACGTTTTGCTTTATGTCATGTGCTATTATCTCCTTTCTCCTGCTCATGCACGTGTGTGTTTGTGTGTATGTCCATACACTCAGGGAAAACACACCCCAGAATATTGTGAAATCACAGAGAAACACAGATTTGTTTTTATTTATGCAAATTCACACTTTTGTTATTTTAAAAATGTGTGATTATTTTCCAGTGAAAATATGGATTTTATGAGACACACAAATGAAGAATTTCATTTTAAAAGTTGTTGCCAAAAAAAGAAAAAGAGGGAGTTAGACTTTTGCAATGCAAGTTGGAGTGTGTGCGTGTGTGTGTGAGAGAGAGAGAGAGAACAAGCCGACAGAGCTCCGTGCATGTGTCTGTGTTTCTGTGTGTAATGTAAATAATGTAGCTCCTCAGCGGTTTGTTTATTCCTCTAAGTCTATTTGTTTGCGACAGTCCTCAGCCTAAGATCCGTCCCTCTGCAGCCGCTGTCTGTGCATGTTGCGGTGACAGTAGCAATAATCCCCCTCATTATACACATAACGTATCGCCTCACATCTCTGGCAGCCCCCCGATACGGCTAATGGGGACAGAGAGAGGAGGGATAATAGGACGAGAGGAGAGACACTGCTCTACAAACAGGAGAACCCTTTACTCTGCCTTTATTTATCTAAATATGGACTTTTCCCTCAAATGAATAAGAGCCGGTGTGTGCCTATGAGGGTGGCGGAGCTGCTCCCAGCGGGGCCGTATAAATAAATTATCCTGACACTTTCTATCAGTCTGTAATGTTTACCATTAAAAGCTGTTTTACAGTCCCAGAGCCACCAGCGTGCGATCGGGCCCGGCCCCCGTGGGACCAGATGTGAGGTGGTGTGGGGAAATATTGTGCGTTTTACACACACACACACAGAAATAGACAGAGAGGGAGAGTGTGTGTGGGGCTGTATCAGTGGATTTCTCCTGTTGGCGCGTCCTGACAAAGGGCCCCTTCAAACGGGATCCAGGCAGGGTTGTCATCTTTTAGCAAATATGTTAAGTGTTATCTTTTGTGCTCTCGGCTCTCCGGGCGGAGCTGGACCCCATGGGAGCCCAGCACATGCAAATAGAACAAATCCCTCTCGGACCTGTCTGTCTGTTTCACTCTCTCCATCTCTCTCCGTCTTCTCACTCCCCCTCCTCCTCCTTCCATCACCACCACTTTCTCCACGTTGGCTCGACAGTGCGTCAGCCTGTCTTGTCTCCTCGCTCTCTCATCCATTTCACTCTTTGTCCACTTATTTCCCCTCCTCACTCTGCCTCTGTCTCCATCTTCCGCCCACCGTCCCAGAAGACAGTGTGTGTGAGTGTGTGTGTCGTCTTTGTGTGTTTACCAGCATGCTCGCTGACAGCCCCTCCTCACCGATCTAAGTTTCTCTCTCCCTCCGAGAGATGGCGGGCAGCTGCCTGTACCACGCCACTGTCTGAGACACGCTGTTCACGTACATGAGCGGAGACCAATTCCTTAAATCCTTGACACCATGATCCACTCAAACCTCCTCCTCCTCTTTCTCCTCTTCCAATGGCTCAAAAGGGGGTTTGGGGCTTTATTTTTTTACTGACATTTTATCCTAACACATCCCTGCTCCCAGTGCTGACTGGTTATTATCCAGTCAAATCTGACGGGGGTATGTAAGTGGAGGGGTTCCAGCCAGGCCTGACCCACAGGCCTGGCAGGGTGTCATTTTAAAGTTTTCCAGTTAAAAACCCAAAGATTAAGAGAAAAGAAATGATTGAGTCAGAGGTAAACAAGGGTCAGCTCAGGTCTGTGCGACTGGACGCAACCAAAACTGACTCAAGATCAGTGTCCACCTCTTTTCTCTTAAATCCATTTCCATGTTAATTTCAACATTATCTTTCTCCCTCTGAACCCTGAATGTTTGAAGTTCCTCCGTTTTATGCAGCGCGTCATTTTCATAGGTTTTAATCAAATCAAAGCTGTAGTTTTTCCCTCCCCTCCTCTCCCTCCAACCGCGGCCCCCTTTTCTGAATTTTAAGCAGACCCCGCTCATCTCCCTTTTACTCTTCAGCAGCAATCTCCGCCACCCGTGGCCCGGATTCTCCGGCAGATATTAAAACGTTCAGCGCGTGGAAGTGTTAAATATGCTAAGGACTTATTAAAAAAAAAAAGACGAAAAATCCAACTTTGGAATATTCCACATTATTAGACCTCAGCAGACATGATGGCACGCAGCTTATCCTTTACATTGTGCCATCAAATGAGAGAGCGGCGTTTCTAATTAGGTTACCGCCTTGGAAGTGTTAAGTTAAATTGTGCATTGACGTGCGTCAAACGCAAACGATTGGTTTGTTTTACAGAATATGACAGCGAGAAAGTGACCGCCACCCACAGCCGTGCTCCCGCCTGCAGCTGAGCGTCTTGATTAGCGAAGCATCTTTGCAGGAGAGCCACAAGGAACACATTTTTTTTGTGTGTCTGCGAGGCGGCAAAGGTGTGTGTGCGTGTTAATGAACAATGGCTCATTGGGTGGGAGGCAGTGTGTGTTTAAACTTGGGGAGCTGCCAGGCCGATGAGCACAAAGGGATGCTGAGTGGCTGGGCGTGTGGCACAGTATCACCCAGCTCCCTCTGGACTCTGGAGGCACCACAATATCTCTTATTCATAACATATTTTTTTAAAGTTATTAATTAAAAAGAAATCAGAAAAAAGTGATGGAAACAACAGCCACAGAGGCCAAGGCCATGAAAAAGTTTTTCAATAGAATATTAGTTTGTCTATTTTCTGTCAATCTATTGATTAACCCTCTGAGAGCGAGGAGCTGCAGATGCAGCCGAGTGGCAGGGAAAGAAAGGTGTTTGTGTTCTTAAGTCTGATTATGTCTGCTGATGCCTGGACCATGCGTAAGTGTGTGTGTGTGTGTGTTGTGGGCCAACTTTCTCCCCACTGGAAGCAGGCGAGAGCATTAGGATGTTGCTTGTACGACTCTGTTGGCAGGATGGACACATGTGGTAGATAACTAATGATAGCATGCAGCGTATAATGAGATCCTACTCTCCGTCTGTCTCCCCTACCTGGCATCATGCATTAACCATACAAGAGGAAGAGGAGGCACGCATGGTATTGACTTTTGAGTGGGTGTCTGCTTGTCCGTTGTTGTTTTGTTTAGTACTCAGAGGTCAGCATGGCTGCAAGCGCCGCACATTTATAACAAGTGTTGTTGTTTTTTTTTTCTTGTTTTACTTTCATGGCAGGAGCTCGTTTTTTTTTGTGTTGTGTTTTTTTTTTTTTTTTTTTTGTTTTGTTTTTTTTTTTTTTTTTTTTGTCGGACGAGCATCTCCCCTCATCAGCGCCCCTTGAGCTCTGTTAAATGGTCGTAAATTGATTTTGGATGTGCTGCAATGTATATGCTTAACAAGCCAAATGGGTTCAGTGTTGTGGGTTAGTTTGTGTGTTTGCAAGATTATTCTATTAATGTATTCCACACACTCATGAACTGCAGTTTGCTGCGTGAAGGAGGGGGGAGGCACTGGCAGCGCTCCATCTTCTCGCCCAGTAACATATATTTATCCTCTTCACTACACAATCCTCCAGGCTGCTCCAGTCCCCCAGGGGGTCCCGATGACATGCTTACTAATGTGTGCTTTGGAAACCGAGTGCTATTGTATCCCCTAAATCTCACAAAGCACTGTATGATTTGCCCATTGTCGTGAAATCGCTTTGCTTGTGCCAAGTACTTGCATCTCACAGAGGCTTAATGCTTTGAGGGTTTCAGGGACAGCTTCGAGTTCCTCTTTTGTTGATTTCGGGGAAATGTGCCAAGACCGCTGCGCTGAATATTGTTTTGAGCACGGAGGAGGGAGGGGAAGGAGGGCCATTGCCAAGCGACTCCATTGAGCCCAGTGAATGGGCCATTCATATTTAGGAGAATCACCCAGATGCCATATTGTTGGCTCAACAACGCAAAATATTCTGCAACAAGGATGGGATTGTAGCAGGTTTTTGAATTGTGCCAGTGCAGAAAAGGACACTGGGAAATTGGGGAGAAAGAAGTGTTCTGCATTCAGTTGGTCTGAGAGGGGCTGGGACATGATCGTGTCAAATTAAAGGAATTTCACTGTTGTCTTCACAGCACTCTCCTCTCATATTAAATTGCATATTATATAGATTAGTGTCGCTACCCATTAAATTAAATACCTTTTACTTTGTTAAGTATTTCCTTACACTGGTACCGTAACTCATGTATAAGATCCCACAGCAGGAAAATTCAAAGTGGAACATTTTAAAAAATGAATAGAATTGTCAGTAAAACAGAGACTAACGTACTCACTGAGACTGAACATTAATAACACCTCCAGCTTTGTCTTAGCTGGACTCTCAGCCTATTGGGGTCACAGGCTAAGCTCCTTACTACCATTAGACTTTGTGTCTTTTCCGCAGAGCAGGGCGTGTTGCTCGCTGCAGCGCCCTCGGGGACAGGAGGTAGCGGTGAGCGTCCAACCCTTGCCGATCAGGGCATGTTGTCGACGGGGCCCCTGAAATCTCAGTTGCAGCTTGGGCCACGCTGAACAACCTTGAAAGTGGGTCTGTAAGCGCCCCCTCCCCGCACCGTCAGGGCCTGAGATGGGACTTAGTAAAATGTCATTGTGGTCTTTTATGTCATGCATGCACTGAGTATTAATCACGGCTGGATCTGTGCCGGAGAGGCTGATCAAATTTATTGTTTGGCTGCAAGGGACAGTAATGGGTGTTTAATTACTCAATAAAAGCCCTTTTATAGATTCCCGGGCCTCCTGTGTGTTGAGCAAATGGTATTGATCCGTCTCCGGGCTGCAACATGATAGCCTGTGAAGGAGAATTAGAGCCGTTAGCCTGCTAGCACTTTCTCATTCATTAGCCGCATTAGCCAGAGGGTGGTTAAGACGCAGCCTCGCCGTTAATACCCGAGTCTCAGAGGTTTCTGCGTCCGCCTTGTGCCGTAAAGCTCTGTGCACCTCATTTACACAAATATGGATTAGATGAGCAATGAATAACATTGACCCCGGCAGGAAAGTGTTTCAATAACAATATCCAGGAGGGTTGTTTTTCTTTCCAACATTTCCCTCAGTGGCGGTTTGTAGCGGTATGACCACGCCGTAATCCACGGGACAGAGTTTGATGACGCTGAGCTGTGAGCTGCGTTAGTCAGGCTACCATGTTTAATCCCACCACTTCCCCACCTTCTAATCTGTAATCTGATGACTCTTCCACCTCCTCCTCCTCCTCCTCCTCCTCTTCATCCTTCAAGGCCTAATTCTGGATCTCCATCTGCGAGGGCGATCTCCCAGCGCAGTCTGGAGAGCAGCACTCCGAAGGAGCGGAATGATAATGACAGCGAGCCTCCCTGTGTCTCCATATGTTTTTCCATTCATGCATTCATGCAGCGATACATGTTTGCTGTTGATATTCAGGCCTGCTCGTCCTCCCCTGAATTTTAGCCTCTTTTTTTGAACCCGCCGCATCTGCCTTGTGTTCATTGTTCTTTTATGTTCAGAGCATATTGCCGTGTCTGTGAACTGGCTCCACTCCTCTTGATGCACGGCACAACCACTGCAATTTCTCCCTTGATGTGTCTATATCAAATGAATGTGACCTATTACAGACGTGGCGGAGTCAGTTGGGCGGCTTTGTGGACGGAGGAGGGCCTGCAAGGGACCGTGAAAGAGACATTGTCCAGTATAGACCATACAGTTCCTTTGTAGATAAATGGATTTTCATGCTTATCAACGCACACAGTGACGTGAGTGAGAACTGTGGCAAATGTGGAATTATTCTCACTCCACGGCCGTACACATGCACGAGCGTGTGTGGTCTGTCATTGTGCAGTGGAGAGCATTTTATTTGGCTTTAAGATTCAATTAGGACCCATGTGCAACATTAATAATGTATAATATTACTCACATGACTCCAATAATAGAACCAATCATATACACTCAATATTTGTGGTTTTGGAAAGCAAAAATATGAAAGGTGCTTTTTCTGGTTTCTGGTTGCGGCCAACTCAGAAGTGAATTTAAGTTGAAATGACATAATATCATTACTTTTAATCTCATAACATTTGCGTCTCAGAGCAGTAATGTGGCTCATCCTTTTAGCCTGCTTAGCTAACGTTAACGTCAGAGCCGCTTAGAGTCATGATCGACGGCCGCTCCAGCCCAGAGTTGTCAGCTTTATCATTAGGTGTCAATCCCATACTCACACTTTGTCACATGTTATCAATTAATAAAACACTAATTTTAAACCTCTTTAATTGATTGCCCCATATTTAATAACTAAATATTTCTATTTTAAAACATTTTGTTTACTCTCCATATTCCCAAATTAGAAATATTTAGGGATTTGGGGATGAGGACACACACACACACACACACACACTTGCAATCAGGCATTAAACCCTGTCCACATCCCGCCGCCTGCGGGGCACGAATGAGAAGCGATGTCTGCTCGATGCCGAGCTACTGATCTGGGTAATCTGCCCGTGCAGTGGGACAGGTCTATTGGTCCACAAATCAATTGGCTTCATGTCCGTGCCATTAGGCTAACATGGCGCTGCTGAGGCGCTGAGATGGTAAACAGACTGTTTAATTCCCCTGGACACCGGCCAGGTGGATATTCCTCCTCCTGCTCCTGCTTCGTCCTGATCCCTCCGTTTTATTCCATTTCTCCCCTTATTCTATCATCCTCTTCCACTCCTTCCTGCGCTCCACTTCAGTCAATGCGGTTATTCTCAGTGGATGGGTGCTTACAGGAATATCGCTGGGAGGGATTGTGTGTGTGTGTGTGTGTGTGTGTGTGTGTGTAAAGAGGAGAGATTTTGGCCAATGAACCCTTGTTGTGCTCTGTCCTCCAGTACTGTGTCTATACTGAGTAAGTGATCCCTTGGGATGCAGTACACACATCCAGCATCCTTATCTCGCTGGCTCTCCCCGGCTCTGTGTGTTTGTCTCACTCTTTGTTTCTCTCTGTGTGAATCTGTTTCCCATTCTGTTCCTGTCTCTCTCCTCCGTCCTCCTCTTTATATATACGTCCTCCACCCTCCCTCTCTCCTCCCAGACGAGTACAGGCATTTAAGGGTGCTGCATCAGAAACAAACACGCTCATGATTAGAAAAAGGCAGCAGGAAGTTTACCACTTCCTCTTGAGCACAGATTCACCAAATACAACAACACTGCCAAGCTTTTTCCTTCCCTATATGGGCGCGCCTAATGACCTGGTTCGTAACACGTCAGCACTGCGTCTTGTTTCGTGCACGTCCCCGGAGCTACAGTATGGTAATTGAGCCCTGACAGATGAGTGTTGTTGGCAGTATCGCTGTTGTGTGTCTCATTTCCTGCGTGCCGTTGCCGATTGACTGATAAGATAAGAGATCCGTCGCCACGTCTGAGGGCTGCCGCCGCCGTGCAGCTAACAACCCGATGAACGGCAGCGCTAAATCCCGTGATTAAGCCCGGGGAAGCGGCGTGGATGCGGGGCCGCTCTCTGGGTAATCTGTGCTGAGCAGCACAAGGATCTGTCTGATATTTATAGAGTGACGGAACTAAAAACGACGGTTGGACAGCAACCGTTAGAAATGACACCGTGTTGCGGCCTCATATTCGCCCGTAACGTTTCTGCTGTTGCTAGGAAACACTGAGGCCCTCGGACACATCTGGTCAGCTGTTAGTGCAAGTTGTTGACAAGGGCTGGAGCTACCGCAGCAGCGTGAGGCCGTCCATGCACGGACTGTCTTCAGCTGCTGAGGAGCCGTTTTAATATTAAAACAAGAACAAGTTTTAAAAATTGTTTCCTATCTGTTCCGTCAGCCCCGGGCGTCCTCGGCCTTTACTCCTCTCCCTCCTGGGACCCCGGAGGGAGAATGACATTCCCCCTCCATCAGGACGGCACCGTCACTCCTTATCACAACACTCATCACTTCAATAAATACTTCACGCCCTTTTTCCCCAGCTCCTCCTCTCCTTCCTGCCTGCACCCATCTCCATAACCCCACAGCATCTATTCATCACCGAGGGTGATCGTCCCTCATTCTGGAAAAGTTTGTGTCTTTTGGAGAGGATGTGGTCTAAGTATGTATTTAGTGGGAGAGTGAATACAAGGCTTTAGGAGGAGAATGTGCGAAACAAACAAACAAACATGTGCAGCAACACGGTTATCGAGGTCACGCTCCGCCTCGCTCCAGATCAGGCTGAACTGGAGGGGAGAGAGGTTCTCTAACTCACCATTTAAACAGGATGAAAAGGGAATATTTACACACTGAATGGAATCGTTCAGAGTATTATATCTCTGTATGTCAGACTGAGAGCCTGAGCCTGAACGAGTACACGCTTCACTTCATCGATAAAGTAAACAGTTTGTTTGATTTTATCACTCTGACAGAGTGTGTCACCTGTGCTTGTCGTTTTAGCAGCTCGGCCTCTGTGCATGTTGGTAGCATATGAAATTGATTCCAGCTGCTGATCGTTAGGCAACGACTCACCGCTGGTGTCACCTGAGGAGTGTGTGTGTGTGTGTGTGTGTGTGTGTGTGAGAAACACAGGAGCAGAGAAAGTGAAGTGAGAGTGTGTCCATATGCTGCATGTACATACAGCGTGTGTGTGTGTGTGTGTGGCTCCGTGTTAAAGCCTGATCCAGCGCGGTAATGTGAGATCAGACGTCGCCTGTTAGCTGGAGCCTTACATCTGCTGTCAGCCACTCGCTCTAACTCTGTTAAGGACGTTATTGATTGCTCATTATTACCCCGTTCTCTGAAAGATGAGCGTCCCCTATGATCACATTAAATCTCTCCTCTGTCCAATTCTCCTGAGATGCCTTCTGCTCATCGGTGCCCATCAAGTTTCTCCTCTGAGATCTGATATCAAGCAGCCTGACGTGTTTCATTGCCTCTGGTCCTCGCCGTTTGATTCACTCCAAATAACCGCCTCTCTTCTCTTTTTTTCCCTTCTTCTGAATGGACGCAGTTTAGCTAATTGATGTCTTTAGTCTGTGTAATGGAAATCAGCTTACACGGACAAGCAACATTTGAAATTGTGATTTGTTTTCTTTTTGTTGCACGCATCAGGTTTTCATGTTAACTTTGTGATCCGTGTTTATTGACTTGATAGGAAACACGAGCCGCTGACAACAGAGTCATAATATGTACTTTATTTGTCAGAGCGGGGCTATTTTAGCTCTGCGGCGTTTTATTTAAAAGGCACTCGCTTGTTTGTCTGCAAACTGTCAAACGTGTCGCCTCGTTGAAAACATACAAATTTGCTTTGGAATTTGCTTACAAGTTCAGTCCTGTGCCCTTTCAAGTTTCTCTGCCCCCCCCTCACCGCCACGTTGTCATTTCTGCTGACGATAAACAGTTGTTGAAGGTGTCACGCGTCCGCCAGTGCCTGTAAAGTTTGGGACTGTTGAAATCCAGCCCTCAGTGAGAGGCCATCTCATCGGCCCTTCGTCCCCATGAATTATGCAGAGCTATCGACTGTGTCAGTCGAGCGAGGGGAGGCGCGGCAGCAGCCAGCTTGATATTCAGCTGCCGGAGCTGACTGGATGCCCTCACTTTGAGACAAACTGCTGGCAGACTGCTCTGACTTGCACAGACAGGACCTGAATGTGCTCCTGTGAGATGAGCCGGGCGGCGTTGGTGTGGAGGTAGTTAGTTTTGCCCCAAGGAGGCTGGCGCAGGAGTGGGCAGAGAGGCAGGAGACGTGTGTTCGCAAATGTGTGCACATTGCAGATTAAACCACACCGTCTCTTTGTATACACGCACGCACTGTGCGTGTGTGCGTCCTCCAGCTGGGAGCTCGAGTGAGAATCTCCTGCCCCCTCGACACGACCAGTTCAGTCTCAATGCCACCGATCGATGGGCGTATTGATCCGCTGTTTGACTGTTTAGACAACCTGTGTGAATCCCAGCATAATGCGAGCTGCACACTGGATTTAAAAAACACACGTGCGGGGCCTCTCCGCCGCCTCGTGACCGTGCACCTGCAGAGGCGCGGATGCGCACCTGAGCGTCTGAAGCTGGAGGTGTACGGCACGCGGGCGAGTTCACGTAGAAACTCAGCAGCTGACGGGCAGCCGGCGCCGGCAGATGATGAGTCAGTGCGCGCCGCGGCTTCTGCTGGAGTTTCGGACCGTCTCTGTGGCCTCAGGCGGCACGACCTCCCTTTCCCCTCTCAGCTGTTTACCAGACAATTTAAATCAGATCTATTTCACTGTGTCCTTTGCTCTATTTTCACTCTCAGTCAAAAAGAACGGGACATAAAAGCTGGCGGAAAGAAAGGCACAATCCGACGCTAATTCTACTTCCCGGGTTTTTATTTTGGTCAGGACGCAGTGTGAGCAGGCAGGAGTTGGCAGATCTGGTCAGAATCTATATGAAGTGTGCAGGATTTGACACTTCAAACATGCACCATGAAGGATCCGGCAAGTTCACAGGCTGGGGGTAGAGGTGATCCCAGCCAGGGCCTCCTCAGTAATCCACACACACTCATGGTGGGCGTTAATCTCTAATCTCACTCACTTGCCAAGTGTTTCACACACTGCAAAGATCTCAGCTTTAATTTCCTCCATTTAATTCATTAGTTTTCACTTTTATTCAAACAGGGAGATCTGTCCGTGCACTTTCCTCAGCCTGAATTTTCTTTGACACATTTTTTTTTAGGGAGGTAATTTTCTAACTGAAAATTTGTGTCAAACATTGTGTTTGTACTATTGGTAGCGAGTGGGTTGCAAACTATGAACTTCTGTTCCAGTCGGCTGTTTGAGTGCACACACACACGCACGCACACAGCAGTGCAGACAGACACAAATGCCTCCACAGATGGTGACACTCCGGCAGTCACTCCTGGGCTGTCTGTTTGCCAGCGATGATAACACACACACGTGCACAGCGCCTGGCGGCAAACAAACGCGGCGATGCATCGTTGAGCATCGGCTGGTTTGTGTCTAACTGCTGAGGGGAAATCAGCGTGGTGTTAAGTAACCATTCATGTGGAGCCGAGACCACACACAAATAAACAGTCTAAAAATACCTGGGCGGAATAAAACAATACGAAAGTTCTCCCTCTGCATGATGCGCGTGTAGGAAACATTGACCGTGAGTGGGCTCATTGATATGTTAATCAGCTCCAGCATCACGGTTTATTCCCATGACAAACATCTCTGGTGAGCTTTCAGACTCTTCTTGGGATTGCGATACATTCATTTGTTGATGCATTGTTAATGCGTCCACTCTGGACCGGAGGACGTGGCGCAGGTAATCGCCCACTCTGGGGCTGCGGCGTCGCTGTTTGTGATGTGGATCTTTCCTGAGGATTGGATTTGAATAATGAGGGGGGCTGGAGCGTTCTCTTGTGCAGAGTGTCTCCGCGCCACCGCAGTAAATGACCTCTGAATAGTTGTTTTGGATTAGCCATCAAAGTCTTCTCTCCAAGTGGCCAATAGATAGGTACTTCCAGAAATGAGTCACTTGAAAATGATCATCGCCGCCGTTGCCGTATAAGATAATGGATAACCATTACACTCCATTTTCCCCAGCTCCTCACCCACACAACGCCTGCTCTTGAAATATGATGCATCCACTGTGCTTAGTGAGCACTTAATGTCCGAAAGCACCGTGTTTGTTGAGATTTACAACTGCGCCGGCGGGAGGGGAGGGAAGGAAGAGTGCGTCGTCGGCGTGTAATGTTGTTCACTCAATAATTATCTCATTTTATTTACGAAGACAGACAGCTTTAGAAGGGGTTAGAGGCTTCCTTTCTATTATCTCCACCTGCCACCCCCCTGCAGCCACCCCCTCCCGTAAATGACGTCCTTCACGTCGACGACTTCACAAAGTTTCCAGCGAGGAGGAAGAGGTCGGGCTCTCGGGGGGAGAGGCGGGGCGGGGTGGTGAATAAAGAAAGCAGAATTTCAACCACAGTTCTCCTGCACTGCTCGGCCGGATCAATGTCATTTCTAAAAGGATTAGGCCTCCTCTCAGAAATCTATTTTAATTACTGAACACACAGGTAAACAAAATGGTGCTGGATCGCAGGTATGGATCCGGGCGTCAGGGGAGTATTGATAGCGTGCAGCCCCAAGTTAACCCCGGGGGCCGCTCGCAGAGATCCAGCCGCGTGTGGCGGCTCTGCAGGCTTAATGTACAGCGGCGTAGGAGCGGGATGTCAGTCCTACGACATGTTTACTTTCCCTGACCGGTCTATGTAAAGTCAGGCTGCTGTCACACATGCAGTTCAAACGGGGGTGGGGGGCACACACAGGAAACACTGGGGATGGGTCTGCGGGTCATATGTGGGCAGCGTCAACCTCACGGACCCGCTCCAGCTAAATAATAAATAAAATCAGTAAGCGCTAATTTGGAGTTTCTACAGATGAAACGCGACGCAGATACATTTCTGCAAAAAATAAATAAAAACACGGAGTGGTTTTTCGATTTGTGACGCATGTTTCTTCTCGAGTGATGAAGGAGGAGACGTGCAGGGTTGCGACACTACTCGAGCGCGGAGTCTTTACAGATGTTTTGTTCGCCAGATAACAATAATCTGTTTGCCTCTGCCGCGTGTGTGTGTTGGCGTGTGCACGCAGGGTTAGCCTTTGAGGAAGGAGCCTGCGTGGAGCCGGGTGATTAGGCACGCTGCGCTAGTCACAGGAAATGGAGTATCTGACGGACAGGCCGAGTGCATTATAGATGAATGCCGTGTGTTAGCGGCAGCGAGCCCCTGCAGAATATCTCTCAATTTCCTCTCTGAATGACAAAAGAAGCCACGCACAATTTCCTTGATCCGGAGCATTTGTTTAACGGTGCCCTACCCATTTAACCCACCCATTCAATCGTCTGTCTAGTAAAAGGAAATTTAGACAGTGTCAATTTATACAGCTCTAAGGAAGGTGTGATAGCGGCGGGCAGGGGTGACGGCGATATGCCTCTGGAATCTGCTCACAGATTTATCACTGGCTCATCCTGTGAGCTAAATTTGGAGTCGTCATTAAATATTTTTTTAAAAGCCTCGACGGCGGCTTTCTGTTTTTACTCTATCTGCAGATTTCAAAGTTTGATGGTCGAGGCTGCGAAGACTTGTCACAGGGTCAAAGATCACGGATTACAATGAATATTTGATTTATTTTTTTAAAGACGCTGTCATTTGTCAAATATCCTTATTCTGCTGCTCTGAGCTGTCATCTCCACAGATCCCCCCCTCCTTCTTCTCCGTCTTTGAGTTAGTGACAGCTCATCTCTCCCGGTCACTGCTCGCCGTCTAGACTTTGAACTCGGCTCTGTTTACTCCCTTATCTGTTGTTGTTGTTGTTGTTTCTGTCGTTGCGTCGCGACAGACTGTGCGTTGAAATGGTGAGTGAACTGAAAGGCTTCAAAGGCGCGGTGTGGCGGCGCCTGGCAGTGACACGGGCTGAAAGAGGAATTTAGCAATTCCGTTTACACACGTTTATCTTGTTTGTTCATCTCTTGTTTTCACTCAAATCAATACAAGTTATCAGGGATTAATTTTGAAATTATTGCTGTAGAGCAACGACATCAGCGCACAGTGCGTGTGTTCGTGCATGTGTGTGACACCAGTTCAGGACTAATTTCATAATTAATTGCCTTTTGGAGGACCTAATCACATTATTTGACACTCCGCTGTAGGTTGTGTGCCAATACAGCGTAGCCTGTGGCTTAGTCACACTGTGCTGGACTCATTAACAAGGTGGTCCAGAGGTTGTCAAACATACACACACAATGCCGCCATGTGCACGCATGAGAATTCACACACACACGTGTGCACAATAAGACAGAAGCTTGTCAGGGCTTTTATGTGTGCAGCAGTTTAAAAGATGCCCTCTGGTGTGTGTGATAATGGTCTAAGTGAGATTTCCCCAGCGGTGCGTGAAAACAGGTCTCTGTTGATGAAGCTATCGCCTATCATGCTCCTTCTCTTCCTTCACTGAGAGAGAGGCTGGATCAGAGTTTCAAAGAGACCGTGACATGGCCGTTTGTTTCTGAAGGTCTTCAGTGCCTGTTTCTGTTGGGGAGACTGACGTGCACGTGTGTGTGTGTGCGTACGTACAGGCATGTCGGCTGCACGGCTTAATTATGACGTTACCAAAATGGGCAGTTTGCTCTGACATCCTGCTTGCAGAATCACACAGCGGACAGACTTAAAAGAGCTCATTAGCTCTCTCTAAAGAGCTGTTTACTGCACACACACACACTTGGACATAGGCAGCTCTGTTGATGCAGAGTGTTTAATGAGAATGATTATGCTTCTCTATGTAGAGGCTGGAGAAGGAGACAGAGGCAGACTTGATGCCTCAGAAGGTGGAGGAGAATTCTGTCAGATGTTGTTTCAGTGAACAATCTTTATGAAGGAGTGGTGACCAGAATCAGAGAGGAAGGCAGAAACTGGAAAAACAAGGATCTGTTGTACATAGAGAAACCCGACATGGCCCCACAGCACGCACGCACACACACACACCTTCACTCAACACTCATGCCCTCATGCACACTCAGCTGCAGCATGATTGGCGCTAAGCTGAGGAAGGCCTCCCTTATATAGCCCCTCCCCCTCACTCAGGTATGTTAATCAGCTAACAGCATTCACCTGTGCAGCGCGCGCACACACACACACACACACACACACACACACACACTGCAGAGAAACAATGATCTATGTATAGAACACACTGCTGGGGACACATGGAGCGCTCTCACACACTCTGTCACTCATACCTTACGTGGCCATAAATCTGGAAAAAAATAAAAATAAATAAATACGAATAATAATAAATAAAAATAATATAAATATCTCTGGATGGAAATGAGGTGATAAACTTTACATTCCTGTTATATTACATTTATTTTACGTCAACTTGACATTCTGTGTTGATGGCAGTCAGAGTTTGATTCAATGATGTTTTTTGCACATATGACGAACACTTTGAGTCTTGAACATAAATACAAGGGATTTGGGTCATTGGGTTTAATTTAACACATGCAGGTTCTGTTTATGGACATTAGTGAAAGAGACATGTCTGGATTTTACATTCATCCTGAGCTCCTGTAAACCACATTCACTTCAGTATAGAAGTTGGGACTAATTAATATCCACAAGTAGCCTGTATTTTCTTCATGTTTTAAATGAGAAACAGGCCTTGAAACATTTTTGAGAATAATTGGCCGGCGTTCTCAAGACTTGATATTTTATATTAAATCCTCTCTGCTGTCTCTTTGTGTTGATTTCTCTCCAACAATGAATTCAAGGACTTTTGTGTAACTTCCGAGGTCTTTTCAAAGTGAGTAAAGAAGAGCAGCATACCTCCGCTGATATTCCCACCCAGCCGCCGCCGCCACGTTAAGCGACTTTGCTTTGCTCATTGTCCTTGGTTTACATCACATTGAATTAGAGGATCCACCCTGGATGATACCAAAGTCAATCCTCCTCCTTCTCTTCCATATGTTTTTGAGATGGAGCAGCGAGTTCAAAGCACTCAGTTCAAAGCATCTGTCCTCATTTGAATAACGTGGAGTAATCGCTATTACCTTATTTAAATAGTGCAAGTTATCATTTGGCCTTCATTTGCATTGCAGGGGTAATCACTGCGTCTCTGCATTAACCTCATTATAGAGGAGATGAAAGCCCTGATGGAGCCTGACACACTCTTTTATATATGTTATCTTTATTAATGATGGAATTAGAAAGATTCGTGTTTCTTTAAATGGAGGACACATCAGAGTTTGATGGAGTGTCAAACTCTGGGGAGGGAACAGGGGGTGTGATTCAGCTTTTTGAATGTGGCCACATTTTTCTACTGTCTCCGTCTAATTTTGATATTTTCCTCCTCTCTCTACTCCTCCCTCGGCAGGAGGAGGCTGCACACAAATTGCAATTATTTTTTTTATTTTATTTTTTTTTACTGAAGACACGGTTAAAAAAATATGGGTCTGTGTTTTTCCCATTTTCTTAATGTCTTAATTCTTCATTCATCTTTTTTATTCACCAAATAGTAATAGAACCATCTGTCTTTTTTCTTCCTGTAAAACATGTGAGGACTCATCCTGCACTCAGAGGCGTTCAATGATAACATTTTGACAATGTTCAAAAGCTCAATCAAGACCCATGGGAATTTTAACACATAAAATTATTTTATATATATTCTTTTATAAATATTATATGTTCTGCAGCAGAGTCCAGAGACTCACTGTGGGCCGAGGCAGTTTAACAGATTAGCCAGAGATGGTCGACACTGATGGTAGAAGACACAGACGAAGAGGCTTAGAGCCTCTGCCATGTGTCTCCCCCTCACTCAGGTTTATTAACTCTCATGCTGCATTCAGGAACATATGTTTGGAAGTGTTGACCACAGTGGCTTCAATGACAATAGGAGACAGAAACAGACTTTGCCCAGAGAGGAAACAAGGATCTGTTGTACATCAGCGCTGAGCTGAGGGAGGCCTCTCTTATATAGCCCCTCCCACTCCCTCAGGGAGGTCAATCAGCAAACAGCATTCACCTGTGAAGGTCCAGCTCTCTCTCTCTTTCTCACACACATACACACACACACACATTTTGTCACACAATCCCATGCTGAATTCAGGTACACGTTGATAAGGAAAAATATACTTTACACAGTGTGCCTGTCAGTAATAAAAATGACTGGATCAACACTGAATAATACCACTCCCCTTGTTTTACCTCTTTCCATCATTTTATTTATATTAATTCCATCTGTCTGGACATTTAAACAAATGTTTATTCAGATAAAATCATGCAGTCAGGCTGCTTTCCAGGGATCATGAAATTTATATTTGACCTAAATCCTAATTTTCTTTCCTTTGTCCAGTTTTTCCTGACGTGTCATTTTCTCCTTGAAGTGCTACCCTTTTATCACTTCCATATAATATATTCTCAGCTCTGAGAGGAGCCTTCCAGCCAACGCTAAACTTCTTTGTCTGAGGCATTTTCCTGCTCACTGCACTGGGAGGGTGACAGGCTTGCCAGCCCCTGCTAGACTCCCCTCGGCTAAAATGTTGTAAATTAACACAATTAGCAGATCGCCATTCTACTAATTAGCCACTGGCGTCTGCCGAGAGATGGCTGGAGAGGAGAATCAGAGAGGAAATAGGGAATCTGGGGATCCCCCCCCCCTCCGTGTGCTGTTACCAAACAAACACAGGCCCTCGGAGGAAGGAGCATAAGAGCGCGATGGTGTGAACTTGTGTGTTTGTGCCCTTTTTCTGTGCACGTCTTCAGCATAAATGGATGGGAGGAAGGGAATGGATTTCATTGTGCCGGCCTGCTTTGCTCTGACAAAAACACACATAAACCAATTCTGTAGCAGGTACGGCTCACCAGACCCCCAGCTGTGGATCTCCACATGCATCCACTGCCATTCAATAAGTTGGAGGAAGCAGCCTAAATGACACCGATATTATCCTTTATTTGTGTGCACTAAGTCAAATCAAACGGGGTTCAATCTGCTGTGCGGCTGCTGTGATTACGCGCCGTCCAGCCTTTGATTCACCGTGGCTTTGATAGCGAGACAACGATGGAGTCGCTGTGTGACTGTCAGTGTTTGCAGATGGCATTGGCTGGGATTAAAGGAAACAGTGGCTCTCCAGCCTCCTGAGGCAATAAAGGGGAAAGCCAGGTGAGTGTGTCTGAGATGAGATGGAGTAAGGAAGGACGGAGGGAGGGGGGGGGAGGGGGGCGAGCACACGGGGAGTAAATAAAAAAGAGGGGTGGCCGCAAAGAAAGAGCAGAAGGGGGAATGAAAAGAAGAGATGTATATCGAAATAGATGGAGGAAAAATAAAGGGGGTGAAAAGAAATACAGAGGACGTGGCGGGAGGGGAGCTGGAAAATGGACGCCGGAAAAAAAGCAAAGGGGAGAGAGTGAGAGGGAAAAGAAGGCAGCGGGGGGGCGCAAAGAAGGGATGCAGACAGAAAGGTAAAGAGAACGGTGGAGAGAAGAGGTCAAGGTGGAGCTGTGCAGACAGGAACTAAGCCGGAGACACAATGTGTTGTAATTCATAGCTGGCTACAGCTCCTGTGTGCGTGCCTGTGTTTGTCCGTCTGGGTCAGTAGATGTGAGCGTGTGCGTGTCAGCACGCTCGAGTGCAGGCATAGATAGTTTTTTATTTGTGTGTCTAAAAAAGGGTTCGGGTTTTTGTGTGTGTGTGTGTGTGTGTGTTTCTGTTCGATGAAAGCATGAGCAGATGGGGGTGGATGTGTGTGTGCGTGTGCTTTGTGGCATACAGCGAGGCACATTTTCAAACCCTTCTTCAGCCACCTCAGATGAGCCAGGGATTATAGACTGACCCTCGATGCCTCTGTCTTATTGGTCTGGCCGGGGTGTATCAGGCTGCAGCAGCCTGCCGTCCCACCAACCCTCTGTACTGCACCACACATTCTCCCTGTCTGCAGAGACAAACAGTTCAAGTCTCGTGACAAATATAAGTAAACATAATGATAAATAAATAAATCAAGCCTCCAGATAATATCACATTTTTAATTGGTGGCCCTGCATCCCAGCCAATTTGAAGGTGTTGTCATTTTAATTATTGTTCCAGTGACTTTAGCTCGTTGGTGTGTTCACGTGTCTGTCTCTCTTTATCAGGGTTAAAGATGCAGTGGACCCCCGAGCACAGCCAGTGGGCCGAACAGCATTTCGACATATCCTCCACCACGCGCTCACCAGCCCACAAGGCTGAGGCCTACAGGGCGTTGCCTGGCCACCTGCAGCGCTCCACCACCTACCAGTACGCCTGGGCCAACGATGACATTTCAGCCCTCACTGCCTCCAACCTGCTCAAGAAGTATGCTGAGAAGTATTCTGGCATTCTGGAGATGCCGGGTGCATATTCTGAGGCCCCAGGAGTGATGAACGGGCGGAAAGGGGAATCAGAGCCCTGGCAAGATGGCGTCTACCCCATGAGCTGCATCCCAGAGGGGGTTTCAGTGAGAAAAGGAGGGGTGGCAGCAGCCTCAGAGGTGGTGTCTGGTATGTGCAGCTCCCCTGGCCTGGCCTCCAGCACCCTGAGTGAGCCCAGCTACTCCAGCAGCAGCTGTGGGAGCCACAGTGCCACTGCCCTACACTCCTCCTCCATGGCCTCTCAGGAATACGGCCCGGCGTACAGTGGATCCTACTTGCACAGTAGTTACAGCTCCCAGTCTGCCCCTACCCCAGCCCTCCCATCCCCACTGCACAGTTCTGGGCTCCTGCAGCCACCCCCTCCACCGCCCTCCCACCCCACGTTAGTCCCTGCTTACAATGGAGGCTCCCCCAACTTGTCTAGTTATAATTACCCCCCAGCAGGCTACCCAGCTCAGAGCTCAGTCGGACCGGGATACAGCCCTGGGGGAGCTCCCCCTCCCTCCTCATACCTTCCCTCAGGCATCGCTGCACCCACACCACTTCCCCCCTCTTCTGCTTTACCTGGATACCCATACCAGAGCCACAACCTGACCCCAATTGCCCCAACCCCTCTCAGCAGTAGCTCCTCTAACTCACTGAAGAGGAAAGCCTTCTACATGACAGGCCAGGGAGAGCTAGACTCCTCTTACGCTAACTTCAGCTATGGTCAGTCCCGGGGCTCTGCTGAGAGCCCCATGTACAGGATAGCAGACAGCAGCAGTGCAAATGGAGGCTCTAACAGCAGCAGCGTCGGTGGCTTCGACAGGAGTGCTGAAAAGTCCTCTTTGCCTTTTAATGCTCAGAAACAGTCCACAATGTCGTCAGAACATCGGAAGTACAGCAGCCAGGCATCAGGTGGGCCACTGACTCCCCCCGCCTATGGTACCTCCACCCTGGGGGGTTCCCGTTCGGCTGAGTCCCTTGCCAGCTTCACTTCGCCCTCCCTCAGTGAGCAAAGTGCTGATGATCATCGTCTCCACCTCTCCCACTCAGCACCAGGGCCTACCTCCTCCTCCTCCTCGTCCTCCCGGCATGCTGAAGAGCAGCTAAAAACCAGTGACCCTCACCTCCTCGATATGGTGACCTCTGAGATTGTCCAGCAGGGCCCCCCTGTGGACTGGAGTGACATTGCAGGCCTAGAACTGGCCAAGGCATCTCTGAAGGAGGAGGTTCTGTGGCCCATTCTTCGCCCGGACATGTTCAGCAGTTTAGGACCCACCCCACGTTGTGTGTTGCTATTTGGCCCCAGGGGCAGCGGCAGGACGTTGCTGGGTCGCTGCCTGGCCAGCCAGCTGGGGGCCCCATTCCTGCAGCTCAGTGGTTCAACATTGGCCACCAAGTGGTTGGCCGATGGAGAAAAAATTATCCGAGCATCCTTTATGGTGGCGCGCTGCCGGCAGCCCTCAGTACTGTTCATCAGCGAGGTTGACATGCTACTGTCAGCACACCTCAGTGAAGAGAGTCCCATCAACCGACTGAAAGGAGAGCTGCTCGGCCAGCTGGACTCACTTCTTATGGGCTCCGGTGAGGACGGAGGCAACCAAGTGCTGGTGGTTTGCTCCACAAGTAGACCCCAGGACATGGATGAGGGGCTGCGCAGGTACTTTGCTCGAAGGGTTCTGGTGCCCCTGCCGGATAGCGCAGCCAGACACCAGATTGTGACCCAGCTCCTGGCCCAGTCTCAGCACAAATACTGCCTGAGCGAGGAGGAGCTGGCGCTGCTGGCCCAGCGTACAGAGGGCTTCTCCGGACTGGATCTGGCCAGACTCTGCCAAGAGGCCCTTGTAGGTCTGTTACATGTCTCTGCACAGGGCATGGACATGACAGGGATGATGCCCAGGGGACAGATCAGGCCCCTCACCTACCAGGACTTTGAGAGTGTCTTTTGTAAATTCCAGGCCAGTATATCCCAGAAAGAGATTGACACATACACTGAGTGGAACAAAATGTTTGGCTGCAGCCAGTGAAAAGATAGATTCTGCCCTTGAGAAAACGAGGCAGCCACGATTCCAGGGCAGATGTATTGTGCTGGAGGGAAAGGTATGCAGGCCAACACAAGCCCACGAGTTCTCACAAACAGGGTTGAGATGCTCCCATAGACCTGATTGGATGGGACAACTGGCAGTTTTGTGGCTGATGAGCAAGTTTTTATCTGAATGCTTGACACCCCAGAAAGCCAGGCATTGTTAAAACAATGCAAGCGAGTGGGCTCCAGAAGAAAGATGCTCCAGTGTCTGTATATATATATTGTTGTGTTCTCGTTCTTGGAGTTTTGTTCGGCGATCCAAGTGCCTGGAGTGGTGCTTTCTGATTTCCTTTCTTCATTGGCCTCACAATCTACATTCATGGCATGAGCTGATGATTATTAAGAGCTTTAACACTTCAGCAGCGAGTCTGAACAACAGAGATTGACAGTCGCCATCGCTGCTGGTCAGTCCTTCTTTATTGTCTTGCTAAGAGCAGTAATCCACCAGAACGTCTGGGCTCACACTCATCTCTTCTGATCCTTTGTCCACGAAACAAACGTTACAAACAAAACTCAGGAAAGCGTTTGTGAATTGTACAGTACCTCGAGTTATCTTGACGAAAAGCACTAAGATCCGAGAGGGGAATCCACGGGGACTTGGGGGTCTTCGGTGTACCTCAGTTGGCTAGGATAAATAGCTAAGAGATGACAATGAATGTACTAGATATGTTCTGGATTAACTTAATCAGCATTGAGAGTGAAATCATCATTTCTTTCCTAGCCGATGCTTTAGTTCCTCCTGTATTATCTGTATTTGGATTGGTCACAGATCCCACTGCTCTTATTTTAATCACACGTCCAGTACATGTCCCTCATGTCTATAATTTTCTACAAGTGTGGAAAATAGAAAATCAAGAGTAAATTACCATTTTTCCAGAGGTCATGTGACAATAGCAATCTTCAGTGCATTCAGTATTATTATTGTCACAGCTGTGTTATTGTCCGACCAGGAGGTACAGACGCAGTTAGCACAACAGTTTGAAAACCTTAAATCGCAGGATGTTTTATCCAGAACCAAGGCACCGGACTAACTAATCCAACTCATGTCTGTTTACTGTCAGTTTCCTCACTATATTTACATGGATGACATAAGAGCACACAGTCTAAGTGCGTTTTTCAGTTCACTTTGTAACAAGAGTGGGTCATTTTTGGCACGAGTCTTCAAGTCCTTCCTCCTGAAGGTAATCTGTTGCCCATTGTATTGCATCGGAATGTATTTTTGTCTCCATCTTGTCGAAGACACTGTCCTTGAGCTCTTGTGGCATGGGAGTTATTATGATAGTTTATCGTATGTGCACTAAATTCGTTTTTCATGTAATATTGAAATGTCTCGACGTCTCACTGACAGCACTTGCCTTTTGTTTTTTTTTTTACTTCTGAACCAATGATCAGCTTTGTGCATCAATTTTATTTTAAACATCGCTGTCTAACTGGCCACCAACATGTTGCTATCTCTGCTCTGGGCATGGCCAGTGCTGCACCTGACGCGTGGGGGGAAGAAAATAATAAGTTCTGCTGAGCGTCAGCAGAACTGATGGAAAGGAAAGACAGCCAGGCAGCGTGGCAGCAGCACAAGGGGAAATCAGAGTGGTCCGTCAGAAAACCACCCTCAAAACAATCTGTACCAGAATTCCTTCTGTCAGCAAATCCTCTGGAGAGACAGTCCCCTCAGACAGAGAGAACGACGAATGCACTTCAGAGCACACAACAGCAGCACAGGCGTTCTCTTCCAGCCCGCAGCAGACGAGCAGACGAACACTGGCCAACTCTACGCCTGTTTGCTCGCGTTTCGCGGTCAGTTTAAATCCAACTGTAATTCTTTTCCTCTTTCTTTTCTTTTTTTAAACTTTTTTGTAAAACTCTTTCCTCATACGGACGCTAGAGTTCTTTGAAGCATTTCTACCTCATGGCTACAAAACACGCGTGGTATTTGATTTACGTCTTTCCAAATGTCACACATTTGTGAAAAATGCATCGAGAAAACAAGCAAAACTAAAAAAAGGCATCGTGGAGAGAGGAACACCATGAAGTTTTTGCACAGTCTACCTCAGATGACTGTACTTAAAACAAAAGGGTGATGGTGCAACCGCAGGCTGCAGCATAGCCAAGTGTGCGACGACACTGACATACGCTCACAAGTGATTTGTGAGGAAGACTCGGGGTGGTCGTCACGGTGACCCCAGAAATGTATAATCCAGTACATTTGCTTTAATCTTTTGTGAACTACTGTTGTTGTGCGCGTGTGAATCTGTATATACGTGGGCACACTCTTCTTTTCTTGATTTTATATAATTTAGTGTGTTGAATTTTATAAATTGTTAGTATATATAACACACTTGCACAACTTTAAACCAGAGTGTAACGTGTTTCTGTTGTACATACTGTACCTATACATACAATACAAATGCACCACTTGTTTATATGTGTGAATATGTTGCCATACTTGCAGTCGACTTAAATGTATTTTCATGTAATCTGAGGTACAAGCAGCAACAAAAGATTCATTAAAGACATTTTCTTGGAAGATTATATCTTGTATATCTCTTTTTTTTTTTCCAATGTCAACAGCCGCATTAAGGTGCTCGGAAGGACAGACTGTGTAAAAAAGATGAATTTATTTATCACTAAGAATAAATGTAGCGTCCTGCCAAAAAATAGCCCATCTGAAAAATGGCCATAATGAGCCTTGAGTTAGTCACCCTTGTGTGCAATTATAAAATCATCCGTGTTGCGCAGGAAGCCAGCGCCGTCACTCCGCTCATTAAAATGTAACAATTCATTTCTCTTGCTGTGGTACGAGTGGCAAGACCAAAACATTAGAGCATTAATTATCCCTCTCCATCAAAAAGAATTTGGACTGTGTGCACTCTTAATGAAACTGATGTGCATTTGCTCGCTGCATTTCCAAGGTATATGATTATATACAGCGTGCGGCAGCGGCAAGGTGTGGGAAGCCAGCTGCATAGCCTCTATAATTATCTGTGAAAACTCCAAAATGATTCGCAGCAGGTTAGAGTGCATCGCAGGGGCTGCTGCCGTCTTTATTTTCCTACTCTGAGACATGCTACAGTCATAATCAATGATCATTTATAACACCACTGTTTTTTGTTTTTTTTTTGGTGGGGGGTAAACGTAGTTTTCCTTACAGTATTTTCCTGCAGTTTTCTTGCTCCTTCTACATAAACTGGTTTTGTTCCTGCCTTTATTTAGCTTTCATTTAAGACAACGTTGTTTACACGTTGTCGTGTGATACGGTGTCCACCGTGTCCTCTCCACTTTAAAGGGGCCCCTCGCCCCATAAGCTTCTCCGTACACCTCTGCTCACAATTAAAATATGCTAAGCGATCACTTTTTTCCTTAAGTAGTCTTAAATGTGCAATCTATTCAAATATGAGAGGAAATTGCCCAGAGCTCCGCAGAAAAAGGTGGTCGAACGAGGGGGGGAAAGCTGGAATAAATTATGCAAATAACACAAAGGACTTTACCACTTGAAAGCCTAATTTTCCTATAATCAGCACACTGTCGCCTAATATTTTTTTCCCACCTCTTATTAAAAGTGACTGTTCTTTCGCCGATCATCAGATGGCTCTGTCTGTCACTGGACTGTGAAATGACTGCAGCCTGCCAGACTAAATGCTAAAGCATTTTGCCGGAGCTTTTAGATGATGGTTACATTCCCACACAAGTAATTATGCGCCACAGAGTCCAGAAATAAGGTTTAATTATACAGTAATCGTCTGTGATGGACACTAGGAAGTGGTGAGTACCGCCAGACTGCAATCCATCAATGACAAACCTCTGGCCAGTTTTAATTCCTCCTCATTTGCATCCTAACCTCCACACCAAGTTGCGCAAACGCTGTTAAATGTTAATAGGACCTGTCTCACCACTCAAAATGAACGCTAAAGCCATTTTTTAGTGGCTCGCCCTTCCTCTCTCCCTTTTTTGTTTCATCTCTTTATCTTCTAACGTGCTCTCCAAAGCCTTGCCGTTTTCACGCCATCCTCTCCTCCAATCTCTCACCCAGTGTGGCCCCCTCCTCCCTCCCTCCTCATCCTCGCAGGCCTCGCCGTGGAGGAGGCACAGAGCGGTCACTGATGCACTAATTGGGAGCAACACTTACAGTTTTATCTCCCCCCACCACTAATAGCGGTCTGCACTGAAGCAACTCACCTCAGGATGAGGAATGGATGGATGGAGTTGGAGGTATGGGGGTGGGGTGGGCTGGGGGTGGGGGGCCAATGAGAAATTCCTCCGTGCAGACCGGAGCGCAGACTCAGTTTGAGATTGGGCCCTCAAGCCATCATGGTTAATCCATATCCCGCAGGACCTCGGACTCAATTCCCTGCTTCATTAATTGAAAACGATGGCCTTTTTTTGGTGTGAGTGAATAAAACAAGGAGCCATTTACGGGGGAAAAAGCATTTTGTCTGATTTTGTTCCTGAAGTAGCTGCAATCTCATTATGCCTCTGTGCTGCATTTCAAAATGTGCTATCATCTCTGTCTTGATTGTCTCCCAGCGTCTGCCGAGATAAATACACGCGCTGCTTTGCTGTGCTGATGCCAGGACTGTTTTTCACTGAATCATTTGAAGTCTTATCAGCCTTTATGGAAATAAAGCCTTTGCTTAATAAAGTGTTCCACAGGCTTAGGGAGAGAAGCACATAAACACCTTTTTTTCTCCCGACAACGCCATCATTAGCGCATCTTGTTCAATGCTTTACACATAATTGGAATCAACATCCATTGTTCGTGTTCTTGACCTTCCACTTGTTTTCCAGCAGACGCTCAGAAACATTGTATTACTGCTGAGAGGGAATCTTAACTAGGAGAACACATGCTAAGTGCCTTTGCTTTGTTTTATCAGGGGCACACTGCTTCACTTTGAATAGAACTTAAAAACTCAGACTGCGATTTAACGATAGAAATCCCGACGCAATGCCGCGGGTTCCGACGCACAATTGAAATTAATCACATTTTCTATTTTCACAAAATTGCCTCCCACTGTGCACCCATGCACATCGACGGTGGTTAATAAAGAAATGTTTCATCGGGAACTGGACTAAAGAGAAAATATAGGAAAGTCAATACCCGATAAGAGGTCAGTAAAACAACAGCCATAAAATCGTGAAGAAGTCCAGTGGCTCTGAACCGGCCTCACCTTCTGCTGATGCATGCAAATGCCGCTCTTGATTATGCTAATATATTATTATGTTAATGGTGGCCATCTTTAATAATGCATGGTGTTGGCATATTGATAATGCATCGTATTTATTCTCATGCAAATTCCACGTTGGGGGCCTATTAATTGACACTTATCAGCCTCTCAATCACAACGGGGATAAACCTTGATTTCATTAGAGAAATACATCTGGTTTCTAATTCAGCTGCAAATATTTGAGCTCCGTCTTCTGTGCACAAGATCCAATAGTTCTAAGTTTAACAGCTGGCTCTTATCAGCCAGGAGCCCCTCTTACGAGCCGTCATCCAGATTCAAAGGCGCCAAAAAAAGGGGGCTGCATTTGACGGCACAGCCCCGTCACTAACCGGGGGAGTCGTCCTCACGGTGCAGGAGACTTAAAACAAGTCTTTCGGGGCGTCACAGGAGGGTAGCTTCTGAAACACTTTGTGTGTGTGTTGTCAGATTGCTGCCGCTCGTGGAGTGTTCACAGGCACTCGGGGACGGGCTGTCGCGTTAGCGCTGAGTGGCAGAGCGACCGACTGACAGCCGGCAAGGTTGTCTCAGGAGGATTCCTGCTGAGGAGGTGTCGCTGAGTGAACTATCAGGGACTGTGATGTGCATTAGGCTGTGCACGAGACCTCCACAAAGACACATTTGTTGTTTTTAGCGGCTGACATTACCGGAGATTCATTAGCTGTCGACTTCCTCAAATCAAAGGCCTTCACGTTCCCCGACAGTGATGGACAGGCAGGAGGAGGAAGCAGATTTCTCTCACAGCCTCGTGTTGCCGTGGTGTGATATTCACCCCTACTGCAGGAGAACCCTTGTTCTATTTTCTCCTCTGTGCACGGCGCTGGAGGTGTAGCTCTCCATGTGATTCTCCCTCGGCCGTAATGCCACATAGTGTATAACCGCCAGAGACATCCAATTAGTAGCCAGTCAGGCTGTGTTAGCTTAGTTAAGAACACACACTTCACAGGCGCATGCACACACACATCGCATGTGTTGCAGATGTACAAACACACACACACCCACACACAGGGAGGGAGTGGATGCACACAACCACTTGCTGTTTCCACATGAGTACGCTCTGTGCAGGTGGGGGAGGGGAGGCCTGAGAGAGGGGATTG
Source organism: Pseudorhombus dupliciocellatus (assembly GCA_016785235.1). Classification (NCBI taxonomy): domain Eukaryota; kingdom Metazoa; phylum Chordata; class Actinopteri; order Pleuronectiformes; family Paralichthyidae; genus Pseudorhombus; species Pseudorhombus dupliciocellatus. Next base: position 140,640 of record JAFBJW010000070.1, read on the forward strand.
TGGCGGCAGCCGCAGCAGTGGCTGTGGCGGCAACAGTGGTGCTGCAGCGGTGGCAATCTCACCCAATCATGTGCGCTGGGAATGACTTCATTAGGAGGCCCTGCTGAAGTCCAGTGCCCGGGAATTGCGTTTGCGGCAGGGATTGGAGGGAGGAGCGGAGCGGAGGGAGAGGCACGAATGAGTCCTGAATCCCTCTTTTATCGGCCATGTGATGGAGAGATCCAAATCAACAGCTGTCAGTCAGCTGGGCCCCAGGGCCAAGGCCTCCGGCAGAGGGGGAGGAGGGGAGCGGCAGCGAAATGGAAAGGGGAGATCTGCTGGAGGAGGGCGGGGACAGGGCCTGACGGATGAGCCGAGTGTCAGTTCGTCCACAGGTTGCTGATTTGCATCGTGGGACATCGGTACTATTTGCACAGGAGTCATTTGGCAAAGGATGCCGTAGTACCGAAGTACAACTACATCCCAGAATATTTAGTGCACTATTTTAATTAATGCACTTTTACTGCCACCGGAGTCAATTGAGGAATTTCCATCCTTGCGACGCCAAACTCAGCATTCGTGTTTCAGTCCCAGAGTCTGCTCCATAGACTGCAGCCTATTCTTCATTACTGTATAAAAGCAAGTTATTATGTAAACGCTTTATTTTCTGTGATAACGAAACCCAGACGTTAGCTGCTGCCGCTGCCGGCGACTTGTGCTCGCAGATGAGGGGGAGTAGATGCAGAGAGCGCGAGGTGAGTGTGTCTGAGCCGCGCGCGAAGGTCACTTCAGATTGAGAAGTTTGTCAAAATGCGATGACATCAGCAGTCTGCACACCATTATTGGCCCTGGCCGAGCGCCGGCCACGTCCGAACTGTGTGAAATTACAAAAAGAGGAAAAACACACACTCAAACTGACCGCCACCGCTCTGCCAGAAATGATTGCCTCCGAGGTTTCGTTTCTTTTTTTTTTATCCTCAGCATCTCCGCTTGTTCACCCATGCCTTTCCTCCTCCTCCTCCTCAGCACCAACATCCCCCTCCCCCGATGCCTCGCTCTCTCATGCTGGTGTGTTTCTCCTCCAGCCTGATCTGGGTTTAATAACGTTAAACATGGTTTTTATGCTCAATAAGAGGCCTGTATTATGTTTGACCCAAGACAGTCGACACTTTATCTCCACACAAATGGAATCGTCTGTCACAGAGTCTATTGAGTCATCAATATCAGCTGTAGTTATTTGTCTTTTCCCCCCTCTCCTGGATCGTTTACAGTGAGTAATCATCTGTCTGGTCGTGCGCGTCTCGGGGGTTTGATCGGATGGCGCTTTTGAACACCGGCGGAAACCTGCCTGACAATCCAACAAGCCACTCACCAAAGATTGAGAGGGCCCCATTATGTCGGCTGCCTGTGGCCGTATCAGAAGGCTTTTCTTCTCCCTCCTCTTGCCTCTACATAACACGCAGCGGTAAATAAATCACTGCTCCGACTCTGTTTATCGATCGTCCCTCGCTCCCAGCTCCTTACCACCCCCCCCTTGTCTGCTTGCTCCTCTCCACGGGATGAATTGTTGCTTTGTGTATTGCGGAGGGCGAGATTGTCAAAACAAAAAGGAGGAGCACTCTCTGACTGCGTGACCCGCTGTGGCGTGGTGTAGTTAGCCTCCATTAGGGCTCCATATTAATCGAAATAATTTCAATTAGTGGCAGAGTTTCCGCCTGCTCTGCTGGAGGGGAGGCCTCGGTCCTGCTGGGACTTCTCGATCGGTGCCATTGTTTCAGGCAAGATCAATTAGTTACAGAGAAGTAATTGAGCCCAATCTGAGCACTTATTTAACCAAGACAAGCACACAGCTCTATTAGCTGAGCCACAAAACTCAAGGTGATCTGCCTTCGAGCAGAGCTTCATCTCAACAAGAGAGGAAATGACTCGTTGTTAAACAATGAACTGGGATTCAGTCAAAAATCACCTTTATGACAGAGAAATGGAACTGAACATTTATACATAAATATTTGTCATTGAAAACTTTGTTGAACTATGTTTTTGTATTTCTAGCAATGTCTGGATCTATCTGCTTAATCCACAACTATTAGTTTGTTTTACTTTTGGTAAATGTAGGACTGCTCACAGTGTGCAGGGGGGCAGGGGGGCAGATACATGACATAACCCTGATTATTGTCGAGTGGGAATAGTCAAAGTGTTGCCAGGGAAATCCTAATGGGGTCTAAAGTCTCAGAGCTGTGAATTGGATCTGAAAAGGATCCAGATTTGATAAGAAGAGCCAAGACTGGATTCAGAAGTGATAGAACCGTATCAGAGCTTGGTCCTCATCGTGGTCTACACCCCTCATCTCTGACAGGGTGAGGAAGGTGGGTTCCCGAGGCAGGAACAGCCCATGACTAGCAATCAGCTCGAATAAGATCCATCTTCTCTTCAAAGACTCAGTGAAAAGCCCTAAATCCATCCTGAACACATTCAAAGGGAAGATAGGGGAGGCAGCCATGTGCTATGATGTTTCTCTCTCTCTCTCTCTCTTTCTCTTTCCCTCCTCTCTTCATTATCATTCGCAGGTTATCCCGGCAACCGAGTGAATGTGGAGCACAAATGAATTAAGGGAGAACTAAGGAGCCTGTGCAAAGTGAATCCTCTCCACACCTCGGTGCGAACCAAAGGTGGACCTGCTCCTACACGCACACACACCCACACGACTGATGTAGCAGAGCCGTGCGCTTGTGTCTGTCAGCGAGTGTTTGTCCTCACCTTGCTCCCGGGCCTCGTGCCAGGCACAGCTTCCCGCAGTCCTCGGCCGAGGTGGCGTGGCGGCGCTGAACGAAGAGCGCCGCCCTCCCAGCACATGTGAAAAAAACAAAAACTTCAAAGGCAGGACAAAGAGAAGTGCGTTGCATTCTGCAGGAGCATGTGCAAGCACAGTGCACGCTGTTGTTCAGCACAGTGCTCAGATGCTAATGTTGTGCATGCGGTGGGCAGTTCTTCATGCAGGCCGTGGAGGACACTGGAGTGGTTCAGCATATGGAAAACAAGGGACTTTTCTCCAGCTCTGATAAAATTAGAGGATGAACCTGGAGGAACATTTGTTAAACTTGTTTATGTCAACATAAAGTGAAGAAGTGGAACTTAACTCTCTGTCTGAACCTGTTCCTCCCAGAGTCTCTGTCAGCTCGGTTCCTCCAGAGGAGTCATCAGCCAACAGCTTTCAGCCGTGCTCCTCAACTGCTCCGCTCAGCCGAGGCTCAGCAGCTCCATGAGCTGAGAGCCTCCTGATGGGAACAAAACAGATTCAGTCACACACAAGGAAGACGTTAGGATGGGAAAGTGATGAATGTGATGCACAGCAAAGCAAAGTCTTGAAAAAGTCCAGACCCACTTTGCGAACGTCTCCATGTCAGAAATGTGTTTACGTACAGAGAACCTGACAGTTCTGTGAGTTGGGAAAGTTTCTTTAAATGAGAGAGCGAGATAAAAGAATGTGTATTTAAAGGAAAATCTTCAAACAAGCACGGATGTTATGGGAAATGTGTTTATTGCTTTATTGAAGCAGCTCAGCCCTGTCTGAAGTCTAAATTATGCCTTTACGCTCACTGTATATTTTTCTGTGTGTTGTTTGTTTTCTCCCCCTCGTATTTATGATAATTGAAGAATTCTCTCTCTTTATGTGACAAATTTAAACAACTTCATTCCAAACCAAGTCCAGATAAATGCTGTTGGGATAATTGGGGGAGTGCTGCATCTTTGGGGAAAGGAACGACATCAGACGAAGGATAGATGTGCGGCTCCCCCCTCTCCATTAGGATTCTGTGAGCACGGCCATCGGGCCAACAGATCATGTTATCGAATGAAGAAAACAATCAAAGTCACATTCATTGCTCCATTGTTTTACATTTTAATCATTCGCAGGACTTAATTACAGGATTGGAATGTAACTAACGAACAAGCAAATTAATTTTCACCTCAACCTTTGAGAGGCGAGTCGGGCCAGATCCAGGCTTTATCCCCGCTGATCGATTATGATCTCTCGGTTCAAACCGAATAGATTCCTATGCAAATTCAGCCAGATCAATCCGCGCGCCTTCCCCAATCAATCAAACAGCTTTTCCGAGCATCCGCGCACAGCTGTATGATTAGGAGATGAGATGATAACGACTGGAGAAATATCGCAGGATCAGAATAGATTATACCAGATCAAAACAAAGGATGCTTGGAGACTTGAGCGTGATGCTAGTCTGAGGAGCTACTTATCCTATTCAGCTCTTTAAATTTCAAATAATGGAGCTTTAAAAGCCACTGCTGAGGCCTCTCTCTCTCCCTCATCCTCGTCTCTGTTCTCTGTCTTTGATTCCCAGCGAGCAGGCGAGCGGATGTGAGAGGTGGCCGGGTCCTGGCAACTGGGATTCACATGCATCCTGGTGTTGGAACCATGAAACAGCAAAAGGGAGTTGTTGCATGAGACAGGCAAAAGCTCCGAAGTCTGAGAGGTGCACGTATGACGAGGGGAAGTTTTAAATCAAGGGGGAAACAGAAAACGCCACGTATTCATTTATTTATCTTGAAGGAGGTTTGCAAAGCTCCATTTCCTTTCCCAGATATTCATATTCTCACAGTTTTGCGTCAGAAATGTCATCAACACGCTCTCACCAGGAATCTCTGAGGCATTTTCTCACTCACACATTTTTTTCTTCTCACTCAGGGCCAGGGAACCAGTATTTTTCTGAACAGGAATATTTCATATTTCATCCACTCTTCCCTGAACGTGGCTGAAAGTGTTTGTGGTAACGACTGCTGGACAAATGCCACACATACATGAGGAAGTTCTCTTCCATGTGGATGTGCATCACTGTGTGTGTGTGTGTGTGTGTGTGTGTGTGTGTGCTCGGAGCCTTCTGGACAGGGCCGAGGGTGAAGGGGAGTGCTAACACACTCTCCTTGTCAACGGCAAGGGTAATTACTCCTGGCTGAAATTACTCAACATTTGTTTATAAGCTCCCCTGAGCACACTGTAAATAGATTGTCTGCTCGAGTCCAGTGCCACTGAAGCCCTGCTGTTCCCCACAAATACACACACTCACACACCTTGTGATTTTCACACCGAGCCTCAATTTTTAAATGCCTTTCCTTTTGCTTTAATGAATCAGTTATGCTAAAAACCTTGGCACGGCTAATGCTGCAGCACTCCTGACGTGTCAAGTGAGTTCCTTTCTCCTCTCGTCGGAGTGTTTCAGTGCCAGGCAGCAACCCTCCATGTTTTCACTCCTCATATAACTTTGCATGTGGTTGAGCTGAATCTATTAATCCAGTATTGATCTCTGCTTTGCTGCCTTTTTTCATGGCTGCGCTCTCCACCCTGCCTCCGTCCCTCCACCACAATAGCCCGGATCCTTTTAGCATGCATATGAAGAGAGGGAGGGAGCGGAGGGAGAAAAAAAAAAATGAAAGCACTCCAAGTCAAGGTCCATCCATGTAGTTACTGTATGAGATGGTTCCTGTCAAAGATGACAGTTTGAAACACTTGACCCACAAAAATGAATTCTTGGCCAGGGCCAAGTGACAGCCCAAAGTAATTCATTCTTTTGAAATGTTGAGGGAGATGGAGAGAGAAGTGAGGAGAAGGGGAGTGACATGGAGAGCGATAGAGCAAGACAGAGAGAGATCGAGAGGAAGGGGAGGAAAAAAGGCGAGGGAAACAAAGAGAGAGGGATTATTAAAGAAAAATGTTGTCTAATCGCCTCAAACATTCAATTTTCCACCGTCGTCAAAATGAATTATCAACCTTCAGAATTAACAACATCGACTGCCTCCACATTCTATGACTTAAACGAAGCACACAGGGACTAAATATGCACAGATATTTGTTCCAAAAACAAAGACCTTTAGTCCTTGTTGTTATTCTTTCAGCCTGTTTTCAAGTTTTTTGGGCCGCGACCAAGAACGAGATGCCGCCTTCCTCCACCTGTGAAACAAAACACCTCAAACCTTGACAGCAAGAGTGACGGAGCAAGACAGACAGAGAGCGAGCGACAGGGAAATGGCGAGATAGAAAAGAAGCAACACGATTAAAGGAGATAACTGAGAGAACTCCAGGAATATTATTATTAATCCACAAGAGCGCTAACGTGCACAATGTTGACGATGTGATTCGCTAATGATGATTTTGATTGTATTCCTCTGTACACAAACCTCCCGACATATGCTGCTGCTATTGCAAGCTGCCACCCAGGCTAATTTGTCTTAATTACACTGAGTGTGTTTGCTGCCGTCCACCGAGAGAAACAGACATGTTAGATAGAGTGGAGGGTGGGGAGCGCAACATCTGTCTGCTGGAGAGCGCCCCACACACACACACGCGCGCGCGCTCATAATTGCCGTAACACATGCTTGCAAACACATAAATATGATCATTCACTCACATGGGCCTGCACAGCAAAATACAAACACACCTCTCATAAAACCTGGGTCCCAGCACCTCACGGCCACATCCCTTAGCCCTTACCTCCCATGTCCTGCTAATGGCGGCCACCGCAGAGGTGACTGTGTGCAAAGAGGGCCGCAGCGCCAGTGCCCATCCATCAAAAGGCCCGGGAGCAACATTACACCACTCTAATGGCCCACTCTGGCCTTCCTTATGATATTAATCCAGCGCCTAACAGCACTGATTTCATTTGTAAAGTGGTGGGGGGAGATTGACTGTTCATTTTGTGTTTTTTTTATTCTGCAGGGTGTTAACGGACGTAGCTGCAGACACCTCCAGTGGACGCTACATGTAAACACGTAAGCTTGCACATCAAGAACTGCATGATCATTTCTACCTCCAGAAATCTGTGAGTGTGTGACAAAGCAGTGGTGCCTCATTTTTAGTAAGAGTTTGGACAAGTGTTTCCTTTACTAAGAGCTGCGTTTATAAACATGGCCACTGGGCTGAAGTTGTGTGGACAGAAAATCAGAGCTGCGTCTCCTAGCACTTCACACATCAGTGCATACTGAAAGAGTTACTGAGCTGCAGGCAGGGAGGAGGTGGGGGGGGGGGGGGGGGGGGGGGGGGGGGGGGGTCTGGTGACCTGGGGAGCAGATGGTGGGCTGAGAGGAAGGTCTGCTGACTGGACGTCAACACACCAAGACGTTCTTTGTTCCTTTTTTCCTTATTTGCTGGCACAGGAACGGCACACAGACACACACACAGTATATGAATGTCAGAAGCTAAATGTGTCCACCTGAAAGGACAAAGAAACACAAGGTTTGATGTTTACCTTGAATATCAATGTGCAGTTTGCAGAGGAAATGTTGCATGAGTTGATCCGGACATGCATGAACCCAGGTATTGTTTCCCTCATGCAAACACACACACACATACACATACACATACACGCATGCATGCTGTAACTAACCCCTCCTCAGACCTGCATGGTTTTAAAACCGCCACGACACAGAGCAGCGTCTCTCATCAAACATCAGAAACATCAGTGCACGCCACATTGCCAGCGATCTGCTCCTGCTGCACTAAATTATGAAAAAGGCAGCCTGTGCCATGTAAAAATTTCATTGCTCGCCGCGGATGAACAGAGCGGTTGCAGACAAGCGGAGGAGTGGAAATGAGGAGAGCAGAGAGAGGAGCGGTGATGTCTGGCGCTGAACGTGTTGAGCCAGAGGTCAGCCTAACTCCAGCGAAGCCCAAAAACAATAACACACAGACAGAAGCTCACACAGAAAGATGCACACACACACATACACACAGATATATAATCACACTGGGTGCATGTAAACTGTTCTGTTCACCTACTGGAAAGAAAAAACCCAGTTCTCTGACTAACCCCTGGTCATGAAAACAAACTTTGAAAGATTCTGATGCCTTTATTAAGGACTTACTTTGCTTTGACTTCATCTACATCATCTCGTGTGATGTCCATGAAACTTCTCACATGTTGTGAATACTAATGGCTCAGTTGGTAGCTTATGATAAGTGATGAAACGCCTCTGAATGCGCCGCTGTCCTTGGCTGACTGGTGGGCACTGTTTCATTATAGATATTCACTGTACTTTGAAAATTAGCAAAACCTGGCAGGTATCAGCGGCTCAAAAGCGTTGTCTTTAAGCGCAGCAGCCCTTGAACTTAAAAAAAAAAAAATGTGGAGGATTGAAGATGCAAAAGAGACGGAAGTGATATTGGTGAGCAAAGAGAAAATTGATGTAAAAGTGATAGACTTGAAAAACAAAACTGTGTTGCCAGAGGTAAAATAGCTGTGAGGGGTGGCCTTCCAGCCCTAATGCGACTCTCTGGGCTCCTCATGAGAGAGAGACAAAGACAAACACGGCTGCAGACGCAATATTTCTATAGATACACTCTAATGAAAAGATGAAAGAAATAAATTAAGATAGAACAATGCATTACTGTAATGTGCAGGATGAAAGGCTGTAGTACAACTGCATCAAAGACGGCAGTGACAAGTGGGGGGAGTAAAAAAAAAAAAAGAAAGAAAAGAAACAAATTATGTAGAAATAGTGAAGGAAATTAAAAGTTGGACTATTGAAATCAGAGTGACGCTCTGCAGAGAGGCCATGGGGCCAAACCAAATATTCCTTGACTTAACGTCTAATTCGGAATCTGAATATTAGCCGGTGAGGTTTTAAATGTAAATATGCCATTATGCTGTCATTACAGTGTTCACGTCTGCAGGCCCATAGGTCAGCACGGCCACTGTTAATTTTGCAGGCAAAAGCGTTTTTTTTCCTTCTCTCCTTCTCCCCCCCGCGCTCTTGAAATGTTAATAACTTTCTATTAGTTAATGTAGCGTGACTAAAATTCCGATTAGATATAATTCATTTTAATATCTGTGACTGGCCGGCCTGATCGCTCTCCGCCGCCGTTCTGCGGCGTCGCATTACACGATCCTAAATTGGACTCATTTACATTGGCTGGTTAAATCAAAGGCCCTCTCTTGCAATTTAGCTGTCATCAAATCAATTTTGTAATTTTCTTTGCTCTTTGAGGTACGACTGTTTCCGAATTGAATAATACCAGCTATCACATTTAATTAGCCGTTATAGCATGTGTCAGGACAGGAAGGGATGTGGAAACATCTCAAATGCAACGAGACAGCGTCGGCAACCACAACCCAGACACATTAGATCCCAGATTGGGTCGGACACATGTTATTTTCCCCTCGTTTAGGTTTAACCAGCAAACTTCTGTCTAATTATGCATCATTCAGCCCTATCTGACCTCTGACCTCAGCGGTTTACATGTATTACTTCATTCTCACCAAAGTGGAGGCTTGCGACGCGCTGTCCTCAGCGGGCGTGCAGGGACTCTCCGGTGGATCACTGTGGGTTAGGCAGGCGCTGGAGTGGAGCTCCCATGTGGCTCCGCTCAGTGCAACTGAACCATAAGAACCAGAGGAGCACGGGGCTGCACACCACGGGGACTCTGGGATGGCTCAACCTTCCCTGGGAGGACCACTGCCTTTGGGTAAGTGCTGGTGTCGCTCCAGATCAGAGGACAGCGAGGCGCTCGAGAGGGGGGGAGCACGGCCGGGTAGTGGCGGTTTGAGGAGGAGTCAGGGGGGAGATGGGGGTCGGTCGAGGTGGTGAGGACTGGGGATTCGAGGGCAGGTCTCACTGGGAATGCCAGGGAGCAGGTTGGTTCCTCCCCGACTGGCTGATTATTAATAGTGACGAGAGTGAAGCCTTCAAGGCTGAGGGTTGACGAGGAGAGTGGAATCAGGTGTGTGGCACCTCCTGGTACAGACTTCACGAGTCCTTCCAGAGGGGGGAGTTGCATTGTGGGAAATGTGCATGACTTGAGTGATATGCTAAACTGCCCAAGTATCCTTAAATGTTGAAAATGTTTTTGAAGCCAGAAAACAAACTTGCAAAGAGGAGCCTTGACTTAGTGCAGTTCATTGGGAAAATTAAACAAAGACGGGGCAGCAGAACAAATTTAGTCTTATTTGAGGGGAACTCAATAATTTCTCTATAAACACGCCCTTGACTTTTCATTTTGAATAACGCCGATCTTTAAGTTCGCTCTCATGGACCTGCATGGGAACCTCAGTTCCTGGCATTGAACACACGCCGCCTCGCGCCGCAACTTCAAGGCTGGGGTCCCATATCAAGTGGCGTTCCAGTGCGGCCGCCTCTGTGAGCTCTGTGAATAGCAACGCACCTTGGTTCGACTGAGCACTTGAGGGATTTGTTATCTAAATCTGCCTTCGCCGAGATACATATCAAAGGCACAAATGTCAGAGCAGATAGCAACATTACGGCAAAGATAATCCACTGCCCTGCTGTAGCAGTCCACGGTTTGTGAATAATGTCCGTTTTTTCTTGTGAAATTGCACGTCAGGTGAAATAATAAGGAAGAATGTGATCGCATGTGTAAAGAGGGACGACTTCCTCCAGCTCATAAAATGATGAACACACCCCTCTTTTAATCAGGAACATAGGGAGCTGATGGAACTAAACTCTCAATCCCTTCATCTTTTTTTGTGATTCCTCCCCCCACCCGTCTCTCTCCTCCCCGTCAGCGTTGCATAGTGAGCGGCTGATGTTTTAATCATGGCCGCAGGGCTCATTGTGATGTGCAGCCACCTCCGGGGTCTCTAATTGTCTCAGGCCAGGCTGGCTCTGCTGATCACCCTGCGTCTGGAATGGCTAATGACTCGCAGGGAGGGAGAGAGAAAGAGAGAGAGACAGAGATGCTCCACGTATGGCGCACAATCACTCGCCTATGCATGTAGCACATAATGGAACATAGAATTAACTCCACACAGAGCTTGATTACCAGCAACTAATCACCACCGTCACCGGCTAACACCTCCTGAGGGTTTCATGACATCAAGGACTGGAAACGCTTACCCACAACAACACCAGGTTTAAAATAACGCAGTCTTCCTTTGTTCCAAAAGTGCAATTACTGCCTAGTTCCAGTCTTTAAATGGCAGATATCAAACTCTAAATCAGGGGTTCCCTCTTTTACTGAATCAACACATCAACAGGAGGTACATGCACGGACCTTCTGAAGGAGACACACGTGCACGTGGAGCCCTGTTATCGTGAGAATACTGAAATCTTTTGAAATTCTTCCGAGCCGGAGGTTAAATGTTTAAGACTTGGCGTCAGACATCATGCACCATTAGGCAGTGTTGCTTTATGAATGATACATCTCCCCCCGCACAAGATTCGCACCTTAATCTCCTGCTAAGCTCCGAGCGGCGCCCTGGGTGTGCACGGCCGGTCCGGTGGATGATGTGGTCTTAGGGTAAAGGGCCCGTTGCTTACGGAGCTGATTGTACACCTGTGGATAAGGCTTCCAGGTGCTGCAGACACGGAGCCCTAAGCCCTTGGCGGCCGACGCTCTCAGAATACAGATCTCCCTCGCCTCCGGCTTCCTTTCACTTCTCCCGATCATGTCTCCTTCATTCATCAGCGTCTCTGGCTGCAGCTCTCCTTCACATCTCTTTTTGTTGCTCTGAGTCACAGTTCACACAGCTAACCTGGAGGCAGGACCCGCCATCTTGTATTCAAGGAGGATGAATCGCTCTATGCTAAGTGTCCTTCAAACTAATCTGCAGCCAGTGAAATGAATTTGGTGGAAAAACATCTGTGGTCGGGGCGTAAAAATAGTCGAGATTTTCCTAAAGACTGCGTTTAATTCCTTTGACCTTTTCCCAGTCGTCCTTTATGGACAATACCTACAGTCTAAAACCAACAAAACTTATCCCGCTGTGGCGGTGTGGGACCCCAGATGGTAATAAGCGGCGGCGACTCCAATGTTGCACACACTTAATAAAGCATGTCTTTCGCTCGCGTAGCCTGCACTGGCCGGTCTTATTAGCATACAATCTGAATGCTGAGGAAGCCAACAATGGCGAGGTCAGTGCCGCGGGATGGGGTCAATTCTGAAGACGGCTTGGCAACGTGCTCGGTATGTGTCTTTGCGTACTGTAGGAAATCTATTGCGCCGGGTAGTTAAGTGGCGGTGAATGCCAATAGTAGACCTTCTTGACTGCCTTCTTGAAAATACAAAGCGTGGCCCTGCCAATAGCATTCTGTTCCATTTTACCTTTTGAAGAGGCAATCCAAGATTTAACCCCCAGAATATTCTCTCTCTCTCTCTCTCTTTCTCTCTCTCTTGCTCTCTCTCTCTCCTGCTATATGAGCAGAATGGCCAGCACTCATCACTCATAAAAAAAAAAAAAGAAAGAAAAATACAATTTTGCTCTGTCGGTCTGGTCCAGCCCTGGCGATAATCCGAATCCACTTTTACAGCACTGATAAGACAACCTATTAAATGTAATTATAAAATGGGTGGTACAAATTGTTAGTGCCGCAGCTATCTTCAAAATGTCTTAATGTCTCGGAATAGCCCTGGTGATTTAAATCATTTTAGCATTTCCTTGCAATTAGCTTCCACATAATAACACTGAAGCTAATTTCTGCACCACGTTTGACATTATAAATGTAATTGGCTCCCATTCACGTCCCTGCTGTGACACATCTATCAAGCCTCACGGCCGACATTTATGTGTGCTGGCAAACGCGCGTGTGGGCCGCAGTACGTCTCTGCCATAAACACACTCACCTCTTCTTTCCTTTCTCTTTTCCACCCAATTCTATCAACCCGCATCGTCATAACAACCCGCCATTGATTGCGCTCCCTCTTTCAATTTAACGCCCCCAATAAAAATAAGAATACACAATGCATTCTAATTACACTTCTTAGGTGACCTATGTAACGATGGGTTCCCAATGAAGGCTCATTAATTGGCCTGTCACAGTTCAGTTGGAGGCTATTGTGGCACTGTCCTTTTCATAGGCACGCCGGCATGACCAGCATCGCTGAATGCTCATATATATACGAGCTCCAATAACAGTTAAAATGCTATTAAAGTGGATGAGCCACGGCTAGGCTGCTGCTCCCTCTAATTTGAGACACTGACTGGAGGGCTGTGTGGAGTTGTCTCTGGGGAAAACTATTCCCCGTTGACTCCAGCATATGTTGTGACTACACACACACATGAGTGCACAGCTACATTGTGTACACACACACACACACACACACACAGAGACCGGAGCAGACAGTCTAATTGCTGCTGGGCTGTAAACTGTGGCTGATAATGTTATGGCGATAACAATCTCTCTCTAAAACAAATATTCCACACATGTGCATATAAACACACGGAGGAGCAGCCGCTCCTTCTCAAACGCGGCTTCATACATTATCTTATTAAAGGGCGCGCTCGACGAGCTGAACGGATTCACATACAGTAGCTTGTGTTGTGGCTTTCATCGCCACTGACGGTTCAGGGACAAGTGACACCATGATTGGCTTCTCGTGAGTAAATTAAGTGATTTTGCGGCACTAGAATACATCTTCCTCACATTCTCATCTTTATTATGCAGAAGAAATGAATGGTCAAATAATGCATTTGAATACAAGGCAAGGTAAGCTTTTGATGCCAGCTCTGAAAAGCAGAGGCTCTCAATGGATTATTTGGTAATTTCAGACCACTTTGTTGATTGAAGCTAGCCTTGCAAGGGATGACAAAGCCATGCTTTTGGCATATGAAAATGATTCTCTTTAAGCACAATCTCAATGAAATGAATAAGAGAATGGAAGGTTATTTCTCCTGGATATTCGCCAGTGTTCAAGTAGCAATCCGCACATGGCCAAGCTTGATTCTAAAAGACAGGTTTTTGTTTATAATTTGAATGGCGCTCAAACGATCGACCAATCGATTTCCACCTCATGCATCACCGTAGAGAAAATTAATGAAATAAATGACACAATCAGTGGTAATTCCCATTCAGACTCAAAACAAAACACACACAGAACAAACTAATTATTTTTAATGTGTATATGCTTGGTCTGATATCACTGTCGCCTTTCAATAACACGGATTTAATGGACTGGTATTTAGAAAAAGCCTTTTCCATACATACGTAATACCATTACTGACCAAATTAACCTTGAGTGGATCTTAATTACATTTAGTTCCATGTGGTTGGTCATGCAGTTCACACAGTGCAGGAGACACTTTCTCTTTTTCTGTTTTACCAGGAAGTTTTTGTTCCACTTCTTAGTGACATCGTGTCGACCAACATTTGTGACTAAAGTATTGTGTTTCTATATTATTGTACCATTAAAAAGACCCAGCACTATTAACATGTGTGTTCTGAGTTTTCATTCTTACTCACGGTTTTGATGAGCACGGTTTTGATGAGCTGAACGTCCTGGATCTGGTTTACTCCCTAACTGGCTGTTAGTTTCTCAGGTGCAACTCTTTCCCCAGCTCGATTTGAAGACCTCTACTTCTGGAAAATTTTGACAAAAGAATTATGTCCGAGTCAAGATGGGGGTCACGTGACTGTGTTTGGTTGCCCTGTTCTATTCTAATCAATCAATAGTTTGTGAAAACATCAGCAGCTTGACGTGTATTTAACAACCAACATAGTTTGAAACTGTAATCAACCCAGAGAAGAAGAACTCTGAGGGTGTTCCTCTCAGTGTCTCTGTCAGCTCAGCTCCTCCAGAGGAGAAATCAGCCAACGGCTTTCACCTGTGCTCATTACGGCCCTGATCCAGGTGAAGCTCTGCCCCAACGGAACATGCAGAATCAGTGCTTTGCCACAGACACGGCTGTTTATGTGCGGCACCGTCCCCTCCCCTGATTAGAATTCAGCCGGGGACGAGCTCTCCACTGCCACTCACCCAGTCATCTGTCACTGTGATTCAGTGCTATACAATATTATTCAAAAGCATACTTGAATCCTAATGAGGATCCCATTGACAAGTTATTGCTCGACCCGCTGATGAACATCGATTGAAAGGGGGGACCCCCCCGAGTCCCCCCCCCCGCCCCCCCGCGCCCTGCAGCCCAGTGTGCGAGGGCAAAAAGAACAACCACGGGTATAAGAGTGGAAAATCCTCATCAGGACTCAGTGGGATCAATGGTGCCTCCATCTCTGAGCATTTCAAAGATCTAATACACATGTGGCTCCTTCATTCACGTGTTGCTGTTGTCAAGCATCGCAGCGCGCTCAGGTTCATGCACATGCACTGTCTCTGTGCACATGAATAGGAGCTTGTTTATCTGCCCACCGGAACAGGGTGTGTCCTCATACTTATGGCCCCCCCAAGTCCAAGGCTGGCATGTAATAAGGAAGACAGCACTTTCAATAACCTTGACAGACAGATTAAAACGGGGATTCAATAGCTACTCTTCCCCATGAGCACTCCATCACCGAGGCCACTATCCTTCAATGCCGCTCCTCTCTCCCTTTATCGTCAGCTCCTGTCACTCACTCAGTGGCTTGACAAAATGGCCTCTGTTCCTCTGGAGGAGCATGGCAGTGTTCTCTCTTATCCCTTGGTGGAGGGCAAGAGAGGCACAGAAAGCATGGAAGTGAAGGGCTGGTGGCGAGGATATCACCCCACTTACCAGACAGGGTGGTGGTGGTGGTGGGGAGGGGTTCTATGAAGAGGGCGGCTTGCTGTAACATTTGTGCACATCTTGTCATTCTCATGCAGCCGCCCTCCTCCGTCACGGCCCTTCCCTAACGTAGGTGGCCTTGTCAATCCCCATTACTACGCACATTTCTATGGTTTCTAAACAACCCCGCCAATTCCACCATCCCTTTCAACCACGCAGCTCCTGAGCTGGCAGGCTTTAGATTCGCCTCTCCAAGTTTTCACTGCGGCTTTACTCGCAGCCTTTGAAAGTTCACAGCCTGGCTCGGAGGCACGGAGAGGCAAATCAAACTGCTCAAGGTGGGCCGGGCTCACAGGTGAAACCCTCTGAAACCTGAGGAAAGGAGCGCGCAGGAAAAAGCCCTGATGTGAATTCAGGAGACATGTTGCCTGCAGACGGGGCAGAGGGTTGAAAGAGTCCTTCTCAATGCAAGGTTCACTTACTTATTTGTTATTTTCAGCCATGATCATTTTTGTCTGCACTTATCTTTTAATTACGAACAAGACTTTATCCTAACAGGAATGTGATGCAGAGGGAAAGTTGTCCGGAGGTTATTTCCAGCTTACAGTATATCAACAACAGTGTAAGTGATACACCATCTAATTAATGGCTCCTACTGCCTCCTAATTGCTGTGGCCCCTGACCTGTCAGTACCTCCTAGGAGCTGGTTTCTGCCCCAAGGGCATTGGCAGTGCTCACACAGGCTCACTTAGACACACACACACACACACACACACACACACAGCGAGCCACCCCTGTGATCCCTGAATGTCAGGGTAAGGGCATCCAGAGGCCAGCGGTCCTCTTAGCCTAGCATACCAGGAGCTGATAAAAAGCATGAAAACACACAGTGGGCAGTTTAGCCACGATAATCTGAGGGATTACAGGTCAAAGTGATCCCAGACATAAGGCGTCTGCACCGGCTGCAGAGCATGAATATAATGTGCTCATCTGTGTTTACCTCTCGGACTTGAGGCAGCTTCTGAAGTGTGCGGTCATTTATGGAATTAGATTGAATTAATTTATTTACAGTTGATGCTCCATAAAGAAAACAGACTTTTTAAATGGTGAACTTTCTCTCACACCCAACCTCAGTTATTACAGTTAAACTCACTCATCAGTGCATCCATGAGAATATTATACAATGAAACACACCAGAATATATACACACACACACACACACTTTGTGGGGAGGCCGTCTGTGTCTATTTTCAACCCCATTAGATTTCCACTGCCTGATTCTATTCTGCTGTTTATTAGAGCACTCATGGGATTCAATGCATTAAACGTCCCTTCAAAACTTAATCTATCGCTTAATTAAAGTTGTCGAATATGAAAAACAGAACCGGCCTGCTCAGAATTAACTTCCACCCTCCATTGTCCCTCCATCTAAGCCGCGGACACTCATGAAGCGGCTAATGAAGATGTGTTAAGATACAGATTCAGGTCCATTTGCATGCAATTACCGCCCATTGCTTAAACGCCGGAGCTGTCAGCATCCATGCGTCCGCACATCCTGCATCTGCAGTCCTCCGGAGAATCACAGGCGAGCCAACCCCCCGCCCCCCTCCTCTGTCGCCCCCTCGCCAAAGTCATCGCTCTGCCTGTGCAGTTTTTGCGGCAAATGGCCGTCGTCCATTCAAACGTGTGAAATTGTAATCATAGCTGTCTCTGGATGGGTGTAATTAATGTGCTCTATCGCAGAGATTTTGATGGCCAGTGCGGAGCACGTGGGGAGCCAAGCCAGCAGAGGACATCGGCTAAATGATGTGCTATTATATGGAGTGTTTGGTCATTTGTAATAGTGTGCAGTGCAGAATGCATGATGAGCAGAGAGGATCGTCCTCCTGAAGCTATCATCATTGTGTCCATTAATTGCATTGTTGATGGAAACCAGTAACACAGCAGGTTGCTCCACAGAAACATCGCTTTGGAGATGTGGAATCTTTGGCTTCTCCTCCTCCAACGGAAGTGTGGACTTGTGTGAAGACTTATAGGACAACAAGCCAAGAGAAGATGGCAGCTGTTGCTGCAGGGGGCATCAGTCAGAATGATCTCACTGGTCACCTGGTCCAGTAAAAGTGAGAATCAACCCCAGACTGTAAACCTGTCTCAGTGTTTGTTTCATGCAGGATCAAAGCCATCGCGTCGCTGCCTCTCCCATCATGCATTTCTCATTGTGTAATTGCTGCAAACGGATGAAAGTGACCACTCGTCCTTGATTCTGAAGGACTGACGCCCAAACCTGACATTTAGTGTTGCTGTTTAGATGCAGAAATCCCACAGAATACAAAAAAATAAAAGCCAATCTTCACTGTGCTGGAAATATCTCCAGGTGAAAGTCCACAGAAATCCAAAAGTGAGGTTTTAAAGACGGTTGATCTGCTCTCTGATCTCTGACACAGTTAATCCTCATGTGTCCAGCCTGGTGAGTGCTGACCACACCAGTTCACCCATCACATGCAAACCTTTCTATTAGTGTAGCGTCAAGCTCTGGCAGTGGTGGAGGTACAAGTACTCACATCCTGTACTCATGAGGATGTTCAGCGAGGAAAAGATATCCAACAACTTGTATTTAAACATATACTAAAGTGTCGTTCTGTAGATTTCACACAGCAACCAGATGATACAAAGCAGTGATTAATTGGTCTATGAAATTAATTGAAAGAACAACAGGTTAAATTATTAAACCTGATGTAATAATAATACTTATCTGTGTCGTAGAACTTTGTGTGAAAACAACTGAACCAAACTACCCAGTTACATCATACAGGGAAACTATTTCCTCAGTAGTTTCAGCTGCGGCAGGAACAAGTGACACGAGTGGCAAAGGCAATTAGGACACCTGATCTCAATTGTGCTAATAAAGACGGCCTGCAGAGGCTGTTTGGACTTCAGTGGGATTAGGGAGATCTTTGTCATGTAGATCTGTGGAAGGCCCCAGGCTTCAGAGATAAAATGAAGACGAATCCTTGGCGGAGGAGGAAGAATAAAACGGAGGGATGGGAGTGGAGGACACAGAGCTCTCAGCTAATGACAGGGCTACTCTGCATCACTGCACTGACTAATGAGCACTCCAATCAGGGTGAGCTTACAGGCCGGTGCACGTGTGGAAGTGTTGCGACGATATGCGCAGCACATATAGTGTGTGCATGCATGAGCGGAGGTGTGTGTTCGTGTGAGGGTGAGAAAGCGAGATGAAGGAAGAGGGGAAAAGAAAACATGACAAGGAAGGAGGGAGCGTTTTCCTGAGCTGGAGATCTACGGTGCGTGACAACGGAGGAAGCTTTTAATAATTCACACCATATTGATTTAGTTACCTTACTTCCTTTTTCGCTCCCACGCCCCCGAGAGAAGGAGCCCACCTGTAGCACCCCCGCCCACACACACACACACGCAGACAAAGAGGCCGCAATCAGATTGATGACCTCACAAGAACAGAAGGACTCTTCAAACGGCTTGGACGCCATCAGTTAAAGTGTGAAAGAAAATGGAGGAAGGAGTGGATCCTGTGGCAATTATCTTTCTTTTAATAATCCTGTTTTGTTTTTTGTTTTAGTTGAATATTCATCATTTGTTGAAACCACTCTTTGATTTCTTGGCCTCGTCTTTATATCTGACCACAGTTTGATAAAAGGTGATTCAAGTATGATTTCATCCACAGAGAGCGTCTGTGTGTTTTCTTTTATTACTTCAACTTGGAAATATTTTGTGAGAGGGGTGGGGGGGTAGGAGGGTGAGGCAGAAGCCTCCATCACAGTTAGGTTTCCTGAGGTTCATCGCCACCCTGAGGACACGCTGGGTAAGAGCTGAGAGAAAAGGCCGGCGCTCACAGACTGGAGCTCTGATGCCATGATGACACAGTCACATCATACATGTGCAAATCCATGCATACTAGAAACAGATCAAAGGGCTTCAGAGGAGAGAGGCCCAGATGGAAACAGTTGATTTCATGCTTTGTTAAATAATGACAAATTAAACTATGTTTTAATAAAACACAGATTCCTCTGGGCCTGTGGAACGCAGAAGCACAATATTATCACTTCTGAAAGTTTTTTGTCCTTGAGTACTTATATATATAAATATACTTCTACAGTATTTTATTTATATCTTTGAATATTAAATAGTTGAATATATTTGAATGGAATAGAATAAATACTCACAGTCATTTCAACTCTGTTTCATTGCTAAATCATGGATAGCATGGATGTTTCCAATCTTGAAAATAAATAGATTTTTTTTTTTTTTTTTTTAATTTCTTAAAGCAGAAAATGACACCATGGAATAATTTAATGTATGATGCTGTGATAAAAAAATATTTAAAACAAATTTAATAAAGGATTAAAAAAATGTCTTTGAACCAAACTCATAATGTAACAATTAGAATAATATTATATCCCCAGATATTATTAGTTATTATTCATTCAGTATTTGTATTGGGTTAGAATGCCATTATTTTGTGCTTCAAAAAAAGGTCCATTATAGACAGATTAATTTATAAAGCACATTAAAAACGACATGGATAAAAATCTGGAGTCATGTGTTGAAATGTAAAGGATTGATTAGTGAGGTGTTCCCCTCATTTTTATATCATACTCTATACTCATTATTTAAATGAATCATTTTAATTTCCACTGTCCTGTTTCGGACAGATTTCTTTCTTTCTTTTTTTTTTTTTTGCACAATTCTTAAAATATATATAAAACAAATCTTTAAATTCCTGCCATTGTATTTATATCTTAACATTTTATACAATGAAAATTAAGGAAAATGCAAATAAAATGAATTAACTCAGAGTTCATTTTTTCCCACTCCAGTGACTCTAATCTGATTGGAGTGTTCTGCTCTGGTTTCCATCATTTATGATAAAAGTCTGCCATCTGCTGGTTTCTAACGGCACCCACCCACCCACACACACACACACACACACACACACATTTTAAATTGAGCCAGGTTTGAAAATAGAGCTGGTCCAACCGTGAGGATCTTTAACTCCTGACGCTGGTGAAACAACTGAGGTGAGGGCGTCATTCACAGGGATTCAGGTTCACATATTTTGAAGACACTTGGAAGTATTTCACATTGGAGTATTGCAACTGGAAAGTTGCCCCAGAGTGTGTTACAGTGTGTGTACCAGTAGAGAGCAGCATCTACTCAGAGAAGAACAGGAGCTGCAGTCTCCTGATCAAAAGCTGTGAAAACCCTGTAAACTCTAATTGGTAGTATGCTGTTTTGACCAATCTTATTTTCAGATCACTTTTAGATCACTTTTCAGTCCAAAGTCCCTCGCTCACTCTCTCTTCTCTTCCAGGTACAGTATCTCTGACCTGGTGCTGGCATTATTACTATGCTGCGGTGAACTTGTGACCTGTCCAGGATGCACCACGCCTCCTGTGCAAATAGAAGCTGACCTGATCCAGCCCCCCCCCTCCAACCCAGTGACCTATGAAGATGATATTCCAACTGTTTATATTATTCTTATTATTGTTATTGTTATTATTGTCCATGTCCCTCTTGTCCCCACCCCGCTATCACTCTCTCTCACCCCAACCGGTCGAGGCAGATGACCGCCTGGTTGAGCCTGGTTCTGCAGGAGGTTTCGTCTCCATAGTCGCCATAGTGCTCGCTCATTGTGGGGATAGTTGGGTCTCTCTGTTTTCTGACTGTGCTCTGACTCCTATGTAAAGTGCCTTGAGATAACGTCTGTTATGATTTGGCGCTATATAAATAAATAAAATTGAATTGAATTGAATTAATATTTTCCTGCTCCCAGTAAAAACTGCCACACACTGACACACCAGTCAACCAAACCACCGCGTGAAATATTTAGGCTGGGGAACACACTGCCTTCCTGCAGGGGCTTTTGTGATTGCAGCATCACTGATATTTTTAGCTCGTTTCGGAAAGTGTGACATTTAGAAAAACAAAGTTAAGGTGTATATTTATCCCAGGTGATTCTCCTCTCCTCCATATAACTTTGCGGGCTCTAATGAGGCCAGCTGCTTGTGGAGGTGCCCCACAAGAGGAACTGAATCCTGCTGGTCTTAGTCTGGAGGAAGCTTCTATTGTTTCTCCTGGCCTGGATATGCAGCGGCTGAGGCTCCTGTTTCACTCAGGCCTCCTCATGGCGTCACACCAGCAGCCACTCACAGCTCTAATTAATTGTGCTTAATCACAGCGAGATGATTCAGGTGAACCCAGGACAGTGTTTGGTTACAGCTCACTGGTTGTTTTTCACCCTTGACTAAGCCAAAGCAGACAGTTCACAATCTCTCACTGCTCTGTTGCCTCGGTCATTGTTTTTCTGATTTGATTTTCCTTTCAGAGGAGACAGACTTGTGTCCACTCTTTTGTGCCAAAGGTGTTTGTGACCTTGACTCGTCAGCTGCCTCTTAAATTAGATTAGATCCTGTTACTAGTTGGCAAATTTGTGTATTGTGCTTGGAAGAACAGTGCAATGAGCGGATACTGAGTGGTGCAGGTTGGATTTCAGAGAACATTTACTTCTCCTGTTCTACTGCATCTCAGAGGACTGGATTCATGTCTGAGGACGAGTGAGGACACAGATTTAACCCGGTCCATTTCACCACCAGCAGCCTGGACTGGTGGGGCCGTGGTTTCCCGCTGCTGCTGCCAAATTCTGAGCCGTCCATCTGGAGACTCTTGCAAGACTTAACCTTGTTGTTATGTGCATGTGTGTGCATGAATCCTTGTGCTTTCTTCATGCAAGGTTTACTTTACACAGCACAGGTCTCCATCCCGAACACCCCTCTCCCCCCTGGAGGAAGGGATTCTTGCCAGACTTCACACTAATGCATTGCCAGCAGAGGAAATCCCACAGAGGAGCCTGACCCTGCCGCTCGACTCTCAGACACGATTGATGGGTGAAGGAGAACGAGACATCAAATCCTGCTTGAAGAGGCAGGGGTAAAGTTGGCTCCTGTGCCTGTTTCATGAGTGTGTGTATTACACCGAGCCACGGGATGATCCATCCAGTGATGGGGTCGGACACGTTGCCACGGCAACCTCTGCCCCCACTATACACACACACACACACACAAGATATCGTCTGGAGCTGGCACAGAATGAGAGGGGGAGAGCGGGAGACACACACATGTATGTGCATCCAAAATAAGACTCCTGGTGGAGTGGAAAGGACAAACTAACATGTGACTCACACACGGCGCAACACAAACTTCTCCTCTGGTCCACCTGCAGACAGCATTTTAACACTTCAAACAAAGCTCTGTGCAGAGCCTCACACACACACACACAAAGATGTGCACACATGCACATACTGCACCGAGTCAGACTCTCTCCCCTTTGGCACCTCAAGTGGACCAACAAAGAGACAGGGACATTTGCAGCGTGATCCATCTCTGGGATGACACCTCTCCGTGGCGATGAGCTGTGCAGTCACAGGCGTTTAGCTGTGATGGCGACACTGACACAAGACAAAGCCGCATACACAGAGAGCCGCTGGCGATATCTTAGAGTGACACGTGGGTTATCGCTGACACGCCAACACTGCGTCCCCAGCGCGTAGTTCCCATGAACCGCAGGGCTCCCAGAAGATAGCAGGACAGGCAGATGAGGAAAGGTGAGACATTTATCTGAGCAAGGGGCCAGCTGTGGAAAAAGTCCGGGACAAAAACATGGAGGAGTTACTGCCCTGACAACAATAAGACACATCAGCCAACACAATTGGCTGCACGAGTGCACGTGGTTCACGTAATGACTGCCTCAGAGGCCAGAGTGCACGGAGCCCCTATCCTGGGCGAAGGTCACAGAAAATATCTGGTAGTAATGGAGATCCTTTACAACTACCAGGGGAGATCAGCACCACACTCACAGGCAGGAAGAGGATCAACCTCTCTCAGACCTGAGCTGTGAATTCTGGGTGACGATGTTGCATCAATGGCTCAATGATGCGTCAATGCATTGATCTGAGAGAGACGCTCTCATCCTTCTCAGGAACTGGTGGGAAATCAGGATGGCTCAGCAGGGCCGATGTTTGTTGTGAGGAGGGCTCGAACCAGGTGTTAATCTCCAACACGTCCGGGCCTCCTCGCTGGAAGAGTGACAGTCTGACAGTGTCTGGTTGTCTCCCTAATTAGCAGGGCCCAAGGCAAGGTTAGATTCTGCACTAATAACCATTTTTCCTCCTTCAATACATCATAATGATGCAGATGATCCCATAGGGCACCACTGTAATCACTCACCCACTGACTCAGCTCCAATTATAAAGAGGCTGTTTCAGCTATATCCCCTTTCAACTTCCTACAACAGCCCACCAACATCCACCTGCTTCAACTCGAGACACTGCAACAAAAAAGGGTGAAATCTACAAATTCAACAAAACTTACTGAGAATGAGCTTGCAAACAGATAAAACTATTTGCTCTCCACTGATCTGTGTTACACCCCCTGTAAAACCAACCAGGAGAATGAGTCACAGTCAGAGACGGAAATGAGGCTTCATCCCTAAGATGTTGTAAAAGGTGTATTATTAAATGGAAATTAAGCAACGTGAATGGGCTCAGCGGCGATTCACAGGGAATCCGGTGTAAAGCCGGCGGATTTGGGAACATTTCAGAGGAGATGAGTTCAGCTGGTTCATCAGCTCATCAGGAGAGTTTGGATCCAGTTATTAAACAGAACTGATTCTGATCTCAGCAGCAGCTCAGCACCATGGTCAGCTCCTCTAGTCCTCCTCCTCCTCCTCTCTGCTCTGTGATGAAGCGTCACCTTTAAAAAGCAGAGACCTCAGGCTACGGAAGACATTTAAAACATGTCTGTCCAACAGGACCAAGGCCTGGGGGGCTCTCTGGTAATGAGACACGTGATACACCTGAGCGGCTCTGACATGGGTGCGTGACTCAGTCAGAGGTGTGAGGTTATCGCTCATCACTGTGTCACGGTCACGGTTAATCACCCTGAGTCCACATTTGTTCTTTAATTCTCATACGAGGATCGACCCGACAGCAAACAGGAAATCAAGAAAGAATATGCAAGTAAAGCTGGGGAGTCAGATCTGGTGAACAGACCGCAGGACAAACCCATGGCGCAAACAGGCCGGAGTAACGAAACGCGCCACCGTACTCCATTACTCCGCCTGCCCTGTCTCCTCCTCCTCCTCCTCAGACACCACCCACCCCCGCACATGCACACGCACGCCCCTACGTCCACGTGCACGACGCTTTCGAGGAGCGATGCTGAAGCGGCGGCGCGTCAACTCGTCCGTGCGCACGGCTGCAGCTCCACGTCTGCAGGGGGAAGCTGCTGCGATGCGCTCCGCCGGGGACAAGTTGGAATAAAGGGGGACGCACGCTCCGGTCCGACGGGGGAACAGAGGGAGGTTTTCCCCGCCGACAAGCATGACTGGCTGGTGACAAAGGAACCGGGGAGCCCCCCTCCGCATGGCTGCGCCTGGCACCCGCTACAACTTGGTGTATTTTTTTTAAAGAGAGGCTCGTTTTCCCGTGCACAGCCAAATAAATTCATCCATCCGTGCGCTGTTCCTCCGGAGAAGCACCATGCCTGTCCGGAGGGGTCATGTGGCGCCTCAGAACACCTTCCTGGGAGTCATCATTCGTAAATTCGAGGGACAAAGTGAGTAGCTCTGCTGCGCTCTTCCCCTTTGTGTCTCTCCTCCTGCTGCATCCTCAACATCACTTCTCCACCAGGAGCCCACCTCACGCTCACAACGCGCACATTTCTTATCAGATCGTGCATGCCAGAGGTGCACGGAAGTCATTATAAGTGTAATTAACCTGCCTCCTTCTGCGTTCCTATAAGAAATACTCAAGTGTTAAATTACTGTATATCCATTCCAACAGTACCTTAAATCCCCTAATAAAGATCCTCTTCGCTCTTAAATCCTCAGTTATCAAATCTGTGTTTTACAGCTTTATTTACATTTTATTTCCATGTTTGTTGCGTTAAGGCTCACTCACAGGAAGTGTGAGTTCAAATTTCATTTTTTTATTTGCCAGGCAAATTCATCACTATCAACACTATTAACGGATCGAATCCTTATATCAGTAATGTCGCTCTTTCATCGTGAGTACAAAAAAAGCTCCATTAATGTGAATCTCTCATGATGTAAAATCACCAGTGGTTTACATTTTTTTGAATAAAAGTATTTTTTTACATAACCTGTAAAGTCATATTAGTAAAGTATCTATTGAAAGTCAGTTGCCAGAGGAGTTTAATCCTATTTAAACCCATCACACCAACTGACTTCACTCATTATATTTCTTTCTCTTTTGAATTTTCGTGATTCTCCCTCTCTCCTCCTCAGATAAGAAATTCGTCATTGCCAATGCCCGGGTGCAGAACTGCGCTATTATCTACTGTAACGACGGCTTCTGTGAGATGACGGGCTTCTCCCGGCCAGACGTCATGCAGAAGCCGTGCACGTGCGACTTCCTCCACGGCCAGTTCACCAGTCGGCACGCCATAGCCCAGGTGGCCCAGGCGCTGCTAGGCTCAGAGGAGCGCAAGGTGGAGATCACCTACCACCGAAAAGATGGTGAGTGGCTCTGTGTGTGTGTGTGTGTGTGTGTGTGTGTGTGAGAGGGGCTCAGATGGCAGGAACCAGCATAAGATATTAAGGCACATGCAGTGGTCTCACTGGCTGAGCTGCTGCGGCTGTTTCGCCTCCTCTTTAAAAGGTAATCACTTCTTTCATAGGGTCTTAACGCTGGGCTCTATCTGGAACATTTTGCAGCAGCAAATCACTGAGTACGACCATTTGGAACCCCAGAGGCGTGCACAAGCAGCTGGGACGGTCCAGCGAAGTGATGCAGGTGCTGCACGGCTGACGGAGATCAGCCTGCACTGGATAGGATGTAGCTCACCTCCCTAAAGAATAATCTGAAGACTGCTCCCTCATTTCCAGTCACAGCGTTAGAATTTCTGTAACTGTATGTTTATGGATCGTCTCCTGCAGTGCACGCGCTGTTCATGCTCTCTGCATGCAAAGGACGATTCGACCTGACAGCTGCTTTTGTCTTCGCCTAGTTCCAGGCAGAGCTGCAAAGTGAAAGTTTAAATCAGTCACATCAGCTGTGCAGGTTGAGTCCGTATTGTGTCCTCTGCCAAAGCATTGAGACCATTAAGCTTCCTTGCATAATGTCGAAGGCATTTACAAAGCAGATCTAAAGATTAAAACGTGTGGCTGTGCACCACAGTGGAGATAAGAGATAAGTAATAACAATTTCTACAGGGCCAGCAGCACGGCTCAAAGTGTGAGGTTATAAAAGTGTCAGAGGAACGAGCAGCTGATTCAAGGAGAAAAGGGGTCCACGCCGGGTTTTGTTGTCTTTAGACTTGTTTGCACTATAAAGCCTGTTTGTGAGATCAAATGTTCTTCAGAAGCAGAATAAATGAGATGCTCACTGAGCTGCGGAAACAAATGATACGAAGTGAACATTTTTAATTTGTCTACGATTTTCTGTCTGGGCCAGAGGAGCCAAAGAAGTACGATACAACACTCAGTTCCACGGTCAATTACAGGCTGCGGAACAACCTGGTATAGACACCTTATATATATATATGCATCCGATTGCACTGAGATTGGAATTGGACTGAGCCCGGTGATTTTTAGAGTGGCTGTACATTTGATAATTGTTCAGTCCGATTAGAACACCATGATATATTTCGAGTGCAGGGGAAGTTTTATTCTTGTTTAAAAAAGGAGCTGAAACCTTCAAGACGCGTTCTCCAAATCACCTGTGATTAAAATCCGGCGTGCCGGCACCATTACTGAGCAACAACTTCACATTGTGTTTAAACCTTGTCGGGATGTTTGCGGAGCTAGTTAATCAAACATGTTTGAAGGCTTTAAACTTCAGGACACGCTGTTTTTTTTTAGCTCTGAAGGGAACATTAATTCTTAATGGAGACTATTTTACAGGTCAAGAATTTAGGTGCGTCAGAGTTGGCCATCATGGCCCTGACGACTCTCCGGGCTCTTGTAGTGGGACACTCAGTCTGCATTGATCCACTGAGCAAACAGCATTAATGAGGACACAAATACTTTCATGTTGCATTGATCGTCAAAACGTGTGCAATCGCAGAGGGGAAATCAATGGCCAGGTCTCTGGAGACTCAGGATAAAAAGAGCCAGAGGGCTTGTGACTGTCAGACCCTGCAGCAGGGAAAAGGGCCTCATTACTATTCTGCATCCTGTGGCTCTAATTACCTCGGTGTTTTCCTCTCACCTGACTCGGACCTGTTTCTCGAGGGAAGGTCACACCACTCCGGTGAGCTCCTCTCTGCTACCAGCTAATAAATCACACTGCTGTGCCGTGAAAAGAAGTTTACACGCTTTATAATCATGAATACATCTTCACTTTCTGGTGTGTCACTGGATATCAGACACATAAGGAACTATTTCTAATCTTAAACTGTGCAATAATCAATAGCAGAGGGAGGCAGCACCTGTGGAAAAGACCAGAACTGAACACAGTGTTTAACTGGAATCAAACTAGAAGCAAAACAACAGAGATATACTTCAATTTAAGTTAATTCTGGGGGAAATGTCATTGCAGGAGCTGATTGCTCCTGTCGTTCCTCTCGGCTGGAGTGCCAGGGGTTTGTGTGAGGCAATTTCCTCCATTTTAATCCCCTGACCCAGGGTCCTCATGAACACATCGCTCACTGTCCTTTACAGTCCGTGAAGGAGATTCCAGCTTGTCAGCACAATCTCTGCATGCACTCCTAATACTTTATGATTCACGCCTTTGCTAAATCTCTGGTGCTTTATCCGTCCGGCGCACATATCTCCAGAACCTCTGCCGGAGAAGTAGCTGCCATTAAAAAAAAATCTGCTGTGCTTGTGACATTTCGATGCTGAGCTGTTTGCTGAGCCACTTTCCTTTTTCACATTGCTGTGACAGATTAAGTTTTTTAGTGTAAAAGTGCAAGAGATTTCGGATTTTCTAAGCAGTCATTCACAGCACATATTTAGGCCTAAACAGCTTCAGGCTGAACGTGATGGATCATAACCCAGAGATCTGATCTGAACTGAGCCTCTCAGGCAACAAAGACAAACCGATGGTTTCTGCCTTCATCCCACACAGTCATGCGTTTGTTGAAAACTGAGAACACGACACTCATGGCTGCACGTACAATAACGCAGCGTGTGGGTGCTCTGTGTTTAAGAAGCATGATGATAATTTAAATAAATTCTATATCAACATAATAAGAAGGGTCCAATCAGAACAGCGATTAGGTGAGAGAGCAGAAGTGAAAATGAAGTTCAGATGACATCATCTGTTTAAACAGTAATTAAGAGCCAATGGAAAAAAGCTGAGCTCCTCTTGACTTGATTCAGTGACTAAGTGGCTCTGTTGTGGCCTCACTCCTGAGAGTTCTGCCAGATTATGGTTTCAGGATTTATTTCCCTCTGGCAAGGTCTTGTAAAGAACCCCCCGTGGTTGTTAACACTGTGCGAATTCTAATGCTGCCCCACGTAATTAGACAGTAGAGCAGTGAGCGTGGCGTGCACAGTGGAGATGATCTGTCCTCATCACACAACAATCTGTCCACCTGTCTTACGTCTGCTCAATGCTGGGAGTCAAAGCAACGATTGTCCCCACACCACACAAACACATACAGCTTCACTCAGACTCTGCCACAAACACACTTCCCTCATGCACACTCAGCTGCAGCATGATCGGCAGTGAGCTGAGGGAGGCTTCCCTTATATGGCCCCTCCCCTTCCCTCAGGGAGGTCGATCAGCTAACAGCATTCACCTGGGCTGATCAGTCCACACACACACAGTCAGTGCACAGAAACAATGACATATTTATATAGAATACACTGCTGGGGCCACATGGAGCGTTCTCACACACAGCGTCACACCAGCAGTCAGTATTTCCTCACTGACACCATCTTGTTTGTTAATACTCGCTGTCAGCACTGCAGATAAATAAAAATAACAAAAATAATAAGCTGGTGATTATGCATTTAAATCCTCATCTAAAAGTCAAAAAATGAAACACCTCTAAGCAGCTGATCCAGTTCTATTCAGAGATTCAAATAGAATAATTAGAATAAAAAAACCTTGAGTTCAGTGAGCAGTTAATGCGCTCACTCCCAAACGGCAACTGAAAATGTCACAATATAATTAAATTCATATTATTATTACCTGGTCTTTAAAATATTGTTGCTTACTGTTTGAAATAATGATGAAATGAAATGATCTGTCCAACACAACAGTAATTAATTATTACCCAAACATTTTAACTATGAGTCTAGCTGAAAAATATTAATTCTACTTATTTTAAATGGAGACACGAGCTGAGGACAAAAGTAAACCATGTGTATTTTCCCAGTTTTGTGACATTATACAAGTGAAAGGCTTTCAATGTTCCTTCAATGTGGCACATCCACATCAATAAAACAGTTTAAACATTGTGACGGACATATGCACCACAGCTGCTGCTGATCCCTATGCTTAGGAAGAACAAGCAACAAGTCATCGAGGCTGCGTGGCCTCAGAGCAAGCTGCACATGATAACCCATCATGATATGACTCTGCCTGCAGCCACCTGAGTTCACTGGAAGGAAACCATTGTGTCAAAACCAATTCCCGTACATCCATGGCTGTGAGAACAAGACAAACTCTGAGTCTCTGGCCTGCAGCCCCGCCCAAGCTCTCAGGCTGAGACAGACGGACGGACGAGGGTTGGACATAATGTGTGCAGCTGAAGTACCACCAGAGAAAACTAAAAGCACTGTCCGCCATCGCAGTGTACAACACAGACTAATGAAAAGAAATGGAATCTCCAGGCTAAACGGGAGTCCAGTCCAGTTCGTTGTCCTCAACCCTCATGAGACTGAGAGACAGCAGCGTAACGAGCTGCCCCCTCGCTCCCCGCCCTCCATCTTAAGTGACACAGACAGATTTGTGTTGTAGCAAAGCCATCGATTTCCTCTACGTCCAGCTTGTGTGGAGGAAGAGCCGTTCTAAACTTGAGTGGCTTTAGAGCCGTCCTGCTGCACTCCTCCAGTCACGTTTTCACACACCTCACTATCGCAACCTGCACATGTTCTCCGCTGAACTGTTCAGATGAATTTCCTCCTGTCTGCTCACACCCTCGTGTGCGGCACAGTGCCGTGTTGTCCTGGCAACCGTTGACAGAGCCATTATGTATCATCGCAGCTCTAAATTTCGCCCTGGCATGTCTGACTGCGGGGCTGGAGCTGGAGAACGGAACAGATGATGGGGACGCGGTCGCACAGTCCCCCAAACTCAGAATTGTAAAAACCAGAGCACCTGGCTTCTCCATTAATAAGAATTTTACTGTTCTATCTTCACCTGCTTGTCCTGAAACTGGTGACAGGTCCTTGGGATCAATACTTTGTGAGAGCATCTGTTTTGACCTCAGAACAAACTTACTGAATGAAACCTTCATGTTTCAAAGATATATTAGACAGAAACAACTAACATCGATGTGCTACAACTTAAAATTCTGTCTCCGTCTTTATATATATATATATTTTTTTAAAGGCAGCTCTTTGTCCCGTAGGGCAGATTTATCTCATTTCCATTCTCACACTCACGAGAAGCAAAGCACATGAAACCTTTGAATGTAAAGCTGTAGCAGTGTAACTGTCCCATAAAGATAAAGGATATTTATTCCAACCCTAGGACCAGTTTCAGGCTTGGTGGACTGTGATGCTGGATCTCACACACACACACACACACACACAGCCTTACATGACAGAATCACCACAGAGTGCAGCCCCCTCCCCCAACCTGCTCAAACACCTCCCTCTGCAGTGCCCCCTCCCCCTCAGCTCTCCTCATGATTGCCAAATTGAGGGTCACACGCCGTACACCCCCACATGCACGCATGGTACCATCCATTCAGCTCCGCTTAAAACAAAAAATAATGAGCTCAGCGTGAGCAAGAGAATATAATTTTTTCCAGATTATTTACATTTTACTGGTGTCACGTGACTCCAGCCCTCATCACATCTGTGAATGAACAGCCGTTCATCACCCCCCCCCCCCCCCCCCCCCCCCCCCCCCCCCCCACTCATTCATCATTCATCACGTCACCTCCTGAACTCATTGTTTTCATTCACTTGACAATCGGCCCAGTGATGGTTTATTTTCACGTCAGTCCAGATTCAGACTGGCCCCACCGACACACACACACACAGCTTCACTGTGACTCTGCCACAAACCTCATGCACACTCAGCTGCAGCACAATCGGCACTGAGCTAAGGGAGGCCTCTCTTATATATCCCCTCCCAGCAGAAGGCCCTCCCTCTCCCTCAGGTAGGTCAGTCAGCTAACAGCATTCACCTGGGTTGATCAATCCACACACTCACATCTCACACACACACATATATAAAATACATTGATGGGGACACTCGTTCTCACACACTCTCACACTCTTACGAATGCTTCAATATTTGATGCTGTCAACTACTGGCAACTTAATTTTAAATACTTTTATGTACTTCCAAGCCAAGTCTGTTTGCACTGCCACCTGACAAAATATTGACACGTGTTGTATGGAAAAAATAACATTTTTAAATATTGAAAATATTCATGTTATTGATGCTAGAGATATTTTAAAGCTAATCAGAAATACAGCTGCTCATTTGTTTTTATTTCTCCATGCAGGTTTTAGAAACAACCAGCAGACATTTGATGTTTTTTTAAATTATATTTGAATAGTTTTGTGAAGTCTTTCAAAATACAGTAATAGTGACCTATAAATAATAAATAAATAAAATGTAGAATCTTTGTAGTCTGCCTCTGGACCAGCATCCACTGATGACGTTGTAACCCCAGGGATGAGTTTGCTCTCTCTCCCTTCTGGATTAGAGAGTCGGCATCAGAGTTAAATAGCTCAGAGCACAACTGCATGTTCCCAGGCGAGAAGGGAAGGGATCACAATTCCCTCGAATGGTGGACAATAACATAAGCCCTCCTCCCCCTGGAAGGTCACTCCTCATATTAAAAGCTTTAAGAGAATAAAGAGTAAATAATCCAGAATAGATTATTTTAATTGGCAACAACAGTCTGAGTGAACTGGTTACAGCTGAGATGAGAGAACAAGCATTAGCCGGACAGTTAGCCTGCTGAGCCTCTGACAGATGTTGCTCGCACCAGCTTTGTTTGAAAGGACCAATTAAATGTGCTGTGTTACATTATGACATGCAGGTCTACACAAATCAATGCTTTCACCACATCTGCAATTAAAAACCATTTCAGCCATTTGCAACAGCAGAACCCTTGTGGCCGTCCACGCCCATAAAGGAACAACGTGTAGGAAACAGTGAGGAGAATAAATATATGGAAACGGCTGCTGGATTCAAATCTCTGCTCTGCTCTGTCCCACAACTTCTACAGCTGATTAAAGGAGGAAATGTTTGTGTATCCGGGATATTCTGGAGCTCCCCAGCCTGAGGAAGAAGAGAGGCATCCGTCTTTATTTTGAGTCTATATATTCCTGCACTTATAGCTGTCCACTGGTCAGTGGATCTCCCCAAACAGCTTTTACAGCCAGGTCTGAAGAGGGCCAAAGAGAAACACGGAGCTCCGTGCTGCTGGAGGCTCATCTCACACCAGTGTCAATCACACACACAAACACACGTCAATTAGGCCACCGGAGGAGCACAGGCTGCAATTTAGAATGATTTTGACAGCGATACTCTTGGCAGCAGTTTCTCCAAATGATGGCTATCAAAATTCCCTCATGCCACTATCCCACAATCAGTGTCAGAGCCAGACAGGCAGCAGATGCTGGTGCCTCTCGCTCTGTGCATGTGAGAGTGGAGGTACTTGATCAGATACATTTTAATCGCATTCACTGATCAATGTGTACGTGTGCGCTGCTGCTGTGGTGGAGTCACGTTGAGCTGCATTGTCTTAATTATTGATGGTGGAAATAGAATCAAATGAAATTTCCAAGTTGTTGAAACTAAAACTCGTCTCCCCGAGCTGCATATGATCATGAACCCTCTGCAATTATTTAGGTTCGGTCCACCTGCACCTCACTGTGCACAACAAACTAGATTTCCACTCTGTGTTTGTTTTCTAATAACTGCTGTTTCCCAACATCACAGCTTCATGTCCACTGTTTCTCATCTCAGCAAACAAAGCCATCACTGCCTGGTGGTGAATTCAGTGGAGTGAAATGAAATGAGACTGAGAATAAAATGGGGAACATGTCACCTCTGCCACAGAGCAGCGCTGAGCTCTCAAGCTTAAAATGACACAGCCCTGGTGGAGGGTGTTTAATATAAGTTGAGGGAAATAATGGGAGAGGAGGCCGGGTGAGTCAGGTGAACGCTGAGGTGTGTGTGAGCTGGGAGAGCACCTTCGCCTGGAGCACAGTGTTACTCAGCGCAGGTGAAGGCTGTTAACGGACTGATCCTCCGCTGCTCTCCCTCCACAAACCTCCCACAAACATCCTCGGGTGGCCAGAGTCACGGCAGCGGTTTGCTCCTAAAGCGCCGCACGCAGAGGTGACATTTAATCTTTTTATCAAAGTTAAAGCTGCGTCCCCACAGTACCACAGTGGTTCAAAAGCAGCTTTGGTCTGAAAACATTAAAGCACCACCCTCTCACCCCGGCACACACACACACACTCTGCATGTAATTTGGCGTATGCCGTGTCTCCTCCTGCTCGCTGTCACCCTGCCGAGCCATCTGTGTGGCGGCAGATTACCAGGTAGCCCCATTACTCCAGGTAGAGTGGGAAATCAATAAAAGCCACATTTCCACTCAGGCTTGAGGCTTCGACTTCGGCAAACTAGGAGTGAATTTATATATAAAAAAATATAAAACACAGGATTAACTGCCTCTGCCCAAGGACAGTGTGATGTTTAAGTGGCGGTTTGACACTCCTGTGTTTATATCCTCACTTTCACCTTCCCAGAGTTTCAGATTCTTCGCGAGTCAGCACTTTCCTCTGTGGGCCGTCCTCAGAGGATTAGAGACTAAAAGCAGCTTTTTCTGTTTGACTGTAGAAGGTGAGCTCTGAGTCACGCTGCTTTTTCTCAAAGCAGACGAGGTCATTTGTATTTCTGAAAGAGCCGAGATGGCACCTGATGTATCACATTAACTCAGCTTTGCTTTGCAGTTCTCCATAAATATTCAGGTCAGAGACTAAAGTTGTTTTAGTCCCTTTGAAAGCAGCGTTCACTCATTACGCTGCAGCGGGCGCCCCAGCTCCATCGCCTTCTTATTAGATTTAGTTTGACAGAGAACGTTCTGCTAATTAACAGTGTGTGTGTGTGTGTGTCTGCCGGGACAGGGTGGGCAGACAGGGAGCAGCAGCAGCTCCAGGATCTGTTTGATCCGTTCACGTCCAACTCATCCGGTGGCCTTTCTGCAGAAAACCTGGGCAGAAAGATAGAGAGAAATAAATCATCAGCCTCATTAGGCTGCAGCTCATCACACTCGTGTGTGCACGTGAGGAATTCATTGTCATGTTTGAATGACAGTGTTCAAAACCGACATACATCCCTGTGTGATGTAAACACACTCGCAAGGCCCCAAACGTGGGTGAGCCGCGTGTGACCTTCCTCTTGTTGTTTCAGATGCAAATCTATTTGCATGACAGGATTTTAGCCACTGTGTGCACCGACAAAACATGAGCGAACTACAGATGGTTCGTTCTTTAGCTGGTGTCAGGAATGGTTTTCTCATTCATCCAGTATCCATTTCAAGAAGCCTGAGTACTGTCCGTCCTTCTCGCTCACGCACACACACACACACACACACACACACACACACACACACACACACACACACACACACACAGCACCACCGAGCCTCTTCTCGTTCCTGTGTTGCCCAAACAAGTCCGACCATTATGCTTTCAGAACATAATACTTAGCTCCTATGAATTATAAATGCCTATGGATTCCAAGTGGCTTATTTATAGAGCACACGCGTGCATGTTGCACGTGCACACACGCACAGCCACTGATTACTTTACCAAGCTGGGCTGAGGTCCCTCCTGAGGCATGCAAAGGTTACCCTGAACACACTGTGGTGTGTGTGTGTGTGTGTGTGTGTGTGTGTCGTCACCGCGAGGATCACCACAGGCCCTGCTGCTGCTGCTTGCATGATGCACGATACGTGCACATTTAAACTCAACAAACCTGAAATTCCGTGCCCACTTTGTCTTTGGTTCTCTATAAACACATGTGCAGATTGTCTGCAGGGGAGCGGCGGTGATCTCATCTCATTTGAGGACGCTGTTTGTACCGGAGACAAATGAATGTAATATCTGACTGGGCTCAGCCAGTGTGCTCCTCTCTGGAGCGCTCACTTGTTTCCATGGAGACAGACACATTTTGTGTTTTATTTGTATTTTTTTTTTTACAGCATTCCTTTTATGCAGCACATTAAATTCCTGTCAAGGACTTTTATTAAAATTCAACAAATGGAGAAAAATGTTTTATTCCTCGATATTGAAACATTTTTTTTTCTTTTCTATTTTGAATCAATATAATAAAGCCTGTGCTGCCCCCCCCCCCCCCATTGGTCATCATCTTTCACATATTGCCACTGAAGACAGTGGATGTGTGATGCTCCAAGCTCCCCCCCGACTGAAATGAATGGCTCTGACCACTTGCCATGACACTGTCATATTAGGGGCGGCGTCCCAGCAGTGTCCAGCTCTCCCATGTATATAAATCAACCCCTGTCGTTTTGAGCGCTGAAGCAGCCATGGTAATACGTTGCTGCGCAAAACACAAGAAAACTACGACAGCTGAAATGTGTCTGTTCTTTTGAGACTTTCAGTGAGCGGAGTCAGGGATGAGTGTGTTTATGCAGCAGCGTGTCTGTGACTCCCAGAAAAGAAACGCTGGAGGCTGGGTGCCTGCTGGGTGGACTATAAATAGCCTCCTGGTGACAGCAGGACTTAGAGCCCAAAGTGAGGGGGAGCATCTTCCAGAGATGGCCATGGTCATTGTTTAAAACTTCACCTGGTTATCGCAGTAAATCTGGAATCACATTGATTGTGGCTCAGGGGGCAGAGTGCCTGGCCCACCTCAGAGGCCAGGGGTTCGATCACCATTTATATCCACCATAATTCTAACGCTGAATTAAATTTCCTCCTCCTGGTCAGGTTCAAACTTCCTCTGCGCCACCCACATCATCCCGGTGAAGAACGAGGAGGGCGTGGTCATGATGTTCATCCTCAACTTCGATTACATCCTGGACGAGGGCAGCAGCGACTCACTGGAGAGACTCAACCACACCTCCCCGTCCAAAGCCGAGCAACGTGAGTAAAGGACAAAACGGGCTCTAGAGAATAAAATGTGGCGGAGTAGTGCAACAAACGTGCACATACATGCATGGCTGTGTGTGCGCGAGCTGAAGAGGGCGCACATGTCACTTGTTCCAGGCGTGACCATCTACAGCTGTCCTTTTTCCACATTATGGTTGTTGGAGGCTTTGACAACACTCCACCATTACTGCTGTCATGGCGTCCCATCTGCTTTGATTGATCCATTTCTTTGACATGTTGCTTCTGTAGCCGCATGCGTGTGTGTTCCATTCCACTTGGGGCAGTAATCTGGCGTGCAGCTGCAGGAATTTCCTGCCAGACAGCTCCTCTGGCATGTTGACACCAGCGTTTAGGAGACCCTGATGTGTACGCCCGCCGTCATCTCAAAGGTCTGGCCCAATTATAGCTTGTAGCATGCCAGGATGGCCTGATGAGCTACTGGAGCAGTGCCGCGCAGCCCTCCGCCTCCCAGAGCTGTCGGCGTAGTAGCGTATAATGCCATTCCCCAGCGGTGCTCTTGAACATGCTCTTGATCCTTCCTCCCTCTTCATTGTCTCCGTCTTTCTCCATTTTCCGTCGGTGACATATAAAGCAGGAGCGGGGGGAGCAGAGGTCAACCCTCGATGGCTGTAATTGGATGAGGCACTGAGCAGGCGGCTGCCTCATGGGCTGTGTGGTTAAAAGAGTTTGGGTGTTGAGGGTTTTATGTGCATGTTTGTGTGCACATCCCACTCAAGACTCCTGTACACACTCCTCCAAGGGAATAGCTCAGCTGGAGCATAAGAGAAATCCCCTGGTGGAGCTGATTTCTGCCCATCATCCTCTGATTCCCTGCAAATTCAGAGGTGAGGTCCAAGTCTGTTCACGAGGTCGAGCCTGTTTCCCTGCAGTCCTCTCATCTTTGCATGTCTTGCTTGCAGACGGACAGAAATGAGGAAGAACTCCAGACTGTAGAGAATGTCACAGAAGCGAAGCCGCCGCAGAATGCAGCTTGGTGAAATCAGAATTTACGGTTCTGAGGAACAGCTGGCTGTGCACGGGGCCGTTTGATGATCCATGTGTTGCATTACCTCCACTCCCTCCAGGAGAAGGAGCAGCTCTGCATTATCGATTGCTTTTCTTCCTTAAGGACGATTCATCCATTCTGAAACCAGCGAGGATTCTCTCATTCCACTGTGATGTCGTGGGCCCCATTCTGCAGGCCCCTAATTTATGGGCACGGACTCTGGCCTCCAGACCAAAGGCTCGACAGGGAGAGAGGGTGAAACGCTTTTCTGAGGATGTTTAGGTGCTGCTTTAGCCAATATTCTTCCACAGATTATTCTAATACATGATTTGTATTGGTTCAGAATGACTGGTATTTTTAGTACTGGAAAAATAAGGGGGCAAACTAATGCCACAGCTTTACTCCTGAACATAACTCTTGAAGGCAGCCTGGTGCAGAACGTTGTTTTCTCCAGTTTGATCCCAGTCAGGGACATTTACGGCACGGCATGCTTCCCCTCACCCCTCAATGTTTTCATAAAATAAAACTGCATTACACAGGCGATCTAAATGTAATCACACTTTAATTTTCTCTGGCTATAAACGAGTGCAATGTGAGGAAAGGTAAACACTCCTTCGAGTAAAAGACCAGCACATGCAAATCACTTAGTTTGCACATTTACTGCATTGTTGCTTTTGTTATGATTAAAAAATAAGCAAAAGCACGAGAATGAGACACGCAGACAAAAGGAGGAGAGGAGGGACAAGGCCTATTGTCCCCTGACATCTGAATCACGCCCGCAGTCCAGAGCGACATTTCTCTCCCAACAAGAGGATCTGAGGGCCCAATTAATATTCGATGCAAATATTGCTATCTGGTATCGTAGCAACGGGGCACTGAGTGTCCAATGGCTGCATGAAGCCCGTGGAGTATTTCCTGGGTAACGAGAACGAGAGGGCTGCAGAGGAACACATGCAAAACACACACACGCACTCAAAGGCTGAAGTCCATTCAAAACCACGATTAAATTAAGCTGCTTACTGTGTTCTCAGCCCGTGAACGTGTGGCTGAATTATGACTTAATTAAAAAGAGATTTATGGCGTGTGTTTATGTGTCTGTTTATGACTCGGCTCAGGGTGCACTGACGCCTGCAGGCTGCCATTCATTACTTTGTTAAAGTTGATCAAAAATGCCAATAATGGCAAATGGCAGTGCTGAACGCTGAACTGAACTGGGTGTTGTTCATGTTAATTATCAACTGCACTGTGTTACAAGAAAAGCAGTCCAACTGTAATTCCATAAGATTTGTTTTCTCCTTCAGCCTGAAATCTGAATCACCACTTAAACGCAAATGATCATCAGCATCTGACAAGAGGCTTTATTTAAACACTCTGCGCTGACTCAAACAGACGCAGAGCAATTTGTGGGAAATTACTTCCTTTCATTCTCATCCTTGTGGAAGCGGCAATAAGGAAGATAAAGATGCACAGTGCTCCCCACTGAGCCTTAAACATTAATCCTGTTCTCCGGTTTACCACCTATTGTGTCTGTGAACACTGCACAAATAGGCAAAATTATAATGTGCCTTTATTTGCTCAAATCCGAAGGATGAGGTCTCCCCTGGTTTGGCGGTGAGACCCAGTGAGACATGCATTCTGATATGCATAGCATATGTTCAGGCCACTAAATGATTCACAGCATGCAGACCGTGCTTTGCCGTCCATATGTGAGATGCTGTGAGCGTGACAGACTCTCACATAATTGCAGATATTTTCAGATGCAACTCAATCTGCATGTTTGCAAACACCGTGCATGTGTGCGCATGTTGCAAAAAATAAGTAGTTCACCTTTTCCAGCAGATGTTTACCACGAAGACAGCGGCTCTCCATCTCCCCAGCAGCCATCGATCACTTATTAAACCCTTCATAACTCCTCGATGCGCCACTGCCATTAGAACGTTTCAGCGGATGTGCTGCTCAGTGAATAATTGAAGGAAACTGAACTCGAGCCCGAGGCGGAGAGGAGTTCGTGGTCTTTTCTTTTTTAAGACGGCTGCATTGGTTGGATTTTCAGAGCTATTGGCAAACAAGTATGAATTATCAAAAGGGACATTAAAGACGATAATTGAGTGATTCAACAATCGTCAGAATTGATGTGAGTCGCCCCAAGGTGAATAAACTGTGGCATTAATATGGATCACTGCAACACTTTTCTCTTCTCCTCCTTCAGGGAGAGGGAGATTCTTTCGCTTCCGTTTCCCGGTGTTACCCCTCCTTGGCATCAGCAAGCAGTCCCTGCCCCAGGAAGACCCCGACGCCGTCATGGTGGACTCCCCCCGCCACAGCGATGGCTCGGTGGCCACGCACGACTACCAGCTCCCGACCACCCGCGAGAGCTGCAGCCCCACCTACGCCAATGACACCCGGGCTCTGATCGCCCCCAGCCACTGCTCCACCCCCGTGTCCGGCCCTTTGGACCACTCCTCGCCCAAGGGCCCCTGGGACAGGATGTACCAGGACCGAGCCATCACCCAGAACCAACACCAGAGCCAGGAGGATACGTTCATCGCTGCCCCATCGATCCCAGGCCTCACGCCAACCGCCTCCAGAGAGAGCATGTGCAGTATTCGCAGAGCCTCGTCCGCGCACGACATGGAGGGTTTTGGGGCCAACTCCAAGATGGCGTTCAGAGACAGACATGCCAGTGAAGGTAACAATAACAAAACTTTTCTCATGAAGGCATTCAATATCAAATCGAAGTTTTACACACAATTTCAAGTTTTCATCTTCATTTGCGTGTGACTCATGTCTGCATAACTTCTCTCCTCTCCAGGTTCGTGTCTGTCACAAGTTACAAATCTCACTGAAACCCGTTTCTCTCCCATTTCCTCAGAGCAACCACCTCAAATGATTTTGCTTTCTCGTACATTCCTCATGACAAACACTCACTGTATTAATAACCCTGCTCTCTGCGATCACAAAAACAGGATGTGCCAGTCTCTTAATAAGCTTTCCAGTGATTCATCATCCACACCGTGTGTTATTGATCTAAATCGCTCATTAGCCTTTTGGCCCATCGCTGCTTTCAGGGTGGAGGTGCCCCTGCAGACGAGCCTGGAGATCTCCGGGCCAATCAGTCCACCCTCTTATCTGCAGTCATCATTCAAATAGCTCCCAGTGGCTGACACACTGATAAATCTGCTTCAGGATAATGAATTGTTCATGGGGACGGTGGTGGCGGTTTAACGCCAGCCCCCATATGTCATAATAAAACCAGAAATCCCTCTCTCATCCCCACTCTGCTCTTTTTCTCTTCGACTCTGGGTCGCTGCCGCCACAGACAATGGCCGCAACATGAAAGGTAACGTGCTCACCTGGGCCAGTGCACGAAGTCTGCATGCAGCATGACTGAGGTGTGAATGGCAGCGTTTTTCTCAGCATGCAGTTTCAAAGTGCACACACAGCACTAAATGTAAAGGTCTCGCTGCACATGAGCTGCCAAGGCCGTGCTCGTCGCCCAGGGGACGGCTCGGCGTGATCAAAGACACTGACCTCTGCACGTGCTTGCATGAAGTGATGCATTAAAATCTCTCTCCCTGTTTTGCTTATTGGAGAAAATCAATGAGGCTTCTCTGGTTCTCTCTCACCTCTGCTCCCTGTGACTCAGAATGAAAACAAACCCAACTGCTCCCCTCATTAAATGATGGACCTGTATTTTCTGCTGTATCGACAGTATGAATTAAACCTGCTCATTGTCTGGATTAGTGACACGCTTGTGGTTTAATGTGATCACAATCAAAGAATGAACTGATGCTGACGTGTTGTTTTCTCAGGATTATTTGAATTCTCTGAGCAGCTGTTTGTCCGTGTCCAGTCATCTTTTGGTTTTGATAGCTCCCTGATGTCTTGACACGGAGTAACTTAGTCATGTTTTTTGACCCTGCAATCCAAGCCCCCTCCC
Source organism: Pseudorhombus dupliciocellatus (assembly GCA_016785235.1). Classification (NCBI taxonomy): domain Eukaryota; kingdom Metazoa; phylum Chordata; class Actinopteri; order Pleuronectiformes; family Paralichthyidae; genus Pseudorhombus; species Pseudorhombus dupliciocellatus. The sequence continues at coordinate 182,323 of JAFBJW010000070.1, forward strand.
ATGAATCCTCTTTTCCCTTCACCTCCTCTCTCTTCTCTCTCCTGCTCTGCTAGTGTCTCGCTCCTGGATGGCTGGCGGTATGGCTTCAGCTTTTTTTTTTTTTTGTTTCCTTCTGTAGATTCTGTTTTATTTTGACGACTGCGATGATTTTTCTCCCCTGTGGCATGTGTCGAAGCTGTGCATGCAATCCATCATCCTCTGCTGTCTGCCCCTCTGTCCTTGACCGTACTGTTGCTGAATCAGCAATTTCCACTCGTTATCACTCGAATGTGGCCGTGCGTATGTGAAGTGCTGTCACGTGTTGTTGCTGTGTCAGAGTGGATGAGGCTCTTTGGTTTACTAACTGTGTGACATTCTTTGATCGTGCATCGACTCAACCATGTTGTTCATTATCCTTTAATGAGAAACTTTGAATGGCCTGCTCATCCTAGACGGGTCAATCAGGGGGGTTCATCTTTCAATGTCGTGTTTGAACTCGCTCCAGAAGTCAGGGCTGCCACACTCCCACGATCCATGTCACCCTAACACTAGATCGTCCCCTGATCAGATCACAAGCACTGTTAGATCAACAATAGCCCGACAACGGCACAGGGCGCCGCAACTTTTAACAATGACCCCGCCCCCTTCCGCTGTCGCTTTCTCTTTCAGGCCCTCTGAGCCAGATCAAATCCAGCTTGCTGGGCTCCACCTCTGACTCAAACCTAAACAAGTACAGCACCATCAACAAGATTCCGCTCATCACGCTCAACTTCTCTGAGTCCAACAACGACAAGAAGTGCCCCTCGCCGCCCTCCTCCGAGAAAACCATCATCGCCCCAAAGGTCAAGGACCGCACGCACAACGTCACCGACAAGGTCACACAGGTACAACGGCACATATTGTAAAATAGAATATATGTAAAGCAAAGTGTTGCATTTTCATTTGATACATCCAAACAATCATTTCAAAGTTTTGCAAACTGAGGTTGAGAAAGTTCAGATCAGTCGCTGTCATCACAAACTGCACAGGCTTGATTTGTAGCCCCTCTCTCACACACACACTGTGCTGTCTGGGAGCCTCAGGGTGATTAATTGAAACTCAAGGGGTCTGATACGTGTAACAGCGGAGGTGTCTTATCTCTTGTGGCAGGATAGACTTACCGGGGCCAGACAGCATCCAGGGCTTGGGCCATCGCTCTAGTTACCGACAGGGTTTGAGGTCAGGCTCACCTTTACCTGCAAGAGCGGAGACAGACAGCCACTGTAAGTTAATGTGTCTCTGAGGTGAGCCCCAAACCACTGGTTATAGCCTTCGGTTTTGCAATGTCCCCGGTAAAGGTTTACAGGCAGAGGGTATGAGTGGAGCTGAGAGGCAGGTGAAGGAGCTGGCTGCGGTAACCTCTGTTAAAGTTATGGAGCATAGAGGGCTGGATGCATAATGTGCTTTTAATGGACCTTTTTCCCTGATCCCTGGACTCACACACTCTCCCCCGGCCTCACAAAGCAAACACAGAAAACACAGTCGTTCAGCTCGCACGACATTTCTCACATTTTCTCACGGCACGCGTCAGTGGATTGAAACTGAATCTGAATGTGGAATCTAAACAGCGATACATGCAACATGAAGCGACTCCCCTCTCATAAATAATACCCCAACAGTGCAGACTGAGAGAGAAGCAGCAGAGGGGAGAAAGCTACCACTCTTTTGAAGCACGGCCAAACAAAAGAACGAGCCGAGCATTATCTCAACGGCCAGTTCATTTGCACCAAGTGCACTTAGCTACAGTAGGTACGTTAAATAATTAAGATGGAATCTATCAGACCGCCATGCTGCCGTCAGCCGAGCTGTAACACGTATCCCTGAGGTACAGGAGCCGCTGTGTTTGCATCATCACAACCTGGATGAATGAATTATAGAGCACGGTGCCTTTGTCTGTGCTGTTGGTTTCTTATTGATCTCGAAGGTGAGCCCAGATCAAAGTGTTTGACCCTCAGCTCCAGACACAAATGGTTTCTAATAACCAATCCAATTATGAACACTCGAGCTGTTATCTGCTGTCCTCCCCTCTTCGTTGTGATGGCGACCGGGCCCCAGATAACCTGGGCCGGCGATAAACGACCCAAACTGAGCGGTTCCAGGTCCTTCCTCTCCTCACTGTGGTGCAGTAATTGTCTCTCTGCGCCTGACGCTCGTAGCTACAATAATCAGCAGTGAGGAGAGGTGCTGCTTATTGAAGTGTCAGACACAGATGAATAGATGTGTCCGCCTGCACCTGTAATTACTTCCGAGTCATTGAGGCTGTTATGTCAAATGAGCCATGACTCTGCTATAATATTCATGTTAGAATCCATGGGGGTAAAACTGGGGGGCTGACAGTGAGGGGTTAGAATCTCATTCTCTCACTGATGGTGTATTATTTTGTCTGATCCCCTCCCCCTTCCTCAGGTTCTGTCTCTGGGTGCAGACGTTCTCCCCGAGTACAAGCTCCAGACGCCGCGTATAGACAAGTGGACCATACTCCACTACAGCCCCTTCAAAGCCGTGTGGGACTGGCTCATCCTGCTGCTGGTCATCTACACGGCCATCTTCACGCCCTATTCCGCCGCCTTCCTCCTGAACGACATCGAGGAGCAGAGGAGGCGAGAGTGCGGCTACTCCTGCTCGCCGCTGAACGTGGTGGACCTGATTGTGGACATCATGTTCATCGTGGACATCCTCATTAACTTCAGGACCACGTACGTCAACACCAACGAGGAGGTGGTGAGCCACCCTGCCAAGATCGCCATCCACTACTTTAAGGGCTGGTTCCTCATAGACATGGTGGCTGCCATCCCCTTTGACCTGCTCATCTTCGGCTCAGGATCGGATGAGGTGAGTGGAGGACAGTCACTGCATCACTCGGTCACGTGTTCCAGACTAATGCTGGGGTAGTTTCCTGTTTCCTGCTCCTCACTTTACTTTCCCCAAAGGCGTGATTGCCTCGTTGCTCCTTGTGGCAGCGAGCAACGTCACCACAGCAGCCAGAGACCAACCACACTGACATGAGCATGATAAGTTCTTTTCAGAATAAAAATCAACCTGGTAACTACCTTAAACAGTCTTCTCCAGCGTTCCCCAGCGTGCTGCAGGAGCACAGCTTCAATCGGCTAATTGCTCACACCTGTGTTGACTCCGCCCCCTGGTCCAGGGGTGGCTGGGCTCCCAGCCTCACGGCGGAGCTGGAGCCCGTCCATCCCTCCTGGGCTCCTCATGTGTCACGGCAGCCGTAACTCCGCCGGTCATTCTGTGAATGTTTACAAAACTGAACCAATCTGACGCTCAGCTGTCACATCTGCTCCCCTCCGCCCGCCGGGAGGCCCCGGGCGGTCACAATGAGTTAGAGAGGGCTCTGCCTCCCTCGCCAATCTGGCAGTATATTTTGTTCACGTATAACTGAGCGAGTTATCTAATGCTCAGGGAAAGAGAGTGTGCAGTAACAGCAGAGGACATCGATCTGAACATGAGCCTGTGCTGAGAACAAAGTCAGAAGACTCAGAGTTAAACCTTCAGTATTCTCACACACAGCACTGTTGTGTGCTGAGTCAGTGTTTAGCATGAGGTGTGTTTTGGTGAGGGCTCCATGGCTGCAGGCCGGCCCTGACTGGCAGCTGCAGGGAAGGGAGCCGACAGCTGAGCGCCACAGCGGCACCATGTATGTCTTCCTCACGCAGCCTGACGGCGGGTGCACTGACAGGAAGTGTCCTCCTGTCACAGCTCCCACTGATATGAAAAACTGTATTTTTAGAGGAACCTGAAAATAACACATCCATGTACAGTTTTAGCTCCTGTCTTTCAGGTGTGATATTTTAGCCCTCTGTGCGGAGATGGGCACTATTTTTAGATCTAATCTCAGGCACCTTTGTTGCCTGGAAACCGTCTTCCACTATGTTCAGACGTGTCCTTATTATTGCTGATTTCACTCAAAACACAGCAGGTTTAAAATCTCCCTCAGCCTCAGAGTGGAGACGGCAAATTGAATCAAATGGTGCATGGCTGAATTTGCCTGCGGACCTGAGCTCCTTATTTTCATGTGAGTGTCCAGTTGAGTTTGCATTTTACTTCCACCCTTCACTGACACCGTGGTCAAATGGGAGGTGACTGCAATGTTCCTTCCCCTCTCTCCTGACCAGGCCGGAGTGAACCTGTAAACGAATGCACCAGTGTGATTCAGCTCCTTCCTCTGTGTTTAGACCACCACTCTGATTGGCCTGCTGAAGACCGCCCGCCTCCTGCGGCTGGTGCGGGTCGCCCGCAAGTTGGACCGCTACTCAGAATACGGCGCTGCCGTCCTGATGCTGCTCATGTGCATCTTCGCCCTCATCGCACACTGGCTGGCCTGCATCTGGTACGCCATCGGCAACGTGGAGAAGCCTTACCTGGAGCACAAGATCGGATGGCTGGACAACCTGGGGGTGTCGATAGGTGACCGTGCTCATCCTTTGAGTCGTGGTGCAGTCATTTTTTAACATTGACATACTGTGCTTTTGTGATTCCTTGCAGGAAAAAAGTACAACTACAGTGACCCCAGCTCAGGCCCCTCCATCAAAGATAAGTACGTCACAGCGCTCTACTTCACCTTCAGCAGTCTGACCAGCGTGGGCTTCGGGAACGTCTCGCCCAACACCAACTCTGAGAAGATCTTCTCCATCTGCGTCATGCTCATTGGATGTGAGTGGCAGCTGAGTCACAGACTGGCTGCAGCACACACGCTCTGACACAACAGATTATTCCAATCTAAATCGTCGAAAGGAAACATTCACATGTTTCTGAACAGTTTGAGACATTTAAACCTACCTATCTACCTCCGCTGTAGCTTTGTGTCACAAGCACGTGCAAGAAATTAAACCATTTGAATGGAGGATTTATTATCTGTTATCGCCACCTAGTGGAACTGGCAGTTTGTAGGTTTTTGCGTTCTTGTCTGGACGGATGCATTTTCTAAAACGAGAGTTGTGTGGGTTTGTTTTAAAGGGGAAGAGCACAATCAGGCTGTCACTTTTGTTTCACAAATTACATGCATTTTATTTGAATATATGAGATTACCTCAAGCTCACAGTTTACTCAGCATCAGAGGATGAAGGTTTTATACATGAGCGGCCTTCGCCTCCACGGTTCAACCCTCCACCTGTATGGCTTCTCCTCCCAGCTTTAATGTACGCCAGCATCTTTGGCAACGTGTCCGCCATCATCCAGCGGCTGTATTCAGGCACGGCCAGGTATCACCTCCAGATGCTGCGGGTCAAAGAGTTCATCCGCTTCCACCAGATCCCAAACCCACTGCGGCAGCGGCTGGAGGAGTACTTCCAACATGCCTGGACGTACACCAACGGCATCGACATGAATATGGTACGAGAGAAGCATGTGCATGTGTGTTTGATTTGCTCTGACGGTGAGGTTGTCTTGACATGTGATAATGTTGCTCCCCTTGCAAACTCAGACTTCGTTCCTGAAGAAGTCACAGTTATTCACGTGGTGACTGCAGCGCTCCTCATCACGATGCTGTTCTTATATAAGTTTGTCTCTTCCATGTCTGCCTCATGACAAATGGAATGACCCCACCACTCTGGTAAGAGCAGGAGGTACATGTGTTAACACCACTAACACCCTAGCTGTGCCTGACACTCCCAGTCTGTAGCTTTAACACACAGAGGACAACACTCGTATAATGTTGATTGTCCCAAACATGCATGTTGTTAAAGGTGCTGGACTGGAACCGGCTGCATCATAAATGGGTGCCCAGATTACCTTGCATGCCAAGGCACATTAACACTGACTGTCTCCTGCAGGCCCTGGAATCATCTATCAGTGGTAGACTTGCATGTGGCCCTGCCTCCAGTTCCCTGTCTTTTGCATGAAATCTGTGTATTCAAATCCAGCCCCATGATGCTCCTCTGCTACCAGAGACAGAGTGTATCATTCCTGTGAGAGTGGGCACGGCCGCGCCGGGCGCTGCCAGGTTTCCCTCCTGGCGTGGGAGTCTTGGCTGCGTGTTACGCGGCGGCACCTGCGCCTGCCAAATGTTGTTCAGTCTTTCCTTTCCAAATCTTCTGATAAGCTTTTGTTCCGAGCAACAGCTAAAAAAAAAGCCTGTCAGAGCCAGAAAAACCAGATCGGTCTGCATTTCTTCTCTTGTCAGAAGCACGTTGTATTCTGTGTGTAAATGACAAAAGACGAAATGATGAAAGTGTCTTCTGTGTGTCCTTGAAGCCCCTGTGTGTGTGTGTCATGTAAAAGCTAAGTGTTCCTTTACAGTCCGTTCAAGTTCTGTCACTGGTCTCTCTCTTTGTCGTTGCGGGGTAAGTGGATAACAAGTTGAATTATATTTGTTGTATATTTGTATTATTTTAACAGACCCCCCCCCCCCCAGGCTAACCCGGATAGAAATGCCCAGCCAATCACAGATGGAATGTGTAATTTATGTATTCTCACAATACTAAGAACTGTTTCATTATTATTTCTTTGAATAAATTACAGCTGTATCAGTCACACAGCTTCTCAGTCCATCGGGCGTCACAGGCATTTTTTTTAACTGGGCAGAGATTTTGAGAAGAAGGAAAGAACACAAGTGGCAATGGTCTCAAATCACTCTGGAAACCAATTGAATTTGACCTGACCCCAAACGGAACATTTTAAAATCACCATCCTCTCTGGCAGTTATAAAAGAGAACAATATTAACCACCCTGTGCGTTCCACTCAGGTCCTGAAGGGGTTCCCTGAGTGCCTGCAGGCAGACATCTGCCTTCACCTCAACACAACCCTCCTCCAGGGCTGCAAGGCGTTCCGCGGAGCCACCAAGGGCTGCCTGCGGGCGCTGGCCATGCGTTTCAAGACCACCCACGCGCCCCCCGGAGACACCCTGGTCCACTGCGGAGACGTGCTCACGGCGCTTTACTTTGTCTCGCGTGGCTCCATCGAAATCCTCAAAGACGACGTGGTGGTGGCCATACTGGGTGGGTCTGCTCTACACCTCCATGCTTGTCCTTCTAGCTCTACTCATGCAATGCTGAATATATACTGTAACTGGCAGCTGTAATAACTTACTTCAAAGAGTGGCGTGATTGCTGCCTCGCAGTCGTGCCAGAGATGAAGGCGGAGGATGGAGAAGCGTGGAGGACCTGGTGGGTGGAGAGTAGCACAGCATACATGTGGATGAGACAGAAGGAGAGCATGATTGCTTTCAAACACATAGATGACAAAAGGCGCTGCTCCTGCCCGGCTCCTCTCCATCCTCTCTTCCTCCTCCCGGCAGGAGAATCCCACCAAGGCTTTTGTTTCCTGTTTTAACGACTGTTTTCTGTGCAGCCAATTAACCTCTGATGAGGAGCGGCGACACAATAGGGTCACGATGAGCAAGTGGGTGAAGTTGTAGGTCACGCACAGTTACGACTCAGCAGCCTTTTCTCTGCTGCACAGGAGAAAGTGCTGATGGCTCCATTTCCCAGCTCTCTTATTTATATGCACTGCAGGAACATGCATTACATCAGAGGGCACTGTGCCTGACAGATGCATGCTGGGACACAGTAGACAATAAAACTGTGGTGGGAAAAGGGAATGAATAATGTAAACAAGCTATATCAATGATCTGCTGCGTGTCTATATTAATTTGATTCCTTACATGTATTTAAATGCCTCACAAACTGTGACAGTCTGCTCCCTGAACCTCTGCGCCCTCTGCAGGTAAGAACGACATCTTTGGCGAGATGATCCACTCGTTTGCCAAGCCGGGGAAGTCCTGCGCCGACGTGCGGGCACTGAGCTACTGCGACCTCCACACCATCCAGAGGGAGGAGATTCTGGAGGTGCTGGACATGTACCCAGAGTTCGCCGACCACTTCCTCACGAACCTGGAGCTGACCTTTGACCTACGAGACGAAAGCCTCAAGGTACAAATATGATTACTGATTCTGATTACTGCACAGAGATGGATTTATGCAGTACCTCTGCAGACATGTGTGATACGAAGTGTGTTCAATAACAGAAAGCATCTCTTTCAGACAACGTACACACAGGCAGCTGATTCCAACATGGATGAAATCAAGTATGGCCGGCGAGTGTCCTACAAAAGGAAGTTGTCTTCAGGTTAGAAACTACTTTTTAACTACTTTAAAATCCTGCACGTGTTACATCGTTGGTCCCTTTAAACCAACAAACAATAGTTCAGCTGTTTGTTTACTCAGACTGATGTTCATGATCATGTGCAGATCCAAATTAAATTCCAGATCTAGTGAATTTAAGTGTGGTCTGATGAAAAAGCTTAAACTCAGTGAACTTTTTCAGGCTCATTCAAGGCGGACTTTTCACAATAAACTGCGATATCCATTCACACAATGGAACAGTGTGTTATAAATATCTCTCTGCTCAGATCAGTTGCACCACAGATAAACACAGCAGCGTCCCTGCCCTCGGCCCTCGACAGTGCGCTCTGTGTTTGACTTAGAGAAGTCAGAAGAGCAGGGACGTGGAGACCAGGCCTCCGCCATACTGCAGCACTCAGCGTTTTGGCTGCAGCTCTGGCACATCTAATTGGTCGCCTTGGTTACAGGCCATCTAAATACAGTATTGCCATTTCCCAGTATAAAACGAGTGAGGGCGAGGAACGTGCCAAGCAGGTGTGAGACTGCCGAACGACATTATTCATTCATTGTTGATGGTTTAAAGTGACCGTCTCAGTGACATAACATGTTTGTCCTCGCCTCACCCCTGAGGCAAAACACTCTCTACGTGTTGTCACAGATAATGAGACGACCCGGGCGTCCCCAGAGGAAGTCAGTGCAGAAGCCGATGTTCCCTCAGCAGATTTCCTGTTTCTCCCTATAGGCTCTCACAACAAGGAGCCGCTGGCCACCTACTGCGACACCAAACCGGGGAGGCAGATCTACGCCTCCTCACCAGGCGAGGACAAGAGGGAGTCTACCGAGGAGGCCGAGGACCAGGAGGATGAGGAGGACGAGGAGGAGGAGGAGGAGGAAGGCAGGGAGGAGGAAGAGGAGCAGAGGCCTCTGTGTTCCGGTGTTCCGGGCTACCCTGTGGTCAGGGACCACTCCCTGGGCTTTGGGCTGAGCAACCCTCCAGACACACCTGCTGGAGACAGCCCACAGACACAGGCCTTCAAAGGTGATCACGGAAATACATGTGAATTCAGCTCGTCCTCTGAAATCTACCAGAATGGTAACTGGCTCAGAATTGAATTTAGAAAACCCCCATCAGCACCAGATGAGGAATGTCGAACCTATTAGAAATCCAAACAAGGATTACGTGTCATTAGGGTGAAACCTAAAACCCACTCCGTAATAAAAGGTAAGAGGATTATATCCACAACCAGCTTGGGGGTCACTGCGCTTTTGATGATAGCTCACGACCAAATAAAGGACTTACAGGAAGCGTGAGTTGAAATCATCTTTTCAGGAGATCTGAGAGGAGAGGTTTAATTGTTCTGCCTGAGAGTGCAAGTTCTCAAACCAGAGGTACAGAATTCAAAATGTGTTCGTGATATCCCATAATTCAGCTGCAGCAGCCATAACAGGGTTGCTGCGACAGTCACCGAGGGTCAGATGCAACGCTCTGATAACACAGATCATTTTCCCTGCGTGTTTACATGTGTTCCCGCTAGACGCCGAGGAGTGGGAGCATCATCGTCCCAAAGAGAACGCGGAGGAGCTCGCCCAGTGTCAGGAGGCTCCGGCTGGGGAGGAAGACAGCGACACCGACCTCACCTACGGAGAGGTGGAGCAGCGGCTGGACCTGCTGCAGCAGCATCTGAACAGGTGGGGTGGATGCTGGTCACTGTCGGTCATGAGGAGAGTTCTGTACCTCTGTGCTGGTGACACCCAGTGGCCAGAGGTGTTAGAATATAGTTTTGTTTTGGCAGAGTGGAAACACTGAACTCTACTCACTCACCACCCCACCAGTGGATTTAGAACATGAGGCTGATGATACCCTCTGACTGTGAGGACAGAGGAGCTGTGATGGCCTTGTTTATATAATCCCTCCCTGGCTTTATCTTGGATCACATTATGGTTTGAAAGGACATGATGGAAATCATGTGGCACTTTCAATGTGGGCATTCAATCCTTTTTAAAGGGGAACTCCACACACACACATCAAAGTGTTTGTTTACAAGCGCTGCTGCATATGACAAATGGTTGCATAAAGCGCCCAGTGTCTCCAGAGAGAGCTGAGTGACGTCTGATAAACGGCCTCCAGGGATTCTGCTGGAATGGGGCGCGTGGGGGTCTGAGGACTAGTTTGTGTGTCTCTTCATTTCCACCTGCGGCTACAGGCACCCTGGGTATCACACACCTGAACGTCCAGCTGAACTTTCAGTGGTTAGGTTGCATTGTGGGTAGTGACTGTGCCCGGGAGAGGAATGTGTGTCATTATAACTTTAAATCATGACTCACCAGCTGTATTGAACTGTGAGGTTAAACCACGAATAATCCTGATATCAAATGAATATATTTTTAGGGCAGGAGCTGACGTCTGAGGCACAAAGTGTTTTCTTTTAGCACTGGGGCTCTTGACCTTTAGATAACAAGAGACACCTTCAGGATGGTGTTTGGCTCCGTTTCCCATGATAGGCTTTTTATTTTACTTCAGCTCCATCGCAGCAAAGTCATCTTTCACAGCTCCCCGTGCAACCCCTTGTGATTTAGGCTATAATTGTCCAGAAACATTCACAGAGACGTGGCAGGGCCAGATGCTCAGGCTCCAGCTGTGCGTGTACAGTCAGTGCTTTTGAATTTAAAGCTACGAGAGGCAGACACAGGGCAAAGAGTTCTGAGTTCTGAGGTTAGGAGGGTTGGAAATCAGAGGAAATGTTACCTCATGGTGGACCTATGGGCTCCGGTTGGGGTTCGTTGTCTCTGTCCATCAGGCTGGAGTCCCAGATGACTACAGACATCCAGGCCATCCTGCAGCTCCTCCAGAGGCAAACCACGGCCGGGCCGCCAGCCTACAGCACCGTCACTTCCAGCCCTGAGTACCAGAGGCCCGCTGTCCGGGTCCAGCCACTGTTTGCCATCCAGTCAGACCTGAGCCTGGGCCCTGCTCCGCCTCCAGCACAGGTACCAGAGCAGAGGGATGCAGAAAGCGTGAAACTAAATGACACGCAACAGCTGTCCTCTCACAATATTTACCAACAAACACTCTACTGATCATACCTGTGTCTGAAGTGTCTCTGTCCGATGTCTACCGCAGAGCCCCGGCCCAGAGGTGACCCAGAACAAACCCAAAGAGACCTCCCTGGTCCTCCTGCACACAGAGACTCTTCCAGATGGGAACTTTGGTGGCCTGCTTGACAGCAACACAGACTCAGAGCAGAAACACACGAAAAATGAAACGTGCACATTGGAGCAAAACCACCAACACCACCAAGAGCCAGCGCGGTTCCCCACAGGCAGACAAGCCTCCCTACCCGATGTCCCCAGCAGCTCAGGAATGTTGGGACTCCACAGGCCAGTTTCTGACCCGGGGCTTCCAGGAAAGTAGGCCTCGGCCCCAAATCTCTGGACAGTGAGGGAGGGGTTTCTCTCCAGCTCGACTCAGGGTCTAAGAAAGAGACTGAATATGCAAAGGAAAACTGTAGACTTTCTTCCATTCCTTTTCGGAAACACTCCGAGGCCTAGCGCTCCTTCATATTCTCTGGTTTAGATGTATAAAGTCCATTTATACAGAGGTATTTATACAGTATATTATTAGCATCATGTAAAGTCTTCATCTGCTGTGTACATACTTCAAATAGAACACTGCCAGCAACACAAGGCACCTAATGTGCTTTTTATATGCATGTTTCCGTTCCTCATCTTTTCCGTTCTGCCGCATGTTCCTCACACACGCTCAGGTGTGTCCCCAGCATGCTCTCACACCACTGTAGCTATTACAAGTCTCCTTTTCTAAGACTCATCCCTCATCACAGGGAACACAATCTACTTGAAACTCCTTCTGAGGAAATTCTATACTCCAGCTCCAAGCGATCGCCGCCGTTACAAACTCACAAAGAGGTCAGTGTGCATATCTAGCGTGCCTACCGTACACCACATTGCCACAACACATGGAAACCACTCCTTTGCTTTCAGCCGACAACTCACAAACACAGTGTAACAATAATATCGACGTGCACCGAGGCTGCGTGGTCAGGGCACAACACAACCAGACTTCAGTCTCCCCTCTGAGAGCAATAATGCAGACACTGAACTCTGTGGAGTTTGATACACTTTTGAACTTGTTTTTCTACGACCTGATGGAGAAAAAAGAGCAGCACTTTGTGTGTTAATTAACATGGATTTCAACGAGTGGAGGGTCGCTGTAAATTCTCAAGACAAAATGAATGAGTTCAGCACACGGTGGAAGCAGCACAGAGCCGTCTGTGTCGTATCAATGTCAGCACGTCACGGTGAATCTTGTAATGGGCACCAACATCGAGGCAGTTTGGAGATAAAAAAATAAAGAAAACACATTCTTTTGGGCCAATACGGTCTGAGGTTACAATCGGGTTCTTTTGCTTCCTTCATCGTCAAATGTTAAAAGAAAAAAACACATCTAGATAAGATGCTAGCATCCGTAGTAGCAACACACTCATCAGCCACATTTGACACATTTCTAGGAAACTTCATATTAAAAAGGAACCAAGATAGAGTTGAACAGTTCATCTCCAACCTACCTCGACCAGAAAGTCATTATATGTATGTAAAATATTTTAAGTGGGTTGCATGCTTTAGGTCTTCCATTATCTCTTTTACAAAGTTACCTATATAAAGCATCATCAGCACAGAGCATATCATCTGAAGCCTTCAATAGCCTTAGCTTTATTAGCCTTTAAACACGTCAGCCCAACGCAGCACAAATCTGCTCCTCCACCACCAGATGTAAATGAATCCAACCATGAACTGCATGAGTAAGTAGTCATTTTAGTTTAACAACTTCCAACAGGCGCTCGTGTCATGCATGGAGACGTGCACACATTTTCAAAGGGTCTCAATCAGCGGTGTGTGTTGTGTCGGGTGCAGCCCTAAACTGTGCACACAGATTTCCAGATAGTTTCAGACCTATTTTTCTAAAAACAAAGTCTTTCATTTGCCATTATTTTTCTATGTAACTGATTTGCTCTTTGAAACAAGCCCTGATGTGAGTTCAAGTGCTGATGGGAAGAGGATGAATGCAAATGCACAGCCTTTCGATGTAGCAGGCCAGAATTCAGCAACGGGCAGCACATGAAGCAAGTGCATGTTTGACTGGTTGGTCTTGACGACTGATAATGTTGCACATTGATTATAATTTCTGCATCGACTTCTCCCTCTGAGTTAATTCAGCTTTTTGGAACATGTAGGGACACAGAGCGGGTCTGTCAGATGGAAGAGAAGGACAGAGGAAGCTTTAGCTCACCCTAACACAAACAGAACACTTTTCCTCGAGCACACATGTAGAACAAAAGTTGCTAAAGCCTGAGTCAACATGTCTGGCGCCTGAACTTTCATGGGATTTGCAAACTTTTGCACAGAGATTAGAAAAAAAAATTGTAAATGCTCTACTGGGTATGAAGGTCACTTTTTAAATCTAGTGCTGTTCACAATTGTTTTTATGCATTTTTTAAATGTTTGCCACTGTATTTTATACAATGCAACACTTAACAGCTGATTTGAATGTTTTGTTCTGAATTATATTTAAGGAAATTAATTATATTGTGTAAATATACTGAGGGAATGAATACCCAGTTGTATACATTAATAAACAGAATGAATACTGGTTAAAACGTGTTTATTATGAGTAACAAAATAGGATGTTTCTGACAACACTGGGTGTGTGAGGAGATTTGACTAAGAAAAAAAACAGGCTTGTGTTTAGGAAACAAAAAGTCAATAAAGTATATATCGGGTCTTTTTTTTTTTTTTTTTTCCCTATCTTTACTTAAGAGCTTGGTCTTTCAGCATCTGCATTCCACTCTCTCCTCTTTTCTCAATTCAATCTGTTACCTCAACACTGTTGAGAGTTCAAGACATCAGAGTTAGAAATCAACAGGTGCCACCCTTAGACTAAGAGACCACTCTTAAATAAAGATTTTTAAAAAACAAAAAAAACACATAAGACGTGTTCATATCAGTGTGGGTCAGCTCACAGTCACTTTGGCTTGTTATCAAGTTAAACAAGAAGATGAATATATGTCTATTAGTAGTTAACGATAGGCTCAATACAAGTTTTATAAAACAGAAGTGCTCAAAATTCAAAAATAACACAGAGCACCGTCTACCTCATGAACCAGGCTTTGCTATAGCGTTTGAATACATTTAACCATACATTCAGAGAGCATAATGGCACAATAGGTGTCCCACATCATCCTTTTAATATCAAGAACACAGAACATTATAGAACTCTACTATATTCCCTCACCTCACCCCTGTGACATACAAGACTAAAGCATTATGTGAAGCATTAGAAGCAATGTGTATGTTCATGGCAGATCATGGCCTCTCAGTCTAATTTACTGGCCTCCATTCCCGTGAGGCAATGCTTCAGAATCGGCCGTCCATTGGTCCGTGAGACGCCCTTACTTCGTGGTCCCGGGACAGACATCAGCACTCAGACGGCCATCGTGCACTGGATGAACTGTCGACGGGGGCCAGGGCACCGAGAGGGGAGGAGGAGACAAAGAGAAGGGACGTCAAACAACAGAGGGAGTTTGGAAACAGGGCGAGATCTGGATGAAAGTGGGACTCACATCATCATACTGGAAGGTCACAGTTCCCTGCTGCATGGTGTCTCTCCGCCTGAAGTGGTCTGCAACAGGAAGAGTTAACGGTCACGATGATTTCACCAGACCTGGTTTCACCATAGCTTGTGACACAGATCCATGCACTGAGCTGTGCAGGGTGTCACAGTGCATGAGTGAAAAACAGGTGGAGTGGCTGATCATTGACCACATGTCCTGGGGGTTGTGTGTGCAACCTGAGAGAGCGCGCAGTTTCACACAGCACGCCACGTAGTCATCGAAGTAGATTCTGCCTCCTTTGCTGTAGCGCTTGATGATGGTAGTGAGAGCTTGAGGACTGATATGGTAGCCTGAGGGAGAGGGAGATCAGTTAGGAGCTAATTTCTGCACTGTGATCACTAGCATAATGACATAGACCCACCAGTCAGCACAGACTCAAGTCTCACTGACCTCTGTTAGGTGGAATTCAACAACAGACTCTCACCCATGGCGTTGATGGCCCGAGACATCTCGTTGGGGTCGATATTTCCACTCCTGTCCTGGTCCACCATCATGAAGTTCTGCTTCCAGCCGTTCAGAGCCACGAACAGATCCTTGAACTCGTTGAAACCCATCTTTCCTGTGTAGTCCCTCTGGTGACAGCTGAGTTAAGGTTGTCATGGCTGGATACTGACAGCAGGGGGAGCGAATGCTTCAGAGAGTAGCTGGTCAAACCTGGTTCCAGGCAGAGCCACACCTGCCGTTTACATATTTCAACGGTGAGTATTAATGATGAGGTTTGAGTAGAAGGCGGTGGCGGGGACGCGTGTCCACCCAACATAGTCACGATAAACAAAGGATACGTCCAGCATTGCAATCATGATCCTGCAAGTGTCCAGGCTGAAAGCTGTGAACAATGAAACAGATTGAAACAGAAGGATTGAAAGATACACGATACAGAGTGTTGGAGCTGTGTGTAACACGGACAGCGATAAAGCTGTAGATGCACAATGTGAGTTCTCTCAGTCGTGTGTTCACCTACGTGAGTAGCTGCCAGTGAAACCAGACTGAGTCAGGCACCTCTGGAGCTCCTCTGCATCAACCTCACCGTCCTGTGCAAAGCAAGAAATGATGTTCAGTCAGCGTCACACCCAAAGAGACTGGAAGGAAGGGATACTACAAATGTTGGATGAGTGACTCCTGTCTGTCAATCACTGTGCCCATCAACACAATCAATCAATCTCAAGCTGTGCACACAGGACGTCAAATAGAGCAGTCAACGCTGCACATTCATGTGTCCAGAATTCAAACTGAAGGACTGAAGCAGAATAAAACAGGGCATGCATCTCTCCAGCTTTATGCTCATGGATAGTTTTCTGAAGCCTGAAGCAGCTTCTGGTTCTTGTCTGAACCTGAAATGTGGAAGTGAGGGCAGGCCTGCCGTGGAAGAGGTGCTGCAACACGTCAGTGAAACAAAGGAGGTAGCTCACAGACACACGCTTACCTGGCCTGCTATGGCTGTGAAGTAGCCCCACATTGGATCATTGGCAGCCAGCTGTGGGGCACCATATTGGCCTTGATAGCCTCCATAGGGGGGGTATCCTCCTTGCGGTGGGGCGCCTCCCATAGGCCCACCCATTTGTCCAGGCATGGGACCCCCCATGTGGCCTCCCGGCATTCCCTGCGGTGGCATCCCCTGCCCAGGCATGCCTGGCATCTGACCCCCATACTGAGGCAGAACACAGGAGAGACAGGTTGGTGTTGAAGCAGCTGCTTGGAGAAAGTGGACACCACCAGGGATTTTTCCTCATCTTGTTCACTAATGTCTCAACAAGTACAGGACGACATGGAAAACACTACACACATTACTCTGTCCATTGAACCAAATAACTGAAACTGTGTGGCTACTAAACTAATAAACAAACAGGCTGGAGGCCTAACTAATGAGAGTGGAAACCAGAAAGGATTTTCTTGAAAAACTAATGAATATGTGTGTGAGAGACAGGTTGTGTTTCTATGTCAATAAGAGTTTGAATGAAGGTTATTAAAACAGAAACAGACATCAGTGTCTGTGGGTAATCTCCTGACAGGAAGAAGGCGGACGCTGCGTGACAATGATCGGAATCTGACCGGAACAGCTTGTACGCTAGCCGCTTTAGCTCGTTTAACTCGCGACAAATGGCAGATGACACGTGATAAACTCACCCCGCCGTATCCCGGATAAGCCATGAGCCGAAATGCAGCGAACCGAAGCAGGAAAAGTTCCGAGTCTGTGAAGAGTCCGACGCAAACCGACGATGCCTCTGCTAAGGCGCCTGTCCCTTCCTGGTTGTCTGAAAATTGCTCCTATGTCATGTCCGGGTTTCGTTGAAGCTACCGGAAGTGCGTTGAGTTGTCAGCACTGACCAATGACAGAGGAGGAAGGGAAAATAGTACCGCCCGCTAGTCGCTGTGATTTTCACAGACCATCGTGTGATGAACAGACAATAAACAGGTCCCCGAACGCATCACTGCAGAATTTAATTTAAACAAGTTCTATCGGCAAAACCTTGCTCATTGTTTCCTCAATGACATTTAATCTCCGCACAGAGTCAAAGCTGCGGAGCTCACTGACGCGATATTTACATGAAGCTTCACATTCACTTCATTTTTTTAAACGGGACCAAAACGTCCCTTCTGCGTTTCATCTCTTTCGCCAGCAGATGGTGCTTTAGAGTCACATTCTGGTGTAAACCTGCAGAATGCATCAGATTTCTATTTTATCTTATTTTACGGTCGTATTCCCCTTTCTGTTACTCCACTGTATGGAAAAGAGTCCCAAGTATTTTATCCTCGCGATGCAGTTTTTTTTATTATGAAGCTTTAGATTCTTGTACATTTAAAATTTGAGGAAAACTTCAGTCCTGCTTTTCCGATTATTCCCCAGCAGATGATGATTTGGAGTCACTTTCTGGCGTAAACCAGATAGGTTTTAGATTATTATTTTTCTTTATCTTATTTAGTGGTCTTATTAACTTTTCTGTCTATCTATTTTATGGCAAAAGGTCCCTAATATTTGTTTCATGAAGCTTTAGATTTATTTATATTTAAAAATTAGAGAAATATGTCAGTTCATTTTCTGATGCAGCACAAACAAAACATTACAAAGTTTCATATTTCTTTAAATTTCAAGGTCAAGGAAGGTTCACTTTTCATATTTAAAAATAAAAGAAGAAGAAGTGTTGTTGTCAGCTGCAGACTTGCTTTAAAAATGAATATATTCAGCTGCAGATGACTGGAATGAGGAGACAGTCACTTCATCCTTCAGAATGATAAAGATTCAAAGAGTTTATTGTCACATGTACAAAAGTAAACAGATGTGAGGTCTTCAGCAGGAGAACCTGACTTTCCTCTTCTCTCTGGGAAGTCAAGATGAAATCTATCAGGAAGATAAGCAGACGTGAAAGACGTTGACCTGAAGATACAGGGCGAGTGTGTGCAGCTGCAGTTTGTGTGTGTCACCCTCCACTGGCCCTGAGAGGAAATGTGCAGTGAAGAGAAGCAGTCTGACCAACAACAGGAGTTAAGCAGTTAATGGTTCCTCACACCAGCGATTTCCTCACACTCTCCCAAACAACGCCATCCAAACTCTCCTCAAGCCAAGAACTCCATCAGAACATTTGGACTCTGACACGTCTGTGGGGACGGAGCCCACGCCTCTGTTTATCCCTGAGAGCAAATATGCAGAACAAACCCGTGCTCTGCAGCTAATGGATGACACATGTTGGGGTGGGACCTCAGCTCAGTTTGTGCTGGTGTTAGTTAGAGGACAAACAACATGGGTTGGAAACAGAAACAACCGGAACATGCAACATGCCGATAGAGTGAACAAACAACATGCAACACTTTTGTAATGAAAGACACTTCAGTTTCAGGACATCAGAGAAACAAGCTTCCTTCAGTTACCCTTTTACTCTCTCTCTCTCTCTCTCTCTGTGTGTGTGTGTGTCCACACCTCCAGGCTGAGTGTGTTTACAGTGACACCTATCCCACCATCAATGAGCTGGGCTGCTTTAGTTTCAGTTAAATGGAGACATCCATGAAGTGGTGCTCTTCAAACAGACACGGGGCATTAGGGAAGACACCCACTGGCTGTTTGTTTGCTGAGGATGTCCGGAGAGAGACAGCAGAGCAGAATATGATGTCCATTCCTCATAAAGCCACAGCTTTGTATTTGTTAAGCTTTTAACGGCTTTTAGCTTTTACTGGACTCACAGAGGAAACTTCCACCAGCTGAAATGGAATTTTATTTCTCAGTCCAACTCTGGAGTGTCATCCATGCTGTCTCCAAACACATGTCATCATAAATCGGGCTAGAAATTTTTGCTTTTAGGAAGCAGACAGAAAGAGGAAGGGGACATGGATTATGTAAATACATGCTATGGATTTATGACAGGGCATTTATTGGCTGCCAGTCTCTGGTGTAATGTGGCCTGAAGCAGTGGTGGCCGGGTCATACCTGAACATGACCTCATTATACCTGTGAAAGTGTGATCCATCTTCACGTGGAGCAGATCTGGACAGTTGGTGAATGGTCAGTATGAAATGAGAAGCTGCTCCTCACCCCCTCTGCAGCTCCCTGGAGACAGAATGCTGCTCCAGCTCTGCTCCTTCTTCTCCTTCTGGTTCTGCAGCCCAAGTCGAAAACATGAATCATATTTCCAGTCTATAAAAGCGTCTGGAGGCAGAGCCGTTTGGGGAAGAGGCAGCACGAGGAGCTACCTCATGGACACTTCCTCAAAAACACTGGAACCTGCCGAACTTTACACCGCGGGACGTTTATTGTCGCACCTTTGAAACTCCAGATAATATTTAACTGCATGGCCAGAGTCGCATAACTATAGAGCCGCCGGAGCCCCGAGCCCATCGGGTCGAAGCAGCTGTGACTGGAGGGTTACTGGTTCACGTCACCTTTACGCACAGAGAGAAAATGGTTTGTTGCCGGTTTCAGAGTCTCAGGTGAAGTTGTTGTGCTCAGGAATGTTTTGTTTTTATTTGCTGACTCTCGTGCGCTCGGCCCGGGCAGGTCTCCATCGGCAAAGTGCTGCTGGGAGTTTTTGGGGTAGCGGTCGTCGTCATTCTGATCGCGGTGCCCACGGCTCTGTATCTGAAAGGTGAGTGTTTGACTTTCGAATGATCCATGAAATGAATCCATCCTAAGTCGGTCTGACGCACATTAAAATGCCTCCAAGAGAATTACGCACGCGTCATTACGCACGGTCCGCCTGCACTATTGTGGAGCGGCGCTTGTTGTTTAGGTTTCCACGTAATGTGTCTCTAAAATGTGTTCTTATACATCATTCACGAAAATAGTGCACGTCATTATCTCTCACAGCTTTCTGACGTGCCTGTACACAGCCCCAGCCTCGCTGCGTCTTATCTTTATGATGACGGCTCTCACCTCTCTGTCCTCTCTCTCTCTTTCTCTCTCTCTCTCTCTCTTTCTCTCTCCGAACGCGCCTTTCAGACAAAGAGGGGGGCAGCAGCAACCAGAGGTCCTTCTCCCTGGAGGACGTCTTCAACAGTTCCCTGAAGCCGCAGGGCTACGGCATGACGTGGATCTCAGGTGGGAGACGCTCAGAGTAAATGTGTCCTTGAAGATGCTTTATTGTCCATCAGCTGTTACTGATTCACTCAGATCTGTCCCCTCATTCCAGCAGTATGCACGTGCATGTGAGTTGATGCATGTGCATGGAACTTCCTGAAGACAAAAAAAAAGTTTGACCAAGTATGTAAAAATAAAGACTTGAGAACATAGAACAATAATGACTCACCGTCCCATGAGATGTCCCCACATCTATTGAAGCTCCTTTTTTAACGCTGGGTGGCTTGTGAAGCACTTTGCCACCTTGTTTACGTCAGTGCGGCACAAATACACAAACTATTGTGTGTGCTCTCCTCTGGTTCACCACAGATCAGGAGTATCTGCACAAGTCCCAGGGCTCGGTCTTTCTCCACAATGTGGTCAGTGGTGAGCAGACAGAGTTCTTGAGCAAAGACAAGTTTGTAAGTTGACTTCTGTGTGTTTTTTGTGTAATGTCTGCTGTGAAAACAAACTTCAGAGTCATGTCCTGTTTCTGCTCCGACAGGACGAGAAGGACGCATACAGCTACCAGCTGTCCGCTGACCACAGACATGTTGCCTTCATGAGCAACTACTCCAAGGTACAGTGTCCTCCACTGCACCTGATGCACGTCTCCAGCTGCTGAGTGACCACACAGCCTCTTGTGCTGCTTTTGTCCCCTCAGGTGTGGAGGCATTCATTCACAGCTTCGTATTCACTGTTTGACCGGGAACTAGGGTGAGTGCTCCCACTGGGAGTTTTGGAAACCTCGGTATACTTTTGTTTGTGCAAATCTCTGACGCGTTTGCTCTGGAACTTTGCAGCAAATTTTTCACACCCTCCGACATTCCTGACAAGGTGCAGTTCTTTGCCTGGGCGCCTCAAGGGAGCAAACTGGTGAGCCTGGTCCCACTCAACCTGTGTGAGGCAACCGCTCTCCCAAACACTCAAGGCTTCAGAAAACAAACTGTCCTGAACTCCGTGTTTCCAGGCCTTTGTTTGGAACAATGATGTGTACGTTAAGACTGACCCCGGCTCCGCGCCACAGCAGGTCACGTTCAGCGGAGAGGAGAACATGGTTATAAATGGGATCCCAGACTGGGTGTATGAGGGTGAGAGTCAAGGCCTGCTGGTGAATTAATCAGTTCTGCCTCCCTGAGCACAGAGCATTGTTGTCCATGTCCAGAGGAAGTCCTGCCCTAACGCAGCCTCTCTCTGTCTTCTGTCCACCAGAGGAAATGTTCTCCTCCGGCCAGGGCCTGTGGTGGTCCCCGGGAGGAAAGTATGTGGCGTACGCACAGTTTAACAATACAGCGGTCCACACTATAGAGTACTCCTGGTACGGGGACAACCAGTACCCCACCACTGTTTCCATTGCATATCCAAAGGTGGGCGTCCATCTCCATCCTGTCCTGGACTCAAGTTGTTGCAGTGACCTGTGTGTCCCGACTCACATCGTTCTCCTGTCTTCCAGCCAGGTACAACCAACCCTGTGGTCAAACTGTTTGTCGTGGACACAGACAACACCACAGCCATTACTGAGGTCTTTGTCCCAGCTTCATTCAGCTCAAGGTAGGAAACAGATTATTCTGTTGTCCTAAGTAACGCAGACACGTGTCCTGACTGGCGTCTTCTCTCGCCCTCAGCGAGCACTACCTGGCCACCGTCACCTGGGTGACTGACGACCGCATCGCTGTCCAGTGGCTGAAGAGAGTACAGAACCACCTCATCCTGCAGATGTACCGCTTCAGTGGATCCAGCTGGGATCCCGTCGAGGTCAGAACGTCTTGTCGTGTTCAGGCTGACGCAGCGTAGTCAAATGATTTCACGATTTCATGACAAATAACAGTTGCTCCTGGTTTACAGCATCAGGAGCTGAGGAGCTCCACAGGCTGGATCGGACGGGTACGTCACAAATGAACTCAATGTAAACAACATTCTGCATCATATAATATAACGTCTCCTCTTCCCTCCTATAGTTCTCCCCACCAGAACCGGTCTTCGCTCCAGACAAGAGCAGCTACTACCTGCTGATGAGCGACACTCAGGGGTACAAGCACATCCACCATGTGGCTGGGGTGCGTGGCGAGAAAACTACAACGACTAGTTGATATTTCATTTGAAGTCCACGTGTCAAAGACTCTCTTGTGCCTCTCACAAACAGGGGAAAGTGACACAGATCACCTCTGGGAAATGGGAAGTCATAGGAATTCTGAAGGTCACTGCAGACAGTGTGTGAGTTAATCTATAAAAAATGTGTCCAAGTCATCTCCTCACATTTTATTCCTACACTTTGTGTAACGTCTGAACTCCACAGATATTATTCGAGTAACGAGGGCGGGAAGCCAGGAGCAAGGAACGTTTATCAGTGAGGCTTTTACCCCATTCAAGTTTTATTTCTTAACTTGAAGTTTTTGCAGACTGACAGCATCTGTGTGTCTCAGGTGGACGAAACAAGAGAGCAAATGTCTGACGTGTTTGCTACATGGAGAGAAATGTGAATGGAACTCGGCTTACTTCAGCCACAATGCCTCCTTCTACCGCATGAGCTGCAGCGGTCAGTCCTACTTATATCAGACACCACAAGATTCTGCATATTTATACTCAGAAATAACACCTGTGTACTTTGTACTCAAAGGTCCAGGTATTCCGTACCACTCGCTCATGGATACCAGGAATAATAAAGGTATTTTTCCCATACGGAGCTGAAATCAAAACCAGGAGTAGAGGAGGTTTGGTCTGATCTGTGTTTTCACGTGTGCAGAGCTCAAGCCTCTGGAGGACAACGCCGCCTTTAGCGGCCTGATCTCGGACGTGCGGATGCCCAGCATGCGTCGTGACAAGATCCAACTTCATGGATTCGGTCAGTGTACAATTCACATGGACTAATTAGAACTGTACTTCTTCTAATTGATTTGAATAGTTTAAAAACAGAATTAATAATATGACTCTGTGTTTCTGACAGATCTCTGGTACCAAATGTACTTGCCTCCGGACTTTGATGAATCCAAGAAGTATCCTTTACTGATAGATGTGTAAGAATGAGTATAAAAAAAGAATTAGATCTAATCCATTCTAAACATGCATTCCATACTGACTCTGGGTGGCTACCTTGCAGGTACGCAGGCCCCTGCAGTCAGAAGGCAGATTACATCTACAGGGTGAACTGGTCCACTTACCTGGCGAGCACAGAGGGAATCATCGTGGCCAGCTTCGACGGAAGAGGAAGTGGTTTCCAGGGCGACAAGTTAATGCACGAGGTCTACAAACGTCTGGGAACCTATGAGGTGGAAGATCAGATAACAGCGGCCAGGTGAGGAAAGAAAGGAGCAGTTCAGACAAGTCATCTCAAACAAACAGCATCAGCCTTTCCTGGGGAAAGCTTGATGGAACTGGTTTCACTAGTTGGTTTCTTACACACACACAGCAAATGCCCTGACCAGTTCAGATCGTCTATTTGGTTTTCAGGGAATTCATCAAGATGGGCTTCGTTGACAAAGACAGAGTTGCTATTTGGGGCTGGGTGAGTAGAGTCAGAGCTCAGTTCTGTGGTCGCCAGCGTGAGAGATGAACCTCAGTAATGACCCCCCCCCACAGTCTTATGGTGGATACGTGACGTCGATGGTGTTGGGAGCTGGCAGTGGAGTTTTCAAATGTGGGATGGCAGTCGCTCCCGTGTCCAAATGGATATATTACGGTATTTGTTCCCTCTTCTACTCTAACAGGTGTGTGTTTCCCTGAGTCTGATCATGTGTTTGTTCCAGACTCCATCTACACGGAGCGCTATATGTTGACGCCCTCTGAGAACCCTGACGGATACGCTGTAAGTTTCACTCTGCTCTGACCACAGAGAACTGTCACTGTGCTGCTGCCTCGTCCATCAACATAAATGTGATTGTGTGCAGAACACGACAGTCACTGCCAGGGCTAAGAACTTCCACTCGGTGCAGTACCTCCTGATCCACGGGACAGCTGACGGTGAGTCATCCCGGGCCTTTGCTCATCTTTATGTGTTTATTGGATAGTTTTATACCTCTGGAATGCCTGGGTCAGTATTAAAGTCATTGTCACCCTGACCAGACATCTCTTTCATCTACATGATTCTGACTTTTGTTCTCCAGACAACGTTCATTTCCAGCAGGCAGCCGAGATCTCCGAGGCTCTGGTGGAGGAGCAGGTGGACTTCGAGGCCATGGTGAGTGACCTGAGCAGAATAAAGTGGCTGAAATCAAATGATCCGGCCTAGAGTCGTAAACATTAAACATTTTCTTGTCTCAGTGGTACACAGACAAGGATCATGGCCTCAAAGGCGCAGCCAACCAGCACGTCTACACGCACATGAGCCATTTCCTGCTGAGGTGCTTTGCTTGAAATTCCCCCAGTGATGTTTGTCTCAAAGTGAATTAAAACCTCTTTGACTATAAACGCAGGTGTTCTTCATACTGTTGTCTTTTTAAGTTTTCATTTGGAGCAGAAACTGGATAAAGAGAAATCCTACACCTGAGAATGAGTAGTCAGTGATTCTATACATGTTTGTATTCCATGTGTTTGAATTAAAGAATTAAACTGAGGAAATTCAAGCCTTATAAGCTTGACTTACGTGTTTGGTCACAAGTTGGTGTTCGAGTCGAGTGACAGGCGGACGATGGTGGACAGACAGAGACACACTGTTAACGAGACACAGATGAGACAAATGGGGGTGGAGCAGCTAATTAACAAGGTGGCGAGATGAGACAGAGGACACAGGACAAGTTCATCTGTCCGTCTTTCTTCTACAGCAGACGTGTTTTCACCGAGCTGCACAGATCTCCATTTGACTTTGGCCCCTGTAAAACTCATAACTGCCGATGATGCAAAGGCCAGTCAATATATTCCATCTTCTAAATTTAACAAATACTGACTCATCTGCCCGGATGTGACAGCAGCACACCCCGCTCCCCCTCCCCTACATCACCATGAGCCGGCAGCACATGCCCCCCCGTTCTGTTTAACAGGATGAACACGCTTGTTTGATTTTGACACCTAAGTACCAGCTGGCATCACGCATGAACGCCACTTCTCTGGACAAATGCTCGTCCGATCGGCCAATGCGCCATGGTTCTATGTCTAATGGGTCGAGAGTAACTGGTGGGCCTGGTGGAGTTGTAAAACTCCACCTGAGGGGCCTGGACCTCCCGTTCCTCCTCTCACAGTATATAAGGTACACAAGGGGACAGACAGACACACACACCAGCAACAAGCAGAGGAAGCACCTGCACAGAGACCAGACACGGTGAGTTTCCATACCTCGTCTCATGTGCACGCTTTTTATCAGAGTACATGTGACCTCGGTGTTGTTCTGTGGCGTCCAGGTCAGAACCATGAAGAGCATCCACTCTCTGGCTGGAATCGTCTTGCTCCTTGGCCTGGTCCACAGCAGCTGGCAGGTCCCTGTGCACGAGGCCGGAGACAGCTCCAGGTACAGGAAACACAGTTACACACAACTAATGGAAACGATGTACTTTAACAATAGTACTGAAGACGTATCATACTGCAGGTGTCTTTGAAACTTTACTGCAACACAACTACAATAATTGTATTTTAGTATCTCATTGAACATGTAAAACGTCATCAATGTGTAAAAGTTCCACGCTGACACAGAGAAAGAGGTATAGAGATTACCGACACGTTCCTGCCGTTGCAGTTTGGA
Source organism: Pseudorhombus dupliciocellatus (assembly GCA_016785235.1). NCBI lineage: Eukaryota > Metazoa > Chordata > Actinopteri > Pleuronectiformes > Paralichthyidae > Pseudorhombus > Pseudorhombus dupliciocellatus. The sequence goes on from JAFBJW010000070.1 coordinate 208,313, forward strand.
GGCTGACGACACGTTAGCGGACGAGCTGAGGCAGCTGCCCAACATGAAGCGACACTCCGAGGGGACGTTCTCCAACGACTACAGCAAATACCTGGAGGACAGGAAGGCGCAGGACTTTGTTCTGTGGCTGATGAACAACAAGAGGAGCGGGTCAGTGTGGACTCAAACCTTCTGCTCTGATTTCTTTTCATTACACATCCAAAGCACCTGGAGCTCAGGGGGTCAGGAACATGTCTAAATAAAGACAAAACAATGTTAGGACAAAATGCTTGAAGTATCAAAAGTAAACGCACGTATAACTGGGGAAAATGCAAAGTTAAGTCCTCCACTAATGGACCTCCATCGTTGTTTTTTCACAGCGCTGCAGAAAAGCGTCACGCAGACGGAACCTTCACCAACGACGTGAGCTCCTACCTGCAGGAGCAGGCGCTCAAAGACTTTGTTGCCAGGCTCAAGTCTGGACAAGTCAGAAGAGAGTAGGCCTCCTCCTTCCTCCTCCTCCTCTTCCTCCTCCTGCTACAGTACCAAAACTCCCTAATGGCCTGTGTCTGATTCCAGAATGGCGACAAAGACAGAGGGACGTTGAATCAGAGGAGAAAAGCGAATCAACGTTGATTCTTGTGTCGTCCTCCTTCCTCCTGTTGCTTCTGTTTCTCCATGATTCCTGTGCTTGTGCTGAAAATAAATCACCTGAAGCTGTTGACATGTGATGATTATTTCAGTCACGAGAAAACACAAAAACAGCCATCGATGATTCCTCCGAGAGCGGCGAGGGCTCCGCACAGCGTGCGTGGGTAGAGTTTATATTGTGTGCCTGTGTACATACTCAGATCTGAGAAGGACAGGTGGGGGGAAGCCATCCGCAGGAGACACGTAGACGGCAGCTTCACCAGCGACGTGAACAAGGTGCTCGACTCTATGGCTGCCAAGGAGTATTTACTGTGGGTCATGACCTCCAAGCCATCAGGGGAAAGGTAAAGCTGAGCCACACAAGCGACCCGATGAAGGCCGGGGACGTGTTTAACTCCTGCGGCTACGTGTCATTTTCTTTCTTTCAGCAGCAAGAAAAGACAGGTGGACCAATGAGACGCTGTGGAGGGGACCCGTCTACATACTGCAATGTGAAGCCATACACAGGAGGGACAGGAAGCCATTAAATCTGTTTTTTTACTTTATGTGATGCAAAGATACAAAACAAAAAAAAAAAAAACAAGTAGTCTTCTGGTTTTTATGGAAATGAAATTCAGGGCATGTTTTTTCTACAAATTTAAATTATTGTCTATATTTTTAAGGTGAAAACAAGAACACAAAAAGCTAAATCTCAGGTTAGTGGAATAGAAAACAAAGTGTGACATTAAACCGCTCTGCAAAATAAAGATTATCATTGTAAAGTTGTGTTTGTATACTTTACTTTGAGGGGGAATTAAAAATAGCACTAATCCCTGCTGACTTTTTTTTTAATACTTTTATTTATGCTTTCACCCCCACCCCCCCACCCCCATTCTCATGGAACAAATCACAGTTGAACAACAATCTGAACTGAAGCTTTTATACATGTGACTTAAATGAACAAACAGAAAGTGTACATCAGCTATCGCTACCAAATTTAAGGCAGAATTCCACACAGACGTGGTCAAATGAACTGATCTGATATAACTTTGACCCATTTTAAGTCTCTAATCAACTAAGAACCATCAATTAGACAATGGAAAAAGAACATCTACAACAAAATCCTGCCTTCAACACTGTTAGTAATATATTAGTAACATTTTACGTGAATAAAATATACTATGTATTATACATTGTTAAGACTCTTCACCGTTTATTACATGTTGCCCTTCCCAGAAAAAAGGTATTATTGCATCTCTAGAAGAAACCGAGGTCCTGCAGTGAGATGGTCGTTTATTTTCTTCAAAACCATATCGCTTGCGATGCTAACACGCCCGAGGGTCGTTTGGAGAGGAGATCACATGTCCAAGGATGACACTTACTGACAACATGACGAAGAGGATGCGGGTGGAAAACTGTCTGCAAGTTCCACCAGTTTTTAAAAACACGAGGCCCGAGATGCCATTCCAAACTGCACGGCTATGTCAGCTTGCGAAACATCATTTTCTAACAAACTGTCCCGTTTGTCCTCAAAGAAGTCGTTTAATGTTTTGAGAAAATACACTCCCTTGCTTTCCAAGAGTTATGATGATGAGATTCATCCAAGCGGTAAAAATCTGCTGAGACGCCAACGAGCCGGGAAAACACAAAATGTTTGTACGCCTGACAAATGTGCAGTTTCTGTGCAGCTAAAACAAATGGGATATAAAGTGTTGATTGCGAAGGAAGAACATATGAGTGTGAGGGCCACTTACAGGGAGAAACGGTTGTGATATTTCAGAAGAACAAGAATAAATAATACTATATATTATTCTTGATTTTCAACAGTAACCACACAATGTGCATTTCTTCCTCCAAGTGGCCGGGAAACTACTGGACTGGGGGGGGGGGGACACTCGTATGTCAAAGAGCAGCGGATAAGCCTGGAGTGATGACCTGTCACTGTCACAAAAACATTTAGTTATACAGAATATATAAAATGTATATTTAATACTTTTAAAAAATGGTACTAGATTTGCTATGCTGCCAACTCTTTTTATCTGCTCATTAGTGTTTCTGCTGCGAGGTGCATTGAGTCAATAAACGCCGCACACATTTGTGTGGCAGCGCCTTAAAAGGAGTCTTATTGGAAAAATATAAAAACATACAAAATACAAATAAAGTGGGTTTAAAAATTGTTTAAAATTTGTATGTGATTGGCCCATGGACACAGCAGCTGCTGCAGCTGTCGTTTCATTCTGGATTCCTATTGTTGCTGGTGTCACCAAATGTTGAAATTCATAGAAAAAGAACACAGGTGTGTCTCGGCCCCTCCGCATTAACACTGTTTCTAAGAAAGTTTAAAGTTTTACACAACTTGCACACAGACTAACATGACAAAAACACAGTGTAGCACAGTACAAAGGTGATTGAGTGTGGCACGGTACAGATTTCTAGTACAATGGCACCGCCTGTATGTGTCATCACAAACTTGTCTCCCTGTCCAAGCTCTTGTCGTGCCTCCGCCGCTTCTGGCGCTTTTCGCGCTTTTCGCCGCCTCTGGAACAACTGCAAAGAAAAAAAAGACATCAAATCAGAGTAAAATATGAGAAAGACAAAGAATAAAGTTCATTTAGATTCAAATGCAAGGTACAAATAAGCTTGGACCCAGATCAGGCAGCATGCAAATAATAATAATAATAAAAATCCTTTCTCGATCTTTGCTTGTCGCCTGTTCCTACTGTATTCTCACATGGACTCTCTCATGCATATCAGAAAGCAGCTGAAGTTATGGTGCTATTCATTTTACAACTGTCATTTTACAACAACATGCTGTGGCTTTATCATAAAATGTGTCCTTGAAGCAACATGCACGCCCCTGGCCATGCTGCGACAAACAATCTCACTATTTACTGACTGATCTCAATCACCACTCCCGTCATGCAGCAGTCAGCAGTAAACACACAGGCCCATTCTCTCCATGCTGACGGGGACTGGGAACCACTTACCTTTGGGGTATCAGCTTCTGAGAGGTTAGGAAGGGGAGCTTAGGGGGGAATGGAATGAGAGAAGCAGGCAGGAGACACTGTGTTAGTCTACCCTGCTGGAAATGTGCAGGGCAGCGCTGCTCTGAGATAAACCCTTTCATCTAAACATACAGGCTGCTCAGTTTCCTGGAACAATTCAAAACTTTAAATATTCTATAACGCTTCAACAACAAATATCTGACACTGCTGAACCTAACAGCAACCGACACTGTCAAAACACACAGCAGGTATCTGTGATATCTGAGAGGCTGACCTCTTCGCGCTCGGCTCCTTCTTGGTGCTCTCGGCAGGGCTGACGTTCTTCCATACGTTTCCGAAGGAACCTTTGGACATCTCGTCAGTGATGTTCACTGTGGCTGGGTCGCTCCTTGAAAGGGTCGTCATGGTCTTTATTCAGGCACTGAATAGTGAACTAGAGTATGCTGATCAATGATTAAATGTCTTACTTGTAGTGTCCCTCCAGGGGCACTTGCACAATGCCTCCTTCCTCCACAATAATACTGTGCTCATCCTGGAGAAAGAGACAAAGAGAACATCTCAAACACGTGGTAGACTGATGCAGCTGGGGAAAACATAGGACAGGTGGAGCTCCGCTGCTGCACCTCCTCTGCAGCATCCTCCAGCTTCTTCTTCTTCCACTCGGGCATCAGGTCGTCCAGCCAGCTCAGCTCTCTCTTGGTGAAGATGAAGTCCAACACCTTGCGAATGAACACCAGGGCCAAAACCTGGAGCAGTGGAAACAGACACCAGTGAGAAATGAAACAGGGAACGAGACAGCGTGTGCAGCACACACCAACATGCGCATGGCATCACCATCATGGGGAAGACGATGGCAGCTTTGGAGGTCTTGATGATCCACAGCAGGGCCAAGCAGGAGAGCTGGATGACGGTGAAGAGGTGCACCTTCCTCAGAGGGACGTGGCGAAGGTAGATGAAGTCCGGCTGATGTTTGGCCGGCATGCAGAACAACTTCAGACGGTCAAAGAACTGCACGCACACACAGACACACAATCATGAGTTCATCCTGAAGCTTGGTCTGGATATAATAACTCTATCTATAATAAAATAACTCACCTGAATACCTCTGAGGGAGGAAGCCCCCATGTAGAGAAAGACTCCATACAGCACAGGCATGGGGATGAACTGAAGACAGAGAAATATTCAGCATCAAGCCTAACCCTAACCCAGAACGATTCCAACTCACACCAACTAAGCCTAAAACCTGGGCCATATATTAAAGAATAGGAAATGTAATCATGATTCTGGACTGGGCGTCTTCTGAGGAATGGTCCTGACCTTCAGCACAGAGGTCATGAAGACGGAGCAGCCCATCAGCGTGAAGATCATGAGGCCGGTGAATCGCTGCTCGCGGATGCCCAGGAACTTGGGCTGCTCCCCGGGGGCGGAGCACTCAGACTCCAGCTTCAGGCTGTTCACATGGGAGATGGAGAGCACAGTCGCCGCCACAAACCACGGCAGGCCCATCACCGAGCACACTCCCAGCATCAGCCCCACCACGAACAGGTCCAGGTGATAGCCACAGCCTTTCTGCAGGAGCCGGCCAAGGAGCATTGGTATTTGGATTAAAAGGGAGTATCATATGAGACAATTATTCCTTTGTGGCTTTGGAATACCTTCAGTTTGTGCTCTTTCCTGTTGATGATGACGGCCGTGATCTGTTGGTCCATGAAAATGAGGATGGTGCAGAGCAGAGCTGGGATTGCCGTGACGATGGTGGTCCACCAGGGGTTGGGCCCCACCGGGTTTATAATCCAGCCGCGATCGTCTCTGGTCGGCTGAGGCACAAAGAGGAACATGGTGGATATGTGATGATGATATACGATGTTTTAATAAGGCCCTTATGAACTTACTTTGAATTTGTTGGGGACTTGCAATTTAGGTGAGGGGATGCCCAGGGCGTAATCTATAAGAACCATGGTGAGGATGGTGATGAAGACGGCAAAGTCGCTGATGATGGCTCGGACCTGCAATAATAAATACAGTGGCAACCTTCACCACAAGGTGGCACTGGTGCACTACAGATCAGGCTGTCAGCATCACGCCACATATTCTGCTCATGAGTGTCATCTCAATGATAAATCATAGAAAACTCCCACATAGAGCGACCACGCACACTGCGGGGCTATTGCTGCGTCATGTGCAGGACCTGGGTGGATAACAGTGTGATAAGTACCTTTGTCGGGAAGTAGCGACTCGTCTTGAACTCCTTGAGGAAGGCGGACATGAAGACGGTGGAGAAGAAGAGGACCACACACCAGAAGAGGACATCTGGGATGAAGGGCCCATGGGGACCACAGGCGGTACCCTCAAACTCGCCATGCAGCATCTCGCACTCCTACTGGCACCAGAGGACACGGCGATCAGGAATTAGTGAAGTCTGAGAAGTGGTTTGTGTTTTTCAACGACAGTTATTTAAAGAACAGTGTGTCATAGCAGTTTCCATAGAACCCTGCTGTCCTCGTGTGAGCCCAGATCTGAAGCATGCGCTGCCACGCGTGTGGGAGTGACGCAGCAGCATGCCACCGGCGTCACTGGTTCAGGCCTGACAGTGAGAGAATCCACTCTTCACGCTGCATCTCCATTTTCATTCTACACAGCTAAATCCTGTGAAATCCTGCCCACATTCTCTTAATCCCCGCCTAGACTTATGACGCCTCTTGATCGAGCGGTGCGTGGGGTGAGACACAACGCGGTGCCAGGCTGTGAGAAATACCCCCCTAACTTTGTCTGTTTAATTTGGGTGCGAGCAGCTGTGATTTCAAATGATGTCTCTCTCCTCTCGTCTGACTCACACTGTGATTGCTTTTTCTTACCAGCTTACAGATCCACGTCTTTAATTGTTAGAAGTCTGCTGTGTCTGTATCACACTACATGTATGGTCCTTACCTTGACCTCCAGCATGGTCCAGTTGACCTGAGAGGCTGTGATGTTCCTCTCCTCCCAGAACTGCAGTGTGTCATTGCTGGGGTGTCTGGGCTCCACACAGGCACATCTACAGGTTATCGGAAATTTGATAGTGGAAAAAAGTAATCAGCCAATGAATCAATAAGGAGCAGAATCAGTATTTGCAGCCACATGTCCCATAACACACAAGTTCCCGAAAGGTCCAGCATCTCCATAAATGAGTCAATCTGCTGGCAATTTGCTCGACTAAATGTCAATGTCCCCTACAGTGCACCAAACTGGGCTGGAAAATCCAGAGAAGCACCTCTCTGCTAACGTAGCTGGATCACATATGAGGCTCTTGACACAGGCTCAACATGGGATTACCCATTACTAAGAAGGCTGGACCGCGTGTGTCTGCGGCCACATCACGCCACCATCTGTCATTTCACGATGCAGCAAGAACACTCAGGCACATGTATGTGATACTGTGATAGCCTGTGAAATAAACATTTACATCCAGTCTACTACCATGATAGTTGAGAAAGAACAAAGCACTTACAAGTACTGCGTGAGCTGCTGCAGATTGTTGTTTTTATTGATGGGGTAATGCTCTCCCAGGTGGATCAGCTTCTCCAGGGCCTCATAGATGAAGATGATGCAGATAAGTGAAGCAAAAGCCTCCTCAGTGAAGCGTGTGATGTAACAGACAAGCGAGCTGGCATCAGTGGCCACCAGCAGCATACAGAAGAAGGCTGTCCACAGGCCAATGCAGGCCCTCAGGGACAGGTAGGACAGGCCGTAGTCCCTGGGAGAGACAGGACACACAGATACACACACAGGAGAAGTGAAGGGGAAAGGAATTAGACATGGCATCCCTACTCAAGCAGAAAGGACACACCCACCCTCAGCAAGTAGAATGTATAAATTTAAGATGAAAAAACCACCCACTTGCAAAACTTGAAGAGGATCTTCTCAAAGACGAGAACGGGCCCCGTGCTGCCCAGGATGGTCAGAGGCTGACCCGCAAAAAGAGAGTAGGCTATTCCAGTCATGGAAGCCCCAAACAGAGACTCGATAGCACTCTGGAAACATCGAAAACAAAGCAATTGATTAGTGTCCTCTTTAAAAATCCAGATTGATATCATAACATTTCCTAAGCGCCTGAGGCTTCGCATTAAAACAAGGGAAAGCAGAGAGAGCCATGACTCTCATCTTAGGGGGATGCATTTTTATTTTCTATTAGCAACGTGTTTCAAGGTGCCTTTCAGTGAGATGAGTCAGTTCTGAAAAGCTTTCCCAGCCCTGAGTGGTGTTTTCCCCAGGCATATGTAAATTTAAGGAATCATCCGACCTCAGAAGTCTGAAAACTGTTAAAAAAAGCCTCCTCTCTCATGAATACAGCGTCCTTGGCTGCACACTGAAGCAGTCGACATTTGGACGGGAGCGTGGAGCCATCAGGGTGTTTCTCACCACGCGTCCCTCTGTGGCCTCCCCCAGGAGTCCTCCAAAGGTGATGACAGGTGACATGCAGGCGCAGTAGAGGAAGAGGAAGGAGGCCAGACACTGCAGGCTCAGGGCATCTGTGTAGTCGGAAATGTAGTGAGGGGCCTTTCGCTTGATGTCCAGGATAAGCCCACCAAACAGTCTGAGGAGAAATGACAGGATGTTGGATTTAAACGTAGAAAACTCACATGTGAACCACAAGCACAACTACTGAAAAGGGTGACAGGGCTAGAGGAAGGTAATCGTGGGCTCTCCCGCTGCAGGAGCACCGGACCGGTGTGAACTAGCTGGGGCAGGTTGCCATAGCAACAGTGGGCGGGACATTATCTTTGGCCTGTGCAGTAGCGATGCCGTGTCGAGGAGGCGGTGGGGGTTGATGGCTGGGCCTGGGCCAATCTGAGCTGTGCTGCATCACACTGCAGCTCAGCAGCATATCACTCACTCCTCTGCTATCAAACCAGCCACCACTGATCCTTCACTCATCGGGTCTGGAACACTTACTTCCCTGTGCGCTGGAGCTCCGGCCCACCATGCCCCCCGTGTTCCTCTGACTCTCCAAGATCTGTCACACCGTTGGGAACGGGAGGAATCTTGCGCTTTTCCTGTGTGGTTAAGATGGCTGTCAGTCAACTGTCAGTGGTCATCATCGTAAGGACAATAACAAACATCAGAGGCTTTACAAATAAGACCTGCAATAAACTCGTTCCTTTTCTGTAGCTCTGTAGCAAGATGGCGGGTCATTTTCAAAGCACAGTGAAATTACTAACGGAGGAAAAAATAACTAATGTTTTGTCGAGGATTGAGAGCAGAACCCTTGGGAGCAGCATCAAAGCCAGAGGAGGCCAATGTTTAAACATCGCTTAGGAGGCGGCACGGAAAAGAAGGCCGCAGCACGGAGGAGCTGCAGCCATGTATGTCAGACTCTGAGCAGACACAAAATGGAGCGTTGTGTGGTCTAAAGTTTTGAGAGGTAGAATTGAAACATGTCATTCTTTTCGCTCAGCGACACCAGACAATTAACTCCAACAGGTGACGTTTTTCTTTACACACCTGAGAGGGCACATTTTTGGGAGGCTCTATTCTGATGGAGGGGTCCCACTCTCCAGGGGGCAACACTGTCACCTGGTCCAGAAACTCATCTATGCCGGCCACCAGGTCATTCCTGTCTTTGGCTTTGTATGCAACATCATGGAAAACCTGTGGAGAGGAGAGATGATGATCAGCTAACAATGCTAAGAACAGCACACATGGATGAGCAGTTACTTCTCATAAGAAGAGCAGCCAGGCTCACATCTATACACTTCTATTTTCATACTTCCCAAAGGGACTCTGCAGCCAGGGAGAATCAAGGTAACATCTGGCTGTGATGGTGGTCAGTAACATTAGCTCATTGCTGCCCGCTGGGAAACGCTGTCACGCATTCAGGTCGTACTCTGCTGAGCCCCCAGGACAGGTTTGGTTAGAGAAATGCAAACCCTGGGTTGTTGGTGCTGGTTTCTCTACTTCCCCCAAACCATAACAATCCCTGATACAACATCAAACTAAATACAAAAAAATCTGACTGGTCTTATTCCTTGTTTGGGACATATCCATGAATATTGCCTCACCTCATCAGTCATCAGCGTGGCAATAGACCGGCCGATTTCATGATACTGTGGACCTTTTCCCAGAGGGCCAAGAAGGATGAAAAGAAACCTATCAACACACAGGGCAGCAGGGTTTCAAGACATCCATCAAGATTGGAGATACAATAATAAAGGAGGGGAGACGGGGGAGAGTTGTGTGTACCTGGTGGTGATGGGAACCTCAGCCAGGCCGTTGAGCAGCACAGCGGGGGCCAGGCGCACAAAAGCCACCACAGGGCGGTCAAGGAATTCCAGCTCCCCCACCAGGACGTTGGAAGCCTCAGCACCTGGAGGGATCTTCTTCATGAAGTGGAGGTCAATCTGTGAGACAGAAAGACAGAAGGACAAATGTTTGAGGCAGAGGGAGATGGAAAAACTCCAAAAAATGTCTGGATCTGATGCTCCACACATTTCTTGTCAGTCTCCCATGGAGACGTAACCCAATCTTGGTTAAATACCCAGTGCTGGTTTGGAACTATCAGTGTCTGTGGATAAACAGCGGGATCAGCAGCGGGTTCGCTCACCTTGCTGAAGTCCACAGCACTGTTTTCTCGGCTGACGTCCTGCTTGCCCTCGTTGTTGGCCGGCTGGGACTGAGGTGAGACTGTTTGGCCTGTCGGGGAGAGCGGGAAACCAACAGCATGTCACAACACGACTTTCCCACACAAAGACAAAGGTCTCTAGTGAGAGACTAGAGGGTACAGTTACATTCTCAGAAAAGACGCAAGATGCAGGAGTGTCCCTGCTGTGTTAGTTCAACATTAAGACCTTCTGTGAGAGATCGGAGGTGATTTTAACTAAACCAGAGACAGAATATTTCAGGGTGCCTTGTGATGTGAGGGCGGTGGCAGTGGTGTGAGATGTTAAGGGAATACTCTTCAGTGAAGCAATAGTTTGACATTTTGGTGAAAAATGCTTATTCACGTTCATGACTCAGTAAATGAAATATGAGGATGGAGCCAAATCTGTACAATGCACATGGTGTATAAGCATATGTATGAAATGTTTAACTATTGCTTTAAGTCCAAAAGGATGGTGAAGTTATATGATGCATTCAAAGAGCATCCACTATGAGTTATTAGTTTGGTTTAGAACATGAGCAGTGTTGACTATGATGGCAGTAGACAGAGATTATTATCATGGAAACAGGTTCTAATGTCTACTACTGTCTCTGGACTTTTAGTGGCTAGCGTCAGCTGAGGCATCCTGGTTGCCTGTGCAGATCTCCAGCTCTGTGTCTTCTTGTGTGATGGGACAGTAGCCCTGTGCCACTGCCTGAAGCACACTGAGACGTTTGACCTTGGATTCTCCAAAGGGTGCATCTGGGCTCAGGTTGCCGAGCCTCCTGGAGGAGCTCACAGCTGGTGGAGGGGTGGGCAGACATGGCATGCAGCGCATACACTGTGGCCAAGCCACGCAGGAAAAGACACTTTGGGGTGAAGCATTCCTGGGGAGGGCTGTTTCAGGCTGAGATTTTACCGTTTGATCACAGAGGCCATTTACTGGTGAAGTGAAGGGCACATGCACACACATGCAGAACAAGGTAGACAAGAACAAACACACAAACATGGAAAAACACAAGAGGAGAAAATGAGATATGGTAGCAGTAGAACAGCAAATCACAGATGGACACAGTGGAGAAATCATGCAGAGGAAAACAACATGAACAGTACTGGACCTGCATTGGGCCGATTCGCTCACCGTTCTTGTCCATGGAATGAGGCTCTGATTGCTTCTTGCCGATATCAGCAAAGGAGCGGACGATGGGGATGCGGTTGGCCAGTTTCTTTTGGTTTTGGTGGTGGTGCTGTTTGAGCAGGGCCTCACGGATCCTCTGCCTGGCATCCTGACCGACGGGGCCCGACACCTCATGCTGATCCAGAACCATGTCTGAGAAAACACATGAAAAACACAGACGCACAAATGTAGGCCTCCGCATTACTCTTTAAAAACTTTATCCGGGGTTCACTAAGGCAACTCATGACAGTGTGTGCTCCTGTGAGGCAGCAGCCAGCAGCGCTAAGCTGATTATTCCAACAACAAAAAAACAACCCACTGTTTCTGATTTCATCGCAGTTCAGCAGATCTCTACAACAGCCCAGTTTATCCCACAATCAGATGACCTCAAAAACTAAAACACAGTTCTCTAATTCCCCTAAACCAGGTCAAGTGATCTGCAGCATTTTAGCTCATCAGTCATGCAAAGATGCAAACCTAACAAATATATAGTTTTAATGCAAATAAATATCTTTTTAAATATCATTTGTTTGATTTTGTAAAGTCCAACTATTATCTGCATTGTTATGGTCAGAAGCAGAGGATTGTGGGACACTTGTCAGGGCTAAGAGTTTACCTGCAATCTCCTCCAGCGAGTTGGCCCTCATGTCCAGCATCACGATGCCGTTCATGATGCAGCTGCGGAGCTCGAACAGACTGTGTAGAGACAGAGTGGCTACGTATGGTTTACTCCACCGCTCACCACCATCCTCCACATCCTCCTCAAACTTCAACCACCTGCACAGAAACACAAACATACTGCATTATGAAAGCTTCCTCTCATAAACAGAACCAAAGACTCAGGTGCAACAGTCAGACCTGGCTGTCTCTTTCCACTCTGCGTCCTCGCCCTCCTTGACACAGATTTCATCCAGTTCGGTAAATAGGGCGTGGGGGATGTGTTCCTCATCGGCATCCTCTGTCCCCAAGAGAAACTGCACCCTCTGGGCTGGTGTGTCTGCTGCAGCGAGCGGGACAAGCGGATGACGAGGGTTGATTGGAAAAGGAGTAGGAAAGAGAGTTATGAGAGTTATAAGAGTTAATTAATAAAAGAAGTCATGTTCAAATAACGCAAATAATGTACAGGCTTCTGTCCATTCCTGACACCTACTGTGTGAGGGGGACTCTCGTTCATCCTCGGCCGAAGAGTCCCTCTCTTTGGACCTCTTCCTGTGTCTGTGTCCGTGGTGACGGTGGCGTCGGTGAGACCTCCTGCCCAGAGGTACATGGACGCCGATGTAGAGAGTACGGTGACCTGGAGGCAACAAGTTACAGTTGTCAGTCTGTTTAAGAAGGAAAAGGAAGCAACCACAGGAATATGGTTGAGGTCGATTTTAGGAGAACGGGCAGCAGCATAATAAACTGCTGACTCCTTCAGTTCATGCGTCTGAACAAGGAGCTTCTGTTCTCTTTGAGGAAACACAAATAGATTTTGAAATCTGACGACATTTCACTGTAAATCAATACAGAACAAATAATGAGGCTGCAGGAATCTGGAAGGATATTAGTGTGAGCACAAAGACCTTCCTCTTCTGTGTATGTGTGTGTGTGTGTGTGTGCATCCACAGGGTTAGTATGAAATTAATCTGAGTTGACTTACTCCTATTTTAATTCCGGCCGATCTGCTCGACCACCGCTTCCTACCCGCCGGTGCTTGATTCAGTGGCCGGACACAGACAAGACTATCGGCATCCTGTTCTCTTTATCTGCCTCGTGCACGATATGAGGCGCCACAGTGCCCGGCAGAATAAACCCATCAGATTTCAGCAATGCACTGACATAATAGTCTGAAGTCACCTGAGAGCACAGTGGCATCTCATGCGGGCTCCTTCACCAAAGGAAACCCAGGATGAAGGTTAAGTGGGGTTTGAGGTAACATAATGAGAAAATGTCAAAACACATTTGTGGTACGGGAGCGTGTCTCAATGTGTCAGAGCTCGTCCAGCAGTGGATGCGACCATCCAGAGCAAATTGCTGTTAGCACCCAGTAAATTATGTATGGTGGCCAGGGGGTGGAAGAGGGACTGACTTTGCACATGAATTTCACAATAAAAGACCCATTCCGGAAGACAGGAACAATAGGGTAGCAGAGACGAGTTCATGAGGCACGACTCATGAGTGGAGGACGCTACAAAAATAGCTCTCCTCCTCCAGGCCTGGTTCATACTGCTGATGTCATGTCTTTTCACTTTTTTTCTACTGCCACATTTCAGCGGCCGACATCCAACAAAGCAGCACAGTCTTCTACATGTCCAGGACTGAGCCCTCCTCAACTTGTTCTGGTTACATTTACATCAGATCGTCAGTGCTTGCTTTTCCTGAGGTGAGTCACACCAGTGATTATGGAAACCATTGACAGAGGATGAGCGTCCTTGAGATGAAAGCACACGTCTCACCAGAGTGAAACCTTTGTCTTGTCGTCATGACAACAATCGAGGATATACTGACAGAGCAGTCAGAGGTTTACATGAGAAGGAATAATGTTGGCATACAGACTGCTGCTGGCGTGCATTGTGGGAAACCTAGGATCCAGCAGATTCTGGGTGCATCGCCTTGAAGCCTCCCGACAATGTGTCTAAACTCAGTGAAGTAAATATCACTTGAGGGTTTTACCTTCAAGCTCTTCCTTCTCAAAGTTTGTGTTGAGCATGGAGCGTGTGCCCCCACGGTCCACCACCGCCTCCTCATCAGTTCTCTATGGGGAGACACACACACACACACAGAGAAGAAGGCACTGTTACTGAGCAGAGGAGCACACAGAGGTCAGTGCATTATTAAAAATTGGTACATGAACCAGCGTCATTAGTTAACGTGAAAATATTTTATCTATTGCATCTTCAAATCAATATTTAATCTGAATGATCTGAACTACACCCGCACCCCTTCCCCTCACTGGGAGGACATGTCCTCAAACAAGAACATTAAGACACACACACACACACACACATACAGAAAGTCATCATTACAAGGCTAACTTCCACTGACTGTTGTCATGGCAACTAAAGGCAGCCAATCACAATGTGAAAAAGCCACGCTGATCTGCTGAGTGGCACATTATGCTGTTTTGAGTCATAGCTGGAACAAGAACACTTCCTTGTGTGAACACTTCGCCTCCCACGTCTCTGGCAAGACAGACAGACAGTACTGCATGTGTAGAGTGCAGGGAACACAGGGAACGCAGGGAAGTCTGGTGCCAATGATGCAACATGGTGCTTTCCTGGTTAATACTGTAAAAAACATTTACATTATACGAAAGAGAAGCCAGATTCTGAGCACAGAAACAAACTTATCAATCACGTTCTCATCTAAACATCTTTCCTGCAACAGTTGTAATTCCTAATTAATAGAATAACGCACATGGAGAAATGAGGGTCAAACCATATGAGGCTTACAGCTGACACTGGCAGCCAATCTTTTATCCACTGTGATTAATCAACTGGTGTGAGACAGTCTCTCACACACACGGACAAACACGTGAGTATCAAGCCAGCGTTTCAAAGAAGAGATTGGACAGATGCTATACAGAGCCAACATGAATGGCTTACTGTATACAGGGACATTACATGGACAGTCACTCATAAAGAGCATGCAACCGCACGCACACAGGCCCACTGGAGGATTCAGCATTATGTCTCCTAACACACGTCCCCTTGTTCCCCTCTCTGAGAGACTGACGTTAGAAACCGTAGAGAATCCTAGAGTCTTCCTTCATGGCCGTAACAGATGCTTGTGATGTTTGTGACAAGCCTGGGAGAGGACTACAAGGCTGGCACTGCTGGCTGACCGTGCAGGTCCCCAGGGGAACTCTCTCAACCTCAGTAACACACAGTGTCTCCCTGTGTGGAAGTACACACAACTTGATAGAGCTAGTGCACAAGCTGAAGCATGGAGGAAACAACCAGATGGCAGCAGGATGAGCCTTTTGAAACCACTGCTGCAGTGAACTGACTGCAGCCTCTAAGGTCGATTTTACACGAGGAACACATACGTGTGTGTATGTCTAATATACAGTAAAGCCCATCACCTAGTACACAGAGTAAGTGCAGGTAAGTACATATATACAAAGAAACAACCCCAGAATGCTGAAGACATTTCTCTGGAGGTCTTAATGCAGAGACAATTGTCACAGCAATAAACAACATCCCAGACAATGACATTTAAATGCTCCTGTGAGGAAAGTCTCCCAGCATGCACCAGGACAACAGGCTTATGGACTTAAGTCTCATTTTATGTAATTCTACACTGCCACTGTTAGTTTTGTATTTTTACAGTGTGTTTCTGCAATTTCAAGGCTTCATGCGCTGTCATGGTAACAATTATCATGAGGGTGATGTGGTCTCTAGCACTAGCTCTATCAACGTTATTTCCCTCTAAACAAGGGAGACATATTCTATGCTTCAGCAGGATCATGCCACAAATCAATGTTCAGCCATGTGCATGCTATATTCTGCTATTCACTGATGCAGATGTTATTGTGCATGACATCTTTACCCCTTTCACCCTCTTACTACAAATGCATGATTGATATGAAAAAACATATAATAAACTGGAGCAGAATAGAATGTCACTCTTTTTTTCCCTAATGACCTCCAGTCACAGTTTATTGGAAATAATGTGAGATCTGATATTTTGAATCCTGATACTATGCACCTCTCTATTTTGTCCTAAACAAGGCTTTACCGTGCTCAACATGACAGATGAGCCAGAATCTCCCGCCTGTCCCTAACTCTATTTATAGACACTGGTTCCTCCACCTCATGTTGCTGACCGCAGACCAGCCTAGAGAGCCACATCCCAGCTTACCAATCTGGGTTGAGATTAATCTGCCAGCCCTTATGACAGGATAAAACCTCGTCTCTAACCATGGGATAAGCGATGAAGGGCCCTGCATGCGCGGTGGCGAGTGAATTAAATCAGCCGTTTCTCGGTTGGTCCGCTGGTTGGTGAGGAAGCCTTCAGGGGGAATGGGAGAAGCGAGCACGTGACCACGACTCCAGGGGAGTCGGGATGGGAGAGGTGGAGGAGGGGCAGGCATGATGAACGTATATTACATCGACAAATGTTCACCTTGAAGCGTTTTTCATCGTAAAATCCTGTTCTGGTGATTGATTAATATCTGTGTGTACTTACACTAGTGCGACACAAACTACCTATGCGAGCTGCAAATAGAATGTACAGATTCAATACAAAGGATCCTGTGGTGTGTCACACTTCATGCACTGGCATGCTAATGCACACAGCTCCTGTGCAGGGAGCGTGGTGTGATGGGGAGGAGCAACACACAGAGGACGAGAGCAAAATGCTCCAGGCCTGTCATGAACCAAGGACCAGGCTTTAATGTCACACACTGTCATGTTATATTGTGCATGTGTGATCTTGTGTGTGAGCACGGCACCAGCATTTGTGCAGTGCTGGGGAGGAGGGCATCGTGACCTTCAAGACAAACGCTTGACTTTGGGCTTCTACTGATTCTAATTCAAGGCACATCCTGCACTAGCATCAATATCCTGCAGATGTGTTAGTGATCTCACCCTGGGTTCTACAGGTGGCAGGTTCTATTCATTTGGTTTTTACACAGGAAACATTTTGGGCATGTAAAAAAAAACTGGAATTTGTGAAAATGTATTCAACTAAATTTCAGTAACCCCTCACAGAAAAGGTAATCACATTGCTGTACTGGGTTACTAAGTAACTTCTAGACGAACTCATCTGACACGGCTGAGCCTGACTCTATGCCTCAGACTGCTGCACGTGTGGTCTGAGCCCCAGCCACTCTTCCTAATGAGTTTTTGGATTGAGTGATTGCCCCAAAACGACCAACAAAGCCATTGTGTCGTCAGGATCACCGGACCACCAGCCCTAACCCAAACTGAGCCTTTGTGAAGACATCTGGTGACTGAAGGTGACCAGAAAGAAATAACAACCATGTGGGAAAGCAATTCAGCAACAGTACACGCCGTCTTTGTGCACATGCCAACCCCAGTTCGAGCTACTGATGTTCCTGACCTCTCATTGGACAGAGGACACTGTACCTTGAGAGAGATTCTGTGCAATCGATAGGCCGATCGTCCAAAAATAAAGCCAGACATCAGTGAAAGAGACCTGTCTGAACTCAGACTCATCCTGCTTCAGAAGACTACAGCTCTGATGAGAATATCTGCACATTTCTTGCACGATTCTGAGCCCGGAGTGACAACAGAGTTATAGGCGACTCAGCTGAGTATCACCCAAAGTGACGACCCTGCCGCAGCCCTGACCCTCAGATGAGTGTACCACTGTAATCTGGCTTGTCACAGCAGCGGGGAGCTACTGTACTTTAATGACCTGAGCACTTTCATTCGAAGGAGCAGGAGCAACTGCTTTTACAAGTTTGGGTAACTTGTAAAAGCAGTTGCATAATGTCTCCTACGGCTATAAACTGGATGTGGAGTGTGAAAGACAGGGACTTTTAGGAGCCAGTAAGGGTCAAATAAAGTCAGAGCTACTTTTTTGAGGGCAATAGAGTCTATTGAATGTTTCCCTCAGACTCAGAGATGACTGAGAGGTGAACTGCAAGTCCAAAAGAAAATGTGACAAATGAAAGTGACTCAAGTTATAAAAGAATTCTGACTGTCATGTTAAATATCAAACCTGAAATTAGTTTGGGGTTCTATTGTGATGATGACTGCAGGAAAATAAGCCTGTCAGTTCTTCTTCATGTTCGATGAAGATAAAACAGATTAAAACAGCATCACGCTTGTGACTCAGACTCAAGAGGCTGTTAAACTGATGTAAGCAGAAACCAGAGAGTTGGCTTTCAGCTTCAGAGACATTGCATGTGGAATGAGGATCCGTCTGCAAAACAAAAATGAAAGTAAAGCTGGGAATTGTGGGAAAGTGTAGGGGAATGAAAACAAAACGCAGAAAGGAAAAATAATGCCAGTCGATCGACACTGTCAGGGTGTTATTTTTTCCTGCCTAGCCTCTCCTAAAACAACACGGAGGATGTCTTCAGGTGTCAACACCGGCTTATATTCCATCTCCTTGGCCAGAGTAAATCACAGGCCTATTGATTCTCTAAAGCTCCTCTCCAGGAGTCTGTGTCCATTATCATATCTCGCAGTGGGAAGCAGATAGGTGACCTCATTTCTATGTTCTGCAGAGATCTCTCCCGAGGTTTTCACAACAGTGGGGATGATGGATGTTTACGTCACTATGCTGTGAGATCTAGGCCAAGAGGTGCACGCTAAAAATCATATCCGATGAGATAGCGTAAGTCATGTTCATTCTCCATGTGTATGTGGAGTTTCATCCACAATCCATTTGAGATGTATTTACATTCCATCTGCTGTACTGGACTTTCTACATGAGCTAAGAGGCACAATGGTTCTATAGCTTGCAGCCAGCTAAGAGGGAGGATGGATTATCAGCAGCTGTACAGGCATTATGATTGGCTGTCTGCCTCTGTTGTCGTGGGTCTCATCCCTACAGATGGCCATGGTTACCGTGGCAATGGCAGCAGGATCAGCATCGGCACCATCACAGGGAAGAATATGCTAAGTACGGAACCCTGGTAACATCTCTACATCATCGCCTCGTCAGGTGATGAGAAGAAGTGAAAATGGCGCCCTTCAGAACAGACAGGGAGGCAGGACGGGTTCAACACATGAAAAGAAAACCCTGGGACCCTTCAATACATGTGGTTTCTGTTCACCCAATTCTCCCTCACAGATCAGCGGGTGTAAGCTCCACTCTGACCCCAGAATGACAGTCCCATCTGTCAGCCAACTTCCTCAGGACCTTGTGCACTGCAGCACAACTGGCCTATCTGCAGCACAGGAGCCATGTTAATCAATAAAAAAGGAAGGATCACATGCACAGGCTTCTTTTTATGGTAAATATTGTTCATCTACCTTCAGTTTTCCTCCATGCCACAGACAAAGTGCATAATGACATCGTCTGAAGCTTAACCAGAAACAAATGCAAGATGATGCATGAAGGCTAAATCAGGGAAAGCCTCTAGTGACAAACTACTTTGGATTCCAAGGAGACTAAGAAATACTCTCCCTCCTGCACACTAAACACGTTTGAGAGCAAAGTTAGAGAAACCTACCTGATATATAAATCCTTTAGTGTGGTCCACTGAAAGCATGGTGTCCTCTTGTGTTAGTAGCAGTTGGAAGAAGAGAGGCTAAGGCTCAGGGCCCGAGCCCCAGTCTGAGCTCAGAAAAAGCGTTTGTGATTGTGTGTTAAGACTCAGCGAGAATAGCACAGAAAGACAGAGTCAGCTTGTCTGTGGAGCCTGCAAGTCAAACCCTATCCTCTCCTCAGCCCCCTCCCATCAGCTCATCCATCCCATGCAGGAGTGTGCCGGCGACCTCGCTCCGAAAGCACCACGGGCGCAACATAAACACAAAGAGAAGGGAGCTCAGCACAGCTCCAGCTCTGCCTCAGCCTCCATCTCTCCCTCTGACTCCCACCACTTTCATCCAGGGTAGCATCAAATGTTTCTGACAAGCGTCCATCCGCCAATCCCCCCAGAGAGATTAGTGCTCTGACATCACCAATGCTGTACAATGCTCAGTGCTGCTCTGCTGAGCCTCCGAGCTCTGTGGCCATTACCTAAGAGACAAACGGAGCCCCTGGTCTCACCACAAACCTCAAGAAGAAGAAGCAGGGATGTGCATGTGAGTCTGCACGATCGACCTATTAGAAGCTACTCTGGCAGTTGTGCATCGTCAGTCGAAGTGTGATGGACACATGGTGTGATCCACACAGGAACAACCAGCGACAGAATTTCAGCTGCACTGCCTGATATGACTGTCACAACTCATTTTCCCTCTCTCTCCCACCTCACCATCTGTTTCTCACATTCTCCATCCAACTCTGCAGCCTTCTCGCTCTACCTACCTCCATGTTTTCTTCAATCTCCACCACTGACAGGGCTATATTTAACCGTGGTGAGGAACACAGCCTGTCGAGGCTCCTAGCTGCGGTGGGGAGGCAGCCTGCCTGCACAGTGGGACCGCCGATCTCGAACAGAGATTTCACACTGATCCAAGAACACCACGCTCAAGAGAGCAAGCAACCGGTCAACTCCGGCACACTTCCTCCGTCTGTCCTCACTCATCTTCTCTGACCCAGCCACTCAACCAGCTCTAACTGGGCAGCCTGGCAGAGCACCTACTCTTACGTCAGGGCTGTAATTAGGACCGCACCGGTTAGGTCCGAGTCAGATCCACAACCAGGGCCACTGACATCCTCGCCATGATGTGTGACACAGGAAGTCAAGAGACAAATATGTGATAAAGTCACTGTGGAGGGAGCAGGAGGAGCACCCCTGGATGCTGTGGTCAGAGCCCCGGGGCATCGCTCACCGCCACAGTCACCAAAGACATGTTCTGAGGGTTAGTGCAAGCTCTTCTTTCAAATCTATTCAGTTCAAACCAGTGCCCAAATTATATGAAATGCGTAATATATTAATACCTGTATAAGATATTCAGTAAATACATGAAAATGGAACAAGGAGAAAGTAAAAACAGACGGAATTCACGTCAAAATTTCGAATTCCTAATCGTACTGTTGGATGAATATAAATAAAGTGAGTGGAAGATGCAGAGTTTGGTCAGTGGCAGACACGTGCGCGGGTTTGTCCTCAGACTGGCTCACAGCCCACAGTTGCATAAGCAATATTTTGTCGGAACGGACGACATGCATGCATCAGAACTCCTCTTAGGCCTCTGCTCACTCACACTCACACTCTGCAAGCTTTTCAAAGCCTGAACTCCACGTAATTCCCATTATCTATTATTATTTATTCATCCTGTTCACAGCCTGCTGGGTGCATAGTAACACAAGCATTGTGATCTAAAAATACTCAACAGCAGCCAAACAAGCTGCTTGATTACAGATCCAAGCCAAATAGAGCTGTGCAACGGTACTGTACATTATTGATTATAGAAGCCAAATGGAATCAGGCGTTTTCCATTGGAACAGTAAATGGACCGGCATGTCTGTTATCTGCCTCTGTGTCTTTGACTCTGAAGTTTTAATCACTTATCAACATATCCCAACAAGACCTTCAAACAGAGTTAAACAAATACTCAGCGGGAAACAGTGAAGAAATCTACTCACCACATCTGCATTATCTTGGGAACTTTGTTCCTGCAAGACAAAGAACATCAAGAAATCAGTCAGTGGGATGCATTCAGTACTAAAATATGTAAATTAAATGTACTGTAATATTTGACCTTGGGAAGAGTTTCCTGAGCTTCTCATCATATAAACACCTCACATGCTAATACACATTCTGTTGAAACCATGACAACCATTTGCTTTCTGTGCAGGCAGAAAGATGTTGGGGGGGGCGGGGGGGACCACACTGAGACTGCATTGAGACTGCAGAGGAAGCAGCACAGCCATCACGCCACAGCTCACCGATTGCTGCTGTGTGGAACACTGAGACTTCATGGAACACTCCACAAACAGGAAAAAATAGCCAAATATTGATTTGCTTCCATACAAATGGCGGCTGCCTTTAAACAGGGATGACCACGTATTTCATCCTGCTCCTCCACAGCAGGCTCTGCCTTCAAGTGGCTCAGTGTGAGGTGCTGGAAGTGATACAACCTGATGCCACACTGGAGGGACTGCACTGTGAGCCCAAGAGAAATCAGTCATTCAGTGGGAGACTTGGGTCACAGGTTGATCTGAGTTCTGCCATAACATCAAAATGATGAGACACAGATCTCATCTTGCACCTGCAGCACTGTCATTAGCAGGTTGCATAAAGGAAATACTAACTGGGTCGACTGATAAACCATATGCTCAGTATAACATGCAGTAGCACAGTGCAGGCGTAGGCGTCTGTAGTGAGACATGTAATCTTTAGCCCAAATATGAATAGAGCACACGGTGAAAAGATCCGTTGTGTCAATTAATGATGCGCAACATCCTCCGTGATGTCCAGGCGGCACGGGAGCCGTCAGGATGAGGGACATCTTGAAAAACATTGTGAAAATGAATCGCAGGCTGCGTGGAGGAGAGCCCTTCATCCAGACTGTGCGTGCTTTATTCTAAAGAGGAATTTACAGAAAGCTGCAGCCTCACTCTTTGATTCAATAGCACATGGAGGTGAAAGGTGTGTGAGGGTTTTGTCTCACCGTTGGTAAGAGTGGCTCCATTTGAGCTCCTTGATCCTTGATGTCCATCTTTTCTTCTCCTTGGCTTCACAACAGACAGGTCGTGATGCGCCACTCCGCGTCTGTCAAAACGAAGAAGGGGAGGAAGGAGGAGGCTGTATCAGATTTTAGTTCCCCTCTTCTTGGTTCTGCTCACATTCAGCAGCCAGGTTTGTTCTCAAATGAAATGGAGGTACAATGCATTCCCGTCCTGCCCTACATAATTTACGCATGGAGGAGGGAGCTCTTCACTGTACACGCGTTGTACCCTGGACGCGCTGATGATGAAGAGGCGCTCAGGGCTGTGTGCACACACTCCTGCATAAATATGGATTTGGAGAGACACACGGGAGTGTGTGAGTGTATATGTTGGTGTTTTAGTTGTCCTGTCGTTATATTTATTTTTTTCTGCATCATTTCCTTGCTATCCAGCCTTCAGGAATCAGATCCTTAACGTAACCGTACAACCTTCATTACATCTTATTAGACTCCTCCATCCATCTCCGCAGCACTGGCACGCGCACATGAACTGTGCTCAGGCACAGTATCGGATATAAACGGGTATTGCATGATACCGTGGGATATCAGATGCTCCTGGTATGCTCTCCGAAGCGTCCCATCATTATTCCTGCGCCGCAGCATGAGATGCTGCACCGCCTTTGGCTCGCAGTCGCAGCATCACGTCACACGGGGACGCTGCTGCAGAATTTGGTACATTGGCGCCCTTCTGTGGTCAAACTTCAGAAACGTCCGTTCAAATTTGGCTGCACTGCAAACTGTAATGTGTTTAACGCATTATTTAATGGATCTAAATTTCTTCATGGGTGTAATAAAGTGATGAATACTATATATTGTTTGTTTGTTTTTTATATTGAATACATACTTTACACTTTATGAAGAAGCTTGCATCTACCTTTGAGTTTGAAACGTGAGTTTGTTTTTAAATCAAGCTGCCTGCAGCACGCTGGAGAGTCCAGCAGAGATTTCACACATGGCTGCATGGGTCCAGAGATGATTTCATGCAAACTATAACAGTTAGTTATTACAGTTTATTAAAATGTATAGAAATAACTGCACCAGCTCATATTAGCCGTGCACATAACTGGGGGATAAAAAAACAACCTTTGCATCACCTGACTCCAGCTCCAGCACCTGGAGTAGAAGAGGGGCCGGGGTGTTGTTGTTGATCCGGATCCGGATCCGCCCAGCCTGGCGTCACGGGCACCGACAAGATGGCCGAGAGCACGGGACGAAAGTGAGAGGGGGAAACAACAACACTGGCGGGTGATCCTTGGCGCGGATGCCGGAGCTGTAGCCGGAGACGAGTCGGTGCAATTTGAAAAACAAAACCGCGGGGGGATCGCTCCATCCAAGCCTCCGCTCCGTGGCTGACATCTGCGGCATGCAGGCGGACCCAGCTCCGAGTCTGTCCGCTGACAACGTTCGTCAGGTCGGCTAGCAAGCGAGCTAACCATGCTATCTAGCTGACAGCACCACCAGCGAGAGAATACTCGAGCAGAGAGTGACAGTGCGGCTCATCGGGACACGAACCGCCGCCGTGGACCGACGGTTCTGTAAAGTGGAGTGTGTTGCAGCAGCATGTTTGCCCTGAGTTTGGATCTCACCCGCTAGCTGACGCACAGCGTCGGTGATTGAGCTAACATTGCGGATTTCTCCACAGTTAGCATTAGCCAATGGCAGACCGTTAGCTTGCTCAGCTGTTTTTTTGGGTGACTTGGGTCGATCCGACGGTTCTGGACAGGCAGCTCCAGATAGAACTGCTAGAAGCACAACTCGGCTACGGTTCTGGGTAGCCGGGTCCGTGGGGGCTGCTGACATTCAGCGGGATTGTACGCAGAGGTGAAGCCGGGGGGAGCTCAGCGCTGCGGCCGCTGGACGAGAGGCGCACAGCAGCAGCACCATGGCCCATTCGCCCGTTCAGGGACACCTGCCAGGGATGCAGGTAAGACGCTGCGTGCTAGTAGGTCAGTGACGGGGCCCGCTTCAGGAACAGGGTTAGTGAAACTCTGGGTTTTCTGGGTTTTCCACAAAGACAGCTCAGCGTTACTCTGAGTCAGTTACCAGGGCAACACACTCCGTGAACGTCACCTGCTGCCTGGAGGTTTGCTTCCACTAACCCCGAATGTCCCCTGCTCTGGAGCTGGAGCTGCAGACGTGTCCGTTTGTCCAAGAGCAGATACTCCGCCGGGAGAGGAGGATCAGTCCTCACTCGTTTGGTGATGAATGATCAATTTCCATAGGTTAAGCATTTTGGAATACACGTATAGAATATAAATGTTGGATGAGTGGAACACATACAAAACATTTTTTTTCTGCAGTTAATACTCACACATTGACTCTGTCAGCAAATTTCTCCCAAACAAGATGTAGTTGTTTTGCTGCTGACACAATGAATTTTTTGAATATCTTCACTTTCTGCAGATGTGGACATTGATATTAGGATGAGGGAGGCTTTGTTTCACAGAATCCTGTTATCAGTGTTCCATTGATGAAGGCCTTTGATATCCCCAGGGTTACTTTGACTCAGAGTTAGTTGAACTAAACGTTAACACCTACTCTGAAACCCAAAACGCTGAGTTTGTGCACTCACCCAGGTCTCCGAGCTGCAAGTGCATGGCTTTTAGCTTCTGCTCATGGGGTGACAGCATCTTTGTTTTCATCACAAGTGAATGTCACGTCTGTCCAAGAGGAATGGAGATTCTGATATTTCCTCCATCACTTGAAGGCAGCAGAGTTCCAGAGTTCCCTGTGGAGGGGTTCAAGATCTTTAATGTGGGGTTGTAAGACACATGTAACCAGATATAAACACTGATTTAAATACGCACAGAGCCTGTCAAATAGCAGACGTAAGTGTTTTTACAATAAGGCAGTAATAATAAAGTGGAAACCCTGCTGCACGCATGAGCCTTGTTTCTCGCCTTCTATCTTTAGGACTGTGCCTATGGGGATTACTGTGTCGCGCAGATAACTAGAGGAGATAACCGCTGCTAATGTAAACTGCTTCATGCATCACATTGTATTCCCTGTGCAAGCTCTTGGCAGGCTTATCTGGTCTGGAAGTGCAGATGCAGGGTCTGGAGAGAACAAACTGCAGGCACTCACTGATAAAGGCCGTACTCCTTTTCAGATATTTTTTAAGTCACTACAAGAATGTTCTATCTTTCCATCAAGTTTGATGGTGATCCACCCTCTAGTTTTTGCTTAATCCTGCTTACAGCAAATAAAGAACTGCAGATGAAAACATGCCCCCCTGTGTGGAGGTAAGGACAGGACACTGGGGTGAATTACATGTTCATAACTAAACAATGATTTAATACAGATCCATCGGAAGTGTGCAGTATTGACCAGATTGTTCCAGATTCACCCCCTGCTCTCTCTGTTATATTGATTAACTCATCAGTCTATCACCTCTTCATCTGCTCTGCACCACACAAAAATGTGTTCTAAGGTACGAACACGTCTCCTCTGGTGACACCATGGCCCCTTCTCCCTGCTCAAAGGTCATAAAGCAAGTGGTTTTTGTCAGTGTTTCCACATATAACAGCCTCTGAAGACTTAAGTCATTTCACTTCACTTCCTGGGGCATAGAATGAGGTTTGTTCATTCCACACTGCACGGTGCTACCCCTGAAAAGACAGGCATACAAACTGGGAGGTCCTTCCTCTGACTGCTGTGACATAGTCATAAACCCCACAGATACAGCTGGGGATTGAGGACACATGTTTTGTGTTATTTAAATTCTTTTTTAATCTGCATGTTATCCAACTGTTACACTCTTTCCCTTCCATTCTCCTGTGTCGTTTTTTCTGTACAAAAACACAAGGTGTCGCAATGAGTGAATTAATGTATCCTGTAAGAATGGCCCCCTGCTGGCGTTTCCTCTTTACTCCCCGACATTCATTTCCTTTCAAACGTTCCTTTTTATTTCTTTTTTTAAACCCCCCCCTTCCCTTCCTCTCGGTTTTGTTCCTCCTCTCTGTCACCACCAGAATGCCAAAGCGAACCCGGAGGAGCTGTTCACCAAGCTGGAGCGCATTGGCAAGGGTTCGTTCGGCGAGGTGTTCAAAGGCATCGACAATCGCACGCAGAAGGTGGTGGCCATCAAGATCATAGACCTGGAGGAGGCAGAGGACGAGATCGAAGACATCCAGCAGGAGATCACAGTGCTGAGCCAGTGTGACAGCCCCTTCGTCACCAAGTACTATGGCTCGTACCTGAAGGTGACAGCTGTTCTTTTACTCCATCAATCCTCCAGGTCATCACATTTGATGACGCTCAGAGGGCTTTCTCTCTTTCTACCCACATTCGTCCTGAATAATCCTAAATTAAAAAGAGATTAGCCTCAGATGGTTTGAGACGTCCATCAAGCTCCCACCACTCACATCATAACCCACAACCTGACACCTCGCAATAAGCCAGGCACCACATTAATGAACGAGCTGTGAATAATGTTCCATTAATGCACCACAGTCCTTAACAGACAGCTCGTCCTCTTCTGTCTCTCTGCTGCAGGACACTAAGTTATGGATCATTATGGAGTATTTAGGAGGAGGCTCAGCCTTAGACCTGGTAAGGCTCCTCGTTCTTCTTTCCTGCTCATGTTTACTGGTGAAATACATCAGAAAACATCCAACATGGCCGGAAATACCTTTTCTGTTGTAAACAAACTCAGACTATTTTTGTTTATCCCGAAGATGGAGCCTGGAGCCTTGGACGAGACCCAGATCGCCACTATCCTGAGGGAGATCCTGAAGGGCCTGGAGTATCTGCACTCAGAGAAGAAAATCCACCGGGATATCAAAGGTGGGCGACTGACAGAGGACTCAGTGGCCTCTCACAAACATCACACAACCATAACACCTGTCCTCCTCCCTTCTGCAGCCGCCAACGTGCTGCTGTCTGAGCAAGGGGAGGTGAAGCTGGCAGACTTCGGTGTGGCCGGCCAGCTCACCGACACCCAGATCAAACGGAACACCTTCGTCGGCACGCCCTTCTGGATGGCGCCTGAGGTCATCAAGCAGTCAGCCTACGATTCGAAGGTATGAAGCATTGATCCCTCCTGTCAGCACCACTCCTACCAACAGCTCCACCTGCACCTCTGCCCGGCTCCATCCACATGAGACAAGCTCTTACAGTTAGTGAAACTGTCTCCCTCTGTGTTCCAGGCTGACATCTGGTCTCTAGGCATCACGGCCATCGAGCTGGCGAAAGGCGAGCCGCCGCACTCAGAGCTCCACCCCATGAAGGTTCTATTCCTCATCCCAAAGAACAACCCGCCGACGCTGGAGGGAAACTACAGCAAACCACTCAAGGAGTTTATCGAGGCCTGTCTCAATAAAGAGCCCAGTTTTGTAAGCGTTGTCTTTGCAGATGTAAAGATTCACTCTGCAGCTTCAGTCTCTGTCCCTCTGACTCTCGTTCCTCCCCTCCTCAGAGACCAACCGCCAAAGAGCTGTTGAAGCATAAGCTGATCGTTCGCCATGCGAAGAAGACCTCATACCTGACGGAGCTGGTGGACAAGTACAAGAGGTGGAAGGCAGAGCAGTCTCGAACCACAGAGTCCAGTTCTGATGAGTCGGACTCGTAAGTTGTCAGAATCCTCATCGATTCTCCCGTCTGCATGTTACTGCTTCCTCTAAGTGCTTTCCTGTTTGGCATCTGTCCAATCAGAGAGCAGGACGGCCAGGCGTCGGGAGGGAACGACTTTGGCAGCGATGACTGGATCTTCACCATCCGAGAGAAGGACCCCAAGAAGCTGCAGAATGGGGAGGGCCAGTCAGGGGCGACAGATCAGGTGAGTGGAGTGGTCGTCTCCTGCACTGGGTGCACAGCAGACGCTGATCTCCTGTCTGTTTGGTCCACAGACAAAAGACATTCCAAAGAGGCCTTATTCACAGAGCCTGGCCACAGTCATCTCTCCTGCATTAGCTGAGGTAAGGAGCTGCATCTGGATCCCAAACAGCTGGGACCACTGACACTAGCCTAGCAGATCACCAGACTCAGGACTCTGTGCTTGAACTGCCTCCAGGGTGCTTTCACTGCTTATCTCTCTGGTTTCGTTTTAACTGGTTAAAAATGGGTCAATGGACCGCAGGGGGGTCCTTGAAAGTCCACAGGCTCAGAACAATATGTAAATTGTTTCATTCCCCAACACTGAACAGTTCTCATTAGAGGCTGCACTCTCCTGTCTGTTAGAATGCTTACTGAACCGTTTCCATGAATTACACGCATGTAACAACAAATCTACCTTCAGCTGAAGGCGAGACAGGAGCAGGTGAACGGGAACCCCATGGTCCTGGACGAGCTGAGGGAGGCCATCCTGCTGGCTGAGGATTCTTACCCCGGCATCTCCGACTCCCTGGTGGCCCACATGGTGCACAGGCTGCAGAGGTATCGGCTCCATTCAGACATGGAATAAAAACATCAGTTATTAAAGTAAGGGCTGAGCTAATCTCTGCCTTGCTTTCTCTCGTCTCTGTGCAGTTTCTCCACAAGCAGAACATCCTCCTCTTCCTCCCCATAGTGATTAGCTCTCTGCTACCCGCCCTGCTCTCCCAGGCCCATCCCCCCAGCACCACAGCCAGTTCAGAGGGTTTAAAGTAAGGGGGTCAACGCATCCAATTCCAGTTGAACTCCCGTGTTTGGTGAGGGGGCCACCAACCTAGCCTGTAAAAAAATAAAAAATAAAAAAACAAAAAAAACACTGAACTCTGAACGCGGAGGATACTTTGGAGAGCTTCTTTTTGCCTCTTAAGAGAGGGGGCAGCAGAACCCCCTCGTGGATTTGGCTGTGTGAAATGAAAAACGACAACAGCCAAGTCAGACTCTGGACTCAGTTTGTTCAGCGAGGAGCCGAAGATCTCCCCCCAAAACCCCGAGACGAGACTCGAGTCCCCTTATGAATGCAGGCGTCATATCCCCAGAACCTCTGACAGCATGCTTGATGAACCTGCAGGGATGTCATCTTCGTGTGCGAGCTGCGTGTGTGTGCGTCTGCGTGCGTGCATGTGTGCTCTTGGAAGAACTCCCTGTTGAGGCAAATTGCAGCATTCTTAATGAAACCTCAGGTAAAGTGCTTTAAGTGGACTTTGTCCTCCGAGACAGTGCGAGGAGGAGGAGGGGGGGGGGTGTCGCCATGCTGTACATGATTACAAGTCGTCATTGCGGGAAATGAATCACTGTGTACAAAATGGTCATGCACATTTTGTTGATATTGATAATGTTAAAGTAGATATTTAAAGATCTCAAGCGTTACTCCGACGGAACAGAAAATGCCTTTCTAAGATACACGTCTACGTTCTGGCATCACACACATTACTTTTTTATTTCCTCGTCGGTGAGCGACACGCGGCATTCATCTGCGTTTTCTCTCGGATGCGACCGAGCTCCAATCTTTGATTTCAATCACCTGCTGAATCATTGAACTAACTCGGATACTAAGCTGATTTTGTTTAGAGGCAGAAACTTTTCCTTTGTTTTTGTAGTCAGGGAGGGCAGCTTCTTCCCGTGCTGATGTTTAGACAATTTGAATCAGTGTTTCAATTGTTCAGGACAAGAATGAAGGCAGATGAGCCGAGGAGGAGCCACTGTCGTGGGGAAAGATGATATCATGTGAAGTATTAGTTTTCTTTGGCTTGTAAGTTAGCCTCTACGTTATTTGAAAAGCTAAAGTGAGGGGTGAGGACTGTCGCAAGCAATCACATCATGACGCTCGCTCATGGCCAAACTGAACCGTATATATCAGGACACGCGTGT
This sequence comes from Pseudorhombus dupliciocellatus, assembly GCA_016785235.1. Lineage (NCBI taxonomy): Eukaryota > Metazoa > Chordata > Actinopteri > Pleuronectiformes > Paralichthyidae > Pseudorhombus > Pseudorhombus dupliciocellatus. The sequence continues at coordinate 238,694 of JAFBJW010000070.1, forward strand.
TCTGACGTCCCCGCCATGCTATAGAAGTGCCATGTCCTCGTTCACGCTCTCACTGGATGTTTGTAGTATGATTTGCACCTTTTTTTTTTTCCTCCTTTTTTTCCAGATCAGTTCTTTTGCACTTTGAAAGTGTCGAGTATTTAAAGAAAACCTGTAAGTGGAGGACAAAAGAACTACAAGACGAAAAAAGTTGCTAATAGCCATGTTTAACTATATATGTTTACTTAAGAGTTCCAGAATTTTACTACTGTGCTAACGCAGCAATAATGTTGAGGAGTTGCATCAAGACGCACTTGTCAACACAGGGATTGAAAGAAATTAAGAAATATCTGATATTTTTATAAGTATGGAAATATGGAATGCTTTATGGATATGGGCACCTGCCTCTGGCAAAAAATATCTATACCTTACAGAAAAACATATGCTACGGAAATAACTACGTGTACATTTGGTCTCCTTTATCATAGCTGACAGTTTATAGTACTGTATATACTCTTTGCTTGTGTCATTTGAGAATTCCCAAGTTAAATGTAAGCTCCTTGTAAGCTTTCAAAGTGACATGAGAAATAAAGATCTAATGGTAACACAGCTCGTCTTGGACATTTAATCCCAAACAGTACTTCACATAATGACAGACTGCTTTGTACAAGGAAAAACACATTTATTTGAAATGGAGTCATTACATATTTTTTACAAACATACTGCTGATAGAAGTGTTTACTTTTGGGGGAAGACAGCAGCAGTGTGTGGAATTAAATCTCATTCTTGATTTAAAATACACACACAACACACTGCTTGGAAATAAATACATGTTTCACATTAAGATGCCAACCTAAAAAAAAATCATCATTCACACTAATTTACAGCAGTAAGGTGATAATAGAGAAGCTGTGATGATCCTTCACTAATACTGTCCAGCAGGAGCTTCCCCATTGAAGCCCCGTTTCCACGGCCTTCACGTCTCCTGCCCCGTGTCCCTCAGGTCGTCCATTCGTCCTCTTCTCTGCGTGTACGACAGCGCTTTGACAAAATGGCCAAATAGGTGCAGGCACTCCGATCAGAGGAGCATGCCCATCAGCAGCGAGAGCTTCACATCGAGGTCTGCTTGAAGTCATCGTCATCCGAGCTGGAGTCAGAGGTGCTGTCGTCGTCGCAGCGCTCCACCCTGTCCTTCCCGGCCATCTCCATCTTGTTCTTCTGCTCCTTCTCATTGGGATCCTTCTCGGCAAACTGGGCCTCTATCTTGGCCGGGTCGATGTAGGTGTAGAAGTAAGCCATGATGCCAAAGATAATGCACACGACCATCAGCAGCGAGGCGAAGAGGATGTACTCGGCCCACTGGTGACCAAACACACAGCGTTAGAGCTGACACTTGCTGAAGGATATTCGATTGGAAGCTGGAGCCAGGAGATGATTAAGTGAAGAACAAGGAAATGTTGAAATCAAAAGAGGGAATGAATCAGACTCCAGGGTGGAAATGCTGTCGATTATGAGGATGCCTTTTGGACACATGAGGGCAGCAGAGTTTGAACAACCTTGTTCAGTAGATTTGAGACCTTGAGATGAATGTTTGAACCTGTTTGTCATCCCATTGGTGAAAAACTGAAACGACCTTGAGCTGAATCACAGTGTTCAATCAAACACTCTCCTTTTCATCCTGTTTCATGCACAGGTTCAAGTGTTGAACCTCTCCAGAGTCAGTGAGGACAACAGACGTCCATGCTTGACAGTTAAGTCAAATCCACCCACCTGTTCCGAGAGCGTGGCAGCCTCTGCGATGATGAGCACGATGATGTTCCCCACAGCCACAGTCAGCAGCCACCCAGCCTGCAGCACAGCCTTCATGTTGCTCGGGGCCTGAGGAGCAGAACCACAGGTGAGACAGACAGATCAGGACAAAGAGTCCAACTTGTCCAAAACAGGATGGAAGCAGCAGCTACCTGTGAGTAAGAGAACTCCAGGCCGGTGACGGAGAACACCACCTCTCCCACAGTGATGAGGAAATACTGGGGGATCTGCCAGGCCATGTGCACGATGTTGGGCTTGATGTCCAACACTGGCTGGATGTGCTCTGCACACTGCAGGACAGACACAGACGTCCACATGAGCCACCTCAGTGAAAAGTGACATATTGTGCCTGAAGATGTTTTCACCACTTACACTCGGCCCAAACGTGAACGTGGGCAAGATCAATAACGTGTACGAGCTGCCGAAGCCGAACGTCTGGCTGTAGACGCACTCCTCTCCTGCGGGGTCCACGATCTTGAACTGAGCGCTGGCATGAGGAGAAAAACACCGCTCAGGGCAAACGTCCTCCACAGTGAGACTGCATGTGACACGTGCGAGTGATGAAACATCGGTCTTACTCTCCCTGCTTCACGTCCACGTATATGGACATGTTGTTGACAGTAATTTCCTTGAAGTCCAGTTTACCCACGGTGGCATTCAGGACAGAGCTGTAGCCGTTCAGGAATCTGATGGAGTAAGAGGTGCAGGTGAGAGACTCTGCTGAAGCTCTGGGACTGTTTCACTTCAAACTAAACGGACCTGATGGCATTTGCTCCTTGCTCCGGTTTGGTGGTGGGGTCTTCGAACTGCAAACAGAGAGGCCCTTTAGATTTGTCCAGTAGAGCTGTGTATAATTCAGAAGTACTTAAAAAGGTCTTGTAGTACTTGTAGTGGTAGCAGATGGTGGTATGGCATATACTCACAGTTTTAACTGTGACTTTGTTTCCGTCCTGGAGGAAGACAATAGTATTTCGAGATCTATCGTTGAAACTGGCGAGGTAGGAGACGTTGGGCAGGTTCACATTATACGGGCCATTAAAGCTCAGGTAGTCATCGCTGGCCTGTGGGAGGAGAAACATTATCCGAGGTCGATGCGTCTCTGGGCGGAGCCATGACATCTGAATGTGAATTGCTGGTGTACCGTGAACGGCTGCAGGATGAAATTGTTCGTTCCGGCTTCGATGGGCAGCGGCTGGTCCACCATGTTGATGAACTTGGCCTGGGTCGCAGAGCCTGTTGGGAACTTGGGCACGGTTTGCTGTAGGAGAGGAGCGGGAGGACCGTTAGCGTGCGTCCTGTTTCTCGGGGGCGAGGGCATTAAAAGTTATTTTTGCGTGTGTATGGTTCTCACATCAATCTCTATTTGGACCAGAGCAGCAGCCACGAACGCCAGAGCGGCGAAGACCATCCCGACAGTCATCCTCTTCAACGGACTGCACACACATTTTATAGGACTTCGTACTGTTTTTGTCCCTTGGTTCTAATGTGGCGTACCATAAATATCAGATTTAAACGTCAACCGCTGAAATCAAACTCACGTGAAGTTTAAATTGCACTTGGCAATCAGCGGGTAGAGCACACTGTCCACGATGGGCACCAGGACCAGGATCAAGATGGGGTTGACCGTCTGGTGGAAGAGAGCGAGCGGCTCTTTAGAACTCGCATCGACAGCATGTGGACGACAGGACAGGTCACATGTGACAGAGGCGTGTGTCTCACCTGCATCTGATCGGGCTGGATTATGAGTATTCCCTGTGGAGGAGAAGAGGAAAGACTTTACATCTGGACTTACTGTGGTTGAACAAAATTAAGAGCGAGTTTGCAAAAATGCTGGTAAACATACAAAGTCCCCGTCCATGGTGGTGGCCTGGAGCGTCCATCTGGAGCCCTGTGGAGGAGGAGGAGACACAGCTCTTATTTATTGACCCTTTCTCAGACATGAACTCTCCTGTGTGTGAGGGAGCCGGTCCGTACCTGCTGGTCAAAGAGGGCCCAGAACATGGGCAGCGGGATGTAGAGGAACAGCACCTTCAGCACCATCTTCACCTGAGCAATCAGGAGTTTCTGGAAACAGAGACAACATCTGTTTGCATGTTTGTGCATGCACGCGTGCGTGTGTGTGTGTGTGTGTGTGCTGCACTTACATCGTATCTGTCCTCTGCCCAGTCCATCCAGTGCTCTTTCTTCGGGTACTGAGAGCTACGGTGCCTGAAGCGGTTCTTGATGGCAAACTGCAGAGAGCAGACATGTCGTCACATGTCTGTTTCAGATCATCAGATGATCAGACATCCTCCTGCTGAGGAAACGTCACTTACCGCGATGCATTTGCAGACTTTCACAATAATGTTTCCTTGAGGGGCGGTCTTAATGTACATGCCACTTCCAATAATGAACACAACTGCAGACACACATCATTATTACAACAAGCACTGGTCTGCAGACAACAACCAACAGCGCCAAAAGAAATAGAAAGTTCTTACTCAGAGCGACGACCATGAGGGCGGCGGGGACGCCAAAGGCCAGTGGGTAACACTTCTGCTGAGAGTGAATCCCACATTCCTGAGCTGGAAACCACACAAACACTTGAACACTTCAAATTCCACATTTGTGTCAATCTCATGTTTCACGTGTCCATGTTCCCCCTCATGTCACACTGTGTCTACACCAGTATCTCACCTGTCACCACCAGAGATCATATTAAGATCCATAGCTTATTAAAATTATCAAATAACAGCAGTGATTTCCGTTAGCTTACTTTCAATGTAAGTGATTTGGTCCACTGACAATGAAAAAGCCATAACGAATGTTTTTTTTTCAGAATGGGTGAAGCATGTGCTAACTTCCTGTTGCTATTTGTCAGTAAAATACACAAGTACACAGTTTATTATTATTCGCTTTTACACCAGTAATGATCAATGCACCGCGACGGTTGACACTTTAGTCTGACATCTGAGAAAACTAATAAAAACCTGCAGGATCAATACGTTGGCGAAAAAACAGTTAAAGCTAAGATAGCACAACAACCGGAAGCTACAACACGTTCCTTCCGCCGTCCCCTCGGTCATCAACTTCCGGCTTGATTTATGTTTTTACTCATTTTAAATTTCTTTTAAGTTTTGAGTAAAACAACCATTTAATACTAACCGTGTGATTAATAGTGTTTATTTAGGGTGGAATTCAGTCGCTGGTTTGTCCTTTCGGTTAAAGTCGTAAACTCCACGTGAGAAGGGACTTTTCAATAATCAAATGAGAATCCAGCCTCGGCTCCCTCCTCCAATTCAAATGAATGGGCCACAGCTGAGCTGATTTGGTCCGTTAGCGCCACCCTGCCGATGGTGAAAGTAGTGTACTGCAACAGCTCCACCTCGTATGCAAATACGTGTGTGCCGTAGCCGACGCGTGATTGGCTAAGAGTGTGCCTCTTTGAGAACCACATCAGCCAATCCTGTGTTGGCTACCGCACACACTTATTTGCATATTGCCTATGATACCAATATGCAAATTAGAGTGTGCTGTATCTGACACATGATTGGTTGGTCTCGAGCAGAGCAGGATGTGCCTCTTTGTCTCCATCGCGTGGTGAAAGTAGTGAATTGCAACAGCTCCTGAAATTCGGCCCATTCATTTGAATGGGAGGACGGAGCCAAGGCTGGAGCCTCATTTGCATATTGCGAACCGCTTTAATTTCTACTCTTTCAAAGGCAGTATGGTGAAAAATTAGATCCCTGAAAACTGGATACAGCACTTTATCAGTCCCACAACATGCAATACGTTTAAGTATGAGGAAATATGAAAAATATCAACAGCTGGTGAGAAGAATGATGTGATGTTTTGGCTAACAATAACCCTTGCATTGCAAAATAGCACAGAATAAATTGTGAAATGTATATTTAAATTACAGTTCAGGTTATTTATGTGTATTTTATTTTGTGCACTGCATGCACTCACCTCTGAGGATGGGGGTGATGATGGTGGACAGCAGACTGCCAGCGTTGATGGACAGGTAGAAGATAGAGAAGAAGGTGCCTCTCTGCTTCTCCTGTTGGACACAGGAACAAAGAGAAAAGATGTGCCTTGTTTCACCTGATAAAACCGTTGGGTAACATTTCAGCGGCATCTTTAATATTGAGAGATAATGTGTCTCCGGCCTTGAACGGGGTAATAAAGTCAGATGTGGCTGTGCCTCAGTCAATAAACAACCAGATAGAAGAAGTGCTGACGAGAGGCAGCTGATAGCTGAGTGATGTGTCCTTTAACTGCTGGCCGTGCACGTGCACATGCATTTGGGAATTAAATTTGCGTCTGTAAAACTAAAACAATAAAAGTTGTTTCTACAATGTTCCCTTTCCTCTGCGTGTACCTGATGGTCTTCAAACTGGTCTCCACCAAATGCAGCCACGCAGGGTTTGATTCCACCGGTTCCCAGGGCAATGAGCAACAAACCCACCATGGACAGAGCTCTGAGGAGGACAGCAGCACAGACAGTGTCAGCACATGTTGGAAACAGTTTATCCACCGCACGGCTGTTCTGAGCTCCACTCACACGTGGATGGCCATGTTGTCGGGCGTGCCGTCCTGGTTCTGATCTGTGATGTCATGGATGGCACTTATAGCCATGATGACCTGTCCCAAGGCGTAAACAATGGACAGGTAGATGATCGTCCTGTGCAGAGGGAGACGTTGGACATCAGATTTAGACAGATAAGATACACAAGGTACACAGATACACAAGAAATCCAAGGTGACTGCGTGCAGCTCTGCACCGTTTGACGAACACAGTGCAATCCTGCATGGTTGCAGCCGCCAGACTCACTTGAACTTGCCGAGCCAGGAGTCGGCCACGATGGCCCCCAGGATGGGAGTCAGGTAGCACAGGGCCACAAAGGTGTGGTAGATGGTGGTGGCAAAGTCATCGTCCCACTTCAGGAAATACTTGAAGTACAGCACGAGCACAGCTGCACGACAGAGTTTGAGTGAGTATCTGTAGCTGATAAATTCACGTGGCAGAGAAAGTACTCTACAAAAGAAACACTCAAGTACAACGTCATTACAAAGCGGACTCACCTCGCATGCCATAGTAGGAGAAGCGCTCGCAAAACTCATTGACCACGATGAAGAAGATGCTGATTGGGTAGCCAAAGACGATGATCTGCACAGACATGGAGATTCAAACCAATCAGCTCGTTTGATGTCAATGCAGCAAAGAATAAATATTACTAACAGTGCAGTAAAGGGTTGGACTTACACTTTTGGGCCTGGTCTTCCCACCATATTCTGCAGAAATAAGATGTTTGACTTGAATCAGAAGTCTGAAGTCAATACACTGGTGAGGCGCAGCCTGAGTGACAGTCCATTCTCACCTGCCATGGCTGCTCTGTGTCCCTGCAGGTTCCCTCTCCAGCGGTATCCGTTAACAAGAGACGTAGTGAGACTCGTGTCCTCAGTCCAGATCAGGGACTCTACGATGCAGCCGAGGCCTCGCCGGCTTCTTATGTGACCTCTCATCAACCTCCTGCCACGCCCACTGGACTCCATGCACCGAGGCGGCAGGCACCTCCCCAACGTGTGTGTGTGTTTATGGCAGAGGGAGCAGCCTCACAGATAAAGAGGATTCTTCAGGTTCACAGCTGACAAAACTGCACACTTCCTTATTGCACACTTACTGTGCTGGAAACGTCCTCCTCAGCTTTGCAGACGTTATCATTTACGCCTTCACTGACAGACGATCAGATAAATACCTGTTTACACAGATTGGCAGCTCCGCCTGTACCATTAATTTTTCATATCACATTCTTACTCATTCGGTATTTTATGAATGTCCCTGTGCTGGCTCTAATAAAGGATTATCTAATCTCACAATCATGCTCTGTCACAGAGCATCTGATTCATCTTAATAAATCAATAAACACTGGCATGTCCTCTCATGGCATTATATAATTTCATGAGGAATAAATGTTTCATGTTTCATGATCTGCCACAAGGCACACATGTTAGAGTTTGAAAATATACAATCAAGCAATAATAAAAGTAACAGCAGTAATGCGTGTAATATGCGAATTATATTTGTTTTAGCTATCAAACAAGTTCCTCTACTTAGACTGCTCCCACTGTCCCAGGATGAAGCTCATGTTTCAGGATCTTTCACATCTTCATTATTTTTGCTCACACAGCAAACACACACGAGCACAAGTGATCAAAAACTCACAGAACTCACATCAGACACGTGACGATGAGCAGCTCAACCCTCTGAAACAGAGACAGCGTTTGCCTGGCGAGCGGGACGCAGCAAGGTGTGTGTGTGTGGGATTAGCTGCTCTTTTACATGACAGTGGCCATTTCACAGGCGTCAGCAGCGTCCTGATTTCACTGGCATCACTCAGTGCAACACAGCGCTGCGTTCACTGAACAACATCAGCGTGACCTTTGACACATGAACATGTTCGGAGGTCACGCTGAGGATTCGTAAACATGCAGAGAAACACAGGCATGGACACAGGTGTTATTACAGGTTGGATTTATTTATAAGTCTTAAACGTATTTACACAAGCAGGAATTAAGTAAAAATATTTTAATAAGATAATAAAAGGCATCTCAACGACAGACGAAGACAAAGGGGCGGGCCACAAAGTGCCATGCTTCATATGCTGCATCGTCTTTTTCACAACGTCTTTGGCAAGACTGGCTTCCTGTGCAGTCGGAAAATATTGCACAAGCTTTTTCTTTCTTTACAGAAAATGGGTGAGAACATCACTCGGCTTCAGACGGCTCTCAGACACGTCTGCTGGCCTCAGCGCGAGTGATTCTTTCAAATGATGGTGGTGGGAGAAAAGATGGATGGAGAGCAACAGGGCAGGACTCGGAGAGCGGATGCAGCAGCATTTATTTGAATTGAAATACTGCGGCAAAAAACGGCTGATAGAACAGACAAGGTCCTGAGGTGGAAATGCAGATGAAGCTCCGTGTGTTTATTTGAACGTCGCGTGGGTGTGGCCGAAACACCTATGACAACATCAGTCCCGGTAGTGGATACACGGTTGGATCGTCACGTGTTGAACCGTCATCTTACAACACCTCCTGCGGGGTCTCCATAGGAAACAGGAAGACGCTGCTGATGTCATGGTGTTTTGAGTCCAGAGTGATTCCTCTCAGAGCGCTGTGGTGGAACCGTGAGGGTTGGCGCTGGTCGGCGTGCCACTGATGGCGTTGAAGATGCCCATAGAGTCAGACAGAGCGCTCCTCGCTCCGTCCTCCACTGGGTTGATCTAGAAGAAACGGTCAGAAATGGACAATTCCGGACGACACAAAGATGCTGACAGATGCATGCAGAGACCGGAGGGTTAGGGTTCCCCAGAGAATATTTTTATGAACCTGTTGTTCTTTTTCCTTCATGTGTTTAGCTTCCAGAAAGTTTTTCTCATCCTGGATTTACATTTCTCTTCCAACCTTTCAGTTTTAAATCACTTTTCTCGTATTAAAGAGGAGTGTGTGTACTTTTGTGTTAGGAAATCACAGTGTGGAGAATACGTTTCCTTCCTCCAGTCCCAGGTCTGTTAGTGTCAGAATAATGGTGTTGTTTTTGCTGATGCTGCATTCTAGTTCACAGGGAAGGTCCAAAGATACAGGACCTCAGAACAGTCCACCATCACTCCAATGAGACAGAAACCATCACATGAGAAAATAAAGCGTTACCATCCGATCTGCTCAGGCCGCACAAAGAGAGCAGGAGATAAGAGACGAGGTTAGCGAACGAGCAGGAGACGTATGTGTCAACAGTGAGTCGATTCACATCAACATCGAGACGCGTGCACACGTGTACCTGCTCGTGCATGATGCTGGACAGCTCCCTGGTTAGGTCCCTGTAGTTGGCCTTCATCTCATCGTGATACTCCTGCTGGTCCTCCTTGATGAGCCGCTCGTTCACCCCCAGCGCCTGACCACAGGCGTCCACAAACTGCCTGAGGACGGACCCACAGGTATGTTAGTATTACAGTACAATACAGACAGGAATCAGAGGGCTCTGAACAAGCCGTACCTGAACACCTCTTTGAGCTGCTTGACCTTGTTGTCGGGATATTTCTTGGCACTGCTGTCGTCCAGGAAGGCCCTGGCATAAGCAAGAGGACCCGCGTTCACCTGGAAGACAGCGTTAGAAATCCCACTGAGGTAGCTCCAGAACACATGCAACCATTGGCTGAGAGCAGTGACGCTTGGCACCTGCACGCTGATGCTGCCCTGCAGCTTGAGCTGCAGCCGGATCATGTCCACCTCGGAGGCGGAGCACAGCAGGCGCAGCTCGGCCACCTTGGAGCTCATCTCGTCGATGGCCACCTCGATGGGGCTCAGGTCGGTCTGGTGCTGGTACATGACGGCGATGCGCTTCTTCACATAAGGGAAACAGTGGGTGGCTGGGGACAGAGCGCTGAGGTCAGAGGTTCCAGTTTGGATTCTGAGACTTGGAAACATCTCTTATTCTGTTAAACTCCAATACCAGAAGATGAGTCATGTTTCTGTGCATGTTCACTGAGTGAGGGCGACTGGACACAGTCAGCTCATTATCAGTGCCAGTGATTATTAACACGGGCCACGATAAGGCCCTGAACTTTGGAGTGCAGCCGACAGAACAGTAATAAACTCTTGTGGCCTTCTGTGATTGCATGACAGGATGCTGTAATCAACTGCTGCACTGATCACAAAAGCGGTGCGTGACCTACTGGTGAGAACGGTCCGCCGTTTACACTGCTCCTCCACTCCGCCCTGCTTCTTGCCCGACACCGTGAATGGCGTCTCGAACACGAAGCGCCGGATGTTGTGGCTCTTCTCAAAGTCCGTCTTTCTGTCCTCCAGCTCCTTGTCGTCCAGGTAGGGTGTGACGTGGGTCACCTGGATGTAGGCGTACTTGGAGTCCAGGTCCTTCGGGTTCACCTGTGGTTGAAAGACAGTGGCTCAGTCAAACTGCAGTCAAACGTGTTTCATCTCAACACGCTCCCCAATGCATCACTGCAAACTGACTGCATTTGACCGCACCTTGCCAGAGTCCTGGATGATCTTAACGTTCTCCTGTCCAAACTTGTCCGAGTAGAGCTTCAGGAGCCTCTGGGAGATCTCCGACAGCGGCGTGAACTTGGGCTCCTTGTAAATGTATTCTTTTCCATCCTCGTCCTCGAAGAAGCCCTGCGGGAGAGACGAGAGAGGATGTCAACTGTTACTCATCGTTATTCCTCACAGCTGAAACAACACTTTTCTACACCAGATCAGAGCTTTACTACGCTCACACACACCAGGCCACCACTCACTTACCGCAGCCTTGGAAGGGGAGCAGGAGAAAAAAGAAATCACTGTTATCAGGCAACATTTCGTTGATTCAGAATCAAATGAACGGCGGTGCATTCAGGAGAAGTTTCATTCTTTAAGAGCTGGGATGAGTTAGGCTAAAGCTGCGTGGTGTTTTTCACCTGTCCAAAGAAGGCCACCCTGAAGTATGTGCCCAGCAGTCTCTTCCCAGAATGCATCACCTCCATCACTTTGGTGTAGGCGCGGTGGAGGGTGTCATACAGATGTGTCAGTTTCTGTCTCACAACAAATAGAAAAAGAATCGTTTTAATCCCCAGGGTTGTTTATTGGACAGAATCAGAACCGGACGTGCGTCCAGGCAGATTCACGTGAGTCACCTCAAAGTCTCTGCGCTGTTCATAGATGGGGATGATGAGCCTGTAGACATCAGCGATGAGCTCATAGCGCTCTGCCTTCCAGAGGCCATCAGCACACTCCTCCAACAGCTCCATCAGCACCTCCTGAGCAAACAGACACACACTAGTGTAAATAAAGCGTCGCCCCCGGCTGCAGCTCCAGCTTAGCGCATTAAGCTGAGGAACACGGGGACGTTCCTGCTTGCTCTTGTTTGTCTTGGAGGTGAAGGCGTCGCTGCAGGGACAGCAGACGTGGGAGGAAATGGATGTATCCTCACCTTTCTTTTTATTATCTCATAAAGAGAAAAGCTTCTCAGAGCACATAAAGACCCTTTTCATTGCCGACAGATCTGTTGACCAACTCATAAACCATCGCACATTCCCTTCACCTCGCTCTCAATTTTACTGGTATACCAGTTTAGCTGGAGACGTGGTCTCTGTCCAACAAAGCCCTGGCCCTGCTGACTCGAAGATTTGTTCAGGGGGTTATTCCAGAAAACACATGTACAGCCCCGAGAGTCAAAGTCTGCTGCGTTTTCATTCCATGCTCTAAAAGCAATTGATACTTCACAGAGATAAGAGCCGACACGTGACGCTGCAGAGCAAAACTAGTCAGCGGCGAGGGACCGAGGGGCGGGCGGAGAGCAGAAAGTCTCACCTCGTTAAAGTGAACATCCTGCATCCCCACGTCCTCCATCATGGCCGCCTCCTCGTCGATGTTGGGAGTGATGACTCGGAAAGCAGAGCATCCCTGCCTGAACATACCTGACAGGGAGGAATACACCGAATATATCATGAGATGATTTGCCACAGTGCTGCGTTCTGAACATCTGCTGACACACACTAACACAGCCCATTGTGCAACAGCCCGTCCTGGTCGTCTGACCTTATCTAGAGCTGAGAATGAGCAGGTGACCCTTGGACAGGAGAGTGTTTGTTTCTACACGTCACACAAGTTTTAGAACAGGGGTGGGCAAACTTTTTGGCTCAGGGGCCACATTGACTTTAAAAATTGGACACATGGGCCGGGTCAGCACCAGATGCATACATATCAAACATAAACATAAAAAAGGCATGACAATGTTATTACTCACATTACCTTTTAATGTGTTGTTGATCACCCGTTTTTGCCAGTGCATCAAAGTCCGGTGTCATTTTTGTTGTGGCAATTCTCAGAACAGACCTATTATTTTTTCAAATTTGTTCTTGCTCTCAGGACACAAAATAGCTGCAGTCTCTACCATACACTCTTTGAGAAACTCCCCTTCGGAGAAAGGCTTACTGGTCTTTGCTAATTTGAATGCCAGTAAATAACTTGCCTTCGTGCTTGATTCTTGGATGGCAGTTTGCCGCGTAAAGGTGTTTTGCTGAGCCTGCAAACTAGCTGCCAACCGCTGTGCAGTAGCTGTCCTTTCTTGTGGTGACTGGTTGTTAGCGTAATTAGCATGCTTGGTGGAAAAGTGACGGCCGATGTTGTATTCCTTAAAAACCGCGACGGTTTCTTGACAAATAAGGCATACAGCCTTTGACCGGACTTCAGTGAAAAAATATTTAGTTGTCCATTCCTTATTAAACACTCGGCACTCACTGTCGACTTTTCTTTTCTTTGGCCCACTCATTGCTGCAGATGGGTTCACAATAGTAGCAGAGTGAAAACAGAGGAGCACAGGCTCGGCAAAATCAAGTCAATGCATCACTGTATGTAATGCGCCCCCTTGTGGAATGATAAGGTATTACAGGAAAAGGTCAAATGAATGTTGTCACAATTATGATATATGATTTGAGCAATTCTGTGCCAATCTTTGGCGGGCCGGATAAAAAAGGCAAACGGGCCGCATGTGGCCCGCGGGCCGTAGTTTGCCCACCCCTGTTTTAGAAGAACAAATATTTATGTAGATCATGTGTTCATTGTTAGTATTTGACCTTTGTGAAATAGGATCATAAAGGTGTTTTAGCGTCCTGTTACCAGGAGACCCCCCCCCACACACACACACACACACACGCTGCACTCACCTTTTCTCCACAGGTATTCAGCCACCAGAGCTGCGACATGCACGTAACACATGGCTGCCTGCAGGGGAAGCACACACATCACAGGTGAGCACAGAAACCACGTGCAAACAACCTTTCCATGTTTTCATTTGAGTGAGGGACCCACTTCGGACAGATCTCCGTTCTTGTTGTGGATGCGGGCCATGCTGTCCAGCCAGGTCTTGCGCAGCTCGGGCGTGCTGGTGTAGGACTTGGCCAAGCTGTACTGGAGGTCCACCAGCATCTCTGGGTCATTCTCGTGCTCCTTCATCTGCTCGGTGGCCATCAGCACCGTCCTGATGCGCTTCGTCAGGTCCTTCACGTCCGAGGGAAACGCCGTGTGCTGCAAATTCAAATCAGGCCAAATGAGGAAAAGAGCCAAGCCAAGTCATCCGAATGTTGTTCTGTTCTCTGTTCGTTGTGTTAACCTTGATGCTCTTGTCACTGTTGGCACAGTTGTTGATGATGGACAGCGACTGCTGGAAGCGGGTGCCTCCGATGCCGATGACATCAGCGATCAGCTGACTGACAGCAATTACCACCTGCACAGCAGAGGACACTGCATTCACCCACCGGGCTCAGTAATCCTACATTCACTGTTCTGAGTGTGCACGTACCTGCAGGTGAGTCCGCACGAAGGACCTGCGGCCCGTGTAGTCGAAGTTACTCTTCATCAGGAAGTAGAGGAGGTGGGCGGCGTCGCTGCGGATGGAGCTCAGCTTGGAGTTACAGCACTTGAGGATTTCGTAGCACAGAGAGGCACACATGTCGGCCCGGCCGTCGAAGAAGGTGCAGGGGAACTGGAGGACCGAAGAAGACAGAAACTAATATGAGGGGTGTAAACAGAAAACGAACACGGTGAGACGGTGAAGGAAGACAGCTTCACCTTGTAGATGAAGGTCCTGAGCGACGTGAAGACCTGTTTGAGGGCGGCCTCTGACTGAGGGATCTGCAGGAAGCACAAATGCACCTGGAAAACTTTCTTCATCAGCGGGTTGTGGCCCAGGTCTGAGTTCAGCTGGGTCTGTGGACGGGAGGGAAGCGTGATGCAGACACCACCACGACCCACAGGGAGCTGTGGGGCAGTGCCGGCTCATACCTTGAATCCCATGATGAAGATGCTGAGCGTGTCCAGCACTGTGAGACACACTTCTGTGGACACATTGGCCTCCAGCAGACACTGGCTGCTCACATCTGCCTCAGTGTGACAGTACACTGCACAGAACACACAAGGTCACGCTTACAGATTACAGCACTTTATGGGACCAATAGACGTGAGACAGCACATGGTCACATTTGCTGTGTGATTGCTCGTTTGATAAGCTTAAATGATGACAGGTTAATCAGGCGCTTGCATGATTTATATTGCACCAGTCATTAGGAGTCAGTAAAACACAGATGGGGCTCACTGTTGTTAAAGGTATGTGCCGTCTCCAGATTTCCCAGCTGCTGCAGGCGGGCGTGCAGGATTCCCGCCCTGTTACGAGACACAGGTAGAGTCAGAGACTTCCTGTCAGGGGCTACGGGCCCCGTCCCCTCCTGGCTTCTGTCGAGGAAGAGAAGAAGAAGTCATCACTGGTAAGTCAGGGCGCTGGTTAAACAGTCAGGTGACAGTAATGGTGGTGCAGAGTCGATTCAGGCACACAGGATGAAATCAGGTAAAGAAATAAAGCAGAAAGTGACTTGTTTTTAAAACTGTTAATAAAGACAAACAGCAGCACCACACAGTGAATTCAGCAGGATGAGTAATAAAAAAGACGAGGATCTCTTACCCATGCAAGAGGGGCCAGAGTCACAAAACAACTTGCAGCCGTGTTAACAAATGAGAGACACAAACCAGGAGCGAGCAGTTAAAGGAGTCTGTGTTTAAAAGTGAGAGCTCAGGTGTGATCGCACCACAGCATCATTGATAAAGTTATACAGTTAGTCTGTGCTGAAGAACGAATCCATGGTGTCAGTGTGAGACTGTACCTGGCGATGAATCTCTTCCCCATGTATCTGAACTGATGGAGGCAGACTCTGCAAACACAAGCAGTCAGCACACCTTCATTTACTCAACTACTTCCAGCAGAGATACAGGATAAAGACATGTGGACCAGCAGAGCCCCAGCATCACCATCTCTGGACTCACTCTATTAATGTGAAGAAGTCCATCAGCTCCGAGGAAGCCGCTTTGTTCCAGTAAGCAAACAGAGCCTCTGAGAAATGCAGAACAAGGTTTAGTCTGGGCCTGTTGTCAGAATCATTAATAACACCTGTGGCGGACTCTCCTACCCTCGGACATGCTCTTGAGAATATGCAGAAAGCACATGAGCAGGTTTTTGATCTCTTCCCGGTCCAGTTTATCGCAGCGCAGCATGGTGCTGCCCAGAGCTGACGCACACTGGTTCTGATGCACAGGAAGAAAAGAAAAGGTCAGCTGATACATATAAATATATATATGATGTTTTTTGGAGGGGAAATTTCCACCAGAGCCGAAAAAGGGGCAGATTGCTGAAGCAGTTCTGTGCTTGGACAGAACAACATCAGCTGCAGGTTTGAAGAAACACAGAAGAAAAGGTTACGAGGTCAGTCCAGCCTCTCACACACTCCCTCGCGTGGGACACTCAGAGGAGAAGAATGCTGGGAGGAAACGCTGGGAGGATTTTGGACTTATTGTACAGATGTGCGCAAACTGCAGAGCATGTTTTAGTCTCCACAGAGAAAATGGCCAGAAGCCCAGTTTGCTGAACTCTGTCCAACTCCAGCCAGAAGTTTCCCCTGGAGAGGGCAAAGGTCAAACCAAATACTTGTATAGGTATGTTTTCCTCCTCATTCTCAGCATCCTGCAGTGGGTCAGGCCAGGGGGCCGTGAGGAGGGAGAAGTCCATGGTGACGCGCTTGATTGCAGAGCTCAGGGGAGGGGCTCGCTGCTCGGGGTCCAGGGGCAGAGGGGGCACGTTGACTGAGTGCCTCCGAGCAAACCTCTCTTTTTGGTGCAGTTGGGAAGGAGGAGGAGGAGTGGGGGTGTGGGAGCTCTGAGGGGAGGCAGGGGGGTCCAATGGTGCAGATGAAACAGTTAAGATAACAGTAAAGAGCAAATGTTTCCTACTTTCACTCTGGCAACTTCCTGACTGTGTCTTGAGTGTCCAGATGTCAGAGTCAGTGAAAACAGTGAACATATCCGTGTACCTTCTCCAGCGAGTTGGTCTTGTCGCTGCTCTTGTCCAGCAGGCTGTTCCCCGAGTCGGTGGAGACCAGGGAGCCTCTGGAGTCTGCGTGGTGGACCGAGCTGACGTTGGGAGTGGAGCTGTGAGGGGACGCTGCAGGGACGGGACACAAACATTAGTTGGTTGCATGTCAGAGGATGGAGGGAATCTACAATTAAAAGAAAGAAGCACGTGTCCCACTGACGTCACCTGTTCCAGAGATGACCCCAAACACATCTTTGTGGAGGGCGTTTTCAATGCAGCTCCCGGGTTTCTGAGGCGGCGCCGCAGAATTCGGCACCAGAGAGTCGTCTCTCACATTCTGGGACAGAAAACGAGGACGAGTATTAAAGCTTTTATTTGGAAAGTATAATTAAATGGTACTTTCAGCTTAGGATCAAATCTAAATGTCCACGTTGAGCTGCCATTAACCCAGGAATTAACGTTCTGGAGACAAACAGGAGCAATCGCTCTGTTCACAGTCCCACCACTAGATGCCAGGCTTACGCTCTGGGCGCTGAGAGGTGCTGACTCCTTGATGTCGAGTCTGTGGACGTTCTCCTGGAGGAGGCCAAACAGAGGGAGGTAAAGGGTAACGAGGCGGGCCTGCTGGCTCTGGAAAGACAAACAGAAGCCAATTAGGGGCCTGCGCCGTACAGATCTTCCTTCCCTGTGTATCGAGCATCTGACTCAGCCGTCCATCGACCGAGGCAGAGCTGCAAAGTCTCACTTTGGTAGCGTAGCGGCCGTCGAACGTGTGTTTGATCATCAGCCCCTTCAGAACCTGGATGGCGATCTGACGGACCTCTCGATACTCCTGGAGTGCCCCGCCCACCTCCCTGAGCAGCAGGCCCACCAGGAAGTGGTTTCGACAGAAGTCGTCAGTCAGAGAGTAGTCCAGGTGGAGGTCTGCAGCGAGAACCAGACACATGAGGAGAAAACAAGCGAAATATCAACTGTGGTAATCTTGGTGATAAAGTCTATTCATTTGTACCTTGGAATCTCTGGATTCGACCTTTTCCAAACGGCATGGGAAGATTGAGGGGAACGTAATGCTCATGGCTGCAGACGACCCGCAGGAACTCAAACTTGAAGTCATACAGAGTCTGAGAGGAACAGAGGAGACCTTAGGTTTGTTGTCACTTCCTGGTTAATCAACGATTAAAGCTTTACAGAGCAGGGAGCAGCAGATGTCTTTCACCTTGGGGTCTCCGGGCATGAAGCAGTTCATGTAGTTGTTGATCTGCTTGAAGACGAAGCCTCGGTCCATGAAGGTGAAGCAGCGCTGAGGGAGGAAAATAATCGATAAGAAACTGGGCAATGCAGCAGTCCAAACCAGTTTCATCTGTAACCACAACCTTGGTGAACACTGCCAGGCTGTGGTTGGCATTATGGGCCGCGTCCAGGTTGTCTTTGTATTTCTGGGTGATGTGCGGCATCAGCATATTGACCAGAGTCTCCACGGCGTGGTAGAAGGAAGCAGAGAAACGCTGGTTCCTGGAGAGCTGCAACAAGGGGAACACAGAAATGAGTGTAGCTTCTAGGAGAGGGAGTTTAGAGAAGAGGAGGAGGAGCAGAGAAAGGGAGAACTACCTTGACCTTTCCACTCTCCATGAGATACTGAGCCATTGATTTCACCAGAGCTTCAAAGAAATACCACGAGTGCTGTGGCACAAACACAAAGTCAGTGAAAGGAAAGCTACCACACAACATTTCAAACCAATTCAGGGTGGAACTGACCTTCAGCAGCTTGTTGCTAGTGAGGAAGTCAGTCGAGGGCTTGAGGATGGCTGTCATGGCCTTAGCCAGCTCCTCGTGCACCGTTTTCCCGTTGGTGGAGGAGTACGGCTCCGGCCTGAAGACGAACTGAGAGCACAGAGGGACGAAGAAAGACATGCTTCATCTCAACTTCCACAAGAATGCCGACCTCACTGTCTCATACAATAACAAGAGCTGCACCTTGATGTAAGATCGCAGGTAATGTTCAAGTCCCTCCTCATGGCACTGAGCTACGATGTGCACCATCACCCTGCAGACACAGAAAGACCCGGAGGAGGTGAGGCAGGAGCTTCATTAACACTGTGACACCTCGTTAGACACAGAGCTTCACAATGAGTCACACTCTGAGATATGGATCGCATGCATGGGGTGTGTGAGCCATAGGTGCCTGAATAATGAGGAGCAGGATTCACAAACTGGGGAATATGCTGCTTTAGAGAGAGATAAAAGTGTCGTATCATGGGGCCTGATCGTGTGTGTGTCTTGCCTGGTCACATTGACAGCCACGTCCTCATATGTGGCTCTGGTTAGGACACAGAACAGCTGGTTGAGGGTGGTGGGCAGAAAGTTGACCATCACGTGGCCCTCCATGGCGTGGAGACTCTAGACGGGAGGTGGATGCAGTGTTGAGGAAAGAGCAGACTGTGGCATGAAATGAACACCTCCCATCTGACTGTGGCATGAAAGAAAAGGGTGTGTCCCACTCCCCTCGGGGCACTGAAAACAAAAGCTGCTGTGCAAACCTTCAGGTATTTAACCAGCTCCCCCTCCGATGCTTGTTCTGACATCTCCATGCTTTGACAGTGATGGAAGAAGTTGTGCAAGTGCTGGTCCTGAGGGGAACATGTTATTTTAATTCACATTTCATTCTTATCAGCTTCTGTGTGAGTCCATGAGACGTGCGCCTGTACCTGAGTGTAAACTGTGGAGACGAGATGAGTTGAGACTTTGAACACAGGTTTCCCTCCATCGACCCATTTGATCTCTGAGCCACAGTGCTGCAATACCAAGAGGGCAACTCTTACTACTCTTACTCCATCAACCAGAGACACCATCTGCATTTGATTCATCTCAGAGAAGATGTGAGAAAGATCTGACCTGGAAAATACATGACTTGACTTAATGTAAAAACAGAATACTGCAACCAGGTACTTGCGGTCACCTCTCCTCGTTTACCTTGGTGACACCGTCCTGGGAGCCCAGGTACCCGGCAGGTAGATTGGCAGCCACGGGCAGCAGCTGCTCGTTCATGATGACCCTTCCCTCCCTCAGCAGAGGTAGCCAGGCGCTGCCCACTGTGGAGGACAAACAGCAGCCACATTCATCACTTGCTGTTTGGTATTTTTGGACTGGTTCTTATAGTGTGCTGACTCAAAGCTCCGACCTGGAGTCTCCACTTGGTCTTTCTTCTTGCTGTTGCTGTCACAGCTCACGTGATAGAAGGTGAAGAGGAGGTGGTGCTTCTCATGCAGCTGGGTGGGAAGCTCCATCTTTATCTTGAGGGAGAGAGAGAGACAGACTCCTGATTCCTATAGAGGAAGCTTTGCTCAGGAAAATAAAAGCCCTGCTGAGATTTTATTTAAGTAAACTGCTATGAAATGATCCCTGATGATGAGATGTCACCTCGTTGTAGAACTCAGGGCTCTGCTGGTGGTGCAGGATGGAGGCATACGCCTGCTTAGTGAACAGAGGACCTCCTGGACGGCCGTAGATGCACTGCAGCAGGTGGAGAATGCAGAAGGTGAGAGAGCATCAGTGCTTTTTAAGGAATACACTTAAGTAGTTGTTGGTTCACTCACACACCTTCAGCGGTTGGGCCTCATCTTCATCAGAATCCTTGAATTCAATGCAAACAGCAATGTTCCTGGCCTGAACCAAAAGAGAAAGAAGGTTCATTATAATGGGCAGGAAGGAACTAGTTCATGATGACATCCCCTGGAACCAATTCCATGCCTCTCATTTCCACCCCTCTTCCTCACAGCAGCTCTGATTTAAAATGAAAGAGGGAGCGAAGGCAGCTTGGGTTCCTATATGGAGCTGACCTGGTGAAAACAACATCCCACTGTTAATGCATTAATCAGAAGCTGCTGCTCAACACGGGATAATTCTATCCAGCTCTGCTGCTCAGCTGAACCGGCTCCAGGCGCCTGCCAGTTGCCCGGCTCAACAGGAACAAAAAATGATGATGATAAGAGAACCCCTGCCAAAACAAAAGCATGAGTTTCCACAGACAGTGAGCCACGTAGGCTCTGTTAGTGTGACTGCTGCTCTACGTACCTTCGCAAAGGATTTCTGCCCGTCGTACTTGAGCTGTTTCGGGTAGACGTACAGGTGGTTTTTATAGACGGTGAATGGCTGGGAGCACTTAGCGATGCAGGGCACAAACTCCTCCACCTCCAGGAGAGCGCTGCCGGGCCCATTGCCTTCAAAGCTCTTCACTGGGATGTAGGAGGATGTGACACAATCTGGAGGCAGGAAACGAGGGAAGTTAGAGTCGCAGGGTTATTAATAGACGGTGGTTTAGTAAATATTTAGAGGAGTTTACTGGTGACATCCGGGGGCACGCTGTCGATAGTTACATCTAAGTTCCCTAAGAGCACGGGGAGTTTAGCCATTTTCTCTGGTCTGTTGGGAAAACAGAGATGGACGCAAAAGTCATTATGATGATATCTTAAAGGAGAGAGGAGAGAGACAGGAAGGAAACAGACTTTCTGTAGTCGGTCAGCAGTTTGAACATGTCCTCGTCCGACAGCTTGCTGCTGTCCTGTCGGTAAAGGGCTGAAAAGCGAGAGGTTTTGTCCAATGTTCCAGAGGCATCTTTGAACACCGGCCTGCAGAGACGGAGAAAAACAAAGAACTCTGAGATCGAAGGCATCACTCATCTTCACACTCACAGATGCGCAGGGGTTCTCGCACCTTGCAGCCCAAGCAAACGGCATCCGGTACTGTCCCAGTCTGTTGCACGCTGTCTTTGCATTCTTCAGCACCTTCTGAGCCGTCTGGACAGGGAACCATTGGATTAGTTTCACAAATCAATAATGCCGCTTGAGCTCAATTTCATTTACAGTCCCATCTCCTGGCCCAGTGAGCAAACCTTTGCAGAGTCGGAGCTCTTCATGTAGGGCTCGGTGCAGTGAGTGATGCCCCCCTGCAGCACCTTCTCAATCCTGGCCACAAGGAAAATCTCTGGATGGGGGCACGTGACGGAGAACACCCCCTGCCTGGGGTACTGCAGAGCCCCCTCTGGGAGCGCTCTGTCCCCTCCGCTGCCGTTCATCTGCAGCTCCTGCCTGCTGCTGGAGCCTGCAGTCATCTGACGGACCAGCGGGTGGTTGAGATCAACGTGGAAGTCGGCTGAGATCTTTCTGCTGTTCTGGACGTCGAAGAACGACAGGACCACATAAAAAGGCTCCACCTTCAATAAAAGACGAGACAAAGAGAGTAGAAATTGACTGAGCTGATCCTTCCTAATGCACCTCACACTTTCCACCGCCATTCATGTAATTCGTTCTGCCCATTCGCTATTTCCACCTTGCATGTCCATTACGCAGGCTCATCTCAGAGGGAGACTACCAGAGCTAATGGCTGTGGTTTCCCGGCTGAGTACCGAGTGTAACGGAGGAGGCCCTGGCTGGTTGCCATGGTGAGATCGTCTTAACCGACTCAGACCTTATTAAAGGATATTTCCCAGAATTCTCCTGCATGCATTCCACTGACTTTGCCTAAATCCATCAACTTTGAGAAAAACAGACGAAAAAACGCCATCAGCTCGAGTTCACATACATTAGTTGTCGGGCCCTCTTCGTTCTCTGCGACACAGCCCTGCAGGTTGAAGGACAGGTCGTTACAGCGGACCAGGACTCGCTTCCCAAACTTCTCTTCAAACTGCCGCACGTCGGGTTCGATGCCAGAAAAGTCCAGTTTCTGTGGAAACAGAAGATTGTCAGGTCAGTAAACTAACATAGAATAGATAATGCATGGAGCTGCAGAGCCAGGTATCATCTCCGTCACCTGTGTGTAAGGGTCCAAAGTGAAGAGTTTCAGGCGAGCTTCACTTCTCATTTTGGACTCAATGTCTCTGGCGGTCTGTGGGAACAAAGTGGTCCACAGCATGACACAATGGTAATTTACATACAGGCACGTCTTTCACCAGCTCCTGAGGAGAACAGACTACACCCTTAAGTGTTAATTTCGAACAGACTGCCACGTTCCACCGCTGGACGCCTGTGCAGTGCGGTATTGACCTCGTCTGGCCTCTGCATCAGGACGCCATGCTCAGTAAACCAGATGTTTGCATGGTAATCACCAACAGGAAGACAAGGGGACCTGGCTGCAAATACAGCTGTTCAGCTACTCTGCTGCCAGCAAAGCTCCAGGTCCAGGGGCAGTCATCCAAAGCCCCTCCTCAACAAACAACCACATGAGCTGCTGGTGGTTTTCTAGCCAAAGATATGAGCTGAGCATCTCACATGTTACTGAAGATGGAAAAAACAGGCTACCTGAAAGCTGTCTTGAAAACTTCCGGAGGTGAGGTCTGTTTTTCCGTGCTCCTCATCTGTTGGAGAGATCAACACGGACCGCGTGTGCTTAGGCAATTATATAAAAGCATAACGATGTGTTGGTCCCTCTTAATGAGGAGGGAAAGAGAATTATAACAGTCAGACCTGCTGTGACATCACACTGAAGGAATAAATGATTCCACAGGGGAATCGACCAGTGGCTGGAGGTGCAGCAAGCATCAGAAGACTTACCGTCATGCAGGTCTCCGTTCCTCTTCTCCTGCATGACCTGTTCAAAGCTGCTGTGGAGGATCTTGTTGAGGGTCCCGATCCACTCGTCCATTTCTGCCTCGCTGTCTGCAGCCAGAAGGAACGTGCTCTTATCCTGCATCTTTAGCTCGAAGGCAAAGCGACGCACTTTAGTGTTCTGAAAAGAACAAACATTGGTTTCAGACAGTTAGTTGAAGCCCGGTTCTACAGGTCCTGCTGTGCACATGGTTCCTCACCTGAACAACCCCCATGCATGAATCAAGGAAGATGGTTCCTTTGGGTTCCTTGGAGGTGTTCTCATCTTTGTAGAAGTTGAGGTTGTAGGATCCATCCCCGAGCTGAGCCAGGTGGAAGTACCTTCTCTTGAAAGACTACAGGAGGAATATTGTGGACGTTAAACAAGATAAAATCACGCTTCTTTCTCCTGAGCTGGAGACTCAGGAAAGCAGCAGCCATAAGCAAAGACTAATTCTATTAGTTTGTACAAAGGGACAGTGGAAATGAGTAATGAGTCTTTTAATGAAAGGTGGATTCATATTATTATTAACTTGCTCCTGGTGAATAAGGAGGACTTGGTCAGGTTTCAAAGTTAAAGTGAGTAACTCACACGCATGGTCACACTGATGGCACTGTTCATGTTGCCTTTGTACAGCCAGCCATGTTTTGACACTCCTCCCTTCTGGGATCCCAGGGAGGCTGTATCCTGCAGAAGGAGACACATTCAGGCAGGTTTCAGGCTTTTAAATAGAAAAATCCAAACACTCTCACAAACACACTCCAACACCAATTGACACTTTTTGCTCTGGGCTTGTTGAACGGCCTGCCGTCCCTGTGCCTTCAGACCTGAGAAGAATCCTCTTCTTTAAAATCAACATTAACATCTACACTGCACTTCATCAACCTCAGGGGAGGAGCCAGCCACGTTCTTTACATGAGCAGTTGATCCCTGAGAGGGAGAGGAGGAGACCTACCTCGTCTTTCTCCACATCTTCATCCACCTCGAACACATGAGCTGCCAGTTTCTCTGGTCTCGACACCTTACTGAGAGGAAACAAAGTTTTCTATTGAAGGTAACACAGCCACAACATTTTCTAACGTCTTGGGTCTTCCATCTCTGAGCTCTGAGGCTATGATTTAAAGAAGTTTTGGTTATTATTTTAAGCCACTTAGAGCTCCGGCAGCGGTACAGGATGGAGCTGAGAAAGCAGCTGCTTTTCTTAAGTGCAGCTCAAACCCCCGACGGACAGTTTGCCCTCTGACTTTTACAGGACCCGTTGCTCTGGGGAACCTCTCGTATAAACAGAGTCAAGGCCAAGGCCAGGGCTCGTCTCGTCTTTATCCGACAACGTTTTAAACATGACACACAACATCTGCAAAGCACATTCCTGTCCTTAAGGAAAGTGGTTCGACCTAGGACACATTACACATTGTGGGATTTCTTTTATGTTTTGATGGCACCAGTCAGCGGAGGTCCCAGAATAGCGCTACTTCTCCCTGGCAAAAGAAAACACAGGAAGCTTTCTATTGTTGCTGCAGAGCCTCAGAGACACAGACATCCGTGTTTCTAGTGTTCAGGCTGAACCTGAGGTGAAAACAAAGGCCAGCATCATTGAACACAGGGACGTCTCACTTTATCTTTGCAATCTGCTATTTTTAATATTTCTCGAATCAAGTTAAATAGATTTCTACTCTTCTGATGCATCTTAAAACGCTAATGTGCCATGTTTTCTTTCTCTGTTAAAGCAGAATAAACCCACATCCTGAAAATGACCTGTCAGAAACACTGTAGACCACCTGTCAGAGGAGCCAGCACTCACTTTGGCAGCTGACGGAAGTCTCCAGAATACTCCTCGTACTTGTAGTTGACCACGTGCCAGTCGGACTTGTAGGTTTTGATGCACTGCAGAGACAGAAAGGCGAGGAGCACTTTCAACAAGAAGAAATCGAGTCACATACAAACACAGTCCAGACGTGGACAGACTCAGGAATCCAAGGCAGAACTTTGAGCCCTGTAGGAGTTTCGGCAGATGTGGATATTACAGAAAGAAATACCGCTCCTCTCAAACAATAATATTTAAATAGCATTTTAAAATGAAAATGATCAAACTGATGCTCATCTTGGGAAAACACTCGTCATTCCTTCCTCCAGACAGAAAAGCTGCAACATGTGTTTCAGTGAGGATAGGGGCAACAAAAAAAAACATCACGTCTGATAAAGGAAACGAAACGCTGCTGCTCCAGATGTAGTGATGATGTCACTCCTGGACACAGCCACGGGGGACTATCCCCTATCAGACTATCAGGCCGCGCCCCGAGGTGCCCCGGCACTCAGCCCCTCTGGAACAACACAAACTGGACTCCATCTGTGGCCAACACACTCCTCTGTCAGGAGGGTGGGGAACACGGAGAGAGGTTCATTCAAAGGCTAACAGCAACATGCAGGACCGTATCAGCTTTCGCTCGTCTCACGTGCATCTGAGTGGTCGACAAACGTTTTTCTTTTTCATGAGCTTTTCTGTAAAATCTCATTGGCTCAGCTTTATCTTTACTTTATAACACAAACAGAGCAGAGTGAATCTTTGGCTGAGCCTCGGGCTCTCGCTCACAGCAGAAGCAAAGCACCTGTGTTTCCAAACAAGAAGATGGGGCAAGATCAGCTCTGCCAGGGTAAAGAGTGGACGAGGCCGGCTAATGTCCAGGTATGTGTTGGCTTTACCTCTTGGACAAACAGCGAGTGAGCTTCCTTCTCAGCTGTCTCGGGCACGGTGGAGAACTGAGTCCTGCCCTGGCGCTGCAGGGTGGAGATCTGAGGAGAAAGGAGACATGAAAAACAGAGCCAGAGAGAAGAGATTGGCCAAAGAGATTCAACCTGCAGGAGCTTTAAACATCAAAAACATCACAAACACGCAAAGCAAATCATCGGCTGGTTCACTTCAGACTTTATTATCCTGATTCTTCTTCTTCTCAAACTTCTTAGAATCTCGATTGTCCTACATTCAGACAGAGAAGCAGAGGAGAGCGAGGAGCCATAGACAGGGAACAAAAGACGCCTCAGGGCGTCAAGACTGTGCTCAGCTATTGGATGCTGCAGACACCAGTGTTCTCACTTGGCTGCTCCTCTCCACAGCCCAGTAAGACGAGTGGGACCAGTGGCTCAGTGACCTAATTTTGTCATCTTTCGACGACTCTTAATCTGGAAAATTCACTCATGCAATGTCTATCAGAGACCCGTGAGCTTGCAGTGTTCAGTCCTGTGTGTGAGTGAATAGAAGATTTGATTTGAGTTTCTCTGTTGGTCAACACCTCACCTCCTTTTTCTTCCTTGCTCCACGCTCACTTTTGCATGCCCCATGACTGCGTGTGAGTGCATGTGTGAATCTGTGCAGCACGTGCACACACCGGACCCACATGTCTGGCCGGCTCCCTCCCTCTCCTCTCTAAGCCCAGTGATGTTAAACATATGGTGGGTTAGGCCGATGGACTGATGGGGCCAGACACACACACACACACGCACACAAAGAGGGCAGTTACTAAGGCCTGTGCACTGCAGACGGCCTTGTAATGAAAGCCACTCATCATCTACTGATTGTGACATAGTGTGAAACTGACTGCAGACGTCCCACCCTTTGGTACCAGAACTCTCTCTGTTGTTGCTCAGAACTTTTATAATGGAACTGGAACGCTATTGAGAGCAAAACAACAAGCACCAGGAACGATGTGTGCACTGTAGTTTTCATAGTTGGTGCTATGTGGTGGACAGTGAGTTAGTGTAAGTGTGATTTCTTCTCATGTATTTTTTTTAGGAATGTCAAAAATCAGTTTTTCTCTCAGACTGGGAGTGGACCCTGCTCAGCTCCATTCTCTGTGGTGATGTAATGTTGACACAGTCTCTGAGCTCTTTGAATGCAGGCATCAGATCTGTGAAGCGTGCAGATGTTTAGAAGACCCCGAGCCAGCGATTACACGCAGCGCATGTGTGGGTGTGTCAGGTGATGCTGACACACAGTAACCCTGACTCACCTGGAAGTCGTCGGTGGGGAACTGCAGCATGTCCCGCAGAACGTCGCTGATGATCTGGGTCTTCCTCTGGAGAAGCACATTCTCATAGTCCAGAGGCTCTATGATCTTCGGCTTCACCTAATGAGCAAAGAGACAAACATCAGTTACAGCTTCCTGAGATGAGGGACATCTGGGACAACAGTTCGCCATTGTCCTCTCCTAGTGACGGGCTGACATCGACGACAGAGACGGACGTGAATGTGGGTTAAGAGAAGGCGCGCTCGTGTGTGTCACTGTACCAGTCACTGAGTTATGAGCTCACATGCAAACCCCTCGTACCCCTCCCCACCGCAGGAAGATGTACAGTCCAAACTCCTCATTCCAAAGTAAACCCTGAGAGCTGTGGCATTTAACAGAGACGGCTCTGTGAGACACAATCTCATCCGATACCACACAAAAGACCCGTGGGACTCCGCCAGCGTGGCCGCCCTGTGATGTTGGAAAATAGATCTTCACATATGACACACACGTGTGGCTTAAGTAAACAAAGCTTTGATCTATTTAAAAAGAACCAAGGCAGAGTTTTGACTTTTAAATTCTTCACGATCTGGAAGCTGATACGACAGAGTAGGGTCTGCCTGCCTCCCTGAGGGTTTCTGCTCTGGCAGAATCACAGCCTGAATTGCGTCTGCGAGAGTCTCACTCCTCATTTGGCTTTAATCAAATCATTACCACAATAACTGTTCATCAATACAGTGACTGATTTATCTCGAATGTGAATCTCAAATGTTATCTCACCCTGGATGTGTCCACCGGCCTCCTGATCTGCCTCCAACAAACACAGCAAGCTGACGCCAATCAGACTGATCACAGAGCTACATTCTGATTGGTCGGTCCCTCCTGATGATGCAATCAAAATATCCCTGCATATCACTCTGCACTACGGACATAAAAGATCATCTGATAAGTAGAAAATCTTCTTCTGCTCCGATTGCCGGCTGGAGCTGATGAAAATGTCAAACACGTTTTTACAAAACACGATGACACCTGAGCAGAATGCCAGTAGAACCATGACAAGAGCAGCTGTGTTTCTGGGAGTGCTGGAGGAAATACAGTTATTTTACAGTGAATAAACAGAGTCAGAGTCCCTGACTCTCAGCTCAGGGGCTATCAATGAACAAAGGTCTTCCACTTCCTAAAAAAAGATCAACATTCCTCCCCAGGAGACTTGTACCCTGAAGCAGCTATTTCCCATTTCTGTCCAACCTCTTAAAAAGATCTTCAAAGCTGCCCTGGAGAGGAAATCTAAAAGAAGTCAGATCACGTTCCACGAAACAGAGAGGAGAGCTGGAGAATATGTGCTATTTATAAGACGGCACATCCCAGACTTACCACTGCCACCTGTGACCCAGCCTCCACCTCTGCCTCAATCTCCGCCAGGCTCCTGTACTGCTGAGGAGACTCTATCACCATCTCCCTTTTGGGGGCTTTGCCGGCCCGGCCCTGCATGCTGGCCCCTCGCTGCTGTGCCGCTGCAGCCTAAAGTCAGGTGGAGTCACCGCACACACACACTCGCGGCCATGGCACGCCGTCGCCTGCAGTCTGCCAGTGGGTTGTGAGAGCTCCAGTGAGATTCCCTCTCGACTCAGTCACAATAGCCCAGCCTCCCTCTCCCTCTCTGGCTCCCATCAGAAGGGCAGGGCGCCTCCCACCCCCACAGCTGTGCAGCTGTGTGTATGTACATGTACAGTATGTGAAGAGCAGGGATGTGGAGCTATCAACCACTCCCCCATTAAAAACGCAGGAGAGGCCCAGAGAGCATGTCGTCATCTGTAAGCTTTACCTGCCTATTGTGTGTGTGTGAGGGAGAGAGAGAGAGAGAGAGAGAGCGAGTGAAAGCTGGTAAACTGAGAACAAGTCTGAGAAAGTGGGAAAAAGTTTTTGAGGTTTTCATTTTAACGATTAAATATCCACATTGAATGAGGGCTAACAATCTTGTTTTTATGGGAAGAGCTTTCTACATTGAACTGGACGTATATTGTTTTCTGTTTAATTGTGGTGGTTATTGTGCAATTACAGTGGGAATCACAGAATTGAAGTGTCACACAATAAGAATTAGACGGAATACAAATCCTATGGATCGCACAGCTGCACTACAGCCACAGACACTTTATCTCTGATGATGAAGTTCAAATCCCCGCTGATATTCCACTGAGCTTTGTAGTGTTGCTGCAGCAGGCCTCCACCGCAGGGTCTGTGAAAACACATTTCCCCTGATCCGGCTCTCAGAAGAGTCCTGCTGCTTCAGGAGGGGTCTGAGTGGCCACTGGTCTCTCCATCCGCTCAGCGCTCTTTCTGCTGTTTAATGTGTGAAGGGGGCCGTCGGATTAGCCAGAGTCTTTTCTGTCGGCGTGCATGTTTCAGAGCGATGGCATTTCCAGTTCTTAATAAGAGATTACTGTGGGAGAAGGAGGCTAATCATGTATTCTGAAGATGTTTTTCTGTCTCTTATGCTGCGTTACACAGCTCCCCAAACCACAATGTTTACAAGCCGCTGACTCCACAAGCCTGATTAATAACCCATCCAATTATGACTGCGGGTTGAGACGTTAGGCGGAGGACACACCGCAGGTCAGAGGCCGTGGAATCACTGCCAACAGGAAGGAAGTGCCTGCAGCTTGTGCTCCTGTGATGTGTGAGGGACTCAGCAGGATTTGCATAACTTGTTTTACCTGTGCTCGCTTCAAAGGGACCTGATGAAATGTCACCATTCAGAGAAATAACTTCTTTCATTAAAAAACAGGAAATGGCCCCAGAGGCTGGAGAGGACCAGGCTGTCTCCAGAGACAAAACATATTTACTTCTTCCTCTGGCAACATTAGAGAACGCTGTGGTGAATATTAGAATTCCTGTGTTTTCTGAAACAACTGGCCTCTGATGCTCAAGCTGGCTGGAAACCTTTAATATTCCTCTTTAGTGCTGGAAGAGGCTGAGAGATTAAACTAAACGGGGAAACTCAGTGTGGGTTCCAAAGGGTATTTGGGCTTATGCATTTAAAACAAATCCCATCCAGGTTTCTGTCCAGGTTTCTGTCTGTCTCTCCCCCTGGCTTCAGTCCCTAATGGACCGCTGAGCGTGCCCGTCCTCCTGCAGAGGCCTCAGTGACGGCGTCACCAGCTCGCCATGATAATCAGCCTCTTGTCAAGCACCGTGGCTGCACTGAGGTCATCCCGTTTCATTCACCCTCGTCTCTGGGGCGCTCGCACACCATCACGCTTCCTGCTGCTGGTCACAGGCCAGCGTCACCACGACGATGTGTGACTCTGTGTCTGGATGTGTGGATAATGGGCGATGGTTGTGCAAATGATTTTACAAGACCATCTGCGTAAGAGCTTGGCGTACAAAAAAAAGTTGAGAGAAAGACAAGGAGGTGGAGAGAGATGCCGTCCATTTGTTTTTACACAGCTTGGACCCATTAGGACATGTAAGCCCTCCACACCCTTCCCAAGACGCACACACACATGAGTGCAGAGCATCGCACAAGTCTGTGGAGGATTGCATAAGGGCCGGTTGACGTCATGTTTGGGAGCCGACCACTGCAACAGACGCCTCAGAAATTGAAAAAGTCAGGGTGTTGCCTGTAGAAAAAAAAGTGAAACTCTCCACCCACAGATGCAAGTTAGAGCCCTGATCCACAACGTGCTCTTCGGCCACGAGCTGGAAAAATGAATCCATGGAATGAGTTAAATATGATACAGGAGACGGGAATTTCCTGGGTCTCCATCACTGAAGCAACTGAGGCCTGGGGACTAGAGTATATAAACATAAAGTCACTGTAGTCTGCACAGTAGTAGTCACCTTGGTTATTAAAACAGAAGATGCATCCCTGCAAAGATCAAAGATGCAAAGATCCCTGCATCTATAGGATGGGTTCAGAGAGGCCAACCCCAGCTTAATGGTTGCAAAGGAAGCACTGGATCCCAAATGTGATGATGGTTTCTGGCGATGTCCTTGACTCGACGTGCACCAACAGCCCTACTTAACCTCCTCGCTATTGATTGTCCATTACATCTGTTTGACTTGACATAGGTCAGGCTGCTGGCTAATGGAGCTAACGTCAGGGATAATGTAGCAGTGCATACATTCTAAACCTGGATTTCACTGAGAGCAAACACGCACAGATCCAGATTTAATCGTGCTTTCAGCCGAATGTGAAGCTTTGATGTGCGTCTACAGTAACTGTAAGATCAGAAGCACTGACATGTGTGCTCCACTTCTGAATGTACGTCCTCAGGGAGTCTATTAGAAGGGTTATTAGCCCAAAATCTGCTGGTGTGGGCAGTAACTCAAAGTTAATCTGAAGAGCTCCCCCTGGATCTGTGAATTATTCATCATACAACGTTTCCAATCTCAGAAGGGACATCATATCATATGTGGGGAAAAAGAAGTTAGGGATCTAATTATTCAACAAAAACCTGATTACACAATAGAATGGAAAAGCACCATTTATCCACATACATGACAGCACAGGAAAAACAATCTGAAGTGGGCTTTACCAGAGCCGTGGTGGGAATCCAGAGTTGAGATCCCCTGAGACTCAGCGTGTCCTCGTCCTCCTCCGGAGCCCCGAGCTCCATCACACCCTTAATGTAGCCACAGTTCCTCTGGAGGATGGAGCGCAGACCCTCCAAAAGAACCACGCTGGTGGTGCATCCCATCGTGGCACCAAACGCTCCCAGCCACCATGCAGGGAGAGACCGTGCCACTTATTTTACCAACACTTCATCTCCAGGCAACTTGAGCTCTGGGACTTCACCTGGTCCACTTGCAGAAAAACAGGTGCAGCGACAGAGTGAGAGAAAGAGCCCCCGTCACTCTCTTTGAAAACAAATCTCGGCTCAGTCGTGTCCTCCCAGGTGGAGATGGAGGGATGAGAGCATGGAGCAGAGAACTGCTCATCCACTCCCAGCAGGGCGTTGACTCCTCCACTCCTCTTTCTTCCTCCTTCCTCCAGCTGGGGGACAGGGATGCAGAGATGCTCTCTCCTCCAGCCTCCTCGTTGCCTTCTCTCGCCTTTCTCACTCACTCATGCTTGTCAGTTTCACTTCTTCCCTCCTCCTTCCCTCACTCCCTCCCTTCCTCCCAGCAGGCTGTCACCCTCCCTCGCTCTCACAGCTCAGTCATTTCTCTGACTCGGCAAGCTTTGTCAAGACACACACACACACACACACACACACACACACACACACCCTGCTGCAGACAATGTCTCACTCTTTCCCTCCTTCCTCTCTCATCTGGCGATGAAATAACAAGTGATGCAGTCGTCTCTGTGATGTCATCTGAATGCACTTTCATTTAAAGAAGCCTTTAGCTCCTTGACCCCTGGAGCCTGATGCGTCACAGGACGAGCTGGACAAACCTGACAACGTGTAAATCACACGTCCCCTGAAACATCTGAAGGGTACAGTTTGTCTAATGCGAGGCTAATTTCAATTATAACCCACAGATCTCTGGATTTTCTTCTGCTTTTCTCAAGAAGCTGATGTAAATATTTCATCAGCGCCTGACACCCCCAGCTACTGAGCAGCAGGATGAGGATTTAGAAGTCTGCAAATAGTATCAGGACTACAGAAAACACCAGCGTCAGGACAGATCATGCCCATATTCCTCTTCAGAGCTTTCATTTGTGTTGTTTCTTGAGAACATTTCCGCCGTGGCTGTGAGGCTCTTTTTTGATAAATGACTGAATATATTAATTGCGTTATAAATAATGTATAATAATCAATAGAGGTGCAGCGGTGTTACACTGTATTCAGGCCCATTCAAAAAGCCTGGGCAGCACTCTCTCCATCACATTAGGGCTGCTCCTCACAGGATGCATTAATCTAATGAAATCCAAGCTGCACCCAGTTACCTCCTCACACAGAAAATCTGCCAAAACCAGTGAGACTCTGCCCCTGAGCCTGACATCAATCGATCCCAATCAGCACCAGTTACAAAAACAGGACTGCTGTTGCTCATTGACAAATCCACAAACCCTCCTTTTGCATTGGGGCAACAGTTAGTTTCAGGGGTGAACTGTGTTTGTCCTCTGCTGCACAGATCTGTCTTTACATGTTGCCATTCTTAAAAGATAATCATTTCACTCCATCACCCTGTAGGAGATGCATCACTACTGCCTCCCGCAGGCTGCTCCACACACTGCAACAACACTGACGAGGGCTGTGGAGGAACACTCCCTCCATACCGTTAATCAGAGCTGCAGTCATGGAAAACAATGTGGGCCGGTCCAGCCTGTGATGGACGGGTGGAGGGATTCAGATTCCAAAAGAACTGTGAATGTTTTCCACATTTAAGTCCGATGGCTATTTTTACGCATGCACTGGAGAACTGGATGTGCAACTGGGTCAACTAGGAAGAATTATTTTATGGTCACTGCCCATTCTTTGCACTGCTGGCTGCTTAATTATGGCTGTAGACACATAGTGTAGTCATTAGAAATCAAAGCACTCTGTGGCAAATTGTGCCCTTCATGCTTTTCTTGTGATGCAGTTTAGGTTTATGAAACACAACCAACATTAAAATAGTTACATGCTGACATCTGCAGACCTGAGGCTGACTCCTCAAATGAACAACAAAGAAACCTAAAAACACTGAGATGTTGCAACGAGCTGAAATCTCCTCATACGCTGGCTTCAGTCAACACCAGAGCAGAGACAGAAAACATGCAGCAGCAGTTCAACAACAACGTGTTCTGCTCAAACAAGAGCAGACTCTCTCATTTCACAGCCTGCGGCCTCTGAAGAGTGATGACAGCCCTGTTTGGTGGATTTCATGGAAACTGGCATAGCATCAGGCTCGTTTGTGTGAGGTAGGAATTTTGGGTAAATGTTGGATCTTGCCTTTCTTAAAGGAGGAGTGACGTCTGAGGCCTGCAGGGGCTAAATGGTACTCTAACACACACATGCCACGGAGCAGGAGGCCTAAATAAAGACGACAAGTAACCACAAGGCCAGAAAAGCTCTGACTCGGGACTCAACCACAAATCCGGCAGCCACCCAACAGCGTCTTGTTGTTCTCACACAGATATAGGTCAGCAGTGCCGAAGCAAATCTGCAGATTATCTCCGCCAAGTTTTTATGATCTGATCAGACATCAAATCCGCTGAAGAGGATTCGCTCCTAAGTGGAGTTCTGTAGTTTTAGCCACTGGTCAGAACCTTCTATAAATGGGAGGAGGTACGAAGGTCCCATCCAAAGAGCACAGAGTCAAAGGGCGGGTGTCTGTGCGAAGGAGGACTCTGTCAACTTTCCACTCCTGAATAAAGGGAATTCTCAGCGTTTTTCTATAGTATGTGTTTATGTGTGTGCTTGATTAAAAGGAGCAACGACGTGGGGAGAGGTAAGAAAAGCCAAAGCAAGCACTTCCCACAGTTGGAAGCGATTATAAAAACTGCAGGGGCATCTTTACTGCTCCACCGCATGGCTTCCACTTTGTTTACTGATGTATAGCTGTGAGCTATATAGCGGGCGTGTGAGCATCCAGCTCGGCCCTGGACCCACAGGACCAATCACATATGAAGGGGGGATTCATAGTTGATGGCCCCCTGGGTGCTTAGTGTGACACCAGGTTTGAGAGGAGAAAGCAAGCATGGTTAAAAATAACCAGGATGCCCACCATCATCTCATTCATTATTAAGGCCAGCTCTGAGATCTGATCTGACATTCATTGTGCCACTGAATTAACAGGCTGCGACGACATAATGGCTGAGTGTGGAGGTGATTATCAGGGCTGAATAATGGACGCTGTCTGTGTGCTTCAGCTGAGAGGATCATGAACACCCAGGCTTCGTCGTTATTGTTTGGGTTTAACCTGAAATCCACCAAACCAACTCCAGCATGTACAGCTCTCTCTCTCTCTCTCTCTCTCTCTATACACACACACACACACACACACACACACATACCAGGGGCTCCATAACAGGTGCATAGGGCCAGTAATGCAAAATAGATTGTTTAAGAAGTGTTTCAACCATCAGCACGTCATGGAAAGAACACTGACAACCTGCTGAGGACATATCCACAGCCTAAAGACACGCCTCAGTCCTCAAGTCTCTCTATGACCGATTTTGACTTTGTGACCAGATCAGTGGGACCACAGGGAGAGAGCAGCCATAACCCACAAACCATCAAACACCAGTCACGCTACACACAAGACAGACACGGTTACTCCCCTCTGTGTTTTAGACACGTCTCACAAGATACACAGAGACATAAAGAAGCAGCAGTGGGACAGAGAGCACTGTGGGACATCTGAGGCAGCAGCTCCAGGTCATTCTCACCCCTGTTATCTCTGATCAGCTGTTTCTGTCAAACATATCTGGTTGCAAGGGCCCACCTCAGGGGTTCAGGTGACAGGAAGACAGCAGGTGTGTATGTGTGTGTGATCTCTGCCAGCCCTGCTGAGCTGCTGGTGTGTGTTACAGTTACCTGGCAACCCCTTTGAGAAAGTTGAAACAACAGAGACAGAAGTGCAAAATACAGGCGACAATGATATGAGGCCCCTGGCAGTGCCCTTGAGCAAGGCCTTGGGTCGTCCAGAAGATGGAGTGTGCATTCAGCCTGAATACTACAGAGTGCATGAACTCTTACCACCAGCACTGACGTCCGGACAGCCTCGGACACGCTCTGCCTCAGCTCTGCGGCGGTGCCCGGCTTGTTGAGCCCCCGTGTGAACTTCCTGGCCTCGGGTGGAGCAGAAGAAGCCATGGTGCCCAGCACCTGTCATCAGTCTTCCACAGGACGGGAACGCGCCGCTGTGACAGCGAGGAATCCTGCGCCCCGGGGGCCGTCCGGCGTGCGTAAAATGCGCACAGGAGCCTCTCTATCCCGCCATGGCGCTTGTTCCTCAACTTTAAGTCGGCTGTTTTTAGGAGACCCCGTCCTGTTTGGAACCGGAAGATGTCTTCCAGGATCGAGAGCAGCCGGAGAGCAACATCCAGAGCCTGCTTCGCCCTGTCCCGTCCGCGGAGGTCCCTTGCGCAACTGGCACGCCCCCATCCTCCCCTGTAATAGCGCACCGTCGGAGCGCTGTGGTGACAAAGTCAGACATCACATGCAGACAGAAACACAGGGTTCAGTGTATTACACGACTGCTTGGGTTTTAAAATGCATGATGCGCTTTACAGTAGGGAGCATGTGGCGGCGGCTTCCACGCGGGGTAGCGTCTCCATAAGAGTGTCCACCGTCATCCCGCTCAGGGAGTATCTGTGCAGAACTATGGAGGAGATTTGAAGGTTACATAACAACAAGCTACACAGTTCAGCTACAGGAGCACAGCAACTCTGCCACCTACTGGAGGGATCATCGTTTCAAACTCGGGAGCCGTTGTGTCTTCTTATGAACACACGGAGGCAGCAAAGTCCCACTCAGGGAACACCGCCTTGAGGAACATATCAACACTAGCAACACCAAGGTCCATCTGCTCCTGGTCCCTGGTGAAAACTACACCTCAATCACATGCAAATGAAATCTTCCACACGTACAATTCATCTTCAAGTCCATTCAAATCTCCCTCAAAGCATCTTTGATAACAGACGGCCCAAAACAAGCAAGGTTTTCACATCTTCTTTCCGACATTAACAGAACCTGATTAAATATTTACAACAATGCCTGGAGCCCAAATGAGACGTGTCCTTAAAAGACATGACAGACAGTTATTTCATACATTTATTGAGATTTTTTTCTTCCATATTGACTTGAAAATGTTTACAGAAACTGTACCCAGCATACGCATAGCAATGGAATCGAAGGCCATGTCCATTGAATGCAAACATAAACCCATAAAAATGATGCAAATATCAATGTAATACACATGGATGATTGTTTTTTTCATACAAATTACAGATTACAAAAACATAAATGAGGATCTTTTCAATATGCCCTGAAGCAGCTGCTGAAACACAGGGAGCACGGTGATGTGTCAGCACGTCTGCACAGTGCCAAGCGGCCCCGGCGGTTCTACGCCTGCTGATGGTAAGGAAACACGACACGTGCACACTCACTGAAATCCATCAGTCCAACATGAAAAGGATGAAGACAATGAGAAGCAGAAATAATATCCAGCGTGCTTCAGAGGGGTTTGTTTTTTTCTTCCTTTATGTGTGTGTGTGTGTATATATATATATATATATATGACTAGTTTCTCATTTCCAACAAAGGTCACAGAGCAGAATCTGGGCTTTCTAGTGTTTCTGGTCAGTTCAGTCACACAGTGAGGTCAGGTGATAGTGGTACAGCGATCGATTCAGCCATTGAAACAGATCCCTCTGTCGATTGGAATTGAATGATTGTAGTGTTTAAAAAGACCCCAGAGTTTGAGCCATTCCTGGTGAAATTGTGCAAGCAGAGAAGTTCCACGAGAAAAAAACTGAAATAAAAACACCTTTCTCTCTGCTGTTTGTACCCCCTGGAGAAAGTCTGGAGTAAGAGAGGAGGATTGTCTCGATTCTCTCAAGCGAGGGGGCGGGGGATAGTAGTTTCTTGTGGACTGTTTGCAAAAAAAAAAAAAAAATAACGATTGTGGCTATTCATAAGTGCAACAGAGATTAAAAATATTAATAAAATAACAACGGGGAAAAAGTAATGGAAGCAATAAAAACATCGAAAGCATCTAAAAGCTACATCCTATTGCACAGTTAAAAATTATGATACAAAACAAACGGGTACAGTCAAAGAGGATAACAACTGGTATTGCATACAAATCAAGGAAGTTCAAATAAAAAAGTTAAAGTAGTTTGTTCCGTCTTTTAAGACCGTCATTGACTGAGCTGACTCCCTGGAGAACGCTCAACGTGATTGTTTGTCATCGCCTTTTCGAAGTTTAAAGACCACTTCTTGTTGTGGTCGCAACAGACATGATTTCTAAACACTGATTTGAATCGGTTCAAAGTGCACATAGAGAGAGAGAAGGAGGAAATGTGTTTAAAACATTGCTATGCTCGTGAGGAGGAGACGTGAAACAAACGACAGAGAAGGAGATTAATAAGAACGCGGATGAGAACGCTGCATAGCTGGATTCCATTTAAAGCAATGCCATCATTAGAAAGACACACAGGAGCGAGACAAACTCAATTACTGTACACCAACAGACTCGACTCTTCACAAGACACTCCGTAGCTTCCTCTTGCTGATTCAGAGCTGACGGCTCAACAGAGAGAAACCAGACCTCTCTCCGTTTTTCTTTCAGTATTGTCAGAGGGTCCGAGTTCACACATGCGTGTCGCTGGGCTCGCTGGCCAAGCTTCCGCCCCGCAGGTAGATAGCCGAGCTGGACTTGGGCCGGTTTTGACTGTGGCCTTGACCGTGGCTGGAGCCGTTGTTGTTGACCTCCGGCCCTCGGGTGTCTGTGGAGATGACCCACGTGGTGGGCCGCCACTTCTTCAGGGAATAAGGTGTTTTGACGCGCTTCTTAATCTTATCTCCTGTCCCCAAGGCTCCGTCTGGCTGTAGCAAGCCTGCTTCTGGAAAACAGGAAGGA
Organism: Pseudorhombus dupliciocellatus; assembly: GCA_016785235.1. Lineage (NCBI taxonomy): Eukaryota > Metazoa > Chordata > Actinopteri > Pleuronectiformes > Paralichthyidae > Pseudorhombus > Pseudorhombus dupliciocellatus. Next base: position 277,472 of record JAFBJW010000070.1, read on the forward strand.
ACAAAGATCAGTGACCTGCGGCCACCTTCACACAAGGGTACATGAACAGACAGCGATAGCAGGCATGTGAGGAGCAGTGTCCCGAGCTGCCGTCAGACACGTGCTGAGGTCTGGAGGTGTGGGCGTGTGGAGTCACCTAGTGAGGCCAGGTCCTGTGTGGTGAAGGACAGGTCCAGGGAGTTGGGTCTCTCGGGCCTGCGGGCTCTGGGCTGCCTGAGCAGGGCCTCCCCTCTCATGATGACAGGGGCCTCCTCCATGGCAACAGATCCAGATCCCAAGCTCTCTCCTTGGGGCCCCGTGGGTTCCCTGCTTCCTCCTTCTCCACTCCCGCCCTCCTCCCCTCCATCGCTCTCTCCTCCGCTCTCACCTTCCCCCCGGCCCTGGCCGGTGTTGCTGTTGTTGTTGTTGGTGTTGGGCCTCGCAGAGCGGAGGGCGGAGACACTGGACGACGCCTCTCTCGGATCAGGCTGCTCTCGCTCTCGGCTCAGAAGCGGTTCGTGTTCGTCGGGGCTGGCAGTGATGATGCCGAGGCTCAGGCGACTGTCATCCGACCTCAGGGCTCCAGAGCCATTCTGAGTTACGCTGGATGCTCCAAAACCTGTCGCTCCTCCTGCAGCCATGGACGGGCCAGCATGACCATTTGTGGCACCGTTAGTGCTGCCGTTGACAAGCGTGTCTCGTAGAGCAGGTATGTTGTTTGTGCCTGGGCCCCGATGAGCCTCTACGGTTGTGTTTGTGCCTGTTACTGCACCAATGTTCATCTTCGGCCCCTCCACCTGCCGGAGATTGGACTTGCCGGACCGTCCGAACTTGAACCTGAGTGAAGATGACGAAGACTCTTTCTTAGTGGGCTTGGTGCGCAGGGGGAGACTGGATGGCCTCTTGGGCAGGTTCTGCTGTTTAGGCAGGGGAAAGATGGTGGTGGGCATCGGGGCAGTGGCTTCTGACGTGCCAGAGGCCTCAGTCGCCATCTTGATGAGAGGATACAGCAGGCTGGAGCTGCCAGGGCTCAGCGGGTCAGGTGAGCAGAACTGCTTCTGTGAGTGCTCCATCAGATTCTCGTCTGAGCTCTCCTTCAGGTTCTTGTCCACCTCCTTTGGGTCAAGCTTGGTGGTTTCCAGGTCTTCCTGCGTCAGGTGGAGGCAGACAGGGACTGTAGGGGCCCCTGTCGGTCCCTCAGTCTCTGACATAATGGTGGTGGTCGTCGTGGAGGCTGAGGGGCTTCCTCTCAGACCCATGCTGGTGCTGCTGCCCTCTGGGCTGGGCAAACGTGCGTTGGCTTGCTGCTGGCGCTCCTGATTGATGGAGTTACGGTTTCTCTCCCCACTCCCAGCCACAGCTCGGCCACTCAAAGAGCTCGTGGTGTCAGTCTGTGTGTTCTTGGCCACGCCCTCATGCTCTTCGATGTAGGTGGATGGATGGTCAGTGTACGGGCCGGACTTTGGCGTCATGCGGTTTCTGAAAGACAAACACAAAAACATCAAACTCCCGACCGACGGAACAAAGCGACACACTGTGAGCAGATGTGTTTACCTCTCGTTGTGTAGAGTCGTGGACATGGGGTTGAGGGTGGGGCTGACAGACTTGGAGCGGTCCCAGATGACGAGCAACTCCGCCATTCGTTCCTCCGCACACTGTGCTGTGAGGCGGGCCTCTGCGTCCTGGTCCCAACAGTCCTCCATCGTCTCTTTCAGAGAGCGGACCGCCTGAGGACATGCGCAGTGTGAAAGGACAATCTTGGTTTGTTTAAAAAATGTTTCTTCTGATAAGCTCAATTTCCGAATCCTCTCTCTCACACACACAAATTTACCAAACTGTTTTCTTTCCAGGCCTCAGGGAATTTGGGCCGTTGCTTCTCCCTGGACACCAGGACCTGCATGTCCTCAAACGTTGGGTGGTTCCCTGCCTCTGCCTGGAACGCCATCTGGTACTCTGGCACAGACTCTCCTGGAGGCAGGACAGGACAGGGAGAGGACGGTTGTGTCATACATATGTGTTACAAGGAAGTAAATCTAGTCCAAGCCGGTTTTGCCAGCCGTTCTCACCGGGGAACAGGTCTGTGCATCTCATGAAGGTCTCCCAGTAGACCAGGCCCAGGGTGTACATATCCACCTGCTTCAACGCCGACTCGCAGTCCCTCAGGTTCACTGCCCCCTCCAGCACCTCTGGAGCCATGTAGCGGATTGTCCCTACCTGTGGCAAATGGAGGTTTTAGACACTACAATCAAAAAAACAAGCTGTCCTCCTTTTTCTGGACACTCACCTCACTTATAGCAGTGTTTTCCTCCTCGCCGTGACGGGCCAGCCTGTTTCCAGTCAGCTTCATGGACAGGCCGAAATCGATGATGACACATGTGCCGTCGGCCTTCACCAGAATATTCCGGCTGTTCAGGTCCCTGTGGGACACAGCTGCCTTGTACAAGTCTTGATGGAGAAGACACAGGAGAAAAGAAGAGGGTCATCCTTTCATAAATTAAACCGTTAAAAATGGTCCCAACAGTGCATCCAGGCCACGTTTGTGGTATTTGTTAATGAACGATATCATCCTCTCATAATGCTTTCCATTCTCCCTCATTACTCATTGTTCACCACAGCGAGCTGTGTTGTCAACAGACACTCTAAACCCACTAATCTAATCTGCAACAATGGGATTAAGACCCTATCAGAGGCCTCTGTCTGCAGCTTCATATCCGTCCAGCAGAGGGTGCAGGAAAGCTGAGGGCGTCTGGAAGTTGAGGCAGTTGCCAGTTTTCTGGCACTGATGTGCAGGAGGAGTGGGGGAGGATGGCGGCCATAGCAAAGCCTGAGAGATTGTGCTGTTAGGAGCGACGCACAGGGCTCACAAACACCACCTCCCTCCCTCCCTCCCTCTCTCTCTCTCTCTCTCTCTCTCTCTCTCTCCTCTGTCACTTCTACACTCTGTCCCTCTCTTTGCAGGAGAGAACGTCGGGAGCTTTTATTGGACACACACTTGCACAGACAGAATAATCCCTGTTGCTTTAGCAGGCTAAGTTTTACACTCTCCTGAGCTGGTTTGATGTGTATCCCTGATGAAGGGAAAGCAGGAGCAGGGCCTCGTTCCGAGCTCTGGTGATGTGAAATGAAAATGCAGAGTCGAGGTCTGGCTCAGTTGTCACTTCTCCGTCCTGAGATGCGTTTCACAGAACCGCAGGAATATTTTTCTGCGATCTGAATCCCTATCTCGCCTGCCTTCCCCCGACTTTGTCCCTCTCTGCATTTTTCACTCTCTGAGCCTAGCTTGAGGCCAGGCTATAAATATCCATGGCTGGGCGTGGATGCAGTGTGTGTGTGTGTGTGTGGAAATGCAGGGATGCGAGGTGCTCCAAGCCAGACCCACGTGGAGCTGCAGTGTGCAGCTCGTAAGACGGTTCAGTCAGGCGGTGAGAGGGGATAGGGTGAGTAATACACTCACACACTATTTAAAGCCTTTTCAAATAATCTCAGTTTATGTTTCCATGGCGGCATGCACGGGTCCCTACATTCTCCACCTCACCTCCTTTGAAGAGCTCTGTGTGCAGGTACGCGAGGCCACGGGTGACGGAGTGAGCGAGCCGGCAGCTGCTGACCCAGTCGTTGGTCTGGATGTTAAGGTAGCGATTCAGTGAGCCCTGAAGAAGACAGAGGGGAGAAGATGAGACACAATACTCTGCCTCCTCTAACTTATAAAGATGGAATAGGTTTCATGAACCAAGTGCTCTTGGTTTAATTTCCAAGAGACCAAATAAAACCATGTCTCTGATAAATTCATTAACTCTGGTATGGATCTGCCTGGTTAGACATAGCTTTGGTTATTCGTTGAGCTCCAAGCTCATGCCAAAACAATCTGCCTCTAAAGGGGAGATGAGGAACGTTTTATATTTTTCAAGCCTGACGAGAGACGAGGTTCACAATCTCCCTTGTATCTTCTAAATGCTGCTGACTGCGTGCTTGGCCCCCCTGAGGCAGGGGCAGGGATTTACAGACTGATTCAGAAAATATTTCACCGCCACCGAAGACATTGGACTTGCCTAAATTTGTTATGCTTTTAGAGAAAATAAGAGAAATCAGTTTGTGAAAATACTCTATCAGGACTACCAGGATTTGTCTGATGTAGGTCTGATAACTCTTATTAATGTGTCACAAATCATGAGTTTATTAAACCCATTTTGAGAAATATCAACTGAGTGTGGTGAGAAGAATCTGAGTCAAAGAGGAATCAACGGGCTACAGTCAGCCAGTCAGCTGACGGGCGGCCGCTGGGAGAGCAAGCTGCGTACAGACGTCCAGCCGAACAAGAATTTTGGGGAGCAGCCAAATACGGTTTTATTGTCAGATGGTTATGGGAGGATGAGAAAATTGCAGCTCAGTTCAAAAAATGTGACAGAGAAGTTCAGGGCCTATCTCTCACTTCATCTAAGAGCAGATCTGTTTTGCTTTTTCCCTGATAATTTTAGACTGAACTGTGAAAAACAACAACCTGAGTTGTGATGCTCATCTCAAACCCTGGAGGAAGGTTCAGCAGAAGTCACTCTGGTTGAAATAATAAACCAGATAAATGCGTATTCGCTTACCGTTTATCCTCAAAATCAACCACAAGGCAATTCGCATATCCGTTACTAAAGAAATTACATTCAATCTGGGCTTTTTAAATAAATTATATCTCGTTTACTTGAATGCATTATGTGTCCCTGTCCCCTGGCCTGGCGTGCACTGCGTTCCCATGACAATGTGTATTAGAGTAATGGTTGCGACACATAATAGGCTTCTTTCATGGGCCGGCCGGGGTAATTATGAGGCTGAAGGCCTGGAAAGCAAACATATTCAGTTCTGAGGTACAGCCATTTTAATATTGAAGAATTTCTCCGTGCTGCTGTCAGTGGTGACATTTGCTTTTTGCTACGTGTTTATTTATCGTTGGAAAAAAAATGAGATGAGACTTTTTATTTCTGCTAACTCTGATCTGTCCGTTTTTGCCTTTTACAGCTCTGTATGTGATCAAAAGAGGAAGTGACCATAAGATTCTACACAATAAAACAAATGACATGGTTGTTTTGACGCACACTGTGCTGAACTGACTTTGCTATGAAATGAAAGCTTCTTTCAGTGGTGGCGCTCTATCATTCACATTGTCGACCTTAGCTCGAGGGATTCTCGACAGAAAAACACTTGCATGGAAATTCAACAATAATGTAATCAGAGATCACGGCTTGCTCTCCTGCAGCAGTATCAGAGCTGGGTTAAATTACTGCAAATGCTAACGCAGAATATCTCTGCTGACGCATCGACACTGATGGCGATCTTTCATAAGACGACACGGCACCGCAGCTTTCTGAAAAGGATAAGTTTTAGATACTGCAGGAACAACAATGAAGAAAGGAGCTCCTGCAATGGATAATCTATTGTCCTGCAGTGGAGCGAGGGGATGCTGTAGCACACAGGTTGCTCAGGTATGAAGGGGAAAGTAACCAAGGATAGCCTGGATTCTTTCAGGCCTGAAACCTGAAGGATCAGAACAGCTCCAATAAACAGAGAGAAGAGGTTGTTCTCCAGTGAACACACACATGCTGCCCGAGTACTCACATGTGGGTAGTAGTCCATGACCAGCAGGTATTCGGTGCGTCCCTCTGGGCCGGTGCGCTCGTCTGCAGCCACAAACCTTGCGATGTTGTCATGCTCCAGCAGCGGTAGCCGATAGATGGAGCATTCGTTCAGAAAATTCTGACGGTTGGCCGCCGTAAACACCTTCACGGCGACCGGCCGTTCGTCCAAAGAGCCACAGTACACCGTGCCGTACCTGCCACGTCCAATCAGCTGAAAGAAGAGTGGGAGGGGGGAGACTATTACCAGATCTATTCTTAGTAATTCTGTACTTAAGTACTTGCTAGTCTCATAAAAAGCATCATTCTGTCCCTTGCTTCAGCTACTTGGAAACAAAGATTTACAAAAAGAGTGGTACAAACATAAATAAAAACAATTACAATCAATTACAAGCAGCAGGCAAACAGCAAGGTTAAACAGATAAAATGGCAAAGTCAGTACCCAATCATTCAATTAGCCGAGCACAGTGTGGCACGAGGGTTGAAACATTCTGCAGAAAACGTCTACAGCATAAGAGCAGGACGTGAATCCAGGAGTGTGTTTACATGTGTGTGACGGCCGCCTGCATGTCTGGCTGTGAAACGCACTGAAAGGACTGAACGCCTGTTTTGTCTGAGGAGGTCTCATCGGCACCTCCCCTCCCCCATGCCCCACTGCAATGAGTTTGACGTGAAAGAACATGCGCCTGCATTCGATAAAGCACAAGGACAACATTCTGAATGCAACTCCTGCCAGAAAAAAATAGCTTTCTCTGCTCTGGTATGGAATGCATTAAATGGATGTCAAAAGATGAGAAAACATCTCCGTCTTCTCTGCAGCTGGATCGTTACAGTCAGAGTCGCTCAGTCTCGTCAGGAAGCACAGCAGACGCATCATTTTCTGACTCCTCTCATGTTGAACCCACCATATTCAGGGCAGCCATTCTTTTAAAGCATACACAGCCTTCCTATGAATGTCTTTGCCTTGTTTGAAGTTGAAAAGAAACTTGCAGAGACTTGAAAACTGCATGTGGCAGATAAGACAACAAAGCGTTTACTTCTGATGTTGTCGCTAATGTTTCTGTCTCTTGACAAAAGTGCAGAAATAACACAGAAAATGCCAGAGTGCTCTGGTAAATATGTTCTGAGTTTAAAAAGAGGAGATGGTTCAAATGGGTTAATTTTGGAGATTTGGGAAAAACAATATCTGGGCAGGTTGTCCATAAATCCTTGAAATCATTTCCTTGTGTCAAGCCATGCGTTGTTGTCGATTTAAGACACCTTTACGCGGCACGACAGGCCTGTAAGTTTGAATGTCACACTGCGAGATGGGTCTAATAAAACACGTCATGCTGTGCATCATCAATGTGTATGAGAGGAGACCCACTCTCGCCCCGACGCAGAAAACATTTTCATCTTTGCTGGTGTTGCATTGATTTATTCTTCCACCCTGCATTGTTCAATTTTGGCCAGAATTGAAAGGAAAGTAGAACTGCGCTGGCAGAATACGTGCCGGGTGCATTCTGCATCAGTTCATGTGGAGTTCTGCGTGACTGTTTTTGTAGAAACTAGTCAGGGCAGCAGTGAGAAAATTGTTGCACAAACAGAGAGCAGATGGGATTTGTCTGTACATTGCTGATGAGAGAGGTGAAGAGAGGTTGTCCAGGGGACAACGATGCCAAAAGGAATTAAACATCCACCATTAACAACACTCCGAAGCATTCAAGCAGCCCTCACAAGGCCACCAGAGATCAGAGTGGAGATTCTAAAACTCGCCGTGTATACACAACAGACATTGCAGAACTGCAAGTGAGTGGGTGACATTAAATTCAGAGTCAGAAAGAGTCAGGCATCTGAACATTTCTATAGAGATCCATTCACTTTCATCACTTAAAATGCCTGATGAATTTGCCTGTGCAGCTTTTCACTGATTTGGATTAAGGTCAGTCAACTGCAGACGAAACATCACCTTGTACCAGTTTTAACTCAATAACTGAAAACGTTTCTGTTGCAGAAAAGTTTAAGTGCAGTTTAGTTGCAGATGCCACTGTGTCTGAACATCCTCCTGCCTCCATTGACTTCCCATCACAATCTGAGCTCAACTGCTTCTGTATCGGGTTCTCAGGATCCTGTATCTGGGTAAGCAAATTCCTATTTTAGTGCGCCCGGATCCGTCACTTAATGCGCCCTGCCTCGATCGGATGATAAAGTCACATTGAAAACAACAAACGTAACCGTACACCTTGATGTATTTTGGGTGTATTTTTTTGCCTCCGTGCCTTTGGTTTCTCCTTTCTGTTTGTAGCTCCTGACTCCTCCATGACACACTACACTCCCTGTGAGGAGGGATGCTGAAGCCAGTGAGAACATGACTTGCCCTCACCAGCCAGACCAGCTATCATGTCCACAGGACTTCGAGGAATAAAAGATGTTATCAGCCCTGGTGCTGAGAGGGACTATTTCCACCTAACCATATGTGACTATATGAGACATCACTACCAAGGTCCAGAGCATTTCCTCATGCGAGTTTGAACTCCCAAAATAAACAAAGAAATTAGTGTCTCCATCACTGCCGATCGAAGTCTACTGAGTCATTTGACCCTGGAGTTAAAACCAATTCTATCCATTCCCATTACAGAGAAAAGGCAGACCTTAGTGTCAGTGGGGTTGGGGCCAGTGGGATAGGATTTATTTGTCTTATTCATGATGAACAGATGACAAAGATAAAAACATATTTCAAGCTGGAGAAAAAGAAAGAGAGAAAGCAGTGTGGAAACTGACCTCCAGCAGTTTGAGATTGTCTAGGTCCAGCGAACTCTCCGAGCCAGCAGCCTCCATCATATTCAGGTTATGGAGACCTTGCTTACCGCCACCTTGGAACATGGAAACAAATCGTTTAGTATTCAGAGATAAAGAAAGATTTATTTAATCAAAAGATCAGCACCGATTCCATTTGTTGAATTCATTATAATTCTGTCAAAAAAAAAAAAACAACATTTACACAGCCTTGAATAATAAATGCCGGCTCTTCCTCACAGCATGGCACCATGGCAACTCACCGTGCATCATGCGGTAACCAAAGAAGGCTGCTACAGCAACCACTGCCATCACGGAGACTGTTGCCAGGGCGATAATTACGGTCTCGTAGCGCAGTGTGTGAGGGTCTACAAGAAGGGGACACATCAGAAACAGGGTACAAATCAAAGTGGGACCTCTATGGAGGAGGAGCAAATGGCTGAAACCGTGCAGCTCACATCCATACGCTGGGCTCCCTGTTCATCAGGTACACCTGTGCAATCTGAGGCAACACATGGGAAATATGCCCTGGGGTCCTTATGGTTCATTATTAACAACATTAGGATGACGACGACATTAAGCAGCACATTCCAGATGATTTATCAGTTTACTGCAACTTGATGACTGCACAAAACAATTAAGAACAACGAAAGCAATGACTGCATGTTAGTTTGGCCGCAAGGAACAAGACAGTGGGCTCTGTGAGTAACCTTGAATGTAAACAGAATGTTTCTTTGTTTACATGGAGCCTTTTGGCTGTGTTGTCTCTGTTTGCACACAGCTACTGTTTTTACCCACTTTTGTTTGCATTGTCTATCCGTGTCAGCATTTGGAGTGGGCATGTGAAACAATTTCTGCATGTGAATGAAGACTTTGAATCGACTGGCAAGTGCAGTCGTTTCTTTTCCTTCTCAGATAGCCGATAGTCAATAACTGTAGACAGCGCAGGCACACTGGAGCGTCTTGGGTATGCCAGTATGTGTTCGCAGATGAACAGGCATGCTGTGAACCGCATGAAGGGAAAGAAAAACATCAATTACACAAACAACCATGAAGCATGGCCAGCAGACTGGAAAGCAATGCAGGAAGACAGAAAAAAAGAGGACGTGTGGGAAGCAAATGGAGAGAGCAGAAAGAAAACCAGAGCACAGTAAAGATGGTGAGATCAATCTGGTTACAGGAGCAGATAGGAGCAGTTAGCTGGGGCAGCTGCAGTTTCAGCTGTCTGCTACTTGTGATTAATGCGACTGCATCAGCTATAGTGCTGTTCTATAGAGACACACACATACACCATAAATATACCAACACTTCCTCCCGTACGCTGCTGCTCTATATTCTGCAGAGATACAGAGCAGAAGTCCAGAGCCGCTGCACAGAGACACAAACACTCTCCTGTATATGTTACATCAGCCTACACGCCGGTGCTGCTGCGAGATACCAGCTTTATCAATAATTGATGGCTCCCAGGGCCTCGGGGCAGCTTTGACTGACATGTAAGCATGAGCGTGCACATGCACACACTGATACACACAGGCTGGACAAGGATCCCCTCAAATGCCAAGGTTGTGGAGTTCATAATCAACAGGAGGTTTGAACAGGAAGCTGTCTGACAAACACACGCTGACATGCCCGGACACACACGAGGAGGAAGGTGTTTCAAACACACACTGCTTCTAGATCCCCGAATAATCAGATTTGAGATAATCAAAGTCACGTAGAAACAGGAGATGGTCGAATTAATTCAATCTTAAATTAGCAATATATTAATATGATCATTATTAACAACTACATATGGGTCTTCATGGGGGGGATGGGAACACATTATGTCAGAGACATTTTTGTGGTGAAATTTTGTTCACGACATTGTCAAAAGTCGTCATCAGTGATTCTTGGCTTGAGATCAGTCCGACAGCCAGGTGACTCAAACCTTCTCCGCCTTCTAAATGATACCAGCACAAATCTGCCCGGGCAGGTCAGCACTAAACACTCCGGCAAAAACAATCAAAAAGTCAAAGAATTAGCTGTTACAGAATCTCCAAATTGAATCTCACTGGTAAGTCAACTGTCCTAACACCAAATTGTTACATTCAATTAACTTTCTCTGGTCGAGGTCTCGTCATCTGTCTACTCAGTGGAGCCGCCGCCGACACACCCGCAGACAGGCAGATAGAGCAGACGCCTCGTAATCCGTGGAATGCGGAGAGACGAGCTGGTTGGTGGAGTGTGTGTATGTGTTTATGTGTAGGCGGGAGAGATGTTACTCCCTCTGCTCCTCCCACCGCCACCACATACATTGCTTTCATTCAAAGCTAAACCTTCAGAGGACAGAACAATTAACAATACATCTGCTTGCCTTGTTTGACACCTAAGAACACACAGACGACTCTGAAGCAAACATCAAACAGCTAATCTATACCAGAGTGGGGACACTGAAAATTTGATCAGCTTGTCGGCCTGTGAATGCAAACCAGTTCATCTACGCAGCGTCTATAACAGGCAGTGATCCAAAGGCTCAGTTCTTAGCCTTGTGGCTGAATGATTAAGCAGAGGAGGGGGAGGAAGAGGAGGAAGAAGAGCAGAAGCGAGAGAGCGGCAGTACGTAGGTGCAAGTACAGAGGATTTCAAACATCCATTCATTATTTTCTGCGAGTGGCTTTGTGGTTCACAACTGTGGGGGATCCAAGTCCCCATTATCTCTTGTCTTCAACATTTCTCCATAGTTAGAGAACAGAATCACTGGTTCTTCTATAAAATTGAAAATACCTCTGAGTCAATTTAAGTCTAAAAAATTCATATAGGCAGTCCGAATCCAATTCTGAGCTCACACAGGCTCTCAGTATTCCTCTTGGGTTTCATCTGTGCAGGTGAGTTAATTCATTTATTTAAAGAACTGCTCAATTAATTAAATGAACATATTTCAAATGTACAAACCACAGGAGCAGTGGTGAAGGCTGAGCCCTGCTGGATGAGAGGGAGCTGCAGGTCAGCTGCTCACAAAGGAGAGCAACATGATCATGAAGTAATGAGGCTGTACTGGACATCGTCCACTGTAATGACTGCATAATGAGACGTTAAACGGGTCCTTACAGATGGGCTGTGCAGTGGTGGGGCTGGGCATCGGGAAGTCCTCTGTGAAATTGACGTTGCACATGTCGCTCCCGCAGCAGCAGAAGTGGTACGTTCCATTCTGGATCTGCGGGGGGAGGTTGGTCACCACGCAGCTGTCATCACGGCAGGCCAGGTTGTCCCCGAGGTGGGTCCAGCATCCTGACAAGAGACGAGGAGCGTCATGACCGGGCGTGTTACATCTCAAACTTAACGAAGCACAGGTAAAAAGAGCGAGAGCTGCTGAGTGTCAGGATTAAAACAGAACTTGTTCTAAGAATATCCCAATGAGACCAGTTTAATAAACAGAGCTAAATTGTCAAGTTCTTTGAAACAGTCAAGCTGTTAGAGCATTTATCAGTGCCACATTAAAGCCCCGGAGCAAAGGAAGTACTATTTTTGACTGCCCTATTTTTCATATGCGAATCTGCTAAAAACTCTCAATGGTTTGTTGCAATCAAAAACAGGTTTTAATATAATTTCAGTGCTGTCTGTGTCTTGTTTGGACAGGGCTGCTGCTGCTGACTTCAGGAGAGGATATTTGCTGCAGCTCTAGGGACTTATGTATCCTTCCTGTTGGGCTATAGCATGTGTATATCCTGTGTATGTCTTGAAAAACACAGTTTTCAAGCCTGGGAGAAGCTGGATCTTTTAAATGTTTGGCATTCTAACTTATGAAACTCCTTGGCAATCATCAGTTATTGGTTTCGAGTATGTCATTAATTTCAGTTAATCAGTTGTGGTTGTGCCATCATGCGAGAGATAATCCTCACATTTGAGAGGCTGCAGCCAGACAAAGTGAAAATGAGATCTGAGAAACGGGCTCGGCTTCATGTTTTACAGATTTGAGATGAAGCCTGGTCACATTTTGAAACAACGTGAGACACAAGACGAAAACATAACCCATGTAAATACATTAAAAACTAAAACGAAAGCTGTGTGAAAAGTTAACAACTTTGTGCATCGTGAATGAGAACTGCAGAAACTCTCCCTTCATACCTTGTTTGACCAGCCGTACTTCGCCTGGAGGACTTTTCTCCCACAAGCCAAAACAGTGGCCGCCCTTGGCACATCGGATGGTTGTGTTCTCTGGGGAGACCCGACCTTCGCCCCCTGCCACTCGCTCTACCTCCGAATGCTGCTGCTGGTCCGTGAAGGCACACTCCCTTTCTTCACCCTGTGCCGCTGTGAAGAAGAGTGAAGAGAACGGTTGGAGCTGAGTCACAGCAAATCTTTATCAAAAGCAGGGATGAACTTTAGTGTGGAATGTTAATATGATGACGAGAAGCACGGGCATCCGTTGCGAGGAGAGAAGAAAAGGACAGGTTCATTAATTTCTCCTGTTTCATCACAGCCCCATCGATTATTTGCTCCTTCCACAGGAACACCTTGTTATGCACACTGTCTCAGCACTCGCATAATAAACCACAAACACATATTTAAAATGCAAACATGTGCATTTCTTTTGTGTTAAACTCCAGCATATTGATACTTGTGCTGCGTCTGTCAGCTGTCTGCCTGTAAACACTGCGGCCTCTCACAAACCAAAAGATCAATACAAATACCAATTTAAACTGTAGCCTGGAGGACACAACACACAGAGGCGCGGGGCAGAGGTGGACGTGATGGCCAAGCTACTCTCATTAAAACACAAAAGTAGGCTGTAATAACAATGACACAAATTAAAGTTCTCATCTCGTTCTTTACGAATTCAAATAACCCACAATCCAGAGTCTTTTCTGCGTTTGCTCTTCAGGAAGTATGGACAAACTGCAGATGATGTCTAATCGCATTCTGAAGAAAAAAGCCAGTTGTGAAATGGACAGTTTGATTGTTGATTTGTCGGAAACGCCTGAGGAACAGAGACCCACGTCATGTAGGAATACTTCAAGCCAAAGTCAAAGTGTGTGCGTGTGTGTGTGTGTGTGTGTGTGCATGCTCTGCGCTGTGAGTACTTTCAGATAAGGGAAACATGACGTGCCAGTTTGTTTCTTTTAGTCCCAGCTCCTCCCTTTCCTCTTTCCGGGAAGGGAAGGGTGGAGAGTCTGCTTTGGAGAAGTGAGGGGAGAGGAGCACGGCTGTGCTCTGCCCAAGGTCACGCTTGCCTGTGTGGGCAGAGCATGACGCGATGGAATGGTAGCTCTACCAGGCACAGAGCCAGCATGCCTCCTCTGCTCCCATCCACAGATAGAGCCATCAACCCTGGTCGGCTGTGGGTCTGGGCTGCCCTCGACCTGTGGGCCTGCCAACGTGCTGAGCGTCTGACTTTGCCTGTACGGCGAGGCGTGCTGTGTACAGGCAGAGTGGGAAAGGAATTCAGAGTAGGGGTTAAATATGTGGTGGAATTTTATTTTGATGAGGTAACTGAATTTCAATGAGCTGCCGAATCCTCTGCCAGGGTTAGCGGTTAGATTCCCAGTCGGGCAGATCATCCTTTGCATGCTTTTTCTTTTCTCAGCACATTGACAAGATCTGGGTTTAAGTGACCATCAAATGGTACAAATGCTGCATAATTACCAAACATCATGTGTGTGGAGAGATTCAAATTGAATTCAAAACAATTCAGATACAGCAGTGTCTCCATTCCAGCCCAAAGCAAACTTCAGCTCTTAACATGGAAGATGTAAAAACATCTTGGTAATGGCCACACATTCATTCATATTTCATCAGTCTTTTCTACAGAGGGAAGATCAGCTCAGAAAAGAAATTCCAAAAAGCAGAGCTGAGAGCAACAGATTTTTTTTCATTTATACTGAAAAACAAACCAAGTTCGACAAATCTAAATACTTGCAAATTCCAAACAATTAGCAAAGACTGAGATAATTATTTAGACTTCTCTTCTCCTGTCTCCCCACACATTGATTTTTTTTGTGTCACATCGATCAATTAATATTGACTGCTCGATATTGATTTGGTTTTTCAAACTATTTGTAATGGGTGAAACATAGAGCTGTGTGCGACACATTGATCCCCCAGTGCTGCTGGATTCACTGTTTCATTGGATTTAATCGCAGGGGACATCTGTTGTGGAGAGGAGAAGCCCCAACTCCGAGAAACTGACTGCTATGATGGTGAATGCAGCGACTATCTTCAAACTGTTGATCTTTGATGAATTTTAAAACCATCCAGAAGCACAAACATCTCAACTGTGACCCTGTCATCATTAAAAGTAAAGCAGCTCTTTTCTTGGCTGTCATACTCAACACATTTCAAAATACTTAATAGCTGCCGTTTCAAATACAGGGCAGCCTCAACCACTAGCCTCCACAACAATTTCTTTCAAATAAACTTCCTTCCTAAGCATCCCAACCGACTTGAGTCGTCGAGGAGGAACTCTCGTAAAAAGAGGAGAAACATAAAGGAACAATAGAGGGAAGTGACAACACCCATAGACAAGAGTGGGAGAACAGATCCATAGAGCAGAGTATCTCCTTTCCCCGTACAACAACATCAATTATTAAAACTTTCGCCTGACTGCGTGAAATGAAAACCCTCAATATAAAAAGGCAGATAAAAGGCATTTTATCTGTATCTTTGCTCCTGCATTGAACTGTCAAGGAGGAAAAGTTTCAGAACATTAAACATAAAAAACCAATCCCTGATCCCTAGTCAGGGTGAGCTGGGTATAAACTTTATCCTCCACTTTGTCTTGTGTCACCTAAGGCGCAGAACAGTGCCAAGAATCATTTCTACAACTCCCTCACCCTTCACCCCCCGCCCGACTCCAACCCATGACCGGCTGTCTCACTGAAATATCATTATGACACACTGACTGACGTGCAACAGTGTAATGGCTTCATTGTGCCGGCCCGGGTGCACATAACAAGCGTGCATGAGATAAACGGATAGCACAGAGTGATCAGACAGCAGCCTCTTTAATTCCCATTTCCTCCCGGTTCTTTGTCAAAACAGGGGCTATTGACTCTCTGGAACATATTTATTGAATTGCCCAGACAAGAGTGCTGCACGGGGTGGAGCTCAAACCTCAGGGAACCGGGCTTTACTGTGGGGCGTGCTGCTGTTGTCACTTCTCATTGGAGTGTCTGCAGCTCTGCCTGACGCTGGTTCTTCGACTAAACTCCGAGAGTCTCTGCGTTTCAGCTGTGATTGGCTGTGGCAGGCTCTGTCCCTGGTTCTGCTCTGTGGAGCTGGCTGAGTGATCCTGGCTTCCACTGCAGCACTGGATTGTGGGTCAGAGAATGCAGGCAAGGCCAGTGGAGTGAGGCAGATGAGGGAGGGAGAGAGAGAGAGAGAGAGAGAGTCAGAGAATGCAGGCAAGGCCAGTGGAGTGAGGCAGATGAGGGAGGGAGAGAGAGAGAGAGAGAGGGGGAGGGAGAGAGCGGGGGGTAGTCATATCAAAAGGCTTCAGAGTAGTTTTTTGTTCCGAGCCTGTTCATTGGATGATGGCAGGCACTGCTTAGTGTTTACCCATGGCCCAGTTATTTGCTAATCCCCCCACCCCCCAATTGGCCTTCAGTGCACCCTCCCGCCCCTTCGGACTACCTCCTTCCCCTCAGCCTCGCTGCTAAAAAACAACAGCGATCTAATCTGGCTCTCTCCTTCCTCCTGCCAAGGCCCACGGGAGCAACGCAAGACACGCAGTCTGGGACTTGATTAGAAGTCACCCAGTGTGCGACGTGTCGGCTGCTGTCCCCCACAACTGGTTCCGGGTTAACATCTAAGACCAGAGACAGAAACAGAGGGTGGGAGGGAGAAAAAAGGAGAGCAGCTCTTGACCAAAGGGTGAAACGTGTGCGATGCACCCGTGCACGCCTCATCTCCTCTGCAGGCATGCATAGACCGTCCACTGCAGAGTGCACACTGCACAAACCACCACCATCCAGCTGCCATGAAGACAATTTGTTATTTAAATCAAAAATGGTGCATTTTAAAGGGCTGTTTCTCTCTGTACGCTGCTTACTTTTGCACACGCCCTTCACCCTGAGACCCTGGTGCCCGCTCAGTGCCGTCAAGCATGACAGATGCGTGCACATCAGAAACCTTTTCAAAACACAGAGAGGCTTGAGAGGCCCGTGTGCAGAGGTTGTGTCGCACCCCGGCAGCCATCGGGGGCAGCTATGGGTCCTAATGGTGCTGAGATGGGATGGATGGGCTCAAGGGTATTTGCTGACACCCCCAATTTCCCAAGTCCCCTGGTTGAATTTAAAGATTGGGAGGGGGGGCAAATGGGCTTTAATCTATCCCATCTGTTGCCCTGGGTCTGCCAACCTTACCCCACCACCCCACCCCCTAAAAACACCACCGTTCTGTCTGTGTCTGTCTGTGTCTGGTACAGTTATGCTAATCCTGCAGCTTATACAGGCCTCAAAGCTTAGAGGCTACCATTATTGACCATGATGCATTTCTAGCACCTCCCTCCTCCTCCGCACCTTAACTTTCCTGAATATGCGATGAAAACACAGATGACATCCTGCCCAGAGTGGGTTTTGCTATCACACCACAGGGGGTATAATCTGAGATTATTTATGAACAAGCAAAAGTTGGTTGTAGGCCGTGTCTGAATTTAGTCTTTGTTTATAACAACATCACTTCCTTGTTGATTATAGGAACAGCCTTGATGCGTTCCCTGATGACTGATGCCACGACAAACCCACCCACACTGGAGGCCTGTGGTCTGACAGCAAACTATGACCTCTCCTCTTTAGCATGAGTGGAGCTTTATCAGGAACAGATGAAGAAACAAATGTCTAAATTTGAGCTTCTAACATGTGAAATTTCATGTTTGAAAATGACCAGGTATTACCACTAATCAGTCAGTGGAGCTTAAAATATAACAATAAAGATGAACATAAAAAATCCAATTACACACATACGAATAATGATAAAATGTATTTGTATAACCTTTATCAAATAATTTTCGCAGGATAAACATACTGAAGGATCAGCAGGACTGCACTTATCACATGTGGAATAAAATCTCCTGCTGTGGTTTGAAATGGATCATGGAACTGTGGACATGAATATCAAGATACAGCAGCTTCAGATTTATCATCCCAGCTATGACACAAGATAAAAAAACAAACACTTATTACTCGTCCAAGGAAATAATATCTAGCCAAAACAGATCAGTTCATACTGTGAGCAGCATTTATTGCACACTCTAGACTTATTGTCTGTGCTCGTCAAGGAGAGCACTTGGCGTTAATCATAGGCTGTCACACTGAGTTACCATCTCAAGGCTGCACCTTTTGTTTTCTAAAACATCCCCTAATTTCTCCCTTTTGCCAAACCAGAAGGTCGACTGAACACTGTCCTATTGTATCTCGCCTCGCTCTCACCTCCGTTCAGACCTCAACCCAAGGTACGGAGAGAAACAGACATTGATTTCTTCATCTAATAGAGTACAAGGCAAGCTGTATTAGAGACCAAATGGCCTCCCACCCGCCTCCATCCCACCAATCACGGGACTGTTTCTTGCTGCAGCCAGTGTCGTCTCCTCTCATGGAATAATGGATATATCTCCTGAAACATGTCACAATGTTCACTGAGTGAAAAACATTATTTAATCAAAAGTGCTGCGGTGCTTATATTTCCTTGAGATGACATCCTCATTTTGCAGTTTACATTGTGAAAATACCGATGGCCAGATTGCCGGCTCGGAGCGAGCACATCTCCTCCGCTCCCTCTCTACACTGTTGCAGCACATCTCAGCAGCGACTTGCCTGAAAGCGAAGAAAATTTAAGTTATTCTGATTCATCTCGGCTTCTTCAACCAACCTCACCATTAAAAGACGCCGAGCTGCCAGAGCTGCACCACACTGTATCAGTTCCAATCTACGTTGACAACCGAAGGCATCGAGCACCAGTTTCTAATCTCAATAACTTCACTTTCTGTTGAGCAGCTGACGTGACCACAGAGCTGACAACTCCAGGAGCCCCCATCCCTATTTCCCGGGCAGCTGGACAGAGACGGCGCGGCTGTCTAACACTGGGCCTGTCAACGCCACAGTGTGGGGCGGACGATTTTGGACAAGCAGAGCAAGGGAGCATTCCTTTTTATGTTATGGGATCATTCTTCCGCTCTAATCCTCTTAACACCCCAAACCTCACCTCACCTGGGACAACAGTTAACACCAGGGCCTGGATGTGGGTTGCAGGATTCAAGTGCAGAATCACTGAAAGTTACTGGACAAAGATTAGGGTCAATAAACTGAAATCTAAACTACCTGTGATGACACCACAGGTAGTGTGTGCCACGTTTGGAAGCATTTCCACTCCAGATTTTGGAGCAGCAGGTGAACGCCCAGACACTGATTAGTCACAAGGGACAGGCAGCGCAACGATGACCCAAGCTCCTCTGCAAACAGGTTAAACATGCGGCAGGAGGAGTAAAATGAATGGCAATTCAAAAACGACACAAACCATCATAACAGGGGAGGTGAGCGAAGGGACTCATGGGAGAGAGAGGGGGAGGTCAAAGAGACGATGAGACCACCTGCTGCCCCTCATCATCTTTACGAGCATCATCCCAAGAAACAGGCAGCAGGGTGTCTCTGCTCTGTATCCACGGAGCAGCAGCGTGGACACCTCTTTACAGTCATTTCGCCGGCAACATCTGACAGCAGCCTGAATTAATTTTGCAAAGCGCTGTGATTTGGATTTATTGGATGTTTACATGGCACGCTTGCTTTAAGTACCCATTAATCGTCCTCGTACTGACTGATTATCGAGTGAGCGCGTCAATCCTCTGCCAGTCACCAGGGTCATTAAAGCACTCAGGAGGAAGACTCATTTGCATGTCATGTCTCCAGGCGGTAATATTTTGATGAGGGATCTTTGGGGTGGATAAGTTACAGCTTACATTAGAGTGATTTGAAATGATTTGAGATGCTCGACGCAGCCCGAAAGCTCAATTCCTCAGCAAGTGCTTCAAACATGCATGTGACCCACCTCTCCTCTTGTGGAATGCAACACGGACAAACACAGTCCCCGCTTGTTGTCGTGTTATTAAAGTGAAAAAAAATAAAAGCAGATGCAAGTTGTTCTGCAGAGGGGGACACTATCAGCGTGCAGTGCTGAATTCAAACAGATTTGCTTGTGGGATGCTGATATGAATGTAAGGGAGGGGACCTGCTACAATAACACAGAAATGATTATACATTATTAACGATAATGTGTTGACACAGGCCTCTGTGCCCACACACACTCAGAGGAGGAAACCAGGCTGCACACGACCTCCTCTTTTCTCACTCGCTGCCAAAGCCAGAGCACTGGGGTTGAACTTCTATCACCTAAATTACCCGTCTTGTAAAATACCTTCCCTGTCTTCCCACACATTCCACCCCTGCCTCCCAGCATTCACTGCTCCTCCATCTCTGTGCAGGCTGCTTTATCTTATCAGCCCAAGGTCTCACAGAAGCCTGGCCTCAGCCCAGAGTCATGAGCAGGGGGCACAACTTGGCAGACAAGGACTGCGGTATGTTTGGCAGTGTTTTTCCAGGCCTTTGTACACAGAATGATTAAATAGAGATCCAGGGGTGCTCTGCTCTATCTGTGTGTGAGGAGCTCCCGCAGACAAGATGATGCAGGAGACAGATAAGACACCAAAACAACACAGGGAGCATGATTGATGGACACTGTGTGCATGTCCAGGCCAAAGGGACGCAATACAGGTCGCATGCAGACTCACATCAGCAATTTATGAGAGGCACATTTTATCCATTTGGCATAAATGAGTTTACTAATAAGCCACTTACCAGCCACGGAGGTCAGGAGGATCGTCAGGCAAAAGGCGAATTTGGCGAATGATCTCATGGTGATCCGGCCCGGAGCCATGACGGCGGACATCGACTGTGGTCCTGAGGCTGCAGAGTCCGGGTTGCGCACCTCTTCTGGGGTCACCACTCGGGTTTCAGCTCGGATGCGTGACCTGCTCCTCTGCGCGTGGAACAGCGCATTGGGGAGCGATGCGTAAAAAGGGAAAAGGGCGCCGCTGCGTTGTTGTTGTCGTCGTCGTCGGGTCAGGCGCGTCTGTCAACTAAACTTAACTCAGTCGTGCAACCAGCTCCAACCAGCGGGGTCCAGTGAGGAGATCGGCCGAGCGGCTAACTTGTTTCTCGGATCAGCCATTTACAGCGAGCCAGTGAGCAACGTCCATGTCTGCGTGCTAACATGCTAGCAGCCCCGGGGGCGAGCGTCTGGAGCTGGAAAACTTAGGAAAAGAGGCTGGAAATCCCAGAAATAACCGACGCACGGCGGATTGACCCAAGCACAAAACACTTCCAGATGCACAGCTCCGAAAACGACCGGCTCCTTCGACAGAAAAGGCAGGAAGTCACCATGTAAACCTCAGCCAATTAGCTCGGTCAGGACCGCTACCGAAGCTAACGGCGTTAGCCTAAGAGCTAGCCTGGGAGTTTGTCGCGTCCCATCACATTTCACGATCCGGAGGAAAAAGAATCACGGCGGCACCGCGCCTATGGTTCAGCGAGGGTGGAGAGCATTAATCCGGGGAGCAGACGACGGGTCCTCGGCTGGGTCTCGGAGCTCTGCTGGGCAGACAGACAGGCAGGCAGGGCGGCGGGGAACGCCTCGTTTCCAGGCTTGTCTGGACCGCTCGTCTCCGGTGTCGGGTTGCTGAGCTGCTGGGGGGCGGGTGGGGGGGGGGGGGGACGTTGCTGCACCGTCTGCAGGGAGTCACAGCGCCCCCGTACCGCAGACTGTGCACACTACATCCTGGAGATCATCTCCATGTAATTCTCATCATTCATCATCCGTCTTCATCATCATCATCCACCTATCCCGGATGTTCGTAGAGTAAACAGTAAAAGTAATTAGCTAATTAAGGCGTGCGCATAATAAACTGTACACAAAGTATGAAGCAAAGCTCAAAACTTATTTTCATGGAATTACATCTAGTTTTTATTATTGTAATGCCCAGTCCTACTTAAATAACAGTATTGTTTTATCCTTTTTAATCTTGTGGTGACACATTTATGTATCTTATTTGAGAAGCACATTTGTCTTTGTACTGCTATCCAAATAAAATGTAAATGTTTTACACTGCATTTTCTTTACAGCTGTGAATAATGATCCTTGAATCTTGAATTTTGAAGACAGATTAATCCTTCCTGTCATACGAGGTGATATGAAAGATGACTATCTGGCTTGTCAAAGCTTAAATAGCCCTAATAAGGAGAAGTAATTATTTAAATTAGGCTCATAAACTCAGAAAATGTACAATTAAGAGTACTCCCACACAGTCCCTGCAGTTCACAAAAGTAACCACAGGAGGGCGACATTCCCTCTTCTCTGCGCCGTCTGCTCCACGCGCCCTAGCAACTGCAGCATCAGCACGAGACACGTCACAGTGTCAAGTTACTATCAGCGTCCAGGATAAGACCGGAAATGGGTACTTCGAATAAAAAATACATGGAAACAAAACAGGTGAGTAAGCAGTAGACCCAGACAGGGGTGAAATTAAAGCTAATATCGTATTAATAAGACAAATAAAGAATTATACGAGCATTTAGAATTATAAGATCACAGTGTTGTCTTGAGAATGTTAAAGCAGGGATTGGAGGAGTTTTACTCTGAAAGCGCCCAGCGGAAATGTCCGTGATCAGCCCTCCCAAATTCACACTGGTCCTCCTCCCGTCGCGTCAGCCGAGGCCAGCATCACCTCCTCTCCATGTCCGTGTTGTTTCCCTCCTTCTCCTACCTCTCCGT
This sequence comes from Pseudorhombus dupliciocellatus, assembly GCA_016785235.1. Lineage (NCBI taxonomy): Eukaryota > Metazoa > Chordata > Actinopteri > Pleuronectiformes > Paralichthyidae > Pseudorhombus > Pseudorhombus dupliciocellatus. Next base: position 299,638 of record JAFBJW010000070.1, read on the forward strand.
CGTCTGTGCAGCAGCAGAGGATCTTCATCTTCTTCTCCACTCGTAGAAAAACCCGCATTTCTTCTGTCTCTCCCGGAGCACGCAGCGCATCGCTGTACGCCTCGGACCGTCGCGTCGTTGCGCATCAGCCGGGGAGAGAAAAACATCCATCCACGACGAGGAGGAGGTGAGGTGCGAGATCAGCAACGCCCATTTGGACACCCCCTGAGTCGGGGACACGTCTCACCGTCCTCATATGTCTGGCCCGGTTGTGTTCATCTCCAACGAAGGCTTCCGTCGCTTGTAGCCACCTCCTCCGGTCCATTCTCGCCCGCCTCGGCTGGCAGCATCCTCGGGCAAACACCCACAGGGGCCGGCGGGCTGCTGTGGAGCTCCCTGGATGTGCAGATCCGATTCTTGCAGGTGAGCGCCTCCCTCCTCTCGCTTCATATATTTCGGCCCGAGCAGCATCGAAGTGCGCGGTGCCGGTCCGCCTGGAGAGGCTGTGGGTCCATGCATTGTTGTGATGAAGCTGCTGTTGCATGCTCTGCTGTAGTAAACACGTCTGGCCTAGATTCTGCAGCACAGCAGGCTGCTGCTACTGGGAGAGCTGGCTCCCACTGAGGCAACGTGATATTTCTGATCAGGTTTGATTTTACTGGCCTACTGGTCACTTCTGGCCCAAGGTTGATGGGCCAGACGTGCACATTATTATTTAAGGACTGACTGTAGTTCATCTGAGGATAAATTCTGCTGTTGAGCTCTTTATTATTTCACTATTACCTCCTCACTGGGCGGCGCATTGCATAACCATTATATTGATGTATATCAGTAGTTAGTTAGCATTCGTTCTTTTGTTGGTTGGACATTCTTTGAGTTTACCCTGAGCAGATTAATGTACAACTCACCTGTTTCACAGTCAGCCAGTCTCTGCCTATCATCACTGTGAATCCATGGGCCACACAGCGTTACTCTCCGCCTGCAGTGCGCTGTAGCAGCTGCTGATTGGTGGGCACAGTCTGACAAACAAGACTCAGCCGTCAAAATAAAGACAGTGGAGCACTGAGACTGCTGATCGTCCAAACCCATGTTTACTCATACACAGGCGCAGTCAATGGAGATCAGTCAGCAGCGTTCCTTAGCAACAGTGATGTGCACTGGTCAAGGCCTCTGCCAAATTTAGCTCCAGGACCAGCTCTGACGGTCGCTGCTGTGTGTTTGTGCGCACACATGCTGCCTCTGCAGGATTTTAATGGGACCGGCTGCCCTCTGCTCCCATCGAGACAACACCCACTGAGTGTATGTGTGTTTGGAAAGGCGATTTACATCCACCCAGTGTATACAGTGCATCGGGGTCACTTGGTCAGAACCAGGCACCTGCCCTCAGTGATCCCAACATGCCTTTAAGCTGCTCTAATGCCATTAACCCAGGGGGCTGTGTGGGACTTAGACGGGGGCATATCTGCTCTGCAGCGCAGGACGGATTAACATCAATCTGGCAACACAGCCTCACATACACACAAATGCACATGCACACAAACCTAGACAGAGCAAGACGGCCATGAGCTTATCCTGCAGCCAACTGTGTGTCTGTTGATTTGTTGACATGTTTATATCTGAAGACCCAACTCTTTAAGACGCCTCTGTGTGTCCTCTTCCTCCTCAGACAGCATCAGTGGCCTTAACTCACCACACCTCTCTGTGGTCCTCCTCCTCCGTGCCCTGTGGCGTCCCCTCTCTCTTTCTGCCCGAGCTCTCTGCTCCTCATTCTCCTCTCGCTCTCCCGCCATCGCGTCCAGCTGTGGCCCTCACAGGGCGCGTTCGCTGGCTCTCACCTGACAGGTCCCTGGCCTCAGGACGACAGCCAGGACCAACACGTTCCCTACATGAGGGACAAAGCGACGCAGGTGAGAGACATCTTTGACTTTCATAATTACTTTTTGAAATGTTTATCTCATCTTAGGTTCAGCACTGACAGGAGCAGAGGCCTGGCAGAGGCAGTTGGGCTGAACCCTTGCAGGATGCATAGTGTGTTTACGCTGCAGACGATCAATGCAAAGAGGCAGAGAGGTTGCAGATGGTTGCATCACCCTACTGTGTTGCGTCTCGACTGTAAATCAGCAACAGACTTTAAACCAAACTCATGTCAAACAGGAGCTGTGAGATATTCACTCTTTCTAATGTCGCCTCAGGTCATATCTGTCGTTTTACTTCAGTCTCAAACACCAACTGTCCTAATTGCTCTTAATGGCACCAAAGCTTCTTTACTAATGTTGAGTCCTGTCAGCAACCATCTTTTTTAGCTTTAGATGGAGCAATCACAGGTTATGACCCCAGTCACATAACATGGAGACCTAATAAGTTTTACATTGTTAGGACTGAATGAGTCTCGTGATGTAGCTGTTTAATGCTTGTGTGTTTTACAGTTTGTATTAACAGTGTGTGTGTGTGTGTGTCAGACCCCCAGGGCCTGGGCAGATGAGAGGAGGAGGGGCTCTCACAAACGCTCGGCCTCCTGCGGGAGCACCGATCAGCTCAAGGAGGTCAGTGGTGTTTTTATTTTTGACGCTGTCCTCATTACACTGCAGTCTTAAACAAGATTAACAAGTGTTTTTTTATTTCCCTGCATGAAGTTGTTTAATTAATGGCAGAGCATTAATACAGTATGTATATCATGCATCTGCATTAAAGCGTCTCTCCCCCTCTGTCTCTCTCTCTTTCTCTCACCTACAGATTGCCAAATTGCGTCAGCAGCTCCAGCGCAGCAAACGCAGCAGCCGCCATCGGAGGGATAAAGACCGCAAGTCCCCATTCAATGGCAGCCATACTATCATCCAGTCGCAGGTGATCAATAGAGAGAGTGCAGGAGAGTGTGTGTGTGTGTGTGTGTTTGTGTGTATCAAGCAAATGCATTCAAGTTCCCTGCTTCTGAAATATATTCATGATTTAACGTTGCTCCTGTGAGTGCAGCTGTAATTTCTCTTGTGTGGGCTGAGCAGTAAATCCAGACACACTCTCTGCTCACTGCTGCAGGATCTGTATTAAAATGTGTGTGTGTGTTTTGCAGTCACCTATGCCCAAGACCATCCTGATACCCATCCCTATATCCAAGTCATCTGCCCCTCGCTTCCGCAACAGTGTGGAGGGCCTCAACCAGGAGATAGAACGCATCATCATCCGAGACACCCCTGAGAAGGAAGAGACCATCGTTGTGAGTTCCACTCATGTACTAATAACAAAATGTTCGATGCTGATATGGAAATAGGCAGTGTAGAATAATCAATGAGGATCAGTTCGTCATCATGAATGAGCCCTTTCAGCACTCACACACCATCACTGGTCAGAGATTAAGCCCTCAGAGCTAAGTTGTTGTTGTGACCTCATTTGTGTGTGTGAGCAGCCACAGGATGTTCCAGATGGGCACCGTGCACCCCCACCTGTCCCCCCACAGCAGCGCAGCAGCAGCACCCGCAGCATCGACACACAGACACCCTCGGGGGGCGGCCTGAGCGGCAACCACAGCAACTGCAGCAGCCGCCCCGACTCCATCTCGCCCTCCTACCTCACCGTCCTCAACGACGCGAGTGGAGGAAGCCCCTATGAGGAGAAAGGTGACGACGCACCCAGACAAACACAAGCAACACATCGCAGCATTTGCATATTACCCAAACTCACATGATTGCTCCACAGAGCTGGGACCCTGCTCACCGCTGCCAAAGTACGCTGCCTCTCCCAGACCCAACAACAGCTACATGTTCAAGAGGGAACCTCCAGAGGGCTGCGAGAAGGTCAAAGTGTTTGAGGAGTCCATGTGAGTAGACTTAACATGCACCACCCAGATGAGGGGTTTAGATGTGTCTCACCTTGGGCTCCATGTTTAATATTAGGATCTTACATTATGGAAAATACTTCCCTAACGAAACACGTTTAACCACCATGTACTGTGTCATGTTTCCAGGCCCAAACCTCTGCAGGACATCCCACCCTTCCTGTGTCCCGACCGCAACAAGGTCAACTTCATCCCCAACAGCGGCTCTGCCTTCTGCCTTGTCAGCATCCTTAAGCCCTTACTCCCCGCCCCGGAGCTCAGCTTTCGCCCCGGGGTGGGCTTGCGAAGCCTGTCCCCGGCCCTCGTGCCTCTGTCCACCCAGCCCTGCCTCCTGGAGGAGCCTGAGAGCTTCTGACGAGGTTCTCAAGTCACCACAAACCAAGCACCCCCCCTCTCCTTCCAAGAAAATCAGAAAACATTTGAAATTAGGAAACAACCCTTCTGCTCCAAAAAATGCCTTCAGCATGCCAGCTACGCTCTCTCTGATGTCCTTATCTTGTTGAAAAGTGCTTCCCACTGCCTCTCCTCCTCAGACAACTATAACTCGAGAGCTCTGCAGCGCCGTGCGGGCATCTGCAGCAACATTTCATCGCTTTCTTCTACCTTTAGTGCTGGTTATGGTCCTGTTTTTTGGGAGGGAAAGGGTAAAAAAAGGACAGACTCTTTGATTTCATCGTATTATACCATGGCGCCTTTCCACGGACATATCTCTTTTTCTATATGTAGTTATTTCTCTTGATATGAAATATGCCTTCCATTACAAAAAAGGCTGCTGGTTACCTTGGCGACCAAGAGATTGACAACAGAGGCTCATTCTGGTGCTGCCTGATCTATCGTAGCAAAACCTGAAGGGTCGTGTCAAGGAGAAGTAAAGAAAACGTGCCTGATTTTTTTTAGACCGCTCAGTTTCTCCAAACCAGCTTAGTGCTGCGATCGTGTTGGATCTCTGTCTTCACACATGATCTTTGCACTACGGTGGCCATAGATACACACAGAAGAACAGGGCCAGTCTGAAAAAACACAAGCATGGAGGTGCAGAGTCCACGCTGCCTTTAAACCATCTGTTTTGTACTTGAACCAGCCTGTGACAGTGAGAAACTGGCACAAGCTGATGCCTCTGCTTTACTAACTGGGAGCGGCGAGCTGGGCCCCCTGCTGGCCGCTGTGTGTATCTATGGGAAACACAGGCCAGGGCTACGATGTGTGCAGCGTGTTCGACCTGTGTCTGCTTCCCAGGCGCCAGCCTTGGCTCACAGTGTCCTTTTTTTTTACTCCAGCACCGTCATGACCATTCTCCTTCTGTTTCTCCTCTCTTTCTTCTCTTTTCTTTCCCTCTCTGTCGCTGTAAAACTGATCTCCTTCTGTCCTGCTCTAACTGTGTTGTTGTGAAACATGTCCAGAGGGGCCTGGCCCTGTCGCTGCAGGACAGGCCTCCTCTGGACTTGCAGGGCCCTGAGCGCAGAGAGGTCATGAACCTGAATGCAACACTGCAGTTGTTTTAAAACATCTGGAGTCGGTCCTGAAGACCTGACGGGCGTATGATGCTGTGGCTGCAGTGTCATAGGACTCATACCTCTCCATGCTTGGCCCGTCCTCCTGTATATGTCATTACCACTTGACTGTGCCTGCCACGGTGGGGATAGGAATGTACTGGATCTGTAAATATAGAGGCACACTGTGTTTGTATTATCAGCTGACAAAGATATGTATCTGAATGAGTCGATTATTGTACCATATAATACCCTTCACCCTCAACCCCTCCCTCCCGCCCCCCTGCTGAGTACTGTGAATTACTACATCTCATTATTGTGAATGATTATGTATTTATTTATCAGACCGGAGTGTAATTGGGTCTTCAGAGAAAGAATTTTAATTGAGAATAGGTCACATCATCCATCTCAGGCTGTAGGACAGGCAAAGTAAAGATGTACTTAACTCCTCCTCAGTGCTCACTAACAAGTCTACACGATGACACAAAAGCGCACCAACAGCTGCCGCGTTTGTAGCCGCACACAGCGGAGAGCCCGGATGATGTAAACCTGTAGCAGTAGACAAGAGGTGACAGTGGTTACAGAAATGGTTATTTCGTGAGTCCTGTTCCAAAATGAGATATCCACCTGCTGAAAAACAATCACACCCACAATGACACGTTTCAACATGTTTACAAGAAAATCTAAGTAGCTTCAAAGAACAGATTCACAAACGTTGAAATACCGATTGATTTCCAACTTTCTTTTCTTTTCAAAGTGGATAAGAAACATTTTGGAATGAGGCTTGACACAAGAAAACTCTAAACTATGATCCTCTGTTTGCTTGTCCAGTTTATTGGAAAACAGAACTGCCAAGTTTTCATCAGTTTAACTCCTCCAGTCGAAATAAAAAGGCATAGTTGAATTAAACCAAGCATTTGTGATTGACTTGACAAATACATTCTTGTTGTTTTGACAGTGTGAAACTCAACAATAGAAAGTAGAATACATGAGCAACAGCAGTTAAAGACAGAGGGCTTCATCCCACCTTTCCCCTGAAAGCAGATACACATACAAAGAAATTCCCATAATGCACACTGATCATACTAATTCTTCATTTTATCCACAACATACATATTGAGAGATTAAATCAAAAATATTAATTAATTAATGTTGTTTTTCCTAGAAACAAATAGAATTACGTTAATCCACAACCGGTAAATCAGACATGATTTTTCATGAGGTGGTAACAGCTCCCCAGAACACAGCTTATGATATGAAGTATTTTACAGTGTTTTTACGATGTTACTTTAGTGATATGATCTGAAAATAAATACATTCTGCTGCATCTTAGGTCCTGTCATGTTTTTATGTTTTCAACCGTTTATCCAATGTTAAAACTTCAAGACAGAATGATTTCAAAATATGTTACTCATACATTCTTCTTGGCCTTGGACTGTAGTGAAATTTCGACATCCGAGGGGATGGGAGTTTAGTTTTTCAAGCATTCAGCCCAGCCCCTGCTGGATTGAGTTGACCGATGACCAGCATCATGATACTTGAGGGTTACTGCTCATTTTGAGTGTGAATTCAGTCCAGTGACAGACACAGGGTCCCATCTAATCTCTGACAAACACAATTGTCCAATACACTGACAGTGGTCACGACCATGTGCTACAACATGAACCTACATTACAGATTAAATAGCCTTCATATCCTGGGTCCTCTGTGATGTCTGCACATGGCAAACTGACACTCTCTCTCACACACACACACACACACACACACACACACATAACGCAAACATGAATTAAAGACACATAAGTACACAATGTCTAAAATAAACTTGTAACCCAAACATTCGCTGTGCTTCACAGACTGCAAAAGCTAATAGTGTGACACAGACCACAGTGCTGTGTGTGCACAGGAGCCAGTGGTTCCTGGTGTAGTGTTAACAGTCTTTTCGGGCTGAGCAGGAAAATGACAACAACAACTGGCTCCACTGACAGTTGGTTTTCTCCAGTGTAACATCAATGAGAGTATTTGCAGTTGTGTAGTTGCATATACTGAATGTCTCCTTGAAACTGTGAGAGTGAGATGATTTACTTGTATTGGCTTGAAAGGCCAGTCATCGGAAATCATTGGACACAAACACACACAGACAGAGAGAGAGAGAGAGAGCGAGAGAGAGAGAGAGAGAGCACTTCAGGCATTGAGCAACTCATCTGCAGAGCGTCCAATGGCGTCGGGGTTGGAAAGAGGGTCCAGGTCTGCGAACAGGTTGAACCAGGCAGACATGTCTTTGGATGTCTGTGGACCTGGAGTTGCTGCGTGCACAAACAAACACACACCCACACATTAGAGGGGAGAAGGGTATAGGTCTGTTTGCCGTTCAGTGTTTAGGAAAAAAAAAAGTGATCTTGAGACAAGGCATCTATTATGAAGCAGAGACAAAAACACACTGAGAAGGCGCTCACCCTCAGTGGCTGAACTTTGAGCCACCTGAGCTGATTGGTTCTGATTTGGAGACGCCTGCAGGGGCGGAGCTTGAAACATAGGTGGAGTTGACCAACCTAACAAGCAACAAGGCAAAAATTAAAACTCTGCTGTTCTTTAGCAGCCATATCACAGACAGCACGTTTGTCCAGGAGAGAGTGACTGACCTGTGGCACTCAGGCTGTGATCCAGCAGCTGGGAGGGCAGGAAGCCTGCAGGGCTGGGCGGACATGCTGCTTGCCCACTGCTCGTTGCTCCCATCCTTGCAGGAGGGACATTCGGAGGGTCAAACACCCCGAAAGCATCCTGCCACTCTTGGCTGAACTCATCGCTGGCCCCCGGACCCGGGCTGAGGAGATCTTTGAGGAAAGCCATGTCCCCCCTCTCACTGTCATCCTCGTCTGGTCTTAGACCACCTGAGAGGAAAAGGTGGAGAGAACAGAAGCTTTGTCAAAGTTGTACAGTTTATTATAAAGCAAGAGAGACACAGATGAGAAGGTAAAGTTTGAGTAAAGTGACACTGATTTGGAATAAAGCAGGATTAATGGTCACTCCCAACAACAATAGCAAGAGATGCTCAAGTGTTCTCTCTGAATGTGAAAGGAAGAAGAAGTCTCTCGCTGCAGTCAGGAGACATCAAGAGAAGGACAGGTGCACTCCAACCAAGCCCAGTCAAAGGGGAAGAGGAGAACCAGTAAGAATTCACAGGTGGAGGAAGCAGGAGAGGGGCAGCTGGTTTACCCGGGGTAGGCAGCTGTGAGAGGCTGGACTGGAGGCTTCCAAAGCCCCAGAGTTCACTCTGTTCTCCAGCCTGAGGAGGAGGCAGGAGCTGGGGCTGCAATGGGACACTTGATGGGAGCTGTGGCACTGTTAGATCACAGGCTATGAGCATCAGGGAGTCATCAGGGAGCGCTGGTATTCCGCTGAGATCACGCACACCTGAAGTGGGTGTGGAGGCATTTCGGTACACTGAGATCAAAGTTTCATAAAGCCAACAGGTATCTGATCCAAAGTCAGCAACAGGAATGGCAATGTATACACAAAGAAAGGCAAACTCACATTGAGAATTATTTCTCTATTAAAAGCTCACACTCTCTTACCATGCTCCCTGGATTGGCCGTCTCCATCATTACTGTGAGCAGCGTCTGGGAGAGGGACATAAAAACACAAGAGCAGCAGATCAGATGCAGTCAGATTAGAAGAGGTGGCATCACCTCAACAGTAAAATGTATGGAGGGCAGTCGTACTTATGTCAGAGGCACTTCCTAATGGCTTGTCGTCATCCAAGGACACTAGACTGAGGAATTAGAGAGGACAAAAATGAAAAGGTGCCTTCATCTCATCAAGCTTTCTAAACTTAGAGACACAGTCACCTCGGTTTGGTGCTGAGCTGCTGTTAAGAGGCCCACGTTTTGATCTGCTGACCTATTACATAAGTAACTGCTCTCACCTGTCTGTGTTGCTCTGCTGAGGCTTCTCCTTTTTCTCCATCTGTTTCTCTAACTCTGTTAGCTGCTCCAGTGGATCCCGCAGATCCTGTTGGACGAACACATGTGAATTACATGTCAATGTAATTTAAAGACACGTGTGTTTAAGAAACAGCTTCATCTGCCACAGTCACAGAGGATCTAAGCGTGACCTCACTAGTGTGATATACCTTGAGGGTGGTGAACTGGTATGGGACATGTCCTTGAAAGGCCTCATGGATCCCAGACATGGCTTGAGCCGTCTTCTCCCAGAAATGCAGCAGAGTGGTCTGTGGTGACGGCAGGATCACAGAGAGCCAGCAGGTCAACACACCGTCACGCTTGGCCCTCATAACGTTTATAACTATAATCAAACTGACCTGGTAGGTACAGAGGGAGTGGGAGAGCATGTTGCAGCGGCTCGCTCCCAGCATGTCCACCTTCTGACACACATCGTTCTTCAGCTTCTCAAACTGGCCCTTCGACCCTCTGACCTGAGCTTGGACCTGTCGACAGAAGGACAATTACAAGGTAGCGCATCACTGACAGTGATCACACATCCAATCCTCAGTTGGAGGGGCCTTCAACCAACCTTGCGGAACTTTTCCAGCTGTTTGTAGGTGTCCGGGTCCAGTTCTTGGGATATGTCTTTCATCCAGAGCAGAGCTCCTCTGTACTCTGTGCGAGATTTCTCCATACGAGTGACTGTCAGCAGTGTGTCTGCGATGGCGCGTCGGCGGAACGTCTCCACTTCCTGGTACAGACGTTGCAGTGGAGGGCAAAGTGCCATCCTTTGAAAAAGAAAGGTTTGAGTTCTGGAAAGTTTAAAATTACTTGTAAAGTCTTGCATTTTTTGTTGAGCACATAATCAATGGTTTCACTGATCTGTGCTGCTGCTGACCTCTGCTTGGCGGAGGTGCACAGGGCCTTGCTGGTCACGTCCATCATGTTGCCAGCCTTGGTGCGATCATGTTCGGCCTGGAAATGCAAGAAGAGGCCGAGCTCGTTCTCCTCCTGAGACAAGCCTGCGGTACAGGGGGGTGTCAAGCAAAAACGGTTGACAGTTTACTTCCAAGAGTTCGGGATGGATAGTTCGTAGGAAACTAGATTTCTAATGATCTAATGATATTATTATCATCAACAACCAGTCATGATCAGCTGTCACCCACGTGTAATCCTGTGCTGGTACTTCTCGATCACCTTCAGCAGCTCTGTGCACGTGGACTGAACCGAACGGAAGAACTGCAGAAACAAGGAGAATCAGAATTACATACGTACATACGTTTCTAAAAGAGGTTTGTCTTGAGACTTGACCATGCAACAGCAGCACAGTGTTACTGATTAACTCTTGTATCAACACTTTCTACTTTCAGCCTGTGTGTGGCACATCTGATTGCCATGAGGTCACTCCAACACACCTTCCCTAATGTTAATCAGTGATTCTCATCGATTCATCAAGCTCATCTGTATCTAGCAGCAATGGCCCTGGTCACTACTTTTAATTATTGGATATGAAATGTGAAAATGCACTGAGGCAGAGCTGAGGATGAGCCATGGTGAAAACCAGATTAAAAGCAGGATGGCTGTGAGGCTGCCATCCAGAGACGGCACCAAATCTGATTTGTTCTGGCGATTTTAGTGCTCGGCTGGGTCAGAGAAGTCGAGGTCAACAGAGCCTCCTTATTATTTTCTATTAATCTGTCAATGCTGTCCCCTTGTTTACTCTTTCTGTCTGTGTCTCACAGGGACATGCAATCAAGGGACAGCGAGAGCAGGAGGACGTAAGAGGCCTGGTCTTGTTCCACAGCAAACAAAAGCATCTAAGTAGATCTCAGTGAAACATTATCCCGTCCCCGTCACACTGGACCAAACAGCCACAGCTAAATGCCAGCCAGGTGTCTGCTAATCCAAGGTGTCCACTATCTCTTTTTGTATTACTCAAGTGGCGGACGGACATGCTGTGGCCTACCCACATCATTCTCACAGCTGTCATTTGGTGAGAGACATCTCACGTCCAATTGCACTGGTGAGAAAATGGCTCTGCAAACAATGGGCACCTTGTGACAACACACTGAAAGCATTCTGAGCTACGAGCACTAATCTCCAAAGCGGAGTGTTTCTGACAGTAACACACATGGTGGAGGGGGTTGTGAGAAATAAATAAAATGTCTTCTTCGTGTCTCTTGAACTACACTGGTATTGCTCCATTTTGCAGAAAACGATACATTTCTTACATTGAGCATAAATAAGCCTGAATAAATATTGTGTAAATACAGTCCTGTTGAATCATCTTGAATCATGAGGGCCCTAAACTGTCCTACCTCGAGCTTGGCGTCCAGGTCAGCATCAGACGCCACCACATACTCGTCCTCCTTCTTGCCCGTGGCTTTGATGAGGACCTGCTTTGTCTTCCAGAATTTCTTCTGCATGCGCGCCATCACTGAGCTGTCCTCACCTAAGAGAGCCCGGCCGCCGCTCAGCATGTCCCCTGCAAACCTGGAACACAGAGCAGTGTTTCTACGTGGCGAGGTAGTGCTGCTCTATATCATAACTGCACCACTGCTGTTGAATATGGAATTCACACATACCCGTCCATCCTCGGATATTCACCCTTTTCTGTTCTGAAAAAAACAACAAGCAGAGCAGTTTAAACGGGGCAGGGTGGGTAAGGCAGGTTCGGGCAGATGTGATATCCATCAGGAGCTGGTCCCAGGAGAAGGGCAGTCACAGCCAAACGCAATTTCACTGTTTAATTCTAACTCTTGTCTCCGCATGACAGACCTGCCAGGCCATTTAAGAATTAAAGTTTTAACAATTTAGATTATTGTTGATAAAATGCAAGATTAAGGATGTATGGATCATTTCTAAGCCTGGTCCAGACACAGATCTCTCCTCTCTGATCTCAGATATTCCTACTTTGAAATGCACAAGTATTATAAAATGGTTTGCGATGCATTTAATTAAGAGTAAAACTATCTATAGATAGACGCCATTTCTTCTTGACAGAGACAGAAACAAACCAGCAGCAGTGAGCTCAGGGCTGACAGCTGTTTCTCCACCAGGCTGTACCAAGCTATAACCTGTTATCTCGGGCTAACTGGACCACGTAGCTACAGGCTAAACAAAGGGCTAATCTAACAAGGACCTGGCATGCGCACCTGGAGACAGAGGGACAGAGGACAGTTGTCCGTGGGGCAGGTGTCCCCTCACAGTGAAACACACACAGATGTGTGAGATGAGACAGAGAGGAGTTCACATGGAGACAGAAACCTCTGGGAAAAGTAAAGCAGCCTGTTTGCTAGCAGCAGGTTAGCCTTTAGCTGTCAGTGTCGTAGCCGAAGTCGCTAACCTGTCGTGCTCTTTCGAATTCAAACACCACATAGCACATTCATCTTGGTTCTTCCCCATCAAAACTCAAAGTTCCATCTGAGCTGTACCTTGTGTGTAGATCAGGCGCAGCTCGCTGAAGATCCTCTAACCGACTGACACCATCATCCTCTGACTCACTGGAACAGGATATGCTAAGTGGCTGTGGCGCCGTCTGGACACGCGGGGGCGCTGTTGAGATGGTCGCGCCAAAGTTCGTCTCGAGTGAAGATGTATGCAAGTTTTTAATTTACAAGTTGAAACTGCCTCAAACGTTTGTTCTTGAATGAAGTTAACTTCAGGCATATCTGTAAAGTATAGCAAACCATGTATATCTATATAATTGACTTGTATAACATAACACAAGATTTATATTGTCTTTTAATGATTTCATAAATGCACAATGGAAACTCTTACCAACTCAATATAAATCATTTTACCTGTAGAAAAATAAATGATTCCTCCCTGGACACTTTTATTAAGAAAGTGAATGGAGCATCCCTTTGCCTCCAACACAGCCTCATGATGCTGAAACTCTCCTTTGTCAAATGCATAATTGAATGAGCAGATCTACAGGAGCTCCTAATAAAGTGCATATATCGCCCTCAAGGGCAACTTTCAGTTTTTGCATGTTCAAATTATTTTGCACTTGCTTTTAATACTGAAAGACTGAGAGCAAATGACAACATTTTAGAAGGAGAAATAGATTTATATTTTTCTTGAGTTACAACAAATATGTGTAAAAACAAAATGGGGTAATAACAACACGGAGAGAACAAATCTGTCCATTTTGTACATCTGAGGTGATGGATCCTCGTCTACGCCCCCGCATCAGTCTGACAGGCTGCGTATTTGTAGGTGTACAGCTTGTTATCTGCTCCTCCACTCAACATCAGCTGAAAGAGAAAGAAGAGAAAACATCAGTTTCAAGTGAAGCAATGCAACGGAAACTCTGAAGAGAGCTACTAGTGCGTCTTACCCCACTTTCTGTCCAGTCCACACAAAACACTTTGTCCTCATGGGCTGCCAGATCGTACAGAGGCGCCTTACAGCTGAAAGACAACATGGCAAGATTATTGCACGAAAGAGCCACATTTTATTCTGACAAAGACAGGAGGGTTGTTCCAGCTCTTTATGTACTCAGTCTACAAATCTGCATCTCTTCCATTCAGCCACTGTGCTGATAATGAGTCGAGCTGATGCTCTCACTGACAGTGGTCTTGTTTGAATGAGCAGCACAAACCTTCTGGTGTCCCACAGTTTGACAAGGTTGTCCAGGGAGCCTGAGACCAGCTGGTGCTCATGTGTGGGCGCCCACTTCACAGCAGTGACCCAGCCAGTATGGGAGGTGAGAGACAGAAGCACCAACGATCCGTCTGGACAAGGAAAGAGACATTTATAGCAAAGCTGCTGAAGCAAGATTTGTTTATATCTTTATATTTTTATGAGATGCAGAGATGTTCTTTGACATTAAAATATATGCATAGTGGGACCTTTGGTGCGGGGGTCCCACAATCTGATGTGTCTGTCAGCACTCCCCGAGGCAAGTCGTCGACAGAGGGGGGAGTAGGAAATGCAATTAAACACTTTACTGCCCGTCTGTGGAAAGGACAGACACGTAAGTTTGTCAAATGGAATAGACAAGAGGCTGCCGTTATTTCTGTATCATCAAGACTTTTGCCTCACCAATGTTGTCTTCAGCCCTCCAGTTTCCACATCCCACACACGTATGGTATGATCCCAGGATGCACTGCAAACTTCCTCACTGTCAGACCAGAGGACGGAGGACACTGCCTCACTGTGGCCAGACAGCGTCATCAGGGGAGTCTGTGTCAGTGACAGCAGAAAAGTGTCATACTCTGCCCTTCACACGAAGCATCCCACATATTCAATGTATTGTTAGTCACAGACTCTCACCCGGGTCAGGCCGAGCTGTTGAGTCTTCTGCTTCTTCCTGGGTCTGTCAGCAGGTTCTTCCACCTCGTCTGCCTCATCTGTGGGAACTGACAGCAGAAGACAAAGGGGTCACTGGACATTTACTTTTGGCTCAGTGATGCTTAGGACTCCTTCAATCACTCTGGGAACCTACCTGCTGACCATATTTTCAACATTTTGTCCCAGGAGCCACTGCAGAACTTAAAGGAAGCAGCACAGCCATTAGAGACATGACTTATTGCCCATTTTGACTTTTCATTCCTTTCAACTTTACCTTTGAGGCAGTGGGGTCTGTGGCGACAGTGTCAACGCTCCCAGTGTGTCCCCGACAGCAGTGTCTGGCTTTCACCTTGTTCTTCTCCGAGTTCCACTCCCACATCAGGATGGTTTGGTCCATAGAGGATGTCAGAAGCAGAGAGGTCAAACCATCTGCCAGGAGAGCACCCACAGAGAACTTTTAGGAAATGTTACAACATTGAATACACAGAATTCTGTCCCACTCACCTCTTTTGACCCAGGCTACATCTTTGACTACGTCTGTGTGTCCTGCCACCGTCGTCATAGCCTTGCCTTCCACAGACCAGATCCTGGCTGTCTTGTCATACGAGCCTGTTAGGATCCTGCATAAACATGAGAGACAGGATATTATCATCACATACAGCATACATGGCTCTGTGATGTCTGTCATCTCACCATTCAGCATCTGCATGGAGGGAGCTAATCCAGTCATCATGCATGATACACTCCTCAGGTTCTGGTGCTGTGATCCGCTCCACATACTCGATCTCCACCACTTCTTCCTGAAACATAGACATACAATAATGGTCTGGTGCATGTGTGTTAATAGAACATCTGTTGTGGTTGGGAGGGGCAGTCTTACTGTTGATATGCCTTCTGTGTCCATGTGAAAGGACAGTGACGTCCGCAGGAACTGACCCTTGACCAGGAAGTCAAAATCCACCTTGTTGTGGGAGGCTGTGAAAATACAAACACATTAGTATTCAACATGTTATGTAATAAATTGCGTGTGTTTACATGTTGTTTGTAAGCCCTATTCCACATTGTAGCGATAGAATTGTCTTCCATGGTGTGAATGACGTCTGATCTTACCATTGCGGGCCAACAGCAGCTTGTTGATGACGTTGCTGAGGTCTTCCACCTCAGAGGCAGCAGGGATGGAGAAGGGGACATCATCCACAGCAAACCTGCACACGAGAAACCAGAGGTTGTGAGCGCTAATCTCCCCAATCAAACATAATCCCGACATCGGCACCTAGCATGGGATGCTATGCTGGTGTTGTAGAACGTAGCAAGGCGAACAAACAAGCTAAAAACATTAGCAGCTGGCTGTGGACAGAGATCAGAAGCTAAATCCCAGCTAGTTAGCCAGCATGCTAACCCTTCTAATAATTTGGTCTGAACGGAACGTCGCTCACCTCTTGTCCTTTGTGAAGAACCTCGCTTGTAGCTGCGACATTTTTCCCCCTTGTGTTTTTCTCGAATGATCCAGAGACTCGCGTGTTTCTCAATGTCAACCAGCTCCTCAGGAACACCTCTGTCTGTCGAGCAGCTCAGCCATGTGCTGAGGAGCCAGGCGCTGCAGCAGAGCACAGATAGCCAATCGACCAGATCGACGCTCCTCCAGCAATGCCTGCCGATAGTCTATGATACTGGCACCTATTATTAAAACATTCTATTTTTGTTTTCACTTATTAAAAATTTAAAGAGAATCATCAAAATCGCGTTCTATTTTCATCAAGGTAATACGTGTGCATATTGCACATATTAATTGCTCTATTTCACCAGCCTAAGGCACAGCCTCAATAGTAAAACAGTGTATTGTATTTACTATTTATAACCTATGGTTTGATTACTTAATTTTCTATTATTGATGAACAGTGAATGTCTTCTTTATGGTTCACAAATCAGGGTTGGTAACTTCAGGGACTGGGAACTCACCATCAATACAACATTGTATTCTAAATGACAAGAGATTATTCAACCAAACCACAGAATTACAGCAAAGATGTTTTATTTTCCCAGGGCAGATGTCCACTCTCGGACAATAAAAAGATTTGTCACCTGAAAATTGAGAAATGTCTCCAGCTCATAGCGTTTCATGTCTGATACAGATGTGTTCACAAATAAAAAAACAACATAAAACAAAAGAGGTTACAAACGCATTCATCTTTAAAAGAAAAAAAGATTTACATGTTCTCACTTTATGACTGGACATGATGGGATTTATTCAGTTCTTATAGGTTAATTATCTTTGTGAAGAAACCAATCAGTTCAAATGATAAAAATGAAATACATTTCAACTTAAGTGGCATAAAAACTAACTATATATACACAGTATTAATTGTTCTCAGTCATCTCCTTCCTCTTCCACCTTCTTTTTCTTCTTCTTTTTCTTCTTTTCTGTCCACTGGAGAGGGAGAAAGGGTGAATGATTAAAAAAATATTTTTCAATAAAAACAACCCCGATTTTTAATGAACCATCTCTAAAATATTTTCACCTCTGCTACTGCTACCTCCTCCTCCTCTTCCTTTGGCTCCTCTGCTCCAGTGTCTGCTTTCTTGTCCTTCTTTTTCTTCTTCTTCTTGGGAGGCTCCTCTGCTGCTGCTGTTTCTGCTTCTTCTAAGATACAAAACATTTTGGAGTCAAAACACCTTTTAGAATCCTGAAACGCATGCTGATATGGAGACCAAAGGCCAGCTTCACCCACCTTTCACAACTGCCTCCTTTTTGGCCTTTTTGGATTTGGCCACAGGCGTTTTAGGCTCTTCAGCCTCGGCCTCCTCTACCTCTTCAAACTTCCTCTTCTTTGAAGTGGAGGGTATAGTCGAATCGCCAGACGGATCATACATTCTAACTTCACTGTAAAGAGACAAACATGTTTTAAGCAATCTAAAAATGTGAAAATACAGGATAGAATTATTGTGGGTAATTATTATTTGTGACTATTCACCTCTTGTGCTGGTATTTGTCTGCCTTTGCCATAGCCTTGCCTGTTCCACTGATTCTTCGGATCTGAAAAGAAATGGTGCAGGAAACAAGATGTTAAAATCAGATCCAAGGACAGATGCAACTCAATCTTGGTTACAGTACGAATATGAAAATTATTTTTGTTTTACTTACTCCTTTCTCTTCCAGCTGCCTCAGTCTGGCCTCCAGCTTAGCACGGTTCTCTACTCCCATTTCTGCATTTGTGTCCTCTCCCAGGGCATCATAGCGAATCGCCAGGGCCGCTTTAGCTGCCAGCATTCTGGAGATCTAGTCAGAAAAGTTTATCAGTTTATCTCCTCACCCTCAGACAAGGGCCACAAGTCCTTATTCAGTTTAGTGTTTTTCTGTAACTCACCTTGCCCTTGTTCTTGGCAGTGGTCTGGCCCACTAGAGAGGCATGGTAAATGAGACCATACTTGGGTGTGTCTTTACGCGTCTTCAGGGCTCTGAATAGAGCCTTCTCTGCTCCCAGGATCTGCACTGTGGAGGCTGGATGCTTTGCCAAGTTCAGTAGGGAACCTTGGTAGAGAAAATTGCAACAAGGCAGATGTGTAAAGCGCTGATGCTCTCACGTATACAGGCACACAGAGCATTATCAGGCAAGCTCAGATGAGGTAGTGACTTAAAAGCATCAGTTGCTATCAGGAAAGTGACTTTATGTCATCATCATCATTGCTTGCTTGCTTGCTTCTAATATACAGTAGTGATTCCCAGTGACTTACCAGCATGCGAGATGAGACGGGCACCAACCAGCTCACCCACCATTACAGTCAAGTTGGGTGCGATCGCCATCATTCGGTTCTTGAGGTAGTCGTACAGCTGTGTACGATAATCTGAAATCTCAATCACCTGAGGGGGGATAAATGAGAAACAATCAGATCAGTGAGAGAGGCCGGTCCAGTGGTGAAGAGGGGGTTGTGGCTCTAGATAGTTCAGATGAGGTAGTGACTGAAAACCCACATGGGATTGTTTCAGGTGAAAGACAACTGTCGTCATCATCACAACTGTCACTAGAGCTTAACATGAAGTTAATAAAATGAGGACACACACCTGATCACAAAGGTGCCGTATGTTGCCGATGTCCTGTTCTGACACTTCAGTACCCATGGAGATCTCAGCAGCCAGTTTGACCTCGGCCTCGATTTCCTCTGGGAGAATGTCTGACAGGTCAGAGCCGGCCACGTTGGTACGATCACCTGCAAACACATCAAAACAAGGGATTAATACCTGAATAATAATAACTAATGATATGTTAGTAATGGCAACCAGTTACCAATTTTGTGGACTGCTTTGCAGTAAGCCAAGTTGTCTGTGATGACCTTCCCCAGCTCAGGGAAGTGCCAGCCGTACCACTCTCTGCAACGCATGATGTAATTGTTGAGCTCTTTATCCAGGTCATCCAGGAGAGCTGGAGACAAAGAAAGTCAGAGTTCACGCACACAGTCTGGGCCCTCACTGCAGATTAAACTTTTATGCAAAAATTAGAAAATGTCACTTACAAATGGCCTGGACAATCATAGTATCCACTTTGTCTGGGCTGAACTTCAGCTTGTAGCGCGACAAACTAAAAACAGAAGAATAAAATCACTGATGAGTTCCTGACAATTTCCAAATGTTCTAAATTACAGGGAAGCCAGTTGCCTCAGTGGTAGTGACGAATGCTGACAAGAATCTACAGGGTTATATCAGGCAGCAAGTGTAATCATAGGCAGCAGTTGTGTTAACATAGCATTGCATGTGAGTACCAACCTATGGGCCAACCCCAGAGACATGGCACTGATCTCTCTGGGAGGAAGTCCAGTGACAAGAGCCTCGATCTGGCTCCTGATGCATCTCATGAGTTCAGCCACAGCAGGGCTGTGGACACAGCTCAAGTCCAGCTTCTCCTGTAAACCACAGCCTGTTAGAAACTCAAGAGTGCAAACCATGCTTCATTCATGAATAGAATTTTAATGTGACGTCACTTACTTTTATAACTCCACCTAGCTTTGCATCGCTGATTGCAAGCTGTTCGTGTGCCTCCTTGGCCACCACCTTCTTCAGCACTTTCTTCAAACTCTTGCCAATTTTTCCCTCAACAAGGGCAGTGACGGCTGAGTGGGAGAGTTTAAGGACACTGCATCACAGACTGGGACAGCTCCATGAACCAGTTCAAAAGACTACTATCAGCCCAGTATGTCTTTTTAGATAATGTGGTCTCAGTGGTAGTGACGAATACTGTGACATTCCTCATGTTTTCATCAGACACAGAAATACATCACAGACCACAGATCTCATGTGCAGGTGAATGTAATGCACAGTGACACCATATGCCGTTACCTGCCAAGGCCTCTGTTGTGTCCTGAAACTTCTCAAAGTGCTTCAGTTTCACACTGGCAGGGACAAACACAATGAGAGAGAGAGAGAGAGAGAGAGAGGTCATGACCTGTGAAGAATGCTCATATAAAGCTTTTAATGTGATGTGTATGCACTTTAAGCTGCTACTCACATTTTATTTGCCTTCTCGGGAGTTTCAAACTCCTTGTACAGGCTGTCGACCTGCTGCAGCTTGGTTTCATCGAGGACCTAGAAAATAACAACACGTTAAATTCAGTGCCATTGATTTTTAAGTTTGCTTGCTGCACAAATCAGCAAATGTCTAAAAAAGGGGGACTAATGCCAATCTCACTGTTATGTTTAATCATAGCTTCATCAATAACATCTGTGAGTGTGGATACTGTTTTGTGAGCAGAAGTTGCCCTCAGTGTGCACACGTGGTTGCAAGGCCCACATTGAGGCTAACTCGCTTAATGCTAGCCTGTGAGTTAGCGCAGACACTTAAGCAAGTAAAACAACTTCGATCGGCACATTAACGCACCTAACACATTAAGACTAGTTCATTCATTTCACTGATCATTCAACAACAATGAAACCAACAAGTGTGTGCCTGAGGTTACTAGCAGCGAGGCTAAGTCAAGCTAGCTAAAGTAGCTACTGCGTGTAAAGAACCGCTTTGACTGTGAGAAAATACAAAACAAACCTTGAAGATCGCATAGCCAGCGGCTGTTTCAAATAACACGAGCATCTTGGCAGCAGCTCGGTTATCTTTCCGACACCTTTAACGTATTCTCTGCGCAGGAAACTTCCACGGTCTCCACTCGCCACGCTGCTGCTCCCACTCCGCTTGTAACACACGCGGTGAAATGCGGCACCGGAAGTTGCAGGGTTGCCAGCATGGATTGTAGGTTGCCAGTTACATAAACACACATCCCCCGAAATCAGACGTGATCGTGGATGGAAAGATATTCGTGCCATTTTTTAAAACACTTTTTGAAATTATTTATTAATCTGATATAACTGAATTAAAAACAATTCATGTGTTTAAGACATACAAAAATCCACGTTTTTACCGAGTCTTTAAAATCTTTTAAAATCTAAAAAATAAAACACTTTTAAAATCACGATCTTGAAGGTTCTTGCTCTAATTATTAATCCCCTCCACGTTTTAAAATTCATTATTTTAAATTTTGACTTCGGGCTGGGATCTTAAACGTCAGTGTTTTGGTCGACGGCCGATGACGCCCGATGACGCTATCACTAACGGACGGTGTTGTCATTGGTGAAATGTGGAGGAGCTGTTGTTTCTTTTTATTTCTTTCGGTCTAACTGCTTCGTACCGCTAAATCGACGGAATCTGGATTAAAATGTAAGAGCTGCCACACACTGGCGGATTTTAGATGCATGATACGGGAACAAGGCCAGCGAGGTTTTCCGTCCTGAGCAGGATTTCACATGTTATAGCCACGGTCGCTTCCCATGCTAAAGCGAATCTAAGACATTCATGTGTCAACTTATAATTTGTGCGTTTTCAGGGCCGACTACTGGAAGTCCCAGCCCAGGAAGTTCTGCCAGTACTGCAAGTGCTGGATTGCGGACAACAAGCCTGTGAGTCGGCTGAAATATGTTGGTCCTGTTTTACTGCACAAATCCAGCAGATTGATGCTAATGCCTGTTTGTTTTTTGCGCTGCAGAGCGTCGAGTTCCACGAGAGAGGGAAGAATCACAAAGAGAATGTGGCTGCCAAAATTACGGAGGTATTCACCTTAATGTCTGTCTCTATTTAAATGAACTGAATACTCAAGGAGTAAAAAAAAAGTTTCTGTCTACTTGTGTGTATTTAAAAGAGACACTTTATTCAGGCAGTGTGCTATTGAAGAAATAGAGCATAATAACGTATATAGTGAAGAAAATATGAGGGGAAACAATACACAGTTATTAAAAGGAAACATATACAAGTTGTAATGTCCCTTAGTTCCATGTGCTGCCCAGATATTTATCATCATTATTATTGTCATCATTTAACTTTCATAACTTGGAAGAAACAGCAAATATACAACACCTCTGTTAAAAGTTGACCGATTTCCTTTCTGTTTATTCAGTCAAGTAAATAAATGGTACTGCATCTCTGAATTACACTGCAATAAAACACAAATACAAATATGCTGTATTCTCCCATGTGGGGTTTTGATATATTAACAGTATCAGACAACTTGCCCGTCTTGGCACGGCTCTCGGACTGGCAGAGGAGATAAGGTCCAGGCTCTCCTCTGATAGGCCATTTGCTGCCGTCACTCATATGTTCCTATCTTCCCTTACTGCAGATTAAAAAGAAGAGCATCCAGAAGTTGAAGCAGGAGGAGCGGATGTCTAAAGAATTTGCAGCGATGGAGGAGGCTGCGATGAAGGCATATGAGGAGGATCTGAAGATGATGGAAAGAGAGGCGGCAGGTAACGTACATTTATTGTGAAATAAGTGTCTAACTACGATGAGGAACTTATTTTTTTTAATCCTATTAATTCTTTTTATGTTAGGGTTAGGTCCACTACCTCCACCGACAACAACCACAACAGCTCCTCAGCCCAAACCTGTGGTCATATGTAAGACCAAAACACAGCACAAGAAGGAACAGAAAGCAAACAAGAAATCAACAAAGCAAAGAGAAACCAAGGTTTGGGTTGAAGGGCAGTCAGAAGATGGACACACTTATTATTACAACTCAGTAACTGGAGGTGAGGAAACTACTTTCACTACATTTCAATTTAAACTACACATTACTGCTGTGGAGGTTTTACTATGTTGTCTGACAGAATCTCGCTGGGAGAAACCTGAGGGTTTCCAGGGAGGTGCTTCAGTCTCTACATACCCTGGTCAGACTCAGGTGAATAATTAAATGTGCAGTTGAATAAATTCATTAATTTCAACTTTTTACCATACTCTGTTTAGAACATGTATGTATATGTAAATATTGTGTCTTTCCAGAGCTCTTCACACTGTCCTTGGATGGAAGCTCAGAGCCCCGATGGTTTCACATATTACTACAACACAGAGACTGGAGGTACAACATGTTTCTATCCATTTTTTTTGTTAATTTAATCCACTTCTTTGCTCCTTTATTCTCTCTGATATCCACATTCTTCCTCACCTCACAGAGTCTAGCTGGGAGAGACCGGCAGACTTTCCTTCCAGTGAGGCATCTGGGTCTGGATCCAGCATTGAGGAGAACCCGAAGGAGCCTTCCACCCCCCAGGCCAGTCCACTCACAGCAGAAGAGAGCTCCAATGAGTCACAGACGTTGAAGGAGGCAGAGGTCACTGAACCAGCCAGTCAACTGTCCAAAGTCCCGAAGATCAGCTTCCGGGTGAGCAGAGTCCTGGAAGAGAACAAAGTAAAGTCATTTAACTTCGGTCTGTAAAGATTCTATTTAAAAAATCCTTTGTGTTTGTTTTCAGAAAAGGAAAGCTGAGGCAAGTCCCTCAGAGAATCAGGAAGATAAAGCCAGTGAGGATTCTCCTAAAGATGAGATTAAAACTGAGGAGGTAGCCCAAAGCACAACAGCTGAGTCTGAGGAGAAGAAAGAGGACAAGAAGAGGAGAGAGGAGGAGGAGGAGAAGGAGAAGGAGAAGAATAGAAAGGAAGAGAGGATGAGAGAGTTGGTGGCAGCCCAAGCCAAAAAGCGAAAGAAGGCCAATCCATATGGAGTCTGGGAACAGATCCAGGAAGAGGAGGATCCATAGTAAGTAGAGGGGGAACCAGCTGAAACGTTGGAATACTTCTGCTCCTGGAACCGGTGGATTTGCTTTGACCCATTTGTCTTTCATTCCCCTCCAGTGCTGGCGTTGACTTACAGTTGCCTCAGGTGGAGGCGAGCACGGCCGGCGCTCCGGCCGACCTGCTGCCTGAGCCCAAACCCAAGTTCAAGGAACGTGTCATCACCTCCCTTGGGGACGAAGGTGGACCTTCTTCGTTCAGGAAAAGCAAAACACAGAATGGAAAATCCAGGAGCCTCCGACAGAGAGATAACGATGACTAACATGGCAGACGTTAGAGTTAGGATGCAGCGAATTTAAACTTAAAAACTTTTGATCTGTGAAGTCGTCATGCAAAATTTGTCCTGAAACACAAATGGTGGAACCCCGTTCTTCCTGTAATTTGGAAAAGAGCAGCTGTATCCATTCAGAGCAATTCAAAAACTTTCTTATAATTTCCATACCTGTATATTTTTTTACCTGTGTTAGTTATGTGAAGGCGGAAATATTGCAGTGCTCGCCAGTTAAAGTGATAAGGTAGAAAATGTGTTCCAAATAAATGATTGTCAATTTTCCATGTGAACGATTGATGAATGAATAATAAAACATTATTTACATAAAGAGGTCGATGACAGGAGATTCAGCTGGCGCACACACGCAGGGCAGGAATGCATCTGATGAGTGTGTGTGTATAAAGCTGATAGGTGGTTCCACCGCACCCTGACTGGCAGGGACCCATGAAGAGAATTTACTGACCATACAAAACTACTGACGCTCAGTTTAGACAGTTGTACTGAAGTAGAAGCTGGATGACTGATGTACTTTTGTATAGTCGTATTTAAATTTCAAATCTAAAAACATTTTAGCCCAACCAGTACACAACTATGACTCACTATGACATAAAATATATCATTTATTTTAAAAACAAATATCTATATTGCAATAATATTCATCAGTTACAATCTTTGCAATTTTAAAAAGCACTGACAGTAATATTTACTCATTAACTTAAATACAGGTACTACTCAAAAAATGAGAATATCCTGAAAAAGTGCATGCATTTCTGAAACTCAACTTTAAAGGTGAAATGTACATATTATATAGACAAATAGTATGCAAAACAATATATTTCAAGCTATTTATTTTGATTTTGCTGATTAGGACTTGCAGCTTCAGAAAACCTCAAATTCAAAAACTCAGAAAATTAGAATATGGCTTGAAATCAATAATAAAAAAAGGATTTTAAATACAAAAATGTCAGGCCTCTGAAAGTAAAATCTTGCATCTGTACTTAGTACTTGGTTGGGGCCCCTTTTGCATGAATAACTGCCTTAATCCGGCGTGCCATGGATGCTACCAGCTTGTGGCACATCTCAGGTGTTATGGAAGACCAACATGCGGCCTTGAGCTCTTCTTTATTCTTTGGTTTGTTCCCATTTAGCTTTCGCTTGACAATGCCCCGCAGATTTTCTATGGGGTTCAGGTCAGGTGAGTGTGAGGGCCAATTAAGTACAGTAATCCCATGGTTGTTGAACCAGGATTTTGTAGTTTTGGCAGTGTGGGCAGGTGCCAAGTCCTGCTGGAAGATGAAGTCAGCATCCCCATAAAGATGGTCTGCTGAAGCAAGCATGAGGTGCTCTAAAATGTCCTGGTAGACAGCTGCGTTTATGCTGGACTTAAAAAAGAGGTCCAACACCAGCAGCTGACATGGATCCCCAAGTCATCACAGACTGAGGAAACTTAACACTGGACTTCATGCATCTTACACTGTGCGCCTCTCTGGTCTTCCTCCAGACTCTGGGACCTTTGTTGCCAAATGAGTTGCTAAACTTGTTCTCATCAGAAAAGAGGACTTTGGACCACTGGGAAACAGTCCAGTCTTTCTTTTCTTTAGCCCAGCAGCCCACCTGCGGTCATCCCTCCGGCTTGTACACCGTTTTCTTCCACACTTCTGCCTTCCACTTAACTCTCCATTAATGTGCTTTGAGACAGCACTCTGAGAACAACCAGCTTCTTTTGCTATCACTTTTTGTGTCTTACCCAGCTTGTGCAGGGAGTCAATGATGGTTTTCTGCACAACTGTCAGGTCAACAGTCTTCCCCATGATTGTGAATTCTTCCAAACCAAACAAGACAGACTTTTTAAAGGCTCAGGACCCTTTTGCAGGTGTTTAGGATTACTTACCTGATGAGTGTGTGACACTTTGAGCCTACAATACTGAAGCTTTTCACAATATTCTAATCTGAGTTTTTGAATTTGAGGTTTCTGAAGCTGCAAGTCCTAATCAGCAAAATCAAAATTAATAGCTTGAAATATATTGTTTTGCATACTATTTGTCTATATAATATGTACATTTCACCTTTAAAGTTGAGTTTCAGAAATGCATGCACTTTTTCAGGATATTTTCATTTTTCGAGTAGTACCTGTACTGTACATTCTGACCACCTGACAGGGGGCTGGGTGTCAGTCTGCAGATTTTCCAGATTCTGTCAAACTGCTGCTCTCCACAATCTCCAGGAGCGCCTGCCTCTCCCTGTGTTCGTGCAGGTGAGCGATCAGGTCGTCGAGAGCCTCCCCTCCTCTCATGAACTCCTGCATGTGGAACAGAACCCGGAAAGTTTTGAAAAACAGACTTAACATTACTCAGACTAGCTGAAACTCGGTTAAAAATCTAACCTTAATCTCTCTGGCAACGTATCCAGTCCTGTGGTCAGTGACACGGTCCTGGTTGAAGTTGTAGGTGCGGATCCTCTCTGACTGAGAACGTGTGCCCACCTGAGGTCAGGAAAGTGAGCATGAAGTCGCAGCAAAAACCTGTGAATGTTGCCTTCATCCATCTGCTCACTCACCTGCTGCCTTCGTGCCGTGTCCCTCTGCTTCGTCTCTTTACCCATCATGCTCTGGTAAAGCCGGGCCCTCAGCACACGCATGGCAGTGTCTCTGTTTTGCAGCTGAGAGCGGGTCTGCTGACACTCAGCGCTGATGCCTGTTGGGAGGAAACAGAGGGCACAGCTGTGTCTGGGTGTTTTTAAATCCTAAGCTCTTGAAGCGGGTTGAGGACAAGTCAGGGTTGTTTCACCTGTGGGGAGATGAACGATTCGCACTGCGCTGTCGGTCGTGTTCACGCTCTGACCCCCGGCTCCCCTCGATCTGAACGTGTCAACTCGAAGATCCTTTGAATCGATGTGGACGTCGAACTGTGAACACCAAGGACACGTAATAATGACATACTTTCATGTGATGCTAATAAACAGAGGCTGCTGAGGGACTGATGAGGCTGACCTCCACCGGCTGAGGCAGGACGACCACAGCCATGGTTCCTGTGTGGATTCGCTGCATCCTGGAGGAAAGGCCGACCTCAGGGATCCTCTGCACCCGGTGTGTTCCCCCTTCATGTTTCAGATATCGGTACACGTTGTCCCCGGCTATTCTCACTGCAGCATGGTGCAGACCTGAGACACACAGTCAACTAATGTGAAACCTTTTCTGTCATGGTCCTCTCTAGAGAACAACAGAGAGGGCGGACGAAGGAAGAGGAGTTACCATGGTCAGCAGGCGTGTAGTTGTAGACCTCAAAGTCCCAGTTCTTATAACTGGCGAAACCCTCGTACATGTCGAACATTTCTCTGGTGAACTGCTGACAGATGTCACCTGAAATCACAGAACCGGAAGTGAAACAATTTTAATGCAGCTGTGTCCCATTCTTAATAAAACAACCTGCGTACCTCCTGTGGTTCGTCCTGACACCACCTCCAGCAGGACATCACTGGTGTCCAGAGGGTCACTGGGCACAAGAGCTTTAATCAACTGGAAAGAAAGAATCCACCAGTTAACTCTCTCTAACTCTATCTCCAACAAGTGTTTTCTCATCTTGCCTTTGTGTTCTTACATCGTCTCTTAAGCTCAAAATCTTGCTGGAGATTGCTGCTTCCTCCTCTTTCAACAGCTGCATCAGTTGTTCGTCTTCGTCCTCAGTGCTGAGCAACCCTGGGAAACACACCACGAACATTTATCTTACCCCCTGCACACAGATGCTCTGACACACTGAATTATCTACTAGAATAACGCGTGTGTACAGCTTGACATCCAGCATTAACACAGACACTGATGGAGGGTTGTGGTCTGTTTCTTTCTGTTCTTATTGTAAATAAATAAATAAATACATAAGAAGCACTGACCCTGCAGCAGTGCCTGAACCTCCTCCTGCTCCTTCAGGGCCTGTTCGATCCTCCCTTGTGTGTGAGCCAGAGGCAGCAGCTCCGTGTGTCTCCTCACCAGCTCCTTCCTGGCCGCCTCGTCCAGGTGAAGCTGCTGGAGCCTCTCCCCGAGCTGTCTGTGCTCGTCCACCCGCTGCTGCAGGTACCTCTGGACACCCCGCCGCTCGTACAGGTCCCCCGCTCTGCTGTGACACAGCCGTGTGCACGCCCGTGTCCTCCATCTTCCCTGGGCGCCTTCAAGGTGAACGACACGGCTGCAGCGCTCTAGCCAGCGACTGACAAGCATTGCACAACACTGACCGTGAAGAGAGCAACAGACCACGCGTGTAGTTCCTGTGTTTTCATCCCGGCTTCAGCCATTGGGGACACGAACCGGATGTACTACTTCTTCTATGATTAGTGGCGGCCGGGAAATAATCACATAGCTTCATTATCGCCACCTAGTGGGCTTATTGGGAGCAGTCACGTATATTTGAACTATTTTAACAAATACTAGGACTAGGGAATAAACCAGCTATGATACATAATGTGATTCTGACTCCCCGTGCTTTCTTCTTTTTTTATTTGACAATATTACTTAATTTAATAGCTAGGATTAATGTCCCCCTCCTAATATTTCTACAGGACAAGCTGGACAGAATGCGAGTGGACCCCTGCCTGGTTGCCTGGATTTCCGACTACCTCACTGACAGGCCACAGTATGTCAGGCTGAAGGACATCACGTCTGACACTGTGATCTGCAGCACTGGAGCACCGCAGGGTACGGTGCTGGCCCCTCTTCTCTTCACCCTGTACACCGCTGACTTCTGCTACAACTCGGAGCTGTGTCATATCCAGAAGTTTGCGGATGACACAGCCATCGTCGGGTGCATCAGGGATGGCAGAGAGGAGGAGTTTCGGAGCCTGGTGAGGGACCACGGGAACCACTTGCAGCTCAACCCCGAGAAGACCAAGGAGCTGGTCATTGACTTTGGGAGGTCTACTACAAGGTCACAACCAGTTCTGATTGAGGGAGTTGAGGTGCAGACCGTGGACTCATTCAAGTACCTTGGGCTGTGGTTGGACAGCAAACTGGACTGAACTGTTAACACAAACCACCTGTACAAGAAAGGACAGAGCAGGCTGTACTTCCTGAGGAGGCTGCACTCCTTCAATGTGTGCAATAAACTCCTGTGGATGTACTATCAGTCTGTGGTTGCCAGTGTCCTGTTCTACATCGTTGTGTGCTGGGGGGGCAGCACATCTAAGAAGGACAGCTCCAGACTGGACAAACTGATCAGGCGGGCCGGCTCTACGATCGGCATGAAACTGGACTCTCTGGAGACGGTGGCAGAGAAGAGGACTGTAGAAAAACTACTGGACATCATGGATGATGCCAGTCACCCTCTGCACTCCGCTATCAGTAGCCAGAGGAGCCTGTTTAGTGCCAGACTTCTACATCCCAAATGCAGGACAAACAGACTCAAAAACTCCTTTGTCCCACATGCCATCAGACTGTACAACTCCTCTTTGGGGGGAAGGGGGGGTACTGGGATGACAGGGGAGGAACAGCAATAAACCTGTGCATAAATAACTGTGCAATAAACCTCCAAAAGTGCAATATAACTTTTTCTTCACATCCCATAATATGGTCACTACTGCTTTATATCATCTATTTTATTGTTTTTTTTATTTTGATTATTTTATTGTTACTATTTTATTCTATTTTATTTTATTTAAATTCTGACTTGCTCTGTAAATTATGCTACTGGAACTCTAATTTTCCTGAAGGAACCCTCCTGAAGGAATCAATAAAGTTCTATCTATCTATCTATCTATCTATTTCCTGTGTCTGAGCATTCCTTGGACCAGTGTGGCCACACCAGTCAAAAACCTGAGGTCATAAGAAGTTACATACTTATGAAAATAACAGAAGTGATTTGGCCAACTGACAATAAATAAGACATAAGTAAATGTTTTTCATAAGCTGTGTACTCTGTGGTATGTCAGGGTGAAGCATGTGCTAACGTCCTGCAACTATTTGTCAGTGAAATACACAAGTACACCAGTGACGTGCAGTCAGGGGAGGCAGCTGAGGCACGGCCTCACCTGTCATCATGGAAAGAAAAAAATATAAAGTGAAAAAATATATTAAATGGTTATATCTATTCTGTAATGTGTACTTTAAAGTTATTTTCCATGTAACTTCACCATTTTTAGATGTTTTTTTCAAAATACTAAGAAGAGACGTGCGGTGAGGCAGCAGCCGGCTGAGCCTCACCATGGATTGCGCAATGCAGTGAGACGGTGTTGCTGTTGCTCTCTATGCCGCTATTAAATGTGAACTAAATTTCCATAGTTTAGCGGATGTATATTATATACAGTGGTTTTTAATCAACGTGTTTCTTGTGCTGAGCAATCATAAAACGCCTGCGAAGAGCCACTGGGTGAGGCACGCAGTTCTCCTGCCTCATGCTAGGGGGCGCTGGTGAGCCCAGGGATTCTTCTTACTACTCCGCGGCGGCAGAATAATAGAATTCAGTGCCTCACCAGCCATGAACCTCACCGCACGTCACTGAAGTACACAGTTTATTGTTATTCGCATTTCCACCACTCATGATCGGTGCAAACTGACCCCCAGCTCGGGACGGTTGACACTTTAGTCTGACATCTGAATAAATTAATAAAATAAAAAAAACCTCCAGGATCAACACAAAGCGAAAACAAAGATAAGCTAAGCTAGCACAACTGGAACTAACAACTTATTAAGACGCTACTTCCGGCTTATCAAAATTTTATTCATTTAGTTTCTTTTTAGTTTTGAATGAAACAACCATTTAATACTAACCGTTTCGTTTAAATTATATTTTGTTCAATTCAATAAATTCTGTAGAATCAGACATTATAGAATGGCGTTATGTTTGATTTATGTTTTATATATTATATATTTTTTTAAAGAAACTTACAATAAATAAAAACATTGATGAAGCCGGAAGTATCGTCTTGTAGCTTCCGGTCAACTTAGATTTAACTTTGTTTTCGTCAACATATGTACATAAGTATTTTTTTTTTTTTTATTTGTTCAGATGTCAGCAAGTCAGCAACTCTAACCTGGGTGGGGGTCAGGGTGCATCGATCATGAGTGGTGTAAAAGTGAATAATAATAAAATGTGTACTTTATAAATGTACTTGTTGCTCAGGGAGTTTGTGCGTTGAACATTGATTGAAATCCTCTTTTCCTTCGTGATGTGCAGTATATGTGTATACAACAGTGTTCATGAGAACCACATTAAAACAAAAGACTTTCCTGTACTGGCTTCTTCTCCCTCTCTTTGTTCTTTATTTATGAACACATTGTTTTCTTATCCTTATTTAAAACTGTAAAATACAAGAAAAAAAGTGGGGGAATATAGGGGAGGCAGGTTTTTCTGGCAATAAACTAGTGAAATCTCAGTCGGCATCTGAATTTTAAGAGAAAACTTGTAGGAAGAGAGGATAAAGGAAGATTTCACAGTGTATCAAAGGACTGTACAAAAAGTCACTCGTAGAAAAAGAGGAGGAGACGGACGTTTTCCGATCACATTCATCAAATTAATTATGGATTCTGCTTCAGAAAAATGAGTGTGTTCACATGCACACAGGTCATTTAGTGTTGTGTACGTGTTTGAAACCTTATCACAAGTGTTTCGCTCTACAGAAAAATACAGATTTGAAATCACCTGGGAAATATTATAGAGTGTAAAAGTAAAATCCTCCTTCCTGTAAACAGGGTGTTGATAAGTTTTGGCAGTTTGGCGAAGGAGAACTTTACAATGTGACGTGATGACGAGGGGAGGTGTCTGAGTGATGTGTGTGATGGTGTGATGACTGCGATATGATTCTGTGAAGAGGACGAGGAGTAGGGGGAGGAGGGACGAGGGAGTCGGCGCGTCAGTAAAGCTCCTTCCTGGAGCTCGGCAGTGAGTGGCTGGAGGAGCAGGTGGCGCTGCGGATCACCTCCATCCACCTGGAGACGAGAGGAGCTCAGTGAGGATGGGAAACGAACATCAGAACGACTGAATGCGTTGAAGGGCCGTACCTCTCAAACGTGTACTCGCTCTCCGATCGGAAGTAGTAGACGTGGGACTTGAAGTGGAGTTTGAAGACATAATCTTTGTGGATGTTCTCCGACTCGGACGGGACGGTGACGGAGTAGCCCAGTAGAGGGAGGCTGGCCAGCGGGTAGTCGTCCTGCAGGACAGAGACATTTCAAAATATTTCCCTGAAAGCGAATTCTGACACTACATAATTTCCTGTTGTCTCCTCTGAGCCTCCAACCTGATGCGACTTGTAGAAGAAGAGGCTGAAGTTGGTGAAGACCACCCAGAGCTTCTGCCAGCCGTTACTGTTCTTAAACTTCCTCAGCAGGTTCCCCGACAGCTGGTTCTGGAATATACAAAATGATTCCACACCAGAAATTATTGGAGGGGCCATGATGATCATGGGGACAGTAAGAAATTAACTGCAGCAGAGGACAGGACAGAAGGGGGAGTGATCAACCACACACTGCCGCACCTCCACAGCGACGCTGAAGTCCACCATGGACACGCTGGTGTTGCGGTGCCAGCAGACGTGCACGGTGGTGTTGCCACGGTGACCCTGGCGCTCCAGGGACGAGCGTGAGCCGCAGAGCTCCTCCTCCGACTCCTGCTCGGCCACGCCCTCCTCCGACAGTTCTGCGGAACAAGACTGTGGTTAATGGGGACGAGTGATACGAAGTAATCCTCCACAGATCCACAGAGATCAGAGTCTGACTTCCATCAAAGCTATAATTCAATATCAGAATTATGTCATGAGAAGAAGATAAATGTTATCATTAAGATGCTAATTAAACTGTATAACACGGGTGGACTGACTGTGGTCGGTGAGGCTCATGGAGAGCAGGTCGTCGCTGGGGACGCTGCTCTGCTCTGCCAGGTCGATCGCCATCCTGATGTCCTCCACCCAGCGCTCCATCTCCGATGCACAGCTGCAGGAGCAGACGGAAAAGATCAGAGTCGATAAGCCACAAGGAGTGTGTGTGTGTGTGTGTGTGTGTGTGTGTGTGTGTGTGTGTGTGTGTGTGTGTGCGTGTGCGTGTGCGTGCGCGTGTACCTGGCCGCCACCACCAGTGACTGGCGCTGTCCGAACAAAGTGAAGGAGTGAGGGACTCCCCACTCCTCCTCACTCTCTCTGATCTGCAGACACACAGATATTTACATATCACACTGACAAACTCAGTTCACCATCGTTAGCAGAAGAGAAGAAGATGGTACCGTCATGCCGTAAAGAGGCAGTTGGCCGTGCACTTTGAACTGATTGACCGGGGTCATTCCTCGACTGGTGTACACCAGGGAATCGCTGAACTGAGGGACAGAGACAAAGGGAAGGAATGAAGTGTCAGCTGCCATCATTGAATCAAAAGCTGCTGTGCGCGGTCACCGTGCGGTAGTACCAGGAAGAACATCCTCTGCTGGAGGCCCTTTCCTGAGAGCTTGCTGAGACAGCCGAGCCTGATGAACTCCTGGAAGTGGAGGAGGAGAAAACATTAGGGCCAGTCTTCCTCACAACACGGGAGTGTCCTCTCCCTGGTGAAATGGTCGCACCCTGCCGCGGACAGCGAGGTTGTCAATGCCGGTCAGGTCTTTCTTCAGCTCCAGGAGCTTCTGGAAGTTCTCCATCTTCATCATGGTGCCTTGAAGCTGCAGCACCATCTCACTGATGTCAGCCAGGGCCGCTGAGAGGACGACAAGGGCAGAGATGCTGAGGGGAACCAAAAAGTAAACAGACGCTCCTCGTCCTCCTCCTCATGTCCCGTACCTCGACAGTCCCTGAAGTCGTCGTGCGTGGGCGGGTAGTGCTTGCAGAGCCTCTCCAGGATGAGCTTGTAGTGCAGCAGGCGGTGGAGCGGTCGCAGCAGGAAGATGTTGAAGGGCAGGTAGCAGACCCTCTGCTGCTCGAAGTCTCGACATAGAGTCTCCACTTTCCGACTGGACCTGAGGAGAGTCGCAGGGAAACTTTACTTTCCTCCAGCAGCAGCCACTGACGTGTGCACGATCCCAGCTGCTCCTCTCTCACCTGCAGGCTCGTTCCAGTTCAACCAGACACTCTGAGTGTTTCTGCAGGTGGACACTCAAGTGCTGCACGTGAAGAAGAGACAGCACAGAGTTTAGGGACCCTGGAATCCTGAGCTCACACACAGATAAAGTGGAACAGTTACCCTGAGACCCTGAATGTTCTTCAGCAGAATGTCACCGATCCTCTGATAGTCGCCCTTGATGTGCGCGTTGGAGCGACCCTCCCTGTGGAAACACAGATAACATTTCAGTGGCATGTATTGACCAGCAGGTGTCAGGCCACAGCAACTGGAAACTCTGATTCTCCTCCAGTAAGTTACGTGTGCACTGGCTCCCATGCAGTGACGTCACATGAACACAGCAGACCTCAGTTCTTCCACGTCCGAACGTTTTCTAAAATCTGAATTTTAATGGCAATTCTACATTTTGATTCAAATCTCATCCCTGCACGTGAACCCAGACGGCGTGCTGCTGAGGACACTGACCACTGAGCCAGCCGTTGCTCCACCTCTTTGAGGAACCCCTGGTGAAACCTGTGGATGGGGTCGTAGTTGGCGGAGATCAGGTTCTGAACGGGGTCGGGGAACGCCTCGTCTTTGGCCACGGAGCTCTGGAAGGACTGTGATGGACATGGACACACACACGCAGAGGGAGGAGGACAGACAGTCAGCGAGGGATCTGATCCGAGAGCACGTTGCACCACAACCCCTGACACAGAGGTGTGAGAGCCCCTCACCCCCAGCCAGAGCAAATCACCATGCGGGGCCGACAGACGGCCGCCCTGCTGTTTCAAGAGGAGGGAGGGAGGCAGGGAAGGGTGTGGGAGCTCAGTGCCAGCCAAAGAAAATATTTAAGAGGTTTGAAAAAAATGCCAGCGCACGCCTCCCCTCCACATCAAAGAGAGTGGAAACTGGACTGTTGCGAAGGAAAACAGTGGAGACGCAGAGAGCGGGTGAGGTTTCTCCTCTTCGTGGTCGACGCTGAGGTCAGACGTCACGCTCAACAGCTTCATCGTGAGATGACGCAGGCAGGTGCCTCAAAGAGACAGGAGGCATCACAGTCAGCTGCACTCTTCCCTTTTTTTGTGGTTCAACTTGTGAACCGAAGAGGCTGGAGCTACTGGTCTATTTAGACCAAAAGAACAAAGGGCCACACTTGCTGGAGGAAGAGCTGAATATCATTTTAAAATGAAAAGCTCTCGAGGTTGGTCCAAACTAAACGCACGTGAAGCCAACTCTTCAGGGCGGGAATAAAAAGCAGATGAATAACACATTCGAATATTCATGTCACATGGAAGACTGGAGCGGCTATTTTCAATTTCCTGATATTTCACCTGGAAAAACAAAAGAATTCAAAACGATTCCAGACGCAGAATCACAAAAAAGCTAAATGTGGACTCGCTGTACACACACGACTCACTAATCACAGTCCTCACCTCCGTGACAACCTGCAGGTCTTTGAGGTAGGTCCGCTCCGTGGTCAGCAGTTCTTTGGCAATGAAGTAGGCCTTGTCTGTGGGAAACTTCTGGACACAAACGGAAAGATGAGACAGAGCCGTCCATCAATCAATCACTCTGCCCTCTATTCTTGTGCCCACCTTCCTCCTGGCCTCCTCCTCCTCCTCGTTGCGGACATATCCGGCCTCGGTGAGCAGCGGGCTGGTGAGCGGCGATATCTGCTGTCCCTCTGCGATCTGAGCCGGGCCCAGGACGCCGGTGCTGCCCAGCTCCTGTCCATTCACAGAGCCGTTGGCGACCAGGCGGGGACTTCCCAGCGGCGAGTCGTCTGGGGCGGGACTTCCTGTGGGAGAAAGACGTGGAAAAGGGAGGAAAATGAGGATGGGAAGACAAAAGAGTGAGACAAGATGGCAGGAGAGGACAAGGGATGGTCTGATTGTAGATTCTAGTCAGAGGATATCAAAGCTGAGCTCATAGCTGTGTCTTCACAGTGAAGACACAAGGACAGAAACTACTCATGTCAGGTTAGTAAGAGCCTCTGCTTCACACTGAAGGTGTTCAACAGTGCAGCTAAAATGAAACGTTTTCTAGCAGGAGTCTGGTCTGACTACATCATCTGGAGAAGCAGAATCAAAACTGTTCACTACAGAGCGGCTACAGAGGTTCGACTACAGGTTGTGACTTTATACTTGCCCGGGTGCAAAGCATCCAAAGAGTCCACTGTTACACACCAAAACCATGGCAACCACTGAGTGCAGATCTGTGAACTCACCACCACAGACAACAACGAGTAACAACTAGCGGGACACAGACAAGACGGGCGAACAGGAAACACAACACTACTCTACAGTCTAGCTACCACGTCACAGAACACAAGGGGGTGGGTTCGGGGGTCGAGGGTCAGCAGGGGTCGTCCCCTCCACAGAAAATACTGGACTCCCGTTTTCTTGGAACATACAAGGTCATATTTTATTGACACTAGCACACAATCAGTTACAGTGTTGAAAAAGAGGAGGGGTGAAGGGAGAGGGAAACAAAAAGCTTGTGCAGGAATACAGAGTGTTACAAGAGTGGTAGAACCAGAGAGAGCCGGCGCGCCCTCGTGCCGCACAGTGCGTGAAGGAGGAAGACAACGGGACAGAAAGACTTTCTTGGCAGGTCTTCAGCTAATGTGGCAGCAGGCTGAGCTGGGCACGTGCACTGTTCATCAGGATCTCAAGCTATTAGAGATGATGCCGCTCAACGAGCACTGCGTGCTGCAGCGATGCCGTGCACCATGGGAAATCAAGCAAATACAAGACGTGCAAACTGAAGCTGCCGCCAATCTGCAAACCAGCAAAATCAGAAGATCAGCCACAAAGACGATTTATCCCTCAGAAAGAAAATGTGAGCAGGAAGAAGCTCAGATGAGATGCTTGACTCATTTCAAGGAAACTGACTTGTTAGAGTCAATCTAGTCAACTTGGGCTCAGACTGAATCCCATTCGCAATAAAAATTAAATTAAAATTAGAGATAAAGATTACAACAAGCCTGAATGGGAGTGCTGGTAGGGGACAGGCAGGGGAGGGGGCACAAGGTGGACTCAACTCCAGCGCTCAGGTGCATGTGTGTCCATCTTCTAACAATACTCAGACTTTCACATCCTGCAAAATCTCCCAAAGATCAATATCTCCTTTTTTTTTTTTAAACTTGCATTTGCTTTAAGCTTCACTTGACTTGGGTCTGTCGTCTGCAACCTCCTCCTCGTGTTGTAAGAGCACTGGGGTTGAGTCGGCCCTGTTTCCCAATTGTGCACCATGAGAAATAAAAACGGGGCTGTAGAAACAAATGGTTTCTGCACATTTAAAAGAAAAAGACAGGATATCATCTCACTGCGCTGGAACCATTCCTGAGCCCCATGACAGAAACAGCAAGTGGAAAATTAAAAGCAGAAGAACAGAAAAGCAGGGAGCTGGCTGGTCGTGTTAACATGCACCCAGAGTACAGAAAAAAACAGTGAGGACAGTGTTTCACCCAGAACACATGCTTGAAATCGACACATTTACAAAGCATGAACATCGTGTTTCAGGAAGAAGCAGAAGCTCTGAGGACGGAGAAGGTGCAGAGGACGGAAGAGTTCAGTCAGCCCATCGCTGGAACCCACAGGTTTGAGACATCAGAGTGTGTGTGTGTGTGTGTGTGTGTGTGTGTGTGTGTGTGTGTGTGTGAGTTGTAGTGAGCAGACAGCCAGCAACTGACAGTGACAGAGCGTCAATACACAGCATCAGGCATCCAGAGAAGATGACAGTGAGTTTAGTTGTTGTCGTTGTGTTGCGGGTGTCGTGCACGCCAAGTGCCAAGCCAAACAGAGCGCACAGCTGGACGTGGTCACGATGGTGGACGGCAGTTGTTGGTGAAGTGTGTTGAAGAAAGAAAAAGGATGACAGGAAGAAATGACGACAGCGGATACGTCAAAAATACAGATATAAATGTATAAATCTATTCAAAGTCTTGCTCTTCCACAGAGAGCGCTCTACCACAAACACCCGATTAGACAGACGGGCGGACGATCCAATGAAAGCATGAAAAAGTGCTCCAAAGACTTCAACCCAATAAGAAGGCATTACCAACCATTACATTCTCCTACCAGCATCGTCTAAATACAATCCATCCTCTAGCAGGAACTACAGGACTCAAACACTTCAAGGGAAATATCAGACCGCTCCGCCCACTAAAACCCCTGGACAGGCTCCAGCCAGTTTTCTCACAAGACGACAGTCAACTAATTCCAATTCTACAGGAAACGCTACATTAGAGAACCACAAACGGAGGAAACAGCGTTTCTACATTTCAACAGCTTTTCAGAACAAGTTATGAAGCGTCACATTTCACCAAGACACCACCGAGGAATCTATTCTACTATTCTACTATCACCTCTGCTCATTTACACTCGGGTACTTCCTCCTAAATGGATTATCAGTGCTATTTAATGATTACAGAACAACAGGCGTCCCCGTTCACCTACACAGTCTCTAAGTCATGGCACATTGTGAGGAAGGTGTTCTTTAAACTGCCACAAAGTTCAACAGAAGCTTCCTAAAGGGCTCGTACTGAAAATTACAAAAATGCAGAGGACTGGAAGTTTTACAAATATCGGATGTGTCAAAAACTCGAAAAATATGTTAAAGTATTCGCTTATAAAAGTGTACCAGAGGAAATCTAGTGTAAAAAGGTGAACTAGGACTTCCATTTTAAGATTTAAAGATGTGGAGAGTGGAGAGTTAAAAAAGTTGATTATCTGTATAATATTTAATAATTAGAATTATGACTCCTACATAACAGGATTATATTTGTTTTGCATAATAACGTATGATTCGAGAATCTGCCTCAGCAGCTAAAGACACGCCCGCCGATATCTTCTTCATTAAAGCGGTAACATGCGTCCTCCTCCCCCTCCCCCTCCAGCTGCAGAGTCCCGAAGGAGAACTTGCCGCGAGGCAGCGGCGGCACCACGTTCGAGTTGACCGAATTGCGGGAGCTGACGGCAGCCGGGTTGCCGTACATTAACGGCTGGCTGTAAGCGCTGCTGCCAGTGTCTGACTCTGTGTCGCTGGTGTCCGTGCCGCTGCTGGTGGAGCCGTCGATCATCTGCACCGGTTGGTTCAGATTGTTGGTTGTGGGCTTTCCCTGGCGCCCAAACAACCGCTGCACCGTGCTGGACCGCGCCTGACCCGGCACCAATAGGTTACTCGTGTGGTTGCCGTTGGTTATGATCATCTTACGCTCCATCGGGGCAGAGCAAGGGGCTTGGGCATGCAGGCCGGGCCGGTGAGGGTCCCGGAGGTGCATGGGAGTGGACGTGAGCTGGCTAAGAATGAACGGATCGGTATCAGAGCGATTCCGCATGTTGTTGTTGCTGTAGAGTTTGGACAGATGTGGTGGCGTGCGGTTTGAGGTGATCGGGGAGTAGCTGCCGTAGTGGTTTGGTGGGTGGGACGACAGCGGGACAGTGGGCACTTCTGTGGTTACCGTGCCGGGACGTTTACTGAAAAGATGGACGCCGTCATCCCAGCGCGAGCCGGAGCGCAGCGGACCGCCGTGACCGTTTGTCATCTCGGCGTGACTGAACGAGCCGGTGCGGTGGTGGAGGCTGCCGATCACCGGGCTGGAGCACTGACTCCGAGTACCGGACCCTAAAGGTCGACCTAACGCGGCCCCTCGCTTGTCTCGACCCTGAAAGATCTCATCCAGCAGCGTGCTGTGCAGTGGCAGACGGCCGTGAAACGAACCCCCATTGGATAAAATGTCGTCCTCTGTTGGCTCATGACTCCGATTCAATTTGTTCGACACTGGAGACTGATCGAGGTGACTTCTGTTACCCAGCATGCCCTGCTGCTGCTGCTGCATCAGCCCCTGGTGATTGGTGTGGTAGAACCCATTCACAACCCCAAACAAACTCCCAGCCTGCCCCTCGGTGCAACCGCTACCCCCGCCCTTATTGTTATGACATGCTGCCGGCTCGTCCTCATTGCTGTCGTTTGCGTTGCTGTGGCCCCTGGCGGCCCTGTGGGTCTTTGTCACATCACATTCGCTGTCTATGTCGCTGCAGTCTATGTAAGGTATAGAGGAGCTGCTGCCTTTGTTTGTCCTGCAGGATGGACCTGGGTTGAGGAGGTGCTGGTCCGGTGCTGATCCCGCGCCATTGTGGTTCCGTCTGGACTGAATGGGGTCCGAGCCAGGAGCCTGGACATCATGGAACCCGTTGGTCGAGGCTCCCACCGGCATCGGCTCGTCTGAACCGTTGGTCTCAGCTTGATGGCTCAATCGGGCTGAGTCGGGCTGGTCTGCTGACCCGGCAGACATGGCACTCTGCAAATGAGAAGGTTAGCGGAGGAAATGAGATAATGACGAGAAACTTAAGGTAAATAAAGGCTCAAGGGATACTAAATTGTGTGTTACCTCTTTTGGCACTTGTAATCTGAAGGAAGAAGACAGAGGGGACGTGCCGCTGTGGGACAGAACCTTACTGTGCTTCCTGAAAAGAGCAGAGGAGGAAGATGAGGTTTCTGCCAGAACAATTGAGGATGCTGGGCAGAGAGGGCAGAGGGGGCTTCACCTTTCAAAAGGAACTTTCTTCAGCTCTGAGTCTTTCACGTAATCGATGATCTGCTTCTGAGTCCGGCCGCTGCAGGAGCAAAGAGGAGAAACTAATTAGAGACAGGAGCAAACAAACAGGCGTCAGACCTCGTCTCCCGTTCCCAGCCTCTCCTGACCTGAAGCGGAAGGAGGACCCCCTGGTGAAGAGGATGGGCTTGGGTTTGGGCTTGGGCTCCTCGAAGAGCCTGAAGAAGGCGTGGTACTCGACGCTGATCTTCCAGAAGATCTTACAACAGTCCCTGCTGGCCATGGCGAACTCCAGTGTGTCGTGGTGTGCGTTCTGCTGCAGGACGCACGGGCAGATGTGAGCATGGGTGCAAGACTAGACAGACGTCTAGATCACCATTTAATGATAGAAGTCAAGAGAAGGGGGACGAGGGAAGGAGGTGTCATATTTACTCACAGCCGGGTCGGCTCGCAACTTAATTAGGAACCTTTTGCGTTTGAAGCTCAGCTTGCGAATCTTCGACCAGTTGAAGGCGTTGATCTTGGTGTAGCCCTGAAATAAAGAAGCGTTTTAGTGGATTTCATCCATATTTTTAACATTTATAATAATCCCATATACTAACATCAGTTTACCTGGAAGACCAGCACCCCGGTGTGTGCCACAGACAGGCTGAGCTTCGTCCCCTCTCTGTCCTTCGCCGGGTGCAGACGAACTCCATACATCTCCAACCGCCGGGCAATTTCCAGCAGCTGGTAGTCCGACTCCGCGGGAGTCTGCCCGCTGCAGAGGAGAGTGAGCGGTCAGTTCAGTGACCATTATTATTCACTGTGGCCCTATGCTTCATCGATATCCTTCACCACATCTTCACATCAACAGTGTGTGCGCCACACTTGAGACGGGACTCTTTCCAAGTTTTAATTCCAGCCTGTTCAAGAAAATAGAAACCATCAACAGTCTTGAAATACCCCACGGGATCAGATGTCAGTGCCCGCTGTGGGCGGAAAGAAAACTGCCACAATACAAGTTTGATTCCCGAGAAAAAAAGTCTGAAAATAGCTTCCTGTTTCCTGTATAAGCTGCTGAATTAGCCACTTCCTTCCTGCCTCAGCAGGGGTGCGCTGAGGGACTTGAGGAGAGAGGGAGCCCAGAGAGACAGGGTGTGTGTGTGTGTGTGTCCCAAGGGCACAGAGGGAGTGCCAAGTAGTTCATTTGTAGATAGCCACCTCTACGGGGGGGAGGGATTAAAGTGTGTGTGTGTGTGTGTGTGTGTCCACATGAGTTTCTGGGGTGTGTGTGTGTGAGCCGTTGTGGTTTAAGAGATAAACATCTCTGCAGGAGGGAGATGGATGGGCTGAGTGTAATGGTTTAATGTGTGTGTGTTTTAAAACAACGTCTCCTGACAACTCCAATCTCAACGAGGCCAGAACACCCCAGTCAGACAACAGCTTGGCTCCATATTGTTTTCTAAGCAGGGATAATCTTGACCTGCTACTTCAGGTAAACAGTGCCGCTGCTCTAACTGCTCATATGACCTCAATTCCTATTTCACCCCTGCAGAACACGTTTATCACAACCGGACACATTTCCTTATATTTAGGCATCTACACAACAG
Organism: Pseudorhombus dupliciocellatus; assembly: GCA_016785235.1. Classification (NCBI taxonomy): domain Eukaryota; kingdom Metazoa; phylum Chordata; class Actinopteri; order Pleuronectiformes; family Paralichthyidae; genus Pseudorhombus; species Pseudorhombus dupliciocellatus. The sequence goes on from JAFBJW010000070.1 coordinate 341,698, forward strand.
CGACTCACACATGCTTGCGGTGGCAGTCGGTGATCTTGTCTCTGATGGCGTCCTGGTCGGGAAGGTACTTATTGTGCAGGAGGTGCTGCCAGCTCTGGGTCTCATCGAAGTCTCCGATCTCCGCTGATGGAGGAGAAGAGAGAGGGGAGGAGGGGGGGAGTTCACAGAGGGGTGAGTATTCATTATTCATTTATTATGAGTCTTAAAAAAGAAGAGAGGAGAAGTGGTGTAATCTTAATCTCATATATGCTCCATCTCTCGTCCCCTGTACGCGCTGTGGGCTGATGAGTGCCCCCATCTGTTCCATAACAACCACCCGTAGCAGCAGCTGATGGTTTCCATGACAACTGAGCAATATCCTTCGAGTGTGCCGCGCTGCAGCAAGCACCTCCACACAGAAATTCTATTTCCTGCACACACTGAATGTTTGCTGGAGGTGAACACAGAAACAGCTGCCGTGCAGCGTTTACTACTCAAAAACATCACGTATAATGTTACCAGTTTTCCATGTTGGGGGGGATATTAATAATTTATGTCATGGATAACGGCTGAGGAATGAAGACAAAGAGCCAGGAGGGCGACATCCTCATCGTGGTTCCATGCTGGCAGGCATCTGTCCTGCTGGAACGGCCCAAGACCCTCCTCTTCTCATTATGGTCATTTTTTAAGTGTTTAACACAGACAGAGAGGTGGCTTTACGTTCCTATGATGCTGTTTGTTTTTATTATTTCTTCAGCTAAGTCGTCCACTTGTTTGTCACTGAGCTGCACTCACACTGAATGATGTGGGAGACTATGAGTGCGGCGCTGGTGTCGTTGCAGATGAGACGACCGCAGGCGAGGTCGCGTTTGATCTGCAGGGCGAACAGATACCTGGAGAACAGAAGACGGAGGCAGAGAGGAACAGAACAGAGAAAGTGAATAGACAGACAGTTCTGCACACACTGCTGATATCTGCATCTCAAAAACAATCCTTCTCTGTTAATCATTACAAAGTCTGCTTCTCATTGCATGGTCTGGAGCTCATGAGCACTTCACACCCACGTCTGAGGCGCCAGATCATGACGTTGCACTTTAACAGAGGCATCATAAAGCAGGGAGCTGTGCGGAGGCAGTGTGAAGACAGCCTACCTCAAAACCTGCTGATAATAAAAACTGTGACTCACACACGCCCACGTTACGCCACAATATTTCAATCCCTAATAAGATTAGAATGGGACAATATAAAGGCAGCCTGTTTACCAGCATCCCATTTTAATGAAAGCCAACGACAGGCTGATGGATTCCCAAACTAATCTATCCTCCAAAAATACAGAAGTAACTCCAACATGTAGAAGGGCCACAGATCCAGCTATGAAGTGGAGAGGCTGTTTACAAAGGTGTGGCTCTCTGTGTGCTGTGGAGACTCACCGAGTCAGCTCCTCCATGAGCTGTGTGTGGTCAGGAGGGAAGAACTTCACCACAAAACGGAGGATGGTGTTTTTAGGCCCTGAGGGAGGGAAATAATGGGATATGGGTGAGAAACCGAGGGGCGGGAGGAGGGCAAGTACAATTCAGAGAAACTGTTGTGTCGTACATTCCATCTCCAGCATCTGAAAAGATTTGAGTAGCTCTACTTACGTCTGAGCTGTTTCAACGTGGGCTTCAGCAGGTCCAGCCACACCTGAGGACGCAGTAGACAGACAGCATCACCACACTGATTCTTTATTTGAATTAGTCCTATAGATAGTGGAGGAGTCATTATCGCTTGTTTAATACACCTATAAAATCCCCCCAGCTCACAAACAAGATACAAACTTAGGGTGCAGAGCTTAGTGCATTTGTGGGCTGGGCCATCGATGTTGTCCTCCAGCCATGGTTTCCTTTATTATGCAAAGACAACAAAATATTGTAGACGCGGCCCCAGGCATCTGCGGCCAGCTGCTTCCATCACGAAAGATGTCGAGTCCAGGTGAAAGCTGTGACGTCTGAAATGGTCGTAACTCAGAGCCTCTGTGTGCTGCACGGAGCTCTGCCATTACATTATGTGGGACTAATCACAACCCTCGCGTGAAGCGGAGTGTGCACCCATGTCATTTAGGCTAAAGTTAACTTGTGGGAAAGTAAGAGGGAAACTTCACTGAGATTTTCCCGACCACACGGAGGAGAGAAAAATCCTCTGCATGTGCTGTGAAAACAGCTTGGATGCTAAATGTAGATCGGAGCAAGTCACAGCGTTTTAAATGTATCATTGACATGTTATTGGAATGGGCTACCTTCAGTGTTAATTGTACTTTTGTGCAAAATGTTCACTGTGTGTGAGCGCGTGCAGAGAGCCATACCGTCATCTTGCGCTGGTCCTGGTACTCCAGTCCAAAGTAGTCGCCCTCCGTCAGGTTGAGATGGACACAGACCAGGTCGAACAGCACTTTGCCTGGAGAACGTTGCTGGAGGAGAAGAAAAGAGGTGGAGAAAAACAAATTCAGTGAAGGTGAAGGTCACATTCAGACAGCTCATTGTGGAGGAATTTTGATTCAGCTTGATTGGTTTCCTTAGTGAAAGGAAACAAACAAATATCCCGATGGCATTTTTTCTAATGAGCATCCCCTGACCTGAAAAGCTGCTGGCCTTTTGACCTCAAGGCTTCAGGTTTGAGTCTAAGGAGTAGCTGGAGGCCCGGGCTCAGCTGGGGGTCATCAGAAACAATCACAATGCATGTGTGCTTCTGGGTATCATGGGACCCAGACGTGGAAGCAAACCCGAAATGAGCACGGAGCAATTTTCTCCGCGAAGCAGTGCCAACCCGTCAGTCTGCAGAGCTTCTGAGGAGATAGACCGTGCCATTACATTCAGCCGGTCGTTGTGAAGACACGCATTCCTGCCACTGACAGGCACACACAGGCCAAACACAGATCTGAGATCAGCGACAGACAAAATATACATTCTGTTTTGAGTCCTGAACATTGGATGGAAGCAGAGTTGAAGTTTCACTGTGGAGGCCACAGACACACGGAGGGATTGGTGAGCAGAAGGAATTAGGAGGAGGAGAGGGATCAGAGCAGCACAGGCCATGGTGTGAGCCAAGTCTGTCACCATCTGGCTACCGTGTGTGTGTGTGTCCATCTGTTTCTGAGTGGTTAAGACTGTCTGTAGGGACACACCCACATACTGTACTCAACCACCCACACACACACACTTTCAGGCTGCCCAGGCCTCTGGAAACAACCAATACCTCACTATTTCACGTCAGTTCATCTGTACACACACACACAAACTGACCGAAAGACAAGCTGAGTGACGTCTGGCTTGTGTGTCATGACAGAGACGCGTGACTGTCAGACACCACAAAGCTCGAGGATGGGATGAGATCCAGATCTGGGCCGTGAGCTGGTTAAATTGAGATTAAGAGGGGAGTGCTGGGAGAAAGGGGCTAGACGTTGAACACAGATTGAACAGGAGTAGAAAAAATAAATATAAATATGTGCGTACCCACAACGAGTCAAGAAAGGAGGGGTGTGACATTAAACTGCAATGAAGCAAAAAAAAAAAAAGGAGAAGTAAAGAATCTGTGTATTTTGGAAACAGCTCATCTTGCACAAAACACTGAGGCTGAATTCCAAGTATGTTTTAGGAAACGGCAATTTCCTTCAATATCAGCAAATCCGTCTCCGTTAAAGAGAGCGGGCCTGTGTGAATGCATTAGGGAGATATCCACTGTCACTCTGAGGTAATGTAAGACGGGGGAATGTCACTGAGGGACCAGGGGTGAAATTCTGAAATATCCAAACCAGTTATAATAACAGAAGGTTTGTGTGCCACATTCTTTGTTCCATGTAAGATGCCCGTGTCTGTAAAATATATATATGTATATATATTTCCATGGGGATCTATTTACATATATATAAACCATACCTAGCGTTATTGTCAATGGACAACTTCACTTCTTGAAGGCACTGACTGTGATAAGGGCAGACACGGACTGAATACTGCTGGTGGCTGGGGAGAATCTCTGAATGGGAAGTAGTTTCCTGTTAGATAATGTTTCAGTTATAGCCACGGCCTCAGGCAGAGGAGGGAACCGTCCTCATACTTCTGTCATCTCTAAAGAGGATATGATGATGGAACTCAGAATGGAACAGTCCAGCCGGTTCTCATGATCTGCTGTGATCTTGGCAGCAGATTCATCACAGGAAATGGACACTGGGTTGGGGTCAAACATGATATATATTTCTATATATATAGGTTTTATTTATGATGAGAATAGAAACAGAAATGGTGTCACACTTGCTGCTACAGGAATGAAGGGAAAGTGTTAATGACCACAGGGAAATCTCCCCAGCAAGGTTTACATTTTTAAAAGTTTGAGTGACTAAAAATAACCCCACTGTGTGAACGTTGAAATCTTTCGGCTGAACAGAGCAGATGAGGCCCCGCGGAGCCCGAACGGGTCTTTTCAGTTCAGATCACAATCGCTTCATTCAGCGGCTTCCATCAATGAGCCTTTCAGTGAAACATTAATCGACATGTCCACCCGCATGCAGACACACAATAAAGAGCCAGAAAAAGAATTTCCAGCGCCAGTTCCAGACAGTAAAAGCAACCTGCAAAGGCCAAGGTCGGATCCATAAAGGCAGGGTCCGGTTTCCCACAGCTGTCCTGTCGGGCCCTGCACCAAACGCAGTCCTTCTTTTTTTTATCTCAAGATAATTAGAAGGCCAGCAGTGAGCAGGGAGCCTGAATGACCGACTGTCCAGCAGTGGACTATGCCGGAATCTGGCTTGAAGATCTAAAAAGTAAAGGAGAATGAGCAGAGACTTTAAGACGACGTGGGAGAAGGACCATGAAACCATTTAAACCCATAGAAACCCTGTGTTCTTGCTCGTGACAAAGCTGAGTTTGGAAATGTGACAGTGATTTTAACCAGCGAGTGAGCGCCACATCAAAAACAAACAAATAAAGCCCGAGAGGTCCTTCCTGCAGCAGCAGCTGTATCAACTGCGTCCTCTTCCTGTTTACCTTCCATAACATGACTCATTCCCTGGACTGGAGTTCAGTGCCACAACAGATACCTCTCACACAGTCAGCTGCAACGCCTGACTTTATCAAACTCTTTTCTAACTCACTCAGTATTTTCCCTGGATCTTGCCCCGTATCACTCTTTCCCCTGTCTGGTGTCCGGCCTCCATTTGGGCTCTTTGCCTATCAGGGGAACTTGCCAGTAATCCGTCAGTGAGTCTGTTTACTCATCAGAGTGTGTCTCTGCCAAACCCACCCCCATCACAGTTGCACAGCAAAGTCGGCGAGCGCAAGTGCGCGCACACATGCACGCACACAAACACACACACACACACACTTCCTCCAGACGTCTCTCGTGCTGCAGTGTCTGTGTCCTGGAGGCCTGCAGCTGAGAAAATCTCCATATATTTCCCTCTATTTCTTTTTATTCCTTTATCTTTTAACTGCTTTCCTGAGGCTCCCTTTATGTCAGAGATGAAGAGTTAATGAAAATGCATAAATTACAGTAATAAACCACTCGAGGAAGTCAGTGGTTAATACCGCCTAGAGTGCAGCTGATGCAAGCGATCTATGGAATACCAAAAAAAAAGAAATGTTTTCAGAATTTAACATGTAATTTTATGAAAAAAGGCCACTGAGCTGGGAAGAACAACTGCAGACTACAATCAAGTCGTATCTCCTCTCGACAGAAACACGTTTTTTGGAATAACTCATTACTCCACACATGCACGAAACAAAAGAAAAGGTCTTGAAGTGAATTGGCATGAAGTACAAGGGGCTTTGAAAGGTACTGGTCCTCTGCTGCGCTGCTCTGCAGCACTCTGACTGCTGTCAACAGGGACAGAAACCAGATGCGTGAGACTGATGATAACAACTCTCCACAGGGGGACACAAGGGGAGGAAAAATAAAAAAGTAAGAACACCTCAGAGCTGCTGAGTTTCTTCCCTCTAGGTACATGATAGATGAAGTAACAACTGCAGAAGAACGTTCTGTAACTATGGAAGACAAAGAGCTGTTGATACTTGGTTATTGTCTCTGAAACTGATCATGGCGATAAGAAGACGCCACACCAGAGGCCATGCTGCGTCCTGCTGCTACACTTCAGGCCGATGGGACAAAAGTCAACAGAGAGGAGGTCGAGCAGCTCGAGTTGCAGCGAAAGGGAAGATGTGTTTTCTTAAATTCTCTGGGACGATTACAACATGAGGCCCAATCTGCTCTCGTGGCGTCATGTTAAGAGTCACTGCCGTGGTGCGAGCCCTTCAGCTTTGGAATTAAGGGAAGTGCTTAATGACAAATGACAGAGATCCCCCCACCCCCACCGTGCACTAGTTAACCCAGCTGCCGCTCCACTGGTGTCAGAGAAAAAGGAAAAGGCCTCATGAATTAAAGTGGGGCAGCTTCTCATCACCGCACAGAGCTGCTTCCACTGATGGCTGATTTGTTTAAGATGTAAACTTAAACAAATCAGCCATGATTTGATGATAAGTGATAAGTGAAGATTCTGTATCTTCCTGGTTTGAGGTTTAGTAATGCCACTGGCCAAGACAGTGACCCCTCAAGACAAAATATAGAGGAATAGCAAACACCACCTAGCAGTGGGACAGCTGGGCGAGGCTTCCTCCTCCTCGACTGTCAACCAATCACATCTTTTCTATAAGATTACGTTAAATGGCTTAACCCAGGGGCCGGTTCCTCCATGGTGCCAGAAGGGAAAGGGTTTACACACACACACTCTCTCACACACACACATACACATGCCTAACTGGACTGGTGAATAAACAGCATGGTGGCAGAACAAGGAGCCACGGTGGGAAATCAGACTGGCAACACCCCGACGCAGGATGATGAAAATGCCTACAGGCTGCGATGAAGAACTCTGTGTGTGTGTGTGTGTGTGTGTGTGTGTGTGTGTGTGTGTGCACGTTACAGCTCACTGCACAGTTGACGCAGACAATTAAATTGAGCGGCAGACGGGAATATATGCACAGAGTTGTACCATTAAAAAAGCAATTAGCGTCTGGGGCAGAGCGGTGGTGTTATTTCAGCGCCTCGTGACATAATGAGGACGGTAAATGTCACAGCACAGCCTTGTCTCCTGAAAGCATCTGGAGCTCCAGCAAGAGACGGGGTGATAAAAGGCAAACGGTCGACCAAATGCTGCAGGCTTTTAACTTAAGTGTCTAACAGTGTGTCAGTGTGAGGTGCTGCGCTCCATCACAAGTCAGTGAAACCTCCACCTGCAGGCGTGATGTCATTATTACTGCGTAGAGAGGTCAGAGAAATATGACTAAACCTATTATAACTTGTATCTTTAATATCCAGGGATACACCTGAATGAAAATAAATATACAAACAACAAATAGGTTTAAACATTAGGGGTCTGACGGTGGGATCATTCTCTCAGGGAGGGGAGAAAACCTTTTCTCATGCATTCCTCCACGAGTTTCTTAGAGAAACGCGCAGCAGGGGAGACGCCATTGAATTCCATGAGGCTTCTGGAAAACGTCCAGACGGAGGCGAGAAGGGAGATTAAGAAACACATCACCTATTGAGGAAAGAGCGAGCGCTGTGTGCTCCCACAGTGTCAGGAGAGGAGTTACACGGCTCGGCCCAGAGCTGCGTCACTGGGCTTTATATCGAAATCTAATAAGGAGCCTTGGGTTTTAATCTGCGTCCTAAACTCCTTGTTCCCACTTATGCAGTTGTTTTCAGGACTCCCATGTTGAGGAATCTCTTAATTCTTGAGGTAGAAAAACACTTAACACTTAAATTAGGACTGAATGTCTGGGCACCACCATTTACCAGCTCTTATTTCGTTCTCCATCGGACAATGAATTCCTGGGGGAAAGCCCTGCCCCCCCTCCTCTGCTTCAGCTGTGAATTTATCACCTATACCAGGGGAAAACCCTGACACGAGCTAAATGCTCTCCAGCATCATCGAGGGAAGATTTGTGGCGGCAGCCACAGCTGAAGCGAGGAGGCCGTAAACATCTGTCCAGCTCACGCCGGAGAAATCAGAGGAAAGGGTTTGCTTCCAGTTGGTTTGGCACAAACTTGGTTCGGCCCTGAACGCCTTGTCCGGACGAATCAGGCCTCGGTCTCCAGGTAGAGGAGGGCGAACAATCAAAGCGCCTCATTATAGACACAAATTTGTGTGATGAAGCACACCATACACCTTCTGTTTTTCAACCTTAGCTAGATTCATTCGTTAAATACAGAGCTGGAAACCAGCCAGTGTGCCTGGTGGAGGTGATAATAGCGCCAGCCAGCAGATGATGTTCACTCTTCATGCTCCCACACCCCACTGTTGACAATATAATGACTTGTATTTGTAAATGCTATCGCGTTTGGTTTCACCGTCACAGACTCAGCCTTAAACCAGGACTCATGATCCACAGAATAAAATGGTTTTGGGTGGAGGAGGTACAGTGATTACCCTCAATGGGGCCCAGCTCTTCCACTATTGGCCCTTCCTCACTGGGGACCTCATTCATGGCAGTTCCAAAAAAAGAGCGGACAGTGTGTGCTCATTCACCAGCTTCTGTGGGAGTCGGATGCGTGTCTGTATGAGTCTCTCTCTTCCTCTGTCGAAGCACTGCGTCTGTTTTCCTCGGTGGGGCCCACTTTGCTTCTGTCCCACCCCCAGCCAGCTCCCCTTCAGAGACAACCCCTCGGGACAAGCGTCGCCTGCTTCAGAAATAGTCTTCCACTTACTGGCTAATCATCTCCATGTCTTGTCCCGTCATTCCCTCCTTCTGAGCTCAGAGGCAGTGCCGTCTGTGGCCCCGTCTTTGAACTCAACACATCTAAATGCTTCCACGTGGCTCCGTGTGCACACGCCCACGGTAAAAGCCCAGTAACAAAAGGCGTGCGTCGACTATAACCATGTAACACCAGAGAGAAGCACAGCGCGGGGAGAGGGACGACAGGACGGAAACACACTGCTGCCTGCAGGTCAAACGTTAGGGTCTTTGAGGGGCAAAATAACAAGAAGCAGCCGGGAGGGAAGTCAGTCCACAGTCAGAAGCCCGCCTCTGACCACAGGAATGAGACTGGATGCCAACCATTACATAACAGAGAAGTGAGCCTCTGATGCTGCATCCACATGCTCCTCAAACCTGCGGTCAGGACGCCACAGAGGATCCCAGAACTTCTCTAATTCCGATATTTTCACATTTGCCTTGATTGGCTCGTTGCTAGGAGCCTCACATCACCATGGCAACACTTGTCAAAACTTTGCATCCATGCACTGCGTGGTTTGTGGTGATTCTGAGGGCCGGTTTATTTTGACCTATTTAATCGTTAACTTCACAGAGACATAAATGAAAGCAGGCCATCCACTGACATGACAACTGCTGGCAGATTTCATCAGCTTGACCTGAAACAGGAACATAAATGATTCATAAAGATGGATGCTGGGCCTCCACTTCCTCCCACTATACAGGAGACAAACACGAGTGTTAGAGCTGTACTGTAGAATACACAGAATGGAGGAGGAGATGAGGAGAATAGGAGAAAGAGAGCAGCTCAGTCTCAGCTTCAGGGCAGGATTCTTCAGAGGAGCAAATACAAACATCTCCAACTTTCATTTGAGCAATGGAGCTGAGAGTTTGAAAACATCTGAATGAGTCGGTCTGGACCAAACTGGGTCTGTCTGGTTCTCGGCGCACTAATTCGCTAATGGGAGGGCAGCATTAAAACTAATTTCTCCGGCTCTTGTTGGAGCCAAACAGCCGAGGTCTCTGCGGAGGAGGCAGCACAATGAGGCAGTCATACCTCTGCTGGGCCTGTTTAACGGAGCACAAGGGTCTGACCTAAAAACACCGACATCTAAATATACAACTACAGGCTGAAGCTCCTTACACACATGCGACTGTGGGTATTTTCAAGTGGACAAGTTGACACAACGGAAAAGAGAACATGTCTTTGTGTGACTCCCCTGCTCCCTTTGTCCTTTTCACTATCTCCCCTCCTCAGTGCCTTCATATCTGCTCCTTCCAGGTGTATCATTTACTCCCACAGCAGCCGGCAGCACAAAGGCCCATCCATTTCAAATGTCTGCTGCTTTGCATCGTGCCACATTGAGTGTGTGTGTGAGCATAATGGCGGCAGGGGACTCATCTAGCTCATCTATCACAGGCCTTGGGGGACTGCTAGTCCATCAAATGATGTCGCCTGTAAAGCGCTTCCATCGTCCTAATCCTCGTAACCCTCCCCCCTGTAGTCCCGGATCGCTCCCCAGCTCATTTTTAGACCAAAACACACACAAAAGGTCAGGAGCCATGCAGATCATAGAGCCACAATCCCATCATGCAACAGAAAACCAAGGCAGTGATCTCACACACACACACACACTGCCCCTTGCATGACTACACTGAGAAAGTCAATCTTGGATATATTGGATGGTCTTGCAGGGATTGAGGTCGACACGCTTGACAAGACTGAAAGAAAGTAACAACCAATCAGACTGCTGATTGAAAGATAGAAAAGACAGCCTTCGCCTTTTGTGTTACCTCTGAGACGCAGGTAAGACACACAGTTTTTAAAATCTTCTCCTCCTTCAACAAGTGCAGTCACTTGTTCCTCTCCTCCACCACACAAACCAAAATGGTTTCCTCTGGAATCTCCAAATGGCAGATCCGTGACCTGAACATCAGCTTTGTGAATCTGGGGCATTTCTTATGAGGGAAAAATAATAATAATCGCACAACAAAGATTCTCTGTGAAAAACAAGTAATTACTGCAGCTTATGCAGATTAAAACTGTAACTGAGCTTATCAAGAAAAGAGCTGAGTGAAAATGGAGCGTGACATGTAACACCGAATGTGTGTGTGGCAGGATGGAGGAAGCCAAGGCCACAGACAGCTCACTGACACTGAATTACAATTAAATACTGAAGGTAAATTCAACTCCAAGCCAATGAGAAACATACTTCCTCCATTATTCAGCGCACACACACACACACCCCCTCTCTACCTTAATTATTCAGCCGGTGGGAGTGGTTGATAACGTCTGCGCCCTCACACTCCTCCACCGTGCTGCCTCCACTGCAAATTAATAATGAATAATGCCTCCCAGTTTGTGTGTGTGTGGCCACAGCGGTCACTAATGCAGTGTGTGCTGATGTCTTATTGATGAAACACACACAAACTACAGTGTCTCAACATCAGATCAGAGAGAGACAAAGGAAATGATGGACAATTCTCTGTGTTGAAGGATCTCGTACAAAGGGGAAAAATAGATTTTTAATTTAAATGGAGTCCCTGCAGCTCTGTAGAATCTTATTCAATCTCAGTCCTCGTGGGAATCTGGATAACTGCAGGTTTATCTTTGAGTCACACACAGGTCTCCACCTACTGCACAAATACACTGGAAGCATTGCAACATCAAAAACACGAAGAAGCATGACCAGGCGAGTCCAGCTCCAAAGACAGTGCCTGCCTCATTTCAAGGAATCTGTCTTTAATTTAGCAGCTTCCTCACTTTTATTTTTCCTCCCATCAACACCTCACTGGTTGTTATCATTACTATTCCCTGTCCAAACCTGGCTCTTGTGGCAGCGTGTGTGAGGGTTCATGTGGCTGTCGTCAGCTGACGCGCTGTGCTACGACGGGTTCTGAGCACTGACGTTCAGAGATGCTCAACAGAGATAGGCCGCTTCTTTTAGTCCATTGTGAGTGAGACACGGGGGAGGTCGGTGCACGTCATGTGGGCGACAGCTGTTTGTTTCTGGAGAAGCACAAGCTCCATGTTCTCACAGCAATCTGAGAGAACTACAAGTTTGGATTTCTCTCTCTCTCTTTAACAAAGACACCAGAGCCCATCCCTCTGTCAAACTGTCCGCTCAGCCACAGACATCCTCAGGCACTGACACACTAACGACCACATGCATTCTTGGAATTTTCGCAACTGCCAATTACGACTCCCCCTGAACTAGAAGCTCTGGATCCACCAGACGCCAGCCGAGGCCGCGGCTCTCTGCAGATTCTTCAGAAATCATCATTTCAAAATGCAAAGCTGATGCCGCGTCCAAGAGGAGCGCATGAAAAGTAAACCCTCTGTCGGGTTGCAACAGACATTTATTTAGAAAGCGATGCAACGCCCAGAGATCACATACCAGAGCAGCAAAGCATCACTGACATTAAAGCTGCCGGCCCTTTCTCTAAACATCGTTAGGAAGTCACAGAGCTGCTGTGGACAAACACACAAACACAGTCATTACTCACCGATATCTGGAACACTTCCTGCGTGTCATCAAGCATCTGCACCCGTATGGAGACCAGCCTCCCGGGCGTCTGAGTAGGGGGATGCAGGCCCGGCTCCAGCGTGGACACCCCGAAACTTTCAGGGGCGCCCAGCCTCTGTCCGGCTGTGGACGCCCTGTCGGCGGGTTCCGCCATGGCGTCGATGCTGCGGCGTGGCGCTCACGAGCTACAGGGACCTCTGTTCACGTCTGGTGAGGGGGGAAGAGAAAGAGCGCTTGTTATTCTCAGAATGTGGGGTGTTATGACTTTTTATGTGCTTCAACGGAGCACAGCCAAAAATCTCACTATGTGATTTGAGGTATTTTTGATTTTTTGGCTTCTTAAATATATAGCAGGCTGGAGCAGGCAGGCATGTCTCTGTAACAGCCAAGCTCTTACACAGGCATGCAGCCTAAACCGAAGCGTACAGGGTGACAGCACATTTCTGTGCACAGCCTCCTCGCAGGGTTTCTCTGTCTTATATTTGTTAAAGGTCTATTTGGAAGTTAAGTGAAGCATGTTTTTCCACTTGTTAAAAACTCATTAACATCTGGCTGTTGTCTGCTATGCGAATGGATAAAAACACTCTCGGGTCAAATCGTTTTTAATTGGCTCAATAAAAGATAATAAAGTTGCACCTCAACATTATATTAAGTTATGACAGTATGTGTGCTGGCTCATTTTGGGGGAGCAGAGAATGAAAAATATTCTCGATGACCATTAAAAGATGAAATAAAATACATTTACTTTTAACAGAAAGTTAAGGCTCTGTTGTGGCAAAGAGGGAACGTTTACCAGGAGAGAGACTTTGAGCTGAACTGGTTCAAGAACAATGCCAAAAAATTCAGTCTGGTTTAAATTGGCTGTGCAGAGTCCAAAAACCACAAGACACTCAGTCAGCGTGCGCGAGGACGCAGACAGACATGTCTCACACCTTGCCAGACACACACATGCGCTCATTTGTTCCAGGTGAAACACATGCAAGTGGGATTTACTGTGATTCCTCTGGCGAGGGACCAGTTCAGACTTGAATCAAAGCTCCACAAGTAGGGCAGATGAGACACACAGACAGTCAACAGCCCCCCCCCCCTCGCCCGCCTCGTTCACACACACAACCTCTTCAGCGTCCCACACTTGATAAACCTCAACCTCAGACAATAAATATCCTCTCAGACGCTGGGTGACATCAGGGCTGAGGAATGTTTCAGAGCACTGGTCAGGGGGGTAAACGTGGGGATGAGAGCTACACGCTGCTGAGCTGCTCTGATACACACAAAAGCACCAACTTAGATCAACAGTCGGACAATGTTACGCATGTCTCAGTGCAATGGTGCAAGACAGTGGGGATGCAAACAAACATAAACCTGTCGGATTCCTCTTTCTTTGCTTTGTGCACAGTGAAAATCCTGTTTCCTGTTCTGGGCAGTCACATTTCTACATGTGCTGTCAATACAACTTATTACTGCTCGTCAATAAACCCAGAAATTGAGTAACCGTCAGGGACCAATTGGACAACATTTTGATGTCCTTGGATCGTGTAGATCCAGGTCAAATGTGTTTCTCCTGAACAGAGCACCGTTCACAGTGAGGAATGAGCTCAGGAGCAGATGGGTGGCGCAGTGAACTGAACATCCACCCTGTCTGAGCGTTTCCCAGCAGTGCATCACCACGTCCACAGCAGGGCCTGGGTTTCAATAGCAAATAAAAGTGTATTATTGGATTAATGGGGCCTGCTCCAGATGTGCCTGAGAGCAGAGCAGCTCTCTTTTACCCAAATCAGCAGAAAGAAGTTTGATGTCTTGAAAGTGAGTTTCTGACAACACACAGCGATCAGCAATGACAGTAACCAGACCGTTGTGGTTAGAAGCAGGGCGCCTTCAAGAATGCCCCAGCAGCCACCTTTGACCTCGGTGTGAAAGTAAACAGATAACAAGGTCAGACACATTCTTAACAACACAAACACCATGTTAAACATTATAAAAAACTAGAACATCACAGAGTTGAGCACAGGAGGACCAACACGTCATAGCAATCCCTAAACATAATATGCATTAGACTGGAGGGGTTTCTTTCATGCCTCAAACATAACTTCAGCTGGCAAAAGCATAACAGCAATTTGTCTCTCTTTCCCAGGGTGCTTTGCATGACTATATACATGGAACAGACAGGCTTCCTAATCCCTGCACCTGCACACAAACGCCAGCACCACTCTCCCCACCTCGGAGACAAAGACTGGAGTTTGAAACTGGAGCCGGCCCAGCAATCGACCCGACAATGAACAGAGGGCCCTGACAGCCAGGTTACTCATTACACCTGTGGGAATGTGTTCTCATTGGCCACTTCCTCTCTGCTCTGCTCTGCGCCCTTGTGTCCAGCAGTTTGTTTGGAGTTTGTTCGGCCGTCAGAGTGGGAATAATGATGGTGTCTGACAGCCTACACTCACTCACTCAGGGTTACCTGCTTGTTTTTGTCCCAGAGCCCTATTTCAAAGCAGAACAAGTGTGAACTTGGTGTTTATCCACCTTATCATCCACCAACAGGCGGGTGCCAATTACCCTGACACTCAGCCGTAGATCATACTCTGCCAGCAGCGCACGTCTTCATTCTTTGGACGCAAACACACCGTTGTCCCTCTGAAAACCACACTCAAGCTGGTCATTTCAAGCTCAGATAACTACAGTGAAAGTCTGGAGGTGGAAAAGTTTCCCCATCTCCTCTGTCGTGGCTGGAAAGGATTAAAAACATGAAGCTGCTTGGGCAAGAGCGGAATACAGAGCGAGCTGGTCACACGGGCACAAAGGAAGTTACTGTGGGAGCTCCCAGCAGCGGGGCCTTAACTCAGCGGGACGGAGGCCTCTCAACCAGCCTTTGAACTGGTGTTAGTTGAAAGTTTCCCAAGGGTTAGTGAGAGGGGGACCGGGCCCTGGGAATCGGATGTGAGTGCATGTGTGAGTGTGTACACAAGTGCATCCACAGGGAGAGATGTTACTAATCAAGGAAAAATGAAACTATGGTAGAAATACATGACGGACAGAGGACGGCTACAAAAAGACATGGGAGTGATGGATTATGTTTGATCTTGAGCTCAATATCTAATAAATGCCTGAGATGAATTCCTGGGCTTGATGGACAGTTGGGTAAAAAGGTAAGAAGTGGGACAAAAAGAAACGTGTTGTAACAACAGGACCCTGATATCAACAACAAGACAAATAAAATCACTCTCTGCTCAAGAGACAAATCAAAGAATTGCCCTCAAAGCGGCTCCATCCGTTACCTGTTGCCACAGCAGACTCATTTGAAAATGAATCAGCAGCTCAGGGTGAGACGGAGGCTTCCCCCTGCGACCCCTGGCAGATCGTCTCACCAAGGTGACGCTCGCCACTCATGGAGACATTAAGCCGCTCCACCAGCCTCAGGTGGATTTCTACTGTGAGGGTAGACGCCACTTCCCCACTGACCCTGTGCTCTGACCTCACACCAAATGGGGGGGCCCCCCAGAGATCAATAAAGGAAAAGGGGGGTTGTTTCCAGCAGCTGACACCCTATAGGTGTTCTCCAAGAGGGAGGAGGAGGGGTGGTCAAGGTTTGCCTGGGACAATGCGAGTCCCACAGCTTTGTCAACACCAGGATGAAGCAGAGTTTTACACAAACGCACACACACACACACACTTGGCAAAGAGCAGCTCCTGGATGTAGGTTAGCAGAATAATCCTTTAGGCCACAGCAAAGGTGTCAGTGGGCTAAGACATGTCTGTGTGTGTGTGTGTGTGTGTGTGTGTGTGTGTGTGTGTGTGTTGCTCAATATTACTGACAGGCTCAGGCCATTGTTGAGATTATGAAAACACATTTGTGTAGTTAACATGTAGTGTAGCAGTATGTGTATGTGTGTGTGTGTGTGTGTGTGCGTGTGTGTGTGTGTGTGTGCGTGTGTGTGTGTGTGTGTGTGTGTGTGGAAGTTGCTGCAGGAGAACGAGCTGAAGATGAAGAGGAGGAAGAAGAGGAGGAAGAGGCTCCTCTTGAGGCTCGATCGCAAAAACTCCTCAGCTGCAATGGAAGCCAGCGTGGGCGTAAAGACCGTTCCGGGACAGAGCCGACGCGTATTGCTTTCCTCCTGAGTGGACCTCAGGGCAACGCCGGGAGCCTCGCTCCACTAGCCGGGTAGCATGGTTTCCTTACCCCGCGTCTGGTGGTCGGCTGTCCCGCGGAGAGAGCGTCTGTGTCCGGGCACGCACAGGCGGTGTGGTCCCAGTGGCTCGGATCCGGGAGTGGGTGCGTCAAAGCCGGGGAAGCTCCCTCTGTCTCTCCCTCTCTCTCAGCTGGGCCGTGGAGAGCGTGCGGCGGCGGCCATCGAGGCGACTGTGCGAGATTTCTACCCACGAAACAATGAGGAGCAACACGCGCGCGCGCACACACACACACGCACACAGAGGGCCGACAGCCCCATCGTGTGGTAGTTTGGGAGAAATGCAAGCAAAAGATTTTTCTCCTGTAAATATATCTATAATATTTATCTGATGAGGAAGACAAGGCTTCAACAGGTACCTGCTGAAGATGGAGGGCCACAGAGCTGGAGGAGGGGAGGGCCCTGGTCAGGATGAAGGATGGAGGAAGAGGAGCTGAGGCAGGACACGGAGATCACACATGACTCTGCAGGTCATGTCATGTGACACCCTGTCCCTGCATTTCCTGCATTTGAAACCATTGTATTGGTATTTGTTTTGTCATTCCTGCAGGAGGAGGTTGCTCTGAAGGACGAGCTCTTACAGAAAGAGTGAAACTAACAAGAAGAAAGGCATAGAGGAGTGACTGAGAAACGTCTGTCCCAAACCCGAACAGAATATAAAGTACAGCACTGTCAGGATCCTGGGTAACGCCACTGCCAACTGGGCAGGGCCCAGGCGGCCCAGAGCTGCAAACAAACACTAGATGAACCCCAGGGGAATTTTAACGCAGCAGGGAGAGGCCTAAGTCTGTTTATTTATGGGAAAGCTGCAGCAGGAGCCCTCACAGGACGCAGCTTGTCTATTCACCATCAGTTTCTATAATTATCTTCTTATCAGAGCCATCAGTATAAATACTCAGGAAGAAGCTCTGCTGTTGCCAAATTTAGACAGCAGATGGCAGCAGTGTCAATGAAATGCATGCATGTGCTCGACTTCATCACAGCATCACGTGCATCACGTCACCTAATTCTGCTGCACACGGTTTAACCCCAGACACTAAAACACACAAGCTATTAAAGTGTTGGCACATTATTACATTCCCTTCAGCAGCAGGGGTGATTTCAATTTTTAAGCAGCTGATCTGGAAACAAAAACAACAAACAACAACAAACAAAGATGGGGTATTAGCAGGGTGTGAGACGGGACGTTAGGCCGGGGGGGTATCTGCTTGTCCACAGTGTGTGAAGACACACAACACTGGCCCACGCAGAACAAAAGCCAAGTGTCCAAACTAACTGTCGCTGCAGCGGTGTTGTTTTGGAACATGCTGTTCTGAGCGTCCGCTTCACTGGGCCGCCTGACGGCCTGTGAGGTGACAGCGCCACTGCCGGCTAACAAGGGAGTGACTGTGCCGCCTCAGCCACAGCTCAACGCTAATTAAACAAGGAGAATGCCTTTTCAGACCATTCCACATTTGTGAATCTGGTTTGCATGTTGTTAAGTGACATGTGCCTGCATGCTCACACCCACAGTGCCACTCCCACAGCTTCACCTTTCGGATCACAGGGATGCTTTGTCTCTCCGTACCTGGCTCTTGCCTTTTTGATAAACGTGCGTGCCAATAAAACAGGCTTGGCAAGCTTTCACCGAGATGCAGAGGCTCTCTGCTGATCTCAATGGTTTCTCGGGAGTCGTTTGAGAGTGTGACGGCGTGAAGCGGAGGAGACAGCTGACTCCTGAGTGTGTGAGAAATCATTACATGCCTCAAGTGTTGGGCTGTGTGTAATACATTCCAGAGCACTCACCACTGTCAACTGTGCTGGAGTTAAAGTTGTGACAGTAGATGTGTGACGTGTGTAATTGTTCAGGGAGATTTTACTCTGTAAACCTGTTCTGGCCTGGAGCTGAGTTCGATGCTGGGTCCACGAGGCGAGACACCAGGGCATTTGTTCTTATGTTCCTCCTTTCCCTTTGTTTCTTGGCATCGTGGCACACAGAAACCAAGTGGAGGTGTGAGGAGAGCCGTCAGGGCGTGGCTGCACATTAGCCCGAGGAATGTTCTTGATTTAAAAAAGCACAGAATGGCCCAAAGAGCACAGTGCTGCTTCATGATCTCGCTCACCTCCAGGAAGTAGCCCGGGACACAAATAGATGCAATAAAGGAAACCTTTAGCCCACAGACAGCCGTCACCGAGCCTCACCCAGACACTGAGCAGAGTCAACAAAGATCTTTATGAGAGTCGGTCAGATGCACATTTTTTGCAAAAGTGCATTGGTTGAGCCGTGACTCACTTACATACAGTCACACAAACACATAAATACTGTATATAGCATGATGTATTGTGTAAGAGGCAATCTGTCTGGTCCCACGGCTGAATGTACACCTGGAGCTGTGCACTGTCAGCTGCACGTCCACCCACCAGGCTGTGAGTCATTCCAGGAAATGCTGCTCAGCATCTTAAATCCTCTGGCACTAATCATGGGATGGACACTGTGTACTTACAGGAATCAGGAGCAAAATTTAAAACGAGAAGAATAAACCGTCTCTCTCTAAGACGGCGTGTACGATTTAATACAAATAAAAGTTTTGAGGATGGATTTAAAAGCAGAGAGATCCTTTGTTATGGCCTGGTAGAAACAGCCTGCGAGGTCAAGAGGCCATTAACCAGGTCAATGAGCCTGCAAGGAAAAAATTAAAATTTAAAATCCATATACAATCCCATAGGAGCCCGTTTCTTTCCAATGAATGTAAACCTGGCTGTTTCGATTGCACACAAGTTAGCACTGAACAAACAGAGTAAAACTACGTAAAATGGCTGACACGCCACAGCGCCAAGGCCTCCCCTGCAAATGCAGAAAGACACAGTAAAGTAGGGCGGCAAGAGGCGGCAGCAGAGAGTCCTGGGACGTCCCTGACGTCATAGGAACAAGTGTTCATGCAAGCAAAAAGCAAGAGAGAGAATCCTAATTGCAGAGAGAACAGTAAGGGCAGTAAATTATGAATGGAATTGAGAGGGAAGCTGTGGAGGGATGAACCAAAATTCAGGGACCTCTCTCTCTCTCTCTCTCGCTCTCTCTCTCTGCCATGTACACATGAAAAGGCACATGCAGTCCTGCACATACTGTTCCCTATTTATTTCCCCTCTTACAGGCCAAGTGAAACCACAGCTGCAGTTTTATCACTCTGCTGATTTTTTTTTTGAACGTCGCCTTTGAAAACAAGAACAGCATCCTCCCTTGTGCTCGCTCTCTTCTGTTCTCCTCGTTTCCTTCCGTGTGTGATGGGGAACAAAAGAAAGAGAAAGGGAACTATATAGAATTTCTTTCAGGCTTAGGGTTTCAACCATATTGTGAAAATCACACAGGAAAACGTGTGCGTGTGTTTAGATGTCAGAACCTACCTTTGTCCTGCTGCTGTGGACTGGGCGGCTGCAGACCCCATGAAACCACTCCATTCATTCTCGAGAAAATGAAAAATGTTCTTCTGGCTCTGTCCCAGTAAGTTTAATGGATTCTAGCTTGCCTCAAGTCTGCTTACAAACAAATCAACAAACTATTGAAAAAAAAAACACAAATTCCCTCTCAACGTGGAAATGGAATTACTGAAACCAAATTCACATAATCTGATATTTAGGATAAAACAGGGGCTCAACTGTCTCTGAACAGAATGTCCTCACCCATGCATCCGACTTACAGCCAGACATATAATCACACGTGCATGTGTTTGGATGTGTGCACGTCAGCTGTACCCTGTATGTTAAGACTGGGCTGGAAGACCATGTACTCCTCAAAGCTGCCCCCCCCCCAGCTAAAGAGGGCGAGGGGGGTGGGTCACCACACTGTGTTGACCTAAATATCAACTTAGCGTATCTGTTATATCTTTACAATGTGTGTGTGGTGTCACTCGGACTCAGAAAATGAAAAATTTCAGTCTTGTGCATCTTTTGCCTCCTCCTCTGGTTGAAAAAAAGTTGTGAATACACAGTACTCCACTTAAAAACTCTAGGTGCACAGGTGAAGTCAGTCTTGATTTTAAAGGATCCCCCCCTGGGGAGATAGAATGGAAGTATTCATTCTGCTAAACTACATACTTCCATGGCTTCATGGAGGTTGTTTTCACATCTGTCCCTTTGTTTGTCAGCAAGATTCTACAAGAAATTCTTCTTCACAACACTCGGCATGAATCTGAGACCTGAGCCAAGAACCCATTAAAGCGTCACGTCCTGTTTCCACAGTCTCCCAGGGAAGAATTCATGGATCATGATGAAAAGAAAAACCCGGCACATTTAGCACGCTGATATCTGATGGACTGATTAGTTTGGGGGTGTTCAATTTAAAAAATCATGAAGGTGTCAGTTTCCATCGGCGACTGTGGCAGTGTAACATGATGATGTCACATGATATCAACTGAACTGGTCGTGCACCCGCTGAAGATATTAAATTAGGAACAGTGAGCGGCTTTCTGCTGCAGGTTACGTGTTTGGAAGAGTCTCGGAAGAAGTCAAGGTTCTGTGCAACATGCTGAACGCAGGCATGAGTAAATTAGTGAGCCACACTGCATCACATGTCTGCAGCATCTCATGTGTGGCCTCATGCGTCCTTGGACTGCATGGTCTGGGCTCGATGCTGCATTTTCTTCCCGCTGATATTCGCTCCACGTGTCACCGTCTGCTGCCTGGAGCCGGGCTGAAAACGTGAGGGGGAGAATTTAAAGAAACACATCAGTCATTTTTTATTTTTAGGGTGGCCGTCTTATCTCGATCGCCAGTTTCCTTGAAAATGGCAATAGAAGTGGGAATGACAGTGAGGTGAGGAGTGAAGGACGACATGGGGAAGAAAGCAAAGGCTGCCGATTTCTCTTCCTGTCTCAGACATAGGAAGCACACAGGAAACACTGCAGTGATAGAAGCTGACCTCAGACTGTGTGTTTGTATTTGCACGCGTGTGTGGTTGAACACGCCGTGTCCCAGACATCCAGGTTCAGGGACATGGAGGAAGCACAGAAATAGATGCAATGAGAGAGAGGCCGAACATCAACAGCATCTCACTTACACTGCTGCTTATGCTGAGCGCAGCGGCTTTGCTGCATCCGTGGAAGCAACCAGAGAGCAAAGATGATCTCAGAGCAAATATGCTTTTGGGGAAAGTCAGGGTTGTTTGACTTTGCTGTGTCTAATTATCTGCACGCTGAGCACGCCCACCCTCCATCTCCACAAACAAGAGGTGGGATTTGTGACTTTCTGTGAAGGGCTTTGCACTTTCATGCAATCGGGTCAGTGCAGAAGGGCAGCTGTCAGCCAAATGAAGCCCGACACTTCTCCTTCCTCCGGTTTGAATGGTTTGTGTGAAGAGGAAGGGTCAGCACACTGACAGAACAGAGCCTCTTGCGCTCAACTTCATGAAACAATTGACGGAGGATGGAAATCAATGAGAATCGATGCTGCAGTGTGGATGATGGTCTGTCTGCATCTCTGAAGCTCTTCACACAGCGTTGTGTTCAATTTACAGCAGCGTGGGCAAGGGAGCGCGGCCAAGGAGACAAACAAGTCCTGGAACCACCCATTGTTCCACATCCCATCCTTCCATCAAGTTCCTTCTTTTCGGAAGTTTATGCACAATCCTGCTGTCAACAGATACATCAGGACTATCACATTAAACAGAGGATGGCCTGCTCACATGTTTGATCTACACTTGACATGAGCTAGAACAGAATTGTTCTCTCTTTACTTTCCTTTGTGGCTGCTAAACTTAAGTCCTTCGAGCGTCCTTCTAATAAAGGGAAGCAGTCTGAGCCATAAACAACCTGATTAGGAGGAAAGCTCTTTAAGGGAATGTGGTGTTGTTGTTGGGCCTGTTGTTGTCTCTCCTGCTGTGTCAGCTCAACAGTGGTGTAATGACTGTCTGGCTGCACGGAAAAAACACGCACCCACATTCACACGCACATGCAAAGTCTGGCCACGGCAGCCAAAAACAAACAGACCTGAAGTGAAGACTCCAAGTGTCTCACATATGCTGCACTGCTGTCTGGCCTATTTTCTGCCAACATTTATTCAGTGAATCACATCCCCAAACTGAAGGATGGACTCTGCCTCGTGTCACTCGTTTTATTCTCATGATGAATCGCACATCAAATGCTGAACGTCGCCCAGGAATGCTCCCACTTCTCACCGTGACTCTGTGAAAAGAAATAAAGTCGCAGGGAACCAGTCAAACCAGACTGACAACAACAACGTACTTCATACGGAGAGCTGGGGAAAAGAAACGATTACGCTCACATGGAACACATTAGAAGCACAGGCGATCAAGATTTCAACGTGTCCCCCTGTAGGGAGCAAGGGAGGATGGTGAGGGGAGGAAAAAGTGGAGGGCAAGAGAGGGCCGTAATCCCCCATAATCCCCTTCTCCACCCAGTGGGGGTAATGAGCATGGTGCCTCCCTCTTTGTGCTTCGCACTGTGGTTTGTTATTGCAGTTTCCAGACAGTTCTCCTTCGGCAACGGCAGGACATATGCCTCCCAGAAATGTGACTTTGAGCAGAGGACAGATGAGGACAGAGACGCGCCAAGGCACAGACACATTCTGACGTCCAACCACTGAAGACCCTGAAAGGAGACACGCGTATATTTAAGTGCGGCCACGTGCTCACATATCCCAAATAAACAGACCTGACCCACATATAGTCTCTTCATTCAATCAGCTGGACGTCCAATTAACTGAGCCCCGCATAGTAGAGCCGGCTATTCCTGGAATGCGTGCGCGCACACACACACATGACTGGGCGTCACATGGTGCATCAAATGACTCACCCCTCGTCTGTGTTTTGTGTGTAATTGGATGTTCAGATGGGAGCAGAGATGTCCTCGCTCTCAGGCCTGTGGAAGCAGCTGACTTGACTTGAACGTTAGCGCCTGTAATTAAATTGAGGGAAATCGCTGTCTCCAC
This sequence comes from Pseudorhombus dupliciocellatus, assembly GCA_016785235.1. NCBI lineage: Eukaryota > Metazoa > Chordata > Actinopteri > Pleuronectiformes > Paralichthyidae > Pseudorhombus > Pseudorhombus dupliciocellatus. The sequence continues at coordinate 365,044 of JAFBJW010000070.1, forward strand.
GTTTGTCTCGACAGTCCCAGTTCAATCAGGAGACATGATCTCCACGGAAAGGTTTAATTTATATACTGGGGATCTGGTGTGGGTGATGGTTGGTTGTGGCTGTTGACAGGTTATTTTTCTGTGAGTGTGTGTGCAAACACACAGTGTATATCAGACGCCTGGAGAGGCCCGCAGAGGCTAATCCTGTAGCATCTCAGGGGGTCCCCCCTGGGGGTGGAGCTAGACAGACAGGGTTTAACCAGCGGGACACCTGCTTTCTCAGCTTCAGAACAACATCAACAGCACTGAGGGGGGGGTCCACATTCAGGGCAAAGGGTGGGTTACGACTCTTAAAATAAAAATTTGAAAGAAGGTATGTATCCATTAAAAAGAATGCTGTGTTTACCACAGTAAGTATAACCCAGTTTAGAGTAAACATGCTTCTAATAGTGCCACACGGTGTAAATAAAGACCTCTGAGTGTGTGTGGCACAAACAGACGAGGTTAATCCCTGTGTGATCCCTCAGACTCAGAGAACATCCCGTGCCTGTGGCACACCTTTTGTCAATGAAATGGGATTTGCGAAAGTGCCATCTGGATATGAGAGCCGGAGCTGTCTCTGCACACCGTCTGGTCCACGCCTCTCTCTCTGTCGTCATGAGGGACCAGACTGACCTGAGAGGACAGGATTTTAACAAACTGAGTTTTGACTGTGGAAAAGTTTAACCTCACAAAAGATTCTAAAAATATCTCAGGACGCCCAGAACCCCGCACCAAATCCTCAAGCATAGAATTTGACCTTGAAATCAAACGTCAAGGCATTGAGCCTTGAAATGACTGACTTTTGGACTCAAGGAACATTGTGCCACAGCTTGTGGCCTTGATTTGGAGTCCGAACAGTCACGAGAAATGGCTGAAAGCTTTAACTGCCGGTGACTGAATCTGTCTAGCTTTTACAGAAGCAAATCCAATAAAACTGAGGCAGACAGAATCCTCAGTCAGGGCTGCTTTGAGACTTGAATGACTTTTATCGACTTCTAAACGTCGCTGATGTAGATGTACATTGTTTTGGTACAGCACTTATTTATGACATAGGCCACACGCTTGCGCTCTCTCTCTCTCGCAAAGAATTGGGGGCTGTTGGGAAATTACAAAGCAATTGATGGACAATCAACCCATGAAAACTAGAGATTGAACTTAGGCAGATTATTACATTATGTGCTAAAGGATGTAGTTTTCAAGTCAATTACTTTATGATTATTTATTATGTTTCTATGTGAATATAATAGTTGTTAATTCACATATTAGTAAAACTAAATACAAATATCTTTTAAAATATTAAATAGAAATAGTAATTGTCACATTCAGCTGCAGCTTCAGTCTACTCACGTGATGTCACCCTTCATGGTTGCGCGCTCCTGTTTGCTCGTCCTTGCTGACTGCATGCGGGAACACGTGAGGGAGGAGTGGGCGGAGCTAGCAGGGTACGGCTGTAGGGGGCTCGTAGCCTATAGAGCCAATGAGAGAGAACCATATAGGAACACATTCACAGGAGATGGGTCAGGAGAGGAGAAACTGCATGCTGGTTAACTGGGAGGTCTGGGTCAAGTGGGCGTCAATGGTGGGGCATGATTTACTACAACGTGATAACCAGCTGTTTATCTTTATATTGTTTGTTAACATGGTTAAATCACAGTTTGAGGGTTTCAACGGCAAAAAGCAAAACAAATACACTAAAGTGAAATACATTCACACAGAAATCAGTCCGTCTTTTTGCTCTTCAGTTTTCATTTTTATTTGAGGTGCAACTGTCTAGTGCAATTTTAACGTCACATTTGTGATGGGCTGAGGAACATGCACAAAACATAGACAATCATTTCCTCTCCTTTCTTTTTTGTTTTGCCAAGTGTCTCACTACTGTGTTCAGCGCCTCAGTTGCACTAGGAGCAACTTAAAACTCTTGGCTGTACAAAAGACAGGAAAGAAGAAAAAACAACTGAAATAACAGTTCATGAAAAAAAAAACAACTACACATGTCCCCAATCATGGTCAAACAGTCCAGATCGTTTGAGCGAGTGAGCCTGAAGCAAGGGCAGAGGAGAGGTCACGTACAGTACGAGGCCGTGTGTCACTGCAGGAGAGACAGCATCTAATAGTGCGGAGGTAAACAATCCTCTTCTGGTCCCACCCTGAGTACTGACATCACAGGTAGTTTCAAAACCTGGCAAAACCATAGATATATATATATATATATATATTTATATATATCTATGTATATACAAATATATGAATAGACAACTAAAAAAAGCGTTTATATATGTATCTATGGTTAGAAACCAGGCACTTGGCAGAGTTTAACTGGACACTTGTCATCTGTACAAAGTTCACTACCTAGAAACAGTCATGTCCTATTTATTTGCCTCGCTGTCATTTCTTTACAGACACTTATTACACCAAGAAGAGCAACAAAAGAGAGTACAAGACAAAAAGAAATTATCATCCTTTCCCAGCACTCTTAAAAAAAACAAGGATTCCCTGCATAAATATTTAATGCTCCATCCGAAACGGGGCAAGAGCGTTAGGGTGGGGACGGCAATGTGAACCTCAGAAAGAGTGAACAAAGACAAAAGGTAACACCACTAACTAACCCCTTGTCATCCCCTCTCATTGTACTCAGATGCTGCGAGGGGGTGAGACCCAGAAAAAACGTCAGCGGGAATATCTCGAGTCCCATTCCAGATGGGACGCTGTGGGCATCATCCAAACAAAGTGCAAACAGGACAATTTGGTAAAAACAAGAACGAAAGAACAGAGGGAGCAGTAAAAAAAGATGCGTGGAGATGGAGAGCGTTGGGTTGAGGTGGGGCAGGGCGATGGCACACTCTCCACGGGGCGGGGGGAACGGAATTCAACAGCATTGACAACAGCACACTGCGTGCTCCCCCTGATTGGACGAGACCATGCATTATAGCTCCTTCCTCCAGCGGCCCGAGACAACTGTCGGCTCCTGTCAACTCCGTCATCCGCGACAACCAGCACGACGATTGTCTGAAGCAAAAGTCAGCGACGAAGCAAACGGTGCAACTCCACTCCAGTCGTTCAGTTAAATAAAGATGTGCAACAAAGGAAAGTTGATTTCATCCAGTTCACAGTATGGCAAGACTCCTTCCTCCTCCTCAGCTTCTTCCTTCCATCCCCTCTATCTCTCATCCTTTGGGAGCTCTTCAGTGTGCAGGCTATGCATTATGCAGATGAGCCAGAGTTCTGTGCGGAGGGGAGGACCTGCGTGGTTCCGACTGGGACTGGGGGCAAGGCGGTGCTGGTCGGGGAGCAGTCGGTCTGGACCTGTGCCTGGAACTGGGCCATCTGCTCGGGGCTGGCCAGGTTTTTGAGCAAGTTATTTTCCTGCTCCAGTTGAGTGTTGCGCTCGATCAGCTCTTTGATCTGCTCCTTCAGCACCTCCACCTCCTCACGCACGGCGTACATAAGGTGGCTCTTCACCAGGTCCTGTGGACGAGAGGGGAGGCAGATAGATAGGTACTTTATTCATCCCAAAACCGGGAAAGCAACAATACGTACAGTTCTAAATATTATGCAATAAAAAATAAAAGACAACAAAAAGAACAACAGCCCGGCCCTAGAAACAGCAGTCGAAATAGTGCCGGTAAAGTATGAAAGTAAGGTGCTTTGATGAGATGAAATGACAGAACAGACATGGTGTAACAATAGTAAAAAAAAAAACTGTTCTTTTCTTCACCACGGTCTGAAACATGTCCAGTTTAACATCAAGTACAGAGCTAGCCTTCTTGATGATCTTGTATAGATGGTGAGTAAAATAATTAATCAATCATATTCCTTCTCCTGTATTTCCCATGAGAGGGAAGAAAACATCTTGTTCCATTTCTGGTTCAAACCAGTTTCCTTGTTACACAACAAACAGAAACACACAGGAGGAGCTGCTTTGGGCTTTATCCTCCATGATCTTCCACTCCATCAGGACAACATTTATCAGAGGTACTGATAAAAAGTGGCACCTTAGAAGTTTTATCAGGCAAATTTGCTGAAACATCGGCGGGACGATTTGTTCTTGAACGTTTTAAACATTATTCTGTGTTTGCATGTAAGGTTTTGAGCTGTCTCTTCAATCAGAAGGTGTTTTACTTGATTTCATGAGATAAAATTCATAAATCTACACAATATATTTATTGAGACGGATTGTTGGTTGCAGATGTAATCACTTTGCGTCGTTGGCAAATGTACAGACTGCGATGTAAACATTAACCGCGCTGCCGGTGCGGGAAAATGTGACAGCAGAGTGCAAAGGCTGAACGAGCATCATAAATCACATTCATGGCCTCGCATAGCACAGGTCAGCAGGCTCCAGCGAGAGCGGTGATGATGATGGTGATGTTGTGTTGTGCCAGGCTGCTGCTGCAGAAAGTGGGATTTGTGTTTTATAATCCCAGCATCCCTCCTCTGCAGACCCGCCCCTCCTTCCTCACTCCTCCTCCCTCTGCCATGTCCTGGGAACAAATTGTTCCTGCATCGGGGTGGGAGGAGCCAATGGAAGGCCGAGTTATTTATACCAAGCCAAGGGGAGGCTACTGCTTGCCTAGCAACATGGGAGGGAGGGAGAAAGACAGGGTAAGGGATGATACATACTTATGAGAGAGAGGGAGAGGGAGAGAGAGAAGGAGGGAGGGAGGAAGGGAGGGAGGGATGGCGTGTGAACCTTAGCCTGGCCCGCATCAAGTTGCCAACAAACTGGAGGTCATCTGTCCAAAATCGTGACAGAGCAGAAAGCTCCTGTTGCCTCTGTGCAGACCAGCAGGTGCATATGTGCAGGAAAACATCAGCACATAGAACACACAAGGGACTGCATGGCTTCTTTAAAAGCACCATCATGCCTTCCATCCATCCATCCATCCATCCATCCATCCATCCATTCATTCATTCATTCATTCATTAAGCTGCTGCCGCTCCACGTATGTATTATCCTCACAATCTAAACACTTAGAGGGTACAAATGGAGCAGGATGGGTGCAATGGAGGAGCTGGTGCACGGGTTATATAACACTGGCATAAACGGGCGTTTTGTATGTACATACGTGTATATAAAATATCTCATGCAGGTGGACATGGCTGGTGAAGAGGATAAATGAAGCATCTTACCATAGCTTGTTCGATCTTGTTGTCAATGGCCACCACACTTGCACCCGAGGAGCTGAAAAGGCAAGAAGAGAGAAGCGATATTAGAGATGTGTTGGATGCTGGGGGTGTAACACCAGCTGAGCACTGCGGTGTGGGATGGAAATGTCTCCATCAAGGGCAAACGGCCAGGCGCAGGGATGTGAGATGTGTCATGTCAGTAGGAGAAATGATCAGGATTACAGGCTGCAGCACAGAGGAGCAGCAGAATCGATGAGCACCACAGGAAGCCTTCCATATTACCTCTTGTCGACCCTGACAGACGCGCTCTCCTTCCCCAGCACCGAGGACAGAAACGAAATCGAGAAATTCCTCAGCTGACAAACGCCAAGGTCCATCGCCACCGTGTAACACTGGGAGTTCATGCTACCCCGGCCATTAAAACCCCACGGGCGGCACAGAGAGGGAGGCCCGCGATACAAAAGTAGAAAAGCCGCGCATTCTCGTGCACTGGCGTGCGGGCTGCTGCTGGCTCTGCTCTCCGCAGCGACCGCGGCGCGTGCAGCCGGAGGACGGGGCGCACAAAGACTGACGGCGGCGGCTGCGGCTCCGCACACAGCGGATCCCTCCCTGGAGGATGCGTGCCGGAGAAACAGCGCCAGCGGCCACGCGATTGGCCGAGAAGGGGAGCTCATTAGCATCATGCATGGCCGAAACTGGCGCTGATTGGCGGAGAGGTGGCCGATGGGAATAATTTATGCAGCATCACATTACCTGCTGCAAAGAGAGATTGTATAAGAGCTCGCATTCAAGTGAATCACTCGGTCTGATGGAGGATCAGCAGCAGGCAAGCCGTAAATTTACAAGGAATGACAAAGCACGCTGAGCTTCTCTTCGGTGTTTGGGCTTTTAAATGCTTTCAGGAGAAAATAGGGACTGCAGCAGATGGGAGAACTTTGCTCAGCAATCCCAGGCTGCCAGGTGAAGCAATGTCTCCACCTATTGGCCATAACCCATCTCTGAGCAAGCAAACCTGCCCCGGACAGGCTTCATGTCGATTGAGAGAACATGATCAATAGCCCAGGGCCTGACCTCGGCAGAGGAGCTGACCTCAGCAGCGGCCAGCAGTCACTCCAGAAGGTGAATAACACACCAGAGGAGTTTGATGGAGGAAACGGCCTGAGCACGAGTTGACTGAAGCGGGGCAACACTGTGCTCTACAGTAGGACAGGAGTCTCTACAGACAGCCCAAAACACATGGTTCCTCACACAGGGTGTATCCTCTTGAATAAACTTCACAGATATAAGGACAACATACAAGCCAGTCTTGGCCGATTTGATATTTTTGTCTTGAAAGCTACTTGAAGCTGCTGATCGGATAAATATATCACTTCATCATTCATCAATTTAGGTACTCGATTATCATTTGGTTTGTGATGTGAAGGTTGCTATGGGAACCTTGGGAACGGCAGCGCACAAAAAAAGGAAGCACATGTCAACAGATGAAAAGAGACTGAAACCAAAAACCGTTGAGCTGTGCTTGCTACAATCAGGGTGTGGTTCCAGACTTATGACCACACGCACACCAGAAGAGCTCTAACAGCAGTCTAAAACTTGGAGCAGCAGTGGGGCGATGTCTGACTGAGGAGACAACACTGTCCCCCACCTTAGCTGTGTTGTCTCTGGCTGGAACCAGCAGGAACTGGACCAACCGTGTGTGTGTGTGTGTGTGTCGGATCTCACAGATCTAGGAGACAAAGATAAATCCTGTGAACCTGCCTGTGTGTTTGCATTTCAGTCGCTCCAGCTGTCACTGACATTAGCTGAGCTGTCACTGGATTTGAGTGATTTCACTGTAATGATGTTTGCCACAACTTTTACTATTTTGGAGGCATCACTCATGTATGCTTGTGCAAAAGGCGAAGGGGGGAAATGTGTAGAAAAGAGTGTACAAATTGTACAGTAGGGAAGTGTGTTTGTAGGTGGGACATGTTGTACACTGGGTTAGAGTGACGTCTATAAGTGGCCTGACTGCTGAGCAGAGGTGAGTAAATATGGGCAGACTGGATCAATTGAGGAACTACAAGGTTTGTCAGCCAGGGGTAAACTGAAAGCAGACAAGATAAGTTTACTGCTCTCACTGTGAATGAGCATTGGCTGACCATGCTTCCATATTCACACAGTGAAATGCAGCAGCATGCATGTACACACACTGGAACATCATGTCCTGGAACATCCATGGGCAGCTGAGCGAGAGCTGAAACATACTGGTGTGATGAGCCTCGGTGCCCTGCTACAGGCAGAGGCACGCAACCGCTCTCACGTGAGGGAAGATTTTTCTGCAGGTGTTAAGTTTCATAAAAAATGTGTTCCAACTGTCGGCCCTACTTCAGCATTTAAGCAGCGGAATGTCACCACAACAACAACAACAATGTGGACACAGCAAAACAAAGCCCCTTGGCACCAGCTCGTGTTTAACCCCAGGTCGCTGCAGTAGACCCCCCCACCACAATAACGACCCCCCTGACAACAGGACAACACTACAGGTATCGTTACCTCTTCAAATGCTTCTCCAGTTCCCAGAAGAGTAGCTTCAGGGCCTTGGTGTCCCTGCCATGCGCTCCTCCTGCCCCGGCCAGCCCCTTCTCTCTCATTGTTGCCCACCCCAAAACAGACAATAACCACCGCACCTCCTCCGTCCTCCTGACCTGAGCCCTTTGGCCCCAACCCCCTGCTCCCCTCCGCTTTGTGAGCTTCACATAGGGGAGCCTGACCAACAATGGAGGCCAGGATGGAGCGGTGTGTAGGACGGGGATGGGAGTGGGAGTGCGTGTGCATACAGCGGGAGCGCGCCCTAGAGTGTTAAGTCCTCCTGATTGCCCCCTTGCTAAGCCTGAGTCGCATATACGCTCTCTGACGACAGGGCGCGTTGGTGTGGGCCAATAGGCGAATAGGTAGTGATGTCACTGCATAAGAAGTCATGTCACCTCCCCTTCTGTTGTTATGTAAACTGTCAGCAGAGATTAGGGTGATCCATCCAATGGGATGAGCTACTTTTGACCACACACCGTTATCACGCTCCAGGCTCGCCAATAGGCCCCTCCTTCACCCATTTCCTGCAACACCCCACCAGCAATGGCGACCACTCGCCACGTACATTCACCTCCTGCATCTCGCATCATCTTTCCTCACATGGCCAGTTATGTGGAGGAGGATGTGCATGTTGTAGAAGGCATATCATTTGACGGCCCTGTCACTGCACATCAGTGGATGCTCACTGGACACACACATACACACAGTACGAGCTTCGAAGGGAGGACGCCTGTACCGCCATTGCTGCTCCCGCACAGGCGTGCACAGTTGATATCACAGTCGAAACAAAAACAAGACAGTGGCTCAAAGAGCTGATGGTGACTCAAATTCAAAAGATGTAACAACACTGTATTTCAAGAGTGGAATAGAAAATTGCAAGTGCAACTATCAAGAACAAAGAGGAGCGGTCAGACCGCAGGAACTTGTGGGGGACAAAATGGTGGCAAGGGGCCCGCATGGCAAATTTGTGGGTGGATTTTCAGTTTGACGCATGCGGTGAAATTATTAACCTCATTAGTTGAAGGTCATGACTTCTTCTCTTCCCTCAGCTACGTGCTGCTCATCGAAGAAACAATCTGGAGCCTGCGACAGGTGCAGCAAGGCGCTGAGGGTTTCTGTAACAAAAACACTTCTCCTCTGAAGCCACAACTCGTCACACTGTATATCTGTACAACATGTACTTGCAGGTCTGGGATGGGGTGGGGTGGGGTGGGGTGGGGTGAGTGGGGGGCTCAGTGTGCGCATGCTCACTTAGAACAAAAGAGTCAAAACTGGTCGGAAGGAAGCGCTCGCTGATGTGGAGACATTTTGCTTGCAGCCATTCGCTAAAAATGCAGCCAACTCGGCTCGACCAATGGCGAAGGACATTGACGTCAGTGCATCACAGATGGGATGCTCTCATTCATTATTTATCTTTGTCCATCCAAAGCTTGTTTGTGTGACAAAGGACTGACCCATTTATTACCTAACTCACATAATGTATATCAATGCTACGCTTACTATACTGTGTGGAAACTGGACGGAAAAACAGAGAAGAATAAAACTTGATTAACCTTGTCTCACGTTATGGAAGTCCAATCACCATTAGACGTTGTTTCTAAGTTTTCCAACTTGACGTGCATCAGTTTCACCGTCACTCACCCAAAACCATACAAATTCCTTTTTTAACTCCACTGACTTCATCCCCTAGCTTCATAAAAACACTCATAAACATTTCTACACAGAAAAGAAAGTGGCGGTGGTGGTGTGTCTTCCTCCTTATATAAGGGCGGATGTGTAGCGACAGGAGGGCAGTACACGATGTGGATGTGGAGGGATAAAACAAACGAACAGATGATGCTTGTATTTGCCCATACAGTTAAAAATATAACGTTCTCCTTTACAAAACAATGCGTGAACTATAATTGAGAAGTGGCACCTATCATTAAGAACAAATCCTGGTGGTTTCAGGCACCTAGCTTTGAAACTAGGTCAGAAGTGCTAAATCAGTTTGCACAGTTTGGATTTGGTGTTTGTGTCTGACAGATGCTGCACAGCAAAACCTGCAGGTAACACTGGCTCTCAACCATAAAAACAAACAAACTGTGCAAGCTAAATAAAGGGGACTTATAGCACAGACATACAAGACCCATGTCTCTGCTGTACAATTTTAGTCTCCACCCCTCCTCCTGCTCTCCTACCTCCCCTTCATTGACGTTCACTCTCACAAAAGCAACAAGCTGAGTGTAAGTAACGCCTCACTTTATTGAACCGTGTGAGCGAAAGCACTGCGAGGTCCTGAAAGAGATCCAGCCCTCCACAATAACTGCAGCTTGTGTGAAAATGTGAAAGGAGGGCTTCACCAGAGAAGGCATCACAAATAAAAAAGGGATGTAAACTGCAGCCATAAAAAAAAAAAAATCACACCAGAACTGATTGTTATCAGATGGGTTTAAGTCAAATATGACATCATGCTCCCAGTTCTACTGGTCTCTATCTCTCGCTTAGCTACTGGTAGAAGAGAGCTTGTGTGTGTCTGTGCATAGTCTTTGTGTCTCCCTGTATCCATCAGTATGCGTCCAAGTGTGTGCATGTGTGCGAGGCTGGTGGGGAGGGCAGACTGGCACAATCTGGTTTGGGAGGCTTTTAACACTGGCATTTACACAGCAGAGAAACTCAGCTGCACAAAGTCTGCTCTGAAGAACAGGAAGATGCCTTTTCACTGTCTAACTTTAGAATACTAAGAACTGGGAACACTGGGAGGAAAATGCAGATAGGATTTGCTGAATTACAGAACTGAATGTGGACCTGCAGCATGCAATCCTTCCTGCGTTCTCGAGGTCTAATTTCAGAGTTGATGGAGTGCACCAAGGTAGCAATCAAAAATAAATCCCCTCGTCTTGTTTGTAACCAGAGAAAATCTCCCTCCATGTTTGCTCACAGACGAGACCAAATGCAGAAACACCCCGAAATTCAAACAGCTCTCATGGCATCACAGAGCTCCAGGGCAGCGGTTCCAAGTAGCGTTAGTGCATCAGTCTCTGCCCTGCACGCAACGCCTTACATAACCAGCCTCTGTACCATATGGGCCATGAGAGAGCAGGAGAGGAAGGACTGAAACCCAACGTCTCTTCCGGCTGAGCGACAGTGCAGACGTGCCTTATTCTTCTGATGGACGAGGCATTAACTTCCAAATGGTCTTGCACATTCCCCTGTCCACGATGAGGAGCAGGCACATTTTATACAGAGGTCAAAATAAAAAGGAGACTCTCTGGCTCTACAGGATAAGGTGACACATTAAAATGATGACGTAAATACAGACACAAACAGTGCAGGGAGAAGATGCTATCAAGTATTTTCAAAATAATGAATCAATTTCAGCTGGAGCACTTAGTCACCCAGAATATCACTGAGGATAGAAATCCAGGAGACAGAATGCTTGGGTTCTGAATTTGGCACCAACAGCAGAGATTAAAAGGAACTGTGCCTAAAATAAACATCTCATCTGCTCCATCAGCATGTGACTAGATGACTCACAAACTAGCAAACACGACCTGGTACGTGTGTTTGTAGTTGTACGAGCTTTGGATGCTCACTAAAATAACTTCTTCTTTGTGGGGAATTTACACACACAGAATTCACCAGCTCCGTCCTCTAGCTTTAATCCAAGATGTAAAGCCAACATTACACAACGTTGTGACAGTTTCATCCTGAATCGTCACAGAAAGTTAACATACCCCCCCCCCCCAGCAGGTCACATGGACCTGCACATTGTTTCTGTGTAAGAGAGAAATATGGTTGGTTCCTAAACAGCGAGGATCTTCTCAGCAGAGGTTGAGAAACAATGCTCCAGGCTCCCTGCAGCATGCCAGCCTCACGCAGTGACCTGAGTGTGTTTCTAACAGTCAGAGCGGTCAACACGCTGACACTAAACATTCAGAAGAGGCTTTACACGGAACTATTCTTTTCTTTTACGAGAAGCGACGCCGTCGGGGAGAATAAATATTTTTCTTTGAGTGGTAGTAGAGTAGTCATGTTACTGTGTGAGTCAAAACAGAGTGGGGGATCTGGAAAAGAACTTCAATATTATGGTTGGATGAACTGGAATTTTCAATTTTCACGTTACTCCAATTTCCATCCTCACTGTCACTTTTTGTTCTGGTGCATGTTCTCCCTGCTGTTTATTCCACAGACTTTGGTGGGACTTGACACAGTGTCTGCATTATGACGTCTACTGAATACATGGCAATATTCACAATAACATGGTAGAACTAATCAATTTCATGCTAATGAGAAACTGAAGAACTCACAACTTGAGCTCTTCCCACTGTGACATGTCAAGATGTCAGCCAGTAAACATCCCTGTTGTGATTTACTTGGAGACTCAAGGACACCTGCTGCTCCATGTGAACAAAAGCTGCTCGGGGGTGTATTTTCCTCCAGCGGAGAATTCAGCTTGAGTTTCTGGTTCTGATGGGTCAATTATAGCATGTGGAATATTATCACGTTTGTTTTGGGGGGGGGTGGGGGGGTGGATGACAGAGAGAAAGCAAATTATATATAAAATATATAATAACAGCAAGTTGAGGAGGAGTGCTCAAGCCATGATCAGTTAAAAGCTGAAGCGGCCTCCTCTTTGCCAATGGTTTCCCGTGAAGGAGAAGAGAAGCAGCTGTTTGATTAAAAACCTGTCCTGTAGAACAACACCCACACCCGCCTGCACAGATGAACTCATAAACGACCCAGGAGAAAACTGACAGAGACATGCACGGACAAATATCACATCCTCTCGGGCCTGCGACTCCCTTCTTCTGCAGCTCGGCATGAAAGCACAAGGCAAACAAACGTGACACGCCAAACTCAGCCATGCACCCGCTCACACCCCCACCCCTGCTGCCCAAAACTGTCTGAGCTTGAAGCGGCTGCATTAACATCTTCACATGCACTAGAGAAAACAAAAACATCCATTCAGAACATTATAGTGCAGAGTTAACTTTCTACACCAACATATACATTTGATGGGAAAAGAGGCTAATTAATGAGGTTAACACCATTAAAACCTACTCATACAGAAGACCTAACATATTAGGATGATTCATTTAGATTATTGTATTGAAGAACACCCTGTAGGTGTGACACACGTTCATTTATTCCAATGCTAGAACAAATAAATGATTTTTCATCTGCCAAATGAAATATGTGATACCAGTCTTCGGCAGGAAGTAGGTCTTCACAAAGAGCCGCAGACAGAAAAGTATTCACACGTGACTGCTTCATTGCGTGCAGGAAGGACATTTCCACTCAGCTGCAAGGCACATTTTAGGTCACTGATTCTCAATGCACGCCAACATTATATAAACCTCTGAAGAGCTGATGCAGGGGATTCATGAGCCAACACTGCCACCTTGTGTTGAAACAGCAATGCAACAGCATGAAAGAGTGGAGAGGCAGTGAAATTAAAGTCTCTGCTGGAGCATGATGTCACGTTTCATCACCGCACTAATGACCTGGACAACCTGCTGTGACTAACTGCAGCTGACAGGCGGGAGACACCACCGAGGAAATTAGACGCAACACGTTGTGTCACAAAGCAGCTTCAGTGTCAGAATCTGTCATAATATCATAACTTCAGTTACATATATAACATCAGGAAAATTAACGATCAAGACAATTTAAATTTGATCAGCACACACACATATATATATATATATGTGTGTGTGTGTGTGTGTGTGTGTGTGTGTGTGTGTGGTCACGTGGAACATGAATTTAATTCTTAGTTTCTTCTTGCAACAGAATCCAGGGAGATGATGAGAGATTACCTCACTGTCGTGACAATTTAGTCTCATTTCCGCTTGTGTAAACCAACCGACATTCTTATCTAAGGGTGTGTTCACATGGGCAATGGTTCACAAAGGCTTGGTGACTTGATGACTCACCACTTAGTTTTAAACTTCTACAATCTCATATCGATAACCTTAGAAGAAGATTTTCTTCAAATCACATGGCATGAAATGCACACTGGTCAGTATAGGTCTGAGCCACCAGGGACTCTCCACCTGTCGCCTCGTAAAAGCTCCATTTTGGATGGTGAGCCCTTTAATAACAGGCTTGTCAGTAACAAGGACACATGTATCACAACCGGTACGACTACAGCGCCTGACAGGCAGCTTAGCACCACAAAAGACAATTTATGATCAACAGAGTGAGGCGTATTAAAGCAGCTTTCATTCTCACACAAAGCTTTGATGGTTCAATGGGTTGGACTGGGCAATAAAATATGAGGAGGATTTGTGAATAGCAAAATATTTTTAAAAAATTCAACGGCTTGTAAAACACAAAATTTAACCAAGTCATAATTATCAAAACATATTGCCATGTTTTATCTGCAGCTGTATTGTTCAGCCCTAGTTCAAAGTGTCTTGAAATAACAATGTGCTGCAAATACATATCTTGCAGCAGAGATAAGTAAGTAAAGGGAGCTCTAATCTGCGCCTGCTCATCTTCTGAGTGTAGACGGCCATCACATAATCACATAAGCTTCACGTATTGCAAATGCACTTTTGATTCAGACTTGCACTTCTGCCACAGCAGCTGAGCGAGTTCATGTTAATATGACGGCGACAAACAGAACCTGTCTGTGTATCGCTGTCAAGATACCGCATGTACAAGTTTCATGGACAGACTTTACTGGTTTCAAAGCATGAGGTCATACGGATTAACTGCCATATACAATCCAGCACTACTGTACATCCACACCTGACATGTCTCCACATGTCTGCACATAATTCACACACACTCATTTTTGGGAGGACTGAGGAATGAATTCTCTGCATCCTAGGAGCAAATTTCTATTTCTCTTACTTTCCACAGGCCTGCAGGCTGAAATTCCACCTGGGGAAGAACGAGGACCTGATGAAAGCACCGCCCTAGAGTGCTCCCATTGACACACACAGAAACCAACAGCAAGCAGGTGAGAAGACACAGGCAAACCCTCACATCAAGGCTGTACAACGTGCACACACAACTCATTCATTTTGTTTCCATGGTTGGAACACACAATCCTTCTGCAGTGGGTTGCTTTACTGTCAATATTGATCGAGGGGCTGTTACCAGACAACCTGGCTGCTGACTTATTCATTAACACTGTGCTCTTTTCACTCATCGGTGAATGCTTTGAGGAAAAACCTGCACGTGACTTGGCCTGATTAGCCCTAAGGAAACAAAGTGCATGCAGGGAAATGACTAAAGCATGCAAAGAGAAGACAACACTAATGTCTGACAGAGGATGGTTGATGCACCAAGGTCTGTGAAGGAAAAAGAAGAGGGAGAAAAAGGCAGAGGCGGTGACAGCTGAGAAAAATACAACATGAGACTGAAAGAAAACAGTAACAGAAGCGCAGAACTGGAACGAAACATGATGTGACCAGGAATATAAACAAAGCAGCCACACAAAGACTAAGACGTCTGCAGCCAAAGGACAGAGGACGATTCACTGCAGAAGATGATTTATAGAAACACACGTACAGAAGACACCATGTAGAACACATGCAGGAATGATGAGATGCCACGAAAGCCTCCCCACAGAATAGAGACCAGCTGTCTGCAGCTGACTATGACTCAGAACACATCAACACACAACCAGCAGTGATAGTTTGGCCTCACTAACAACTTACTGTGACAATATGTGAATTACAGCTGTTGTATTTTCCACTCTGATGCACAGCCACGTGTTTAACTTTGTCAACATTTGAACCCAACAGCTCAATAAAGCCACAGCATTCAAGATTATTCTGTATATTTGCAGCTCTGGGTTCTTGGGCGAGGCTGACCATGCCCAGCTGAACTCCCTTGATACCCTCCTGTCATCACTGTTGTGCTCACAACATGAATATCCTGCCCAACAGGAATAGTACTGTAGTAACACTCACTGCCTCAACTGTGATCCATTTCTCTTCAGCTGGAGGTCATAATGCAACACAGATCTTGATCAGGAGCACACAGCATTATTTAACATCATCATCATCAAATTATTAATCACACTTATACCCGCAAACTACCCGCAAGTGAGACTGTCCCTTTTCAGCAGCAAGCAAACATAAAGACAGAACTGGTTAATTGCACGTAAAAATAAACCCTTCTACACATTAAGTGTCTAATAAAATGGAGACCAGGGCAGTGCATATGCTGAGTCACCAGTCACCCTCTGTGACTCAGCGGCTCCACTACTGCCATTCCAGTCATTCCAGTGATATTTTTGCAGAGGCAATGTGGAGGGAGACATTTGTCTCCCAGTCTTCTGAAGGAGACAGAGCATCCTCAGGGGACAGGGAATCAAGCGCCTGTAGATCTGAATGACAGACAACCAGTTGCATGATGTACTCTCATGCAGAACTAAGGACATAGGGTGATAGGGAAGATGCACATGTATTTAACTTTTGTAGTGAGCTTATAAAAGCTGCAGCTTGTACAACAATAAAAAAGTACAGTAGTTCCAATTTAATCTGAAGAACAGCTTTCATTAAAATGATCAGCTTTGGGACACTGCTGCCCGTTCTCACCTGTCCTCTTCTCCTTCAGCTTGCTGACTCCTGAGGCCTGCAGCAGCCGCCACCATTAAGGCACTGGCTTCAGCGGACATCCCGATGTTAGCCAGTGTTCCAGCAGCACCGCTGTTCTCCAGGCCCCTGTCTCCACCTCCTGCCACCGCCAGCCTGGGCAGGCCCAGCAGGCCTTGGTGCTGGAGCAGAAGCCTCTGCGCGTCCTCAAGGTGGGAGGATTTTAGGGAGCTCCCTCCCACAGGGACATGGGCGAGGTTCGTGCCTGGGGTGAGAATGGGCTGGAGGTCAGCTTGCAGTGCAGTCAGAGGCATGTAGGGTGTCCCGTACGTAGGAACAACTGGGGCTGTGGCAGTGGATTGTTGCTGGATCTGTGGCTGTTGATGAGGTAGGGGTTGGGATGGGAGGGTTTGCGGTTGTGCTACAGCAAAAGATCCTGGAGCAGGGGCTATCTGACCTTGATGGGTCAGGGCTGCTGGCTGTGCAGAGACGCCTGGAACTGGTGCTACCGGGATTCCCGTTGTAACATGTGGCAAAGGAGGCTGAACCTGAGTCTGGAAGGGAGCAGTGGGCTGGATGAAGTCTGGCTGACGGATGACACCTGCATGGAGCTGAGGTGCTGGGTAGCCTCCCTGGGCTTGTGCCTGGTGGGGGTCCACAGCATAGGGCATCTGGTGGGGTATGACAGGCGGAGGCTGACCTCCACTTGGTTGTGCCGTTGCTGTTGGTGCCATGGGTTTAGGCATGTGAGCTCCACCAACAACCTCTTGGGGTGAAACAAAGGTCAGAGGAGTAGTCTGGGCCAGTCCCTGTGGAGGGCTCTGCATGGCTTGAGGACTAGTGAAGTCCAGGCTCCGCTGCTGATAGGGCTGCAGTGTGTGAGGTGGCTGCACAGCAGGGATACCTGGATTAATCCCAGTTGCAGCTGCCTCAGTGTCTGCTGCCAGCTCTGCACCTTTAGGTGCCTCAGATGTAGCTGGAGGAGGAACATCCTTTTCATAATACTCAGTGCATGTCCACCGTCCCTTGCGAAAGGGCTCAGAGTTGGTGTCTAGCTTGACCACCCTGAAACGAGAGCCAGTGGCTGTCTGGGTGTGCTGATTTTGAGTGTTCGTGGCAGCAGATGGACCTGTTCCTCCTCCAACAGAAGCAACTTGCCCAGTTGCATTAGTGTTGTCAAAACCTGCAGACCCAGAGGGAGGAGCTGCAGTAGCAGGGACAGCACTCACATTAGATGTGTTTACACTGCCCACTAGATGTGCATCACTGGCTGCTGCACCAGCCATAGGGGCTAATGCTTGACTTGTCCCACTTGCAGGTTTTGTGTTATCCAACACCAGTGACCTCTGGGACTTACTAGGCCCTGCTTTAGAGGCCACAGAGGGACTGGAGCTGGCCAGGGGAGCAGTAGGGAGTGCAGGGGGCTCACCTCCTCCCAAGCTGTCAGAATGATGATGATGATGGTGGGACTGGCTGTGTTGCTGGGGATAATATTGATGATGCATGGACCCATTTACTATAGAGGTGTGGTGCTGAGGTCCCTGGGGGATGGAATGCAGGTGAAGGGGTTCATTGGGTGAAGTTAGTCCGGGTGTGTCAACCCCATGGAGACTGTTCAGTGTCTCATCTGAGGAGCTTCTTTCCGGCACCCCTGTGTCCGTGGCCCTGGACACTGACACATCCAGCATGTCGGAGGAGGACAGGTCTTCAGTGTGAGACTCATCCATGTCGTCATAGCTCTCGGTGTCATCTGCTAAACTGTTGTTGCCGCTCACGTTGATCTGAGCTGAAGTGACGCTTGTTATTTGGAAGCCACTCTTTTTCTTCACCTGAGCGCCGGCCACCTGTGACTGGGGCTGATGGTGGAGTCCCGGGGAGGAGGACCCGGTCTGAGTCGGGTTGTCGTCCACCGTGTTGACCCCACTGCCAGCGGCGGCGGCGGCGGCGGCAGACGCACCGCTGCTCCCCCTCCGATAGTGGAACGCCGTTTTCCGGCTACCAGGTGGTTCTCCAGGGAAATCCGGGTGGTGCATCTTCACCGCAGAGTAGTAAATAACAGCCGAAGAAGCAGTGGATGTTTACGCTAACTACTACCTGACAGATGCTAGCTAGCTGGGTCAGCTGCAGTACCGCGATACTACCAAGCCATATGTGAGAAGTCAGATGATTTATGTCCTTTTAGATCAATATTAACACACCGAGGGCAGCCTCCTTCTTCGCAGGTATTAATCCAACTCCAGATTGTTTTCAGACACACATATTAAATACACAACCAATGGAGAATTGTAGCTAGTCGCTGGTTAGCTTTAAGCCTCGTTGGGTGACCAGTAGCGATTAGCCACACTCCTCTGGAACTTGCACTGGCTTCTTCGTCTTAATAACAAATTCCAACGGTGTTAGACATTACCGTCAACATTCGCGCACACAAATCCGTGAAGCCGCTGACTGGTTGACGCGCACCCCAGTGTTCTTCGTGGCTGGCCGGTGAATGTCGCAGGAACAGCGGCATCCATTCCTCTCCCGGGGCGTTGAGTCTCCACGAAACCAACTTGACGTTGGGTGGAAGCGTATCCCCTCCTGTTAACAGGCAGTCGTGCTTGGGTGGTGTCCGTCTGAGCAGCGGGGAAAAGGGCTCGCTAAGTCCATCTCGGATCGTGTCACCGTGTCCGTGTTTGCTGTCTCATTGCCGGTGAGCAGCAGCAGCAGCTAACGGGCTGTCAGGCTTCGGGGTGGGAGGGAGGAATGCAAACACTCCTTTTGCGCATGCGCAAGTCTACCCTATGTAGCGTTCACTGTCCAATCGGAATTTGTGCTTATTCTAGGGTTATGCAAACATCCTATTTGTATTTTTATGTAATTGTTTTGATTGTATTATCTATTTATAAGAATGGCATATCAGTATTTTCTGTTTTCCTCTGCCCGAGTTGCCTGCTGTTGTAACATGAATATCTCCAGTGTGTGGAAAAACAAAAAGTTTGATCTCATCAAAAAACAATAAACTCTTTAATATTAAATATTTCCCATATTGTGGAAATTACTTTATCTTATTTTATGTGTAGTAAAAGAACAAAGACAGAAAAAAGCACAAATACACAAGAACCAGAAAATAAATGAGGAACATAAATGAAGGAAGTACATGTAAACAAGGGTGAGAATGTGTTTTTAAACATTTTTAAAGAGTAACTGAAGGCAGCAGTGGGCCATGGGTTGTTGCTTCTTTCCTCTTGGACCCAGTGTTTGGGAAGTACTTCTGTACCGTATGTGAGCTTTGCAAACACACAGCAGCTATTGATTTGTGACTGTGCTCTAAGCAGGTTGACGTATTACTTTGTAGAGATTTAGTCTTATCAGCAACACTCAACACATAATTCACACCATAACCTTTTCTGTCTGTTGGTTTGAAGTCAACCCAGAGGCTAAAACCAAATTACTGAACCAATCCCCATATATAGGTCTTAGATAGCATCGGCCCCTTAGGTTGATGGCATGTTAAAACATAAAAAAGGCAGACATTTACTGTCAGAGCAAAGTGAAGCGGTTGAGACACGCCTGCTTGAGCTCTTCTAAAATGTCAGCATCACAGCTATTCATAAACACATCACATGCACCTGTAGGGGAGGGCGAGTTACAGGAAAGTTCCACTCTGAAGTCTGATTCCAAAGGTTGCGTAATGTTGAAACCACAGAAAGTAAACAGTGGGATGTTTTCAGCCATGCTTTCTATAAACATTCAACCTCAACAATGCTCCTGGACAGTCTCTGGTGTCAACTGATAGTGTTCAAGTAGTGTTTCATTAGCATACGTGTACAACAGCCCTGAAGTGTAGAATAGTCTCACAACATTCATTTTCATTCATGTGATCTGCATACCTACAAAGCCTGTGCAGCCTTCTCCTGGAGGAGTCTGTTTGAAGTCCTCATCACTACAAATATAGCATGTAAGCATTGGTGGTTCAGTGGTAGAATTCTCGCCTGCCACGCGGGAGGCCCGGGTTCGATTCCCGGCCAATGCATCAAAGATTTTATTTTTTTTTCAGTTACAGAGTCCTGTTTCCACCATACTTTGTCAGCACAAGTGTTCTTCTTCCTCAAGCTCATTTAAAACTGGGGACACACAGCAACAGACTGATAGAAACATCAGTTGCTAATACTTCCAGACCCCTATTTTCAACATACTTTGTTACCATGCACACATTCTTCTACATCTGTGTTTGTTTAAAAACTCATAAATGGGGCCTTCTACACATTTCCTCCAGTGAGACATTTGCAATATTGCAGCAAGAGCGTCTTCTGTCAGCAATCGAGTGCCAAAAAACAATATATTATACATAATCAAAGTAATTCTACAGTAGTCCACCACCTCGTGAGTGAGTAGTTTTCACCTCCAAGGCCTCGTTGGCGCAGTAGGCAGCGCGTCAGTCTCATAATCTGAAGGTCGTGAGTTCGAGCCTCACACGGGGCATGTCTTTTATGTGTCTGTTTTACTTCTGTGTGGAAGAAACAGTTCTGTTTTATTTCAGTTGTTTTTTATATGCTGACCTGTAGGCATGTGACTATACCATTTTATAAGTACTATCCATTCAGTACACTCTCAACCAAGCCACAGTACACTACTTGTAACGTTTTCGATCAGGTCATACTGTTTCACAGAGCGAGTACTCTGAAATAGAACGGATGTGGGCCCTATTAATGCAGCTCAATTCCGAACTCTTCCTCAACATTGACAGACAAGAACTCCAGTTTGATACAAAGCAACTGCTGCTTTAAAAAAAAAAAGCAAAAAAAAAAAAAAAAACATTACTGCATTGGCCGGGAATCGAACCCGGGCCTCCCGCGTGGCAGGCGAGAATTCTACCACTGAACCACCAATGCTTTAGTGACAAAATTACTTTTCTCAAGATGTGACGAAAGAGTAGCTGATGTTTGCCACATGAGCTTTTTTTTTTTAAACAAAGAACACGCAAAAAATGTAGTTATTTTCTATACAAAAAATAATGGGGAGGTGGGGGTTATTTTTATCAGAGTCTTGGATGTGTCAAAGATGAGCAACAACATTGAATTTGATGCATCATTTGTTTTTGTGCAGGGTCAGATTTAATAGTCACTACCCCTTAAAACCATTGAGGACATAATGGTTGTATTTTGGAGCCCTGTCAGGCACTGAAACAAATTCATGAAATTAATATCACACACACACACACTAAACCTGATGTAGGCCTCTAATATGTGATTGCGTCTGAGTATGAGAGAGAGGAGAGAGTGTGTTTGCCCATTATTCATTGTATGGAAAATAATTGTATTAGACCCATATAATATGTATAAGACCCATTCAAAAATTTGAAAAGTGGAAAAACAAAATATACCTAGAAAAAAACCTTCTTAGAATAGAATAGAAAATACTTTTATTCATCAACAAGTACAACATCACATTTTCTTTTTTTAGAAAGTTTATTCTATAAACTATAGCACACTTTGTCGGAGATGGAGATGAATGCCAGTGGGAGTACAAAAAAACAACATAAACTAATTATGTGTAGACCAATGTAGTCCAGCTGGTTAAGTCTCACGAAGAGACACTGTGCAAAAGGGGGCTTGAGCCACTGAAAATAAAACAGCAAAGCTTGTGCAATTTGACCAAGGCATGTACCCACAGCTTGTTGAGTCTGTTAGTTTCACCGGCTCCAATGCTGCTCCCCCAGTACACCACAGCAAAGACAAGTGCACTCGCCACAACCGACTGATAGAACAACTCCAACATCCTATTGCATACATTAAAGGATCTCAGTCTCAGCAGAAAGAAGAGCCTGCTCATCCCCTTCTTGTACACGGCACTGGTGTTAGATTTCCAGTCTAGTCTGTTTTTCAACATAACACCCAGGAAGT
The DNA here is from genome assembly GCA_016785235.1 of Pseudorhombus dupliciocellatus. Classification (NCBI taxonomy): domain Eukaryota; kingdom Metazoa; phylum Chordata; class Actinopteri; order Pleuronectiformes; family Paralichthyidae; genus Pseudorhombus; species Pseudorhombus dupliciocellatus. The sequence goes on from JAFBJW010000070.1 coordinate 387,179, forward strand.
TGTAGTCCCCCACGATCTTGCTCTCTTCACCCAGCATGTTCAGTCTAGTGAGGACTTTACCTGTGGTCTGAGGTGGGCCAAGACCAGCCGCTCCAGCACCTTCATCACATGGGATGTCAGGGCCACCGGTTGAGTTCCCACGATGGAGCAGATTATGTCTTCGGAATCGGAACCAGTCATCAAGAAATCAAGAAGCTTTATTTGTCACATGACATTGCAGGCAATGACAGTGAAATGAAGGTGCAGTAGCTCACAATTGTGCAAATGAACAAGAATGAAAGATGGAATAAAACAAATTAAAATTAAGTAGAAAATAGAATAAAATAAAATATAACATAATATATAACCTAATATAAACAAGTAGCCTAAAGAATATAAACAATATACACAAAATAAAATAAAATAAGTAAAATAGAATAAGTAACAGCAGCATCAAGAAATATCACTGTATATATATATATGAATATTATACAGCACAGCAGTTTGACCTGAGCAGAGAGCAGAAGTGACGACTTTGTGACGAAGTGACGAAGCATGACGTCTTCCACAGTGCTGGAACAATCCCCTGCTGGAGGCTCAGGTTGAAGAGGTGCTGCAGGATAGCAGACAGCTGGGTGGCACAGGTCCTCAATAGTCTGGTGTTCAGACCATCTGGGCCTGCAGCCTTGTTCTGCTGAAGTCTCTCCAGCTATCTCATAAGATAGACACCGGGAGCTACTATATCGAGCGGCGGCTAGCACGGTGCCACCTCGGCTTCTTACAAAAAATCAAGACATATACAAGAACACAGCCAAAGATATTACAAAAATAAAAGTGAAAAATGACTCAATGATATTAGATGGTTAAATATATACTGTGAATATGGGAACGCATTACAAAAGTGCTATCTCTCCCCGTCGGGGAATTGAACCCCGGTCTCCCGCGTGACAGGCGGGGATACTCACCACTATACTAACGAGGAGATGTGCACCAGGCCCAATTAATGTATTTTTATATTTTTAAATGAACAGGAAGTGAACAGTAATTTTTTTCCTATTCTGAAATGTCAAATGGTGGTATAGTGGGGGAAACCCAGAGAGACATTCAAATTATACATGAGTCTACTTGTCAGGAATTGAATGTACAAATACAGCAAAAGTTAAAAGCATACTGAGAATAAACTCTCAGTCATGCGTGTGCAGTATTGGGATCACTTTATAAAAAAGCAGCTTCTCCCCGTCGGGGAATTGAACCCCGGTCTCCCGCGTGACAGGCGGGGATACTCACCACTATACTAACGAGGAGATGTGCCACACACATGTATTCTGTTCTGAAAAGACTGGTGGTAAACCCAGAGGAGAGCGCTGAAGGGGGGGGAGTCTGTCCATAAGAGAGTGTGTGTGTCTGCAAATTTTTTCAGTTGAAGTTTCTTCAGAAGTTCGGGCCGTGTTGTTATCAGCAGTGCCGGCTGCCTCAGCATGATTAGCTGGTCGCGGGTGTAAACAATGCCCCCCTCTCCGCTGCACATCCATCTCGGCACCAAACAGGAGAAAAAAGTAACAGAAAAGCCACAAAAAAGAAAGGATATTTCTCCCCGTCGGGGAATTGAACCCCGGTCTCCCGCGTGACAGGCGGGGATACTCACCACTATACTAACGAGGAGATGTGTAGAAGGCCCCATTTATGAGTTTTTAAACAAACACAGATGTAGAAGAATGTGTGCATTACTGCATTACTGATGTTTCTATCAGTCTGTTGCTGTGTGTCCCCAGTTTTAAATGAGCTTGAGGAAGAAGAACACTTGTGCTGACAAAGTATGGTGGAAACAGGACTCTGTTACTGAACAAAAATTAAAATCTTTGATGCATTGGCCGGGAATCGAACCCGGGCCTCCCGCGTGGCAGGCGAGAATTCTACCACTGAACCACCAATGCTCACATATGAAGATTCTGCGCACGCATCAGAAAAAAACATGGTCACGTCATTGTAAGCTTTGAGTGTTTTGGTTCAAAGCACATTAGCTGAAGTTTGCTGATAGATAACAGAAAAATGTGAATATTCCTATTTTTTGTAATCTCGTATGAGTGCAGAACACAAGCAGGAAGATACTAGGTGAGAAAAGACATGCGCCCAACGTGGGGCTCGAACCCACGACCCTGAGATTAAGAGTCTCATGCTCTACCGACTGAGCTAGCCGGGCTAAGGTTTACTCCCAAATCTGAGCTTTTTGTTCATCTCCATTCTACAACGCAGTAATAACAACTGATGATGAAAGCATAGGTAAAAACGTTAGAAGTAGTGTACTGTGGCTTGGTTGAGAGTGTACTGAATGGATAGTGCTTATGAAATGGTATAGTCACATGCCTACAGGTCAGCATAGAAAAACAACTGAAATAAAATAGAACTGTTTCTTCCACACAGAAGTAAAACAGACACATAAAAGACATGCCCCGTGTGAGGCTCGAACTCACGACCTTCAGATTATGAGACTGACGCGCTGCCTACTGCGCCAACGAGGCTTGCAGCACACAGCCACCGGGTGGATTTATATATGGACTACAAGTATGATGAAAACATTTAGCAAAAGACTGTCTCAAATTAGAGAATACTGAATACCCTGCTTCTGTAAACATTGCCTGTGGGGATAAATAAGTCCGTACCTTGTGTTAACTTATCTGCAAGGGCCTGTCTTCAGCTTGAGCTGAATCTTGACACTGTTATGAACAATATAAACAGTGACAGTAATATCAATAACAGGCTAACATCATAGTAGTATAAAGACAGGTATCTTACATTAAAATAATTATATCACAGATAAATTAAAATGTCAAAATGATTCATTGCAAACACGTTAAACATTTATTCTCATTCTGCAGTGCAGCAGTGATTATTGCCTCACAATTCCATACACCGTCCATGACCGGAAACGGATAATAATCTTGAACCGGAATAAAGTTGAGCGCCATCTGGTGACCTGATGTGGCATTACCCCGACCAACAAATCAGCGGATTATACACGAGAAAATAATCCGACGAATCTGACCTGACAATCCATCTATGTATTAACAGAAATTGATTAAATTCAGATTTCACATAAAAACTGGAACACGGAGTTATTATGAAAAACATGGCATCCAGGAAGTTCAAAAGGCGGACATTAGCCTGTTAGCTCATTCGCACAGCGTGTAACGTCGGTCACCGTAAACCTCGCTTTGAGACAAGATGGCATTCCGAAAACATGTTGGGAAATATTAAGGAATAAAAGGCGACGTTAACTCACCCGAAACGAGATAGTGAACTTGTACAAAGTGGACGGAGGAGGCAGCCGTGCCGAGATCCCGCAGCTACCACTTGACCCTGAAGTACCTACCAATTAAGAGATCAGCGGCCAATGGGAGCAGTGCACGGGGATCACGCGGTGTACGGTGGATGCTGGGACAAGATGGTGCCAACATCACGTCCCGTCATCATGGGAATCAAATCCAAATCGTGGGTACAGCTAAATCTGCAAGCCACATTAACTTTGATGATGTATTTGAACTATCTGTTGTATAATCAAAATTTCTTAAGCAAAAACATAGAGTCCTTGAGGGTAATAAAATCATTCATTTTTGAATTGAAGACACATTTAATTATTTAATTTCACCATGCATAAAACATAGAAAATTCTTTACAGCAATGACAATTAAAAAAACAAAACATTTCATGATGCCCTCCAGAAGGCCCACACATTGTCCTGTAGTTAGTATGAAGTTAGTATGTGGTTAAACCAGCAGGATTATATTTCCCCCTCGAACATATGAACAACAGAAAGTCAACAAGGTCATAGAAAAAAAACAAAAAAAACATGATTTCTTGCTGTCAATTTATTTTACACCCAATGATTCTGACACCCATAACTCCTTCTTCAGCTATCTTTCGTTTGAGAAATTGACTTTTAAACATATTAGGAATAGTTAGCCCATGACCCCCGACAGAAATGGGGGTCGAAGTAAGAGTGTGTTAGTTTAGGTGACAGTCCATGGAGAAGAACACACATCGAATGGCACTCATTTCAATCTGATGGTCCCACAGATTATACTGCTTTAATCACATCATCTTCTCCACATGCATGGTGTCTCCTGTACAGCATTTGATTTACAGAGGGAGAGCTCAGTGTCTTCTCTCACAGTTCCACTACATGGTTGGTGCTGGATACGACACACGAGAAGCACCAATGCCACAGATTGCAAACACGAGAGCCCAATTATCAACATGATGAGTTTTAATATTTGGGATGAAATATGATAGAAAATGTTCAAATAAAAAACACCTCCAGTGCCTGAATGATCATCTGTGCAACAATATGAGTACTGCTAAAGTACAACACTGCTATTTAAGAACAAAAGCAAAAACCACGTAAAGCACTGTGTCACTTATGACGTCTCTTCACGATCTGTCACTGGAGTAATGTACTGCGTCTTTGTTGGATCAGTTAGTAAGCACTGTTTGTTAGGGTTGTGTTTAGCGTGCTAACTTTGGGAGACTATGACAATAAGGCCCATATCATGAACTCGAGGAGGCTCCATTTACATTTCTTCTCCCTCAGCGGTGAAGCAGGCAGTTGGAGAAAAAAACTTGTCGTCAAACACTGAGCTTTTCTTGGAAAGAAAGCTCACAATGTGAAATAAAAAAGAAGGAAATGCGCATTGATTTGCTCTTTTAGCAGCTGAAAGAAAATCTATGTGAGAGAAGGATTACTGCATAATTCCACATCAGTGAATGGAAGCAGGAGCTGTAAAGGAAAAAGCTTTAACACAATAGGTCCGAGTCACTGAACTTCCAGAGAGGAATGGATGAGTGATTCTGTCTGTTTGCTCATGGACTGCTGATTTTATTTCTCCCCAGAGTAGCAATATGTATCATAAGCAAGGTAAAAAAAATGTCAAGGCATCCATTTAGGAAAGAGAAAATATGAACTTAAACATCGAGTAAGGCTGGGAAATTGTCCTTCCTGGTATTCAGTGTTCCAGTAAGTCCTATTTTTTCCTTTACAGTTATAGCGTTGCAATTTTTGGAAGCTTCAAGTTTTACTTTTATAATGAAGGGAAACACTGCATCCTTCCATCATCACTCAGTTTATTTTATTCCTTCTTTGCAAATAGCCTCCTCCTTCACTGCTCTTTTTATCCATGCTGCAGTTTGTCCTTCATTTCCTCGTCATAAGTCAACACGTCACCTTCACCATCTTTTCACACCTGTTTAAGCATCGTCCCGATCTTTCTGTCCTTTCCCGCCTTTCTTTCAGAACAGCACATCTTCATTGGTAATGAGCATTTCCACCACTAGTCTCTGGTACCGGATGTCGTTGAGAGCTGTCATGGCATCCAGATCGGGGGCCCTCATGAGCGTCGGGCCGAAGACGATGCCCAGGTTCTCGCTGGACATGAGGTTCTCCTTCTCGCACTGGGTCACTCTGGATGAAGTGAGCAGGAGGGAGCAAAAGAAGCGAGACAATAAATGACCATAGATCAAAGAGGAACCAGAGGTATGTGAGGAGGAGAAACCAGGTTGTTCAGACCTCTTGAGGTGACTCATGAGGTATCGCAGGGACTCGCAGTGAGCTGGCGGCAGCAGCTTCAAGGCCTCGTGGAGAGACTCCAGCCGTTTTTCTGGGTCTGTGATCTCTGTGATACGCAAATACAAAAGGGAAAAAAGGTCAAGTTCAGATGTCATTAAGAGACTTCTAACATCGGCAGGATTCATCCTGCCTCCTTCATCCATTCCTGCATTTGTGAAAAGTACAGAAAGCAAGAGGCCCTACTTGCTGTTTCTATAAAGCGTGGGTAGGCATCATATGTGATGAGGGGGATAGGCAGCTCTCTGAAGTACAGTTTGAGAGCTCCGGTGATGATGTTGATGTCCTCGTATGCATTTGTGGAAATGTCTGCCTTTTCTCCATCTGCAGAGAAAGACAGGAAACCATCAGGGAGTTGCTTTCAGTAGAAAAGGGAAACTGAAATGACACTCACCTCTGTCAAAGGCCAGCTTGACGTCTTCAATCAGCTCACTAAAGCCAGATATTCTGTACAAACCCTCTGACTGCAGCCCTGGAGTCAGACGAGGAGAGTAGAGGGGACACCAGCGTAATTAGAATATCGTAATCAAAATGTAATTGCAGTGTGGCTGAATCACTTCTTGAAATATTAACAGCTTTAATAATTATCCATAATCTGGGTGATTAATATTTAAGTCTCTTTATGTGCCTGAAGTGTAGGTTCTTTTCAATATGAATATTTTAACTTGATGGAAAGGCAATAAGATTCAACATCTTGTGACAGCTACAGAGAATTACTGTGAAGATTTGATTAAAAACAACGAGCGTGTGTGTGTAGGGGGTTGGGCATCTTTTCAGCCGTCTCTCTGGTTTCCAGTCAAGTTCAATCACTTCACGGTGTTGTCTCTATTGATTTCACATATTAGTTTCACTCCAGTCTTGAATCATAATCAATAAACTTGTGTCTGCAGCAGCATTTCTTCAGCTTGTGCACACACCCCGCCCCTGACACACACACACAAATGCACATCATCCATTCACACGCTAGCCATGAGGATTTTCTCTTCAGGTTGTCAAACAATATACCCAAGCTTATTTTCTCAAATCAAACAGAGACACACACGCTCTTACCTCTAGCCTCGATCTCCTGTATGCACATATCGACCACCATGGGTCTCTTGGTGTTGTGGGCTTTGACCAGTGTGGTCAGGTCACAGCTATACACTTTCTTGACGTGCCGCAGGTCTGGCTGACAGTCGTTGGGCACAACCTTGGAGCACTGTTTATGGACATTCAACCCACAGTCTGATGGGGAGAAAGACGAGAGATGGTTTCACAGTGTGCTGCACAGGCTCTGTTCAGCACCCACACACGCTCTCTGGCACCGAGCTGAATCTTTTAACATTTGAGATGTGTGATAGACTGCAGATGACTCAACAGCACCAGTGACTAACTTTATCCTGCTGTCTACTTTCGAGTCACGACATCAGAGTGAGGAGGTGCAATGTGTCAAACAGGGCAGAGAGGAGCAGAGACCGAGGGTGCAATGGAACCTTTCTTTGTGTGTTTCATGTTGGTTACCTGCACACTTTACTCCCTGAGCGATCAGACCCCACATGAAGTTGGCACAGTACTCACACCAGTGGGGGCCCCTGAATGTATGAACCTGGAATAAAGACAGACAGTCAAAAGTTTAATTCAGAATATTCAGATAAGACCGTTAAACACCAGCAACAGGAACTGACAGAATAATATAAAGAAAGACAGTGAGAAGATGTGCTCATTAATTATTGGTTCTATATAATGAAATGCTGATGACCTTCATCACATCACAGGGCTTTCTGTGTGTGTCTGTCAGGGTGGGTTCGTACACGTGTCCCTGGAGTTCAGGATACTGTGGCTTTGACCTTTGTGCTCTTTGCTAATGGCTGCTAATATGGAAATCTGGGAGTTGGAGGTTTGAAATGTAAATGTAGTGTGTGTGTGTGTGTGTGTGTGTGTGTGTGTTTGCGTGCGTGCGTGCGTGCATGCTCTCTGGTCAATTTGAATAAGACCCCATGAGCTGAATCAGCAACTCTGGCATTTTTCAGTACACACACTAACACACACACACAAATATACACACACAGACAGATTAAAAAAAGGATTAAGAGAGCGAGGAGTCCCTCACCTTGAAGTTGTGGACCTTTTCGTACTTGGGCACCAAGTCGCTCTCCCTCAGGGTGGCCCGCCTCACCAGCGATGTGAGCTGCGAAAGGGCAAAAGATCTGATTGGTTGCCAGAAGGTGGAAGCAGGAGAGCTGGGTTTAGCGGGGGCTGGCACCCGGTTGAGATGGGCTCCAGAGCCCGTGCTGGGGTCCGCTGTGCTCCCAGAGACTGGCAGGGAGGGAATTGAACCTGCGCTGACATTTAATCCCAATGCTGCTGTAAACAAAGAGCCTTTTTGACTTGTTTCCTTCTCGGCTCGCCTGCGTGACTGCTTTTTCCCCCGTTTAACCACGTGCGACTCACGGCTCGGCATCGTGGGAACTGCAGGTTTGGTATTGTTTTTGAAATAAAAGAAAATTGCCTCAGAGCCCCAAATCTGACTCACACAAAAGCAGGATGCCAAGAAAAAGTAAATAGAAATGTAAATGGTCTTGAAATTAAAGATGCACCACTAAAAGTGCAAATTAACAACAACATCCCAAACCAAGGAGCCACACAGCAGACACAGGACCAATCCTGCCGTTTCAGTACCACAAAGATCAGCCAATCAGATTAGCTCTGCATCTGATGGGGCTGCAATTCCAGTTCATAACAAAACACAAAAGCCAGCCAGTCTAAAAACAGCTTGCTCAAAAATACCCAGAGAAAGTTCAGGGAATAGAGATCAACAAATCTTCCTGGAAGCAAAATCCACCACACTGGCACTGATGCAGCAGAATGAGCTCTGCTGTCTCTCGGTCTCGTGTAGGTGAGCGTCTCAGCCCACATGGGTTGGTGTGTGCGTTAATCCGCTTTTCCTCCACGCTCACCAGGCAGAACCAGTGGAGGAGGGAGGGACAGAGGCGGCGAGAACAAGGAGAGGAGGGGGAGGCTGAGCTACGGAGCAGCGATGAATTTAACAGGTCACATTGAGAGTGAGGGGAGCCAATCGGAATTCAGGGATTCTTGCTGTTCGCCGCCGATTCTGCCCCCTTGATTGTCCCAGGAGAGAAAGAGAGAGGAAGAATGAGTGGAGCGAAAAGCTGTTATTTAATTCATTTGTTCCTCTTTATTTCCCCCCATTCACTTTCTCATTCTTTCTGCAATGTCTTCTAATATTTCCATTTTTTCCCAAATGCCTATACAGCAGTGTTTGGACTGTCAACAAATAAAGCAGTGGGAAGGTATTAAATCCTGTGACTGCAGGGGAGATCTCCATGATCTTTGACACACACTAATGAAACTCTCCTTTCAGTATATGAAACAAGGGAATTTTAAAGGAGCAACTGCAGATCCGAATTCCATAATCTACAGCTCATATACATAACACAGTGAATATGTATGACTGGTCATGGTTATTTAATGATGTATTCATTGCAGGGAAATGGCAGAGTTTCAGACAAAAGAAGCCCCTGATTACAGACAGAATACAAATGCATGATATCATCCGGTGGCCTTACATCTCCCAGCAGGTTTTTTTATTCAGTGTTGAAACCAAATTTCTGCTGTTCGCTCTCACTCTCACCATCCAGTCAAATCAATCTCACCAGAACAAGCCTTAAAAATGTTTTTTTAAAACTCATCACCAAGACCACATCTTTATTTTCCCCGCAGGGACCATGAAGCTGCATTTAACTTGCTGCACCGATGATTAGCCGTGGGAACGGATGAAATATGAATCTCCTGGACGTTTGACTTCCCTGCAGAGAGCCACCTCTGGTCTCAATGTCACAGCCGTTCTGCTTTGTCTGCAAATCCACCCAATTATGAAAGCACACACGTACACAGGACCATCCCCGCTGCAAACACACGTGTAGACAGTGATGTATGAGGCAGCGTTGGTGGTCATGCACTGCAGGTCATACCAGGCCTCAGGAGGCTCTGCTCTGGTGTGGCAGATAAACGTGTTGCATGTTGCACACAGCACTATAAATAGAATTAAAAACTGGACTGTTTTAATATACATTTCGGCAATCTGCATCCTCCTCTGCCTTGGAAGATTTCCAGTCAATGCAGCACGTGGATTTATAATTAGCCTCGGTTCCTGTGTCGTGCAGAAACCCTCACCTCTGCGCATGTGTTTGCTGCCTTTGTTTTCATCCTGTGCAAACAGCTCCGCCCCCAGAAAGAGTCAATGAATATGAAACTAAAAGAACAGCAGAGCTGAAACTAATGAGCTGATAACAAACTCCCCTCACGAGCGCTCAGTCTGAGGCTTCTGGGAGATCGCAGGTTTCTGCAGGCAAACTGCTGTTATGTAATTTTACTGCAGAGCCCTTGGCTGGAGGCCATCACTCCTCTGCATCCATCCTCCTCCTCGTTCTTCGGGTCCTCAAATCTAATCCTTCCAGCTTAGTCCCATGCATCCAGGTACTTTCCTAACTTACCTTTATCCAAACCTTGATATATCAGAAACACTGGGATGGCATATATAATGACATTCACTGCGTTGCTTTGATTAATGAACCATCCACACTTCTTCAACTGAGAGGATGGTTAATTTTCAGATGTTGATTTATTAATAGGAATATTAGATAATACTATATAGTATACACTACTGTACATTTTATCCCAGAAGCATCCTGTCCTCACCCTCTCCTCTGCATTGCAGTCATCTTTGGTGGGAGCAGGTCCATCGGGGGCCTCGGGGCTGAGTGGCAGATGTTTCTTCAGAGTGGGCTCCTGGTTCAGGGTGGTGTAGCCCACATGTTCGTAGATGGGGTTTATGGTCATCTTGGCGATGTACTCTGCTGCCTGAAAGACAAGAAGGGCTATAAGTTGAAATCATTCATGATTCTGTGTCTGATAGAAGGACATGTGAATGCAGATGAACACAGACCTTTGTTTCAATGTAGAGCGTGATGAGGCCGTCTGTGACCAGGTCATGGATGGACTCGAACCTCTTCTCTCCTACAAAGTGTTTCCCATCGTGGTAGAGACGGAAGTTTCTCGTCTGGTTCCCGAACCTTTGGAATGAAGGAGGGCACACTGGTGAAAAACAGGCAACATCTGCTCTCCGACACCAGGGGTTCCCATAAATAAAATTTTCAAATTATAAAGTCATGATAAATAAACTTGACTTATACCTCCTATTTTACAATTTTACTAAAATATGAGTCAAAACTCAAAGACTGTGACAGATCAGCCCTGAACTGGGCCAACACCTCATCTGCTCCTCAGAGGATCACAATGAAACCCAGCATGCGATTAAACAGCATCATTAGATCATTAACCCAAAATCCAACCTTTTCTTTTGTGCCAGCCCAGACTGGGACACTGGAGTTTATGAAAGAGTATTTATGGAATTTAATTATAACCACGGGGCTGAAAGAGGAACTTGCGCAGGTGGAAGAGTGACATGGCTATGAATAGAGTAAACTGACCCAAAACTACATTCAAACTAAGTCAGGCTCCCGTTCAGCAGCGTGGCACCTACTCTGAGCAAAATGAGGGCTCCTATTCGAGTCACACTGACGAGTGACATGATGGACAGTGATTTTCTTACAGGTTACCAGGCCAAGGGAGCAGAGTGGTTAAAGGGTAACACATTGGATCATTAATGACTCCCAAAACAAACATCCAGGAAACATGAAGCCAAATGAAACCGGTCATCTCTCGTGTTCTCCTCATGAGGGGAGGTTTGCTGGAAGGTGGCGTGTGACGCCATGTGAGTTTAGAGATGAGCGCCTGTGAGCAGCTTAAAGCTCCACGGCTGCCTTTAGAGAGGGAAGGGAGGGGCCTGGGGGCCTTCACACAGACTTGACTCACAAATACATGAAAGCAAAGGTGATAAAGGTCCAGCAGCTAAATATCCCAAAACAATATCCCAAATATATCCCAAACAAACTTTAGTTTTAGTTAGTCAAACACACCTCAGAGCCAGGGTGTAGGTGCCCGGCTGTCTCTGACTCTCTCTGATGAGGTAGCTGCCTTCGGCCTGACTCAGTGACTGGTCGGCCTCTTCTCTCGAGATCATCCCATGGTACCTGGAACAAAGAGGAGTCGAACAATAGGTTTTTTGATTACATGTGGGACACAACACAATGTCATCTGTCTGATCCACAAGACGGATGCAGAGGAAACTCACTCTCTCCCATAGTATTTAGGCCGGTTGTCCACCTGCAGGGAGAAGAAGAACAAATGATGTGTATTGTTTTACGACATGGCTCATATCAAATTTAAATATAGGATCCAAACTAAATTTCTAATATTATATAACCTAATGCAGCGGAGCATTCATAAAATAACACGGTGAGGTGGTGAAACTGCATGTAAACCCTGCCTGGCACCCAGCGTGCGTCCTTAGCTGGCGAGCACGTGGGCGCGGGGAATATTGCACGTGTCAGTAGAAATAAGCGGAACATTGTGTTGTTCTCAGTGAAATTGCTGTCGAGCCAATAAATCAACAAAGACCCGGCAAAGTGTGGTGAATATTAATTTCGAAGTGCTGTGTGAGAAGTGCCGGGGCTTTGGCACACATGTGTCATAAAGTGCACAATGCTGGAATCAGGTGATAGTGTTCCGCTTCTACTTCTAGCGTGTTATAATTGAAACAAAATGAGGTCAAAGGAAGTCAGAGAGGAATTAAAGACAATCAGGCTGGTTCATGCTGCGCCTGTGTCATCGCTCATGCACGTGCACCTCTGGACACCTCCCAAAAACTACTGAGGCCTAACAGCCGTCACTAATACTGAGCAGACGTCCCGCTGAGCTGAAGGGAAATAACTCTTTGAAAGAAGAAAGTATTGTCAGGCTCCCGGGGGGCAAAGTTTTCACACAGTGATGAAATGTACTGGTACATGGTGAAATGGTGAGCGTGGCAGAATCTGGAGGAGAACGCCGATGGATTTGGGTACATGAATATGTTCAGTGTGTTCTAAAAAGCCTCCTGTCACTACAGGTCGCTACGTCAAACGACGTGACACAAATTAAAAAACACCAGCCACAGTGCTTATTGGTGCTTCATTAAATCACATATGGCTGGACTCCCAGTAGACACCATGGGGCTGGTGGTGGCGGGGCACAGACACACCCGTCTGTCTGCCGAGCTGCTGCTTTTTAACTGGGTCAGCACCGACTACCTGACCAGGCAACAGCTGTTCATTTCACATCTGGACACACACGCTCACTACACGAACATGCTTCAGGCCCTGAGAGGACTGTTTTTAGGGATTAACACACATGACAAATCAGACGCACAAAATTCCCCCCGTCTCAAATCCCTATTGGTTTGCCGAAATCATCGCTACCACACACAATCACACAACCTTAGATTGCTCTTGAGTAATACAAAACCTACTTTAACCAACATAAAATAATGTGTGCGGTTAAAACTTTTAGCTCATGTGCTACAGTTTAACAGATGCTCTCCCTTGAGACAACGGATTCCTGAACTGTAGCAGAAAACAGTTCTGCTGAAAGTCAACATCAGCAAATTCAGTCTCGAGGGAGACACACACACACACACACACAGCTACACACATACACAAAGACACAAGACAGTTCAGAAGCTTTGATCCATATAAGTATTTTTTGTTAGCAAACTAAATAGCAGTGCTCTTGGGTTAAAAACTGGGAGTCAGGGATTTTGTTCTCACCTCACGAGTGCAGGTGAGTCTGCGTGGGTGGGGCGCCTCCTGCTGGAGCTGATACACTGGAGGAGGAAACACAACAGTTTATTAAAACCGTTTAATTTGTGTAGCATGAAGAGCCATCAATCAAGGAAATCACTAAAACAGTTCATAGTCAGGATAATAACAACAAATGTCCCAGTGAAACTCACAGTAAGACTTCCACACCGGGGGCCGGTACTCATCATGATCTGAGAGCAGAGAAAGTACAACAATGGATGATACAGCATCACTCCAACACCATTCCCTCTGCTTCTGCACCACCAAGCGGAGAACATGTGACAGTGTTCAGGGCTCATCAGGATCCATCTCATCTCTTCACTTTAGATCTTTATTGACAATTATTTTCATTTTAATACCACCAAATGCTGGTTTGATTAAAATATCTAAAAGTGACTGTTTACACTGCTTATACTTCAGTAAAGATGGGAGTCCCATATTCAAAAGGTTCAGGGAAATTAAAACATGAGCTGAATGTAATCAGGTTGCACAGCATAACATTATGAATTACAGTAAAAAAATATAATTGGAAATAAACAGAAGTAATGATGCAGGATTATATCCAGACGCATCATTTTATATATGAACAGACCATGTGATTATTTCATGTTAATTCATGTATTGCAGAGTAAACAAAAGCAGAGGAGTTCCACCAGTGTAACAGCTGGATTATAATAAAGGAGGACCAACATGGCAGTGAATCATCATCTTCACCATCATGTGAGGGGCTGCTTACCAAACACATTCAGGGCCATCTTGATTCTCTGATGATGATGATGGACAGGAATTAATCAGCGGATCTAAATCCACAGGAAAAAGAATCTTCTCAGTTCGAACCTGGACAGAAAAAAAACCAGACACACGCACGTGTTTAATGAGCAAACACACGTCGTGCCGGCATCAACCAGTGGCTGAGATGACGAGGCAGAACAGAAAACAGCTGACTAACGCTTTACAACAATAAATGACCACACGCGAGCTAACGTTAGCGGAGCCGCTCCGCTCTACTCCAGCTAGCGGATTAAAAAAAAACAAAACAAAGACGACGTGATACCGCGGCGAGACTCGCTCCCCACGGGCACGCGAGGAGCCGGCACGGTGTGCGAGCAGCCCGCGGCGTGTCCGTGTAGCGGGGAGATGAGAATAAGACGTAGTACTCACACTCACGTCCACTCTGCCCTGCGGTCGCCATCTTGCTGGGTCACGTGAGCGGTCTCTCCCTCTCTCTGCCTCGGGTAGCCATGGCAACGGCCTGAATAGAGATCAGGATAAAAACACACGCGGTGTAGGATTCTAATTATTATTTACAGGTTTATAATGCAGCACAGTAATTAAATCAAACATGAAATGAGACAACACGAAGATCGTTTTGTTTCAGTCGAAATGAATGGAATTACAACAGGACAGTTTTCTGTTTCACTGCAGATCAGAGGCCACATTCATATGAATATACATGCAGCATCTTCGCCCAAGGCATTTCATTTGGACTTTGGCTGAACTCTGTACTGAACATTTCTACTTCATTTTTTTCTGCTGTATGCAAAAAATGAAGGACAAACTAAACTGTAAATGTAACTGAAATGAATCCAGTGTGTGTGGCCGTACCTCCTTAAACAGCAAGAGGAGAGCTCTTACATCCTGCAGGCGATCATCTGAAGACTGTTTCCTCTGTGTGTCCACTCTGCAGGCCTTATCTGCTCTGCACTGGTCGTCCCGGCATCCTGTCTTCAAAATAACTCAAAGTCCTGCCTGGGTCAGTGTCTGCCTACAGCAGAGCTACTGCAGGCACTGTTATACATCATCTCACACAGTTAGCGAGACGACTCTTCACTTATTACTGATGAATATGTTTTATTTACCGAAGTGAATATATATCCCCACATCATACAAATATGATAAGATGAATGAAGTTTATGACAATAACAATAACAATAACAATGAAACACACGCAACAATAACAAATTCAATAACAAATTCAAGACTTCAGCAACTACGACTGCAGAAACACAGACTCTTACATTACTGGCATAAAAATTCAATCTAATTTAACATCTCCAGTGATACATGATAACATTTACAGAGAATCTGGTGCACAATTTCATCTTCACAATTCTAAAGTATCATAATAAACTACCACCTTAAAACAAACAGTTCAACAAGTCACAACTTTACTGTGTGTAACATTACATGGTAATGAACAACCTGGCTTGTTTCAGCGAAACAACAGCATCTGCCAAACTTTGGCAAAGAGCTCAGAGACTGGACTGTCTGACTGACAGTGTTTTTGTGCTTTTAAGTGTATACCCGTTTCCCCTTCAGGACCTGCCGCACCTGGGGACAGACAGAGGGGCCGTTACCAGCGCGTCACAGCACAAAACTGATTTCAGGCATGTGTCCGAACCTTTTCACCGATGGGTCCTTCAGGCAGGAGCTGAGACGGCACCTCATTCTCACGATTCCTGGCTCCAGGGTCAGCTCCTTTTCTCATCAGCAGCTTCACCGCTTCTACTTTGCTTGGATGATTTTGTGAAGCGCTGACAATGTGCAGGGCCGTGTTTCCACTGCATGTCTGAAACCACACGTGAACTTTCTCAGTTTTTTAATTCTTTAGGATTTCCTGAAGAGTCTCTGTGGCTGTGACTAACCTTGACATTTACAGTGGACAGGGCGTGTGGCTGGTTGAGGAAAAGCTGCAGCAGCTCCACGTTTGCCACCTCAGAAGCCATGTGAAGACAAGTCCGCCCACTTTTGAGATCCTGTTGGGATCGCAGCACACGTCAGGTCATATTTGACCTTTTTATCGCTTCATCTCAATCGTGAAGACGTTTAAATCGTTACCTTGGTTGTGAGGGACGCACCCATGAGCAACAGTGTCTGTATACATTGGACAAACATGCATTTCCTCTGCATCAGCTCTTCTGCCAGATTAGAACAAGGACTTCCCAGAGGCCTCAGCTCTTTCATGACGTTGTTGTGAAACAGAACTGCCGTGTGGAGCGGGGTGAGACCTCCGGACAGAGAAAAGTCGTTTTCAATCAGGAGGACATTTGCAGCACAGCTTTGTTCAGTAAAATAAAACAGTCTCACCTTCGTAATTGAAGATGTCAACATCCATCATTTGCCCACTCTTGAAAAAGCCATTGCTAAAGGTCTGTGGACACACAAGGCATCAGTTTGTAATGCAGTAATGTCTGACCCAGTCCCTCAGCGGGACAGGAGACATTGAGCAAATGAATGCTGCACAGACACAGACTTGGTACCTGAAGACAGAGAGAGTGGCCTTTTTCCGAACACACGTGCAAAGGCGACCGGCCCCAGAAGTCAAAAGTATTGATCTGTGCTCCGTGCGCTAACAGGTCACGGATAATTAAGTGCTGGTTGGTGGCAGCGGCCACGTGAAGAGCAGTCTGTGGACAGAGAGTGCAGAGGAATCACGATCAAACGTGTTGAAGTCGGCTGGATGAAGACTGGTCAGGCGTGTGTACCTGGCCGTTGTGCTCCTTCACATCCAAAGAGCCACATTTTGCCATTTTTTCAGCGAGCACGTAAGCCAGAGCCCGTCTCCCCTGGGCCACAGCGACGTGCAGATACCTGGCAGTGAGAAAAGCACATGGACATAAATGATGTCAATGTCAAACCGTGGGCTTTTCATCATCTGTACGTACGTGTCACCGTCTGCATCCTGCCAGGTGAGCAGCTCCGGGCAAATGTCTCCAACCTTCTGTGCTGCTTGCTGGATTTGCCAGCTAAACAGAGAAAATTTGACCTCAGCCATCGGAGCCTCATTTCCCCACAGAGGCAGATTCAGATTAACTGAGTTAGGATCCAGAGGAGGGAAAAAAGTGGTGCTATATGGGTCTACCAGCATGTACAGACTGGCATCGCTGGGGCAAGCGTCCTGCTTTGCATATTTAAATGTGTGCTCCATGCTGTTGTCCTCCTCTGAGCACTTCCACCCCTGAAAGAGAATCATCAAAAGGATTTTACTCCTCATTTTAAGCTGATATCTGTGAAGTGGCCAAAGACCTTCACTCACCTGCCGTTTCAACATGAGTAGCTCCTTCACCGTGGTGCTCCTCTGCCCTGCTGCCTGGACGCACGTCTGTGATGTCACAGCTGCTGCCGCAGGATCACAAAACAAACAAGGAAGCGATGGCGTGTCACAGATAAACATAGCAAAGTTAAAATCCAACCTGACAAGTGTGGACTGCATTAAACACGTCACCCCGTGCCATACAAGTACACCATTATTAGTCGTACATTAGTTCACATTTCAGACCAGGAGATAATTAGTGGTTAAGTTAGTGATTACATAGACCAATGAGTTCTAAAGGTGGACAGAGAAGAAGCAGGGAAGTGAACTAACATCATGAAAACAGTCACTGACCTTCACAACTGTGGCTGAGGCCTGAGGCGTCACTCACCCCTGGATCCAACATGTGGAAGGACTCATGAAGTTTCTCTTCCCCAGCAAACTCCTACAGCATGAGCTGCTGTTTACTGAGGTGTGAAGGCAGAATGCGGAACAACAGCAAAAATAACGTCCCACAGCTTCCTGGTTGATATCTCACCTGGGAGAGTGAGGCGGTTTCAAAATAAAAGCACTGACAGCTGACCCAGAGAATACATATACTCCTACAGGGTGAATGTGATGACATTGAAATTAATTGACTTGAGTGCATACTTCCTTTAAGAAAATATAATAATAATACTGACGACTGACAGGTTCTTTGTCGTGTTCTACGTTTTGTGCTTAACCTGACATTGCAGTTGGTATGAACCACTCCCCTGCCAACGGCTCCTACCTGTGGGGGTTTTCCCAAGAGGAGAAAAGCCTGGTGTTCTCAGCTCTTTTCCAAATGCAGCCCAGGATGCTGGCCATTTGTTACGACAACAAAAAAACAAGTTCTAATTTGTGAAATAAACTCAATAGCAGCAACATCTAAGATCAATGTCTTTATTTCCAGCCAGAAAATGCTCAATAAAGGTCAAGGTTTTCACTCCCAGCATACTGCACATTCCAACACCTGACAAGATGCAGTTTCCTCATTTTAGAACCATCACACATCCAACCGACGCCCGTCTCTGCTCCTCCGTCAGAATGAATTTAGGACCTGAACAGGAATGTGCACAGCTTTCATGCATGGGGTCATTTCATTCATAAATATCAACTCATGTGTTACCAGTCACGTGTTACACCAGTTACCATCGTACCGTCCGTAAAGGTTCAGAGTGGAGAATTTAGTGGTGAAAGTGCAAACTGCAGCTGAACCCCTCAACTCACCCTTCCATTTAAAAAAACTATTTAAATATAAAGGTCCAAGAATACAAATTATACAAATTAGATGTTCTAATAAATGTGTGCCAATAGATCCCTGAAACACCAAATCTTTTACTTACACATAAACCCTTTCTGTTAAAGAAACCCTGTTCCAACAGAAGCACCGTTGCTTTCTGGTTCTAAAGCACACAGTAGAAAAACAGTGCACGTTGGGCAACAGAGTAAACAAAGGTTAATTTACTCACTTCTACTTCAAGGTTCATTCTTTCATCCTGGTCTGTGCAGCACTGCGGAATTAACTGCGTCCTTTGACTTCAGGGGCAATACAAATACCATCTGCCATTCCCCAGTTTCAACCGTGACTTTAAACTTTAGATGAACTTATTTTTTAAATCTTAAAAATAAATAAATCAACTTCCTCCGTAGTTCAAGGAGTTTTTTTGGATTATGTGAAAAATAATTCTTTATCATTTCCCGTCCGTTGCACATTACACGAAACACATTCACTGTTCATAAATAGAAAATTAAAACTGTTCGTTACCTGCTGTTTTCACATTTCATTTGTCTTAATCCTATCTGTTAGAATATATATATATATATATATATATATATATATATATTCACATACTCCTGTTAGTACACAAGAGAAAATAAAACATCGCTGGGAGCAGCACAACATCACAAGATGACAGCTGGGGGAGGATGTGAGATACTACCACCTAATTATCAGTAGCGTTTCTAGGTAAATAAGCTAAAAATCTTTCTGAAGCAATGTTTCACTAAAGAAAACAGAAAACACTGCATGCAAAAAAATAAAAGAATCAGGTTTCATGTACAGAAAGTTCCATTAGTTGTGTTTAATTTGTCCTCACGTCCACGGTCGAGGTTTAAATTGAGCTTCTTGGAATGGAGGTTGGAAGTGGTGGTCCGGCATGGAGACTGTTTGGTTCCACTTTGCTGAGTCTAGTTGTGGCCTAATGTGGAAATGAAAAGGAATAAATGTGGCTGTAAAGAGGCTCGTTTTATAGCCCAAAGTACAAAGTACGAACTGTATGCTTCAGAAAGGAGAAAACTGACCTGCGAGGTATTTAGCACCGACTAACATCAACATGCTGCCCATGATGTAAAAGCCCAGAGGGACGCTGCTGAAGATGCTCGTTTCACCTTCGAGACAGAACAGACTTTTAATCTCATCTCGCAGCCGCGTCGTGATGTTCTGAGTCCAACGTGTTTCTTACCATTTCCATTTCCAGCAGGCTCTGTCGTCTCCCAGTTCATGGACTTCTGAACCGCCTTCTTCCACCGTGCGTACCGCGACTCACTCTCTGCCGAGCAAACAAACGTGTAATTTTCTGAGGATGTGTGCGATGTCGCCCTCTGCTGCTCTGTTGCGTGCACTCATCGCACCTTCAGGGTTGATCTGAGGCTCAAACTTCTCTGATGTGACATCACTGAGGTCCTCCGGGCTCAGACTCCACACACTGACGCCCTCGGCTGCGCCGGCTGCCATCGCAGCTCCCAGAGCTGTGGTTTCTGGCATGGACGGCTTCACTGCAAAACAATTATCCACACATTTATCAAGGAAACGCTGCCCTACGCTCAAACAGCCTGAGATGGGATTCATGGGGTCCTTACCCACGGGGATACAGAGGATGTCCGCCTGCAGCTGCATCAGCAGCCTGTTGGACGTCATTCCTCCGTCCACCTGGAGCTGAGTCAGAGGGATGCCGCTGTCCTGATTCATGGCGTCCAGTATCTGCAGACAAATACCAATAAAGCTAGACTCAAAGCGTGGCGACACATGCACGTGGTCATTTCTCTGTGACAGTGAGCGTGTCTTCAGGGGAGCATCCACCTCTCGTGTCTGGAAACAGACGGCCTCCAGCGCAGAGAACGCAACGTGGCTCTTATTGGTGAACTGCGTCAGCCCACATATGATCCTGTGACACAGGGAGGGGATCAGAGAGATTTCACTTCAGGAGGCAGTGGGGGTGATGCAGACCAGTTTACAGCACCACTGTGGAACCTCTGGCTCTCACCCTCTCGCACTGGGCTCCCAGTACGGTGCGTAAAGACCCGAAAACGCCGGAACGAAGTAGCAACCGTAGGAAGTGCCGACTGACGCAGCCAGCTTCTCTGCAGAACAACCAGGAAAGGAACACATCACCAGACTGAATCCCACTGCAGGCGGATCGTCACATCGTCTGACCTGAGACACGATGGACTCACCGAGTTCTTCGGAGGACCCGATGATTCCCAGATTGTCCTGCAGCCAACGAACCACAGCGCCGGCAATGGCCACAGAGCCCTGGGAGGGAAAGGCAGAATACCATTTTACACAATATATTTCACATTTGGGTCAAACTGCCGGATTATTTTGGACACTGTACCTCTAGTGCATAGCAGGCAGGGGTGTCCCGGCCCAGTTTGTACGCCACAGTGGTCAGCAGCCCGTTGTCTGACATCACAGGCTTGAAAGAGAGAGAGAACGGTCAGAGAGTTGCGTGTGTGGACATGTTTGAAACTCCAATGTGAAGTCACGTACCCTGGCTCCAGTGTTTCTCAGCAGAAAGCAGCCGGTTCCGTACCTGGAGCAAAGGTTGGATTAGGGTTAAATTTCTACTGGAGGACAACTGTGGCTCAAAGGGAACCTTACGTGTTCTTCGCTTGCCCATCCTGAAAGCACATCTGTCCGACCAGCGCCGCCGACTGATCCCCGAGGCACTGCGGTCAGAGAGACTCCATCAGGGCACAGACACAGAGCAGGTGCACGACGTGGTGTGCGTGGAGACAGAAGATACACTCACCCCTGAAATGGGAATACCCGAGAGAGCTCCAGATTTCTGTCAGGACAAAAGATTTGTTTCAGTGATTTTCAGCAATAAATCAAATTAAAAGAGTATCAGCATCATAAAGAAAAATGTCAAAACACTGTTTTTTAAAAAATAATTAATGTTATTATGGTGAACATTACAAACAAGGTCACTCATTTAAAAGATACATCTTTAGCCACATGAACAGCTCTGCCTTAACCCCACAAAGCTCTTATTTGACTACATGAAGCCAAATAACAAAACTCAACCAACTCCACAACATCTGCATCTAAAGCGTACTGTAACCATGGAAACAGGGGACACGAGGGGCAAAGAGCAAGTGAGAAGGAAAATGTCTTCACTCCTACATGAGGCCGCCCTCTGGATGTGAGGCGTTTGGGGGCAGAGAATATGGGTTGGATAAATTCAGCTGTGTTGAAGAAGTGAAGAGATTTGGAAGAGGGGGATTGGGGTGTAGCAAAGAATGATGGTCCATCAACTGAGCCGTGATGACCATCTGAGTAACATGCCACAGAACATGAGCAATGGGGGGGGCGGGGTTCATCCAGGTGTTTGCGTGCTGAGGTGAAGGAGTGATGGTGAGAGTTACTTACCCGGCTAGAACATATTTTCTACCAGTGAGAAAAGAGAGACAATAGCACACACACACACAAGAAATGCCTCAAAGACTTCCTTAGCCAAACATCATGCACAGTTTCAGTTACAGTAGACACAGCAGTGAAGTTGTTAATGGGAACTGTGGCGAGAGGAGCAGATTCGTGCATGCTCACCATGAGTCCATAGATCTCTGAGGAGCTCCTCACTCTGGGCAGGATCTCCATGGGGATACCAAAATACCTGACGGGACACAACAGAGGAGGCAACTGCACCGACCGCTGAGCTTCAAGCTCAAATGAATGTTTCTAACACACACTCCTGTCAGTCATATTTGTGGAAGCCATGAAACTTACTTGCAAAGCTCTGGGTCCCAGTCCAGAGTGTGAATGTTAAACAGCATGGTTCTGCTGGCGTTGGTTACATCTGTGCAGTGCACGCCACCCGACTTCCCGCCCGTCAGACACTGCCAGACATCCGACACACAAATCCAGTTTTTCACAAGCTCCTCCACAATTGTCACGAGCACTCACGCGTCGGCGGCAGTCGGTCGTCTCTTACCCAGATGAGCCAGGAGTCGATGGTGCCGAACATGGCGCGGTGAGTCAGGACTGCATCGCGGACCTCAGCCACGTTGTCCATCAGCCAGCGGAGTTTCACCGCGCTGAAGTACGTGCTGATGGGGAGCCCGGTTTTATGCTGCAGGAAGAAGAAGTTCAATCTCACTAGTAAATGGTTTCATCTCCAGGAATATTTGAGAAGAGGTTTGTGGAGATGTTTCACCTTCAGATGGTTCTTGTTCCTTCCAGGCGTTTTGTTAATGAGACGTTCAACAGTTGATTGAGTGCGCAGGTCCAGCCACACTGAACACAAACACCGAAGTTACTCCAGGACAACAGACAGCAGGAGAAACGCAGAGCTCAGTCTTACCAATTGCATTGTAAAGGGGCTCCCCCGTCTCTTTATCCCAAACCAGCGTGGTCTCTCTTTGGTTGGTCACCCCGATAGCTGCACAGAACCAAGCACAGGGCGTGAACGCCTCTCTGAGACGGAACGCAGGGGCCTCACGGCTCGTGTGCGTGCTCACCTTTAATGTTTGAGATGTCGATGTTGAGCTGGGTGAGTTTCTCACACGTCTTCTCCATGCACTCGTGCACAGAATGCAGGATTTCTTTGGGGTCCTCCTCAACCCAGCTGCGCAAATGGAATAAGCAGCATGTTTTGTTTTATTTGCACGTGGATCAAGTGGGTGATGCAGCAAAACTTCACGTACCCTTCTTTGGGGAAGCTCTGCCTGATCTCCACCTGGTGATGGCTGAGGAGCTCTGCGGTCTTCGAGTTGAACACCTGGGGCACAGACAGAGAGCAGCTTCAGACACACACACACGGGCCGCCATGTCTCCAGCTCCCGGTCACAATCAGCTGACGGCTGAAAGTATAAAGCTGTGGAAAGCACATTTCAATGTAGATCAATCTGCAGCCCCAAAACAAATCCCCGCAGGCCGCCGGGCAGAGCTTCTCTTACCAGGAACCGAGTGGAGCTGGTTCCCTGGTCGATGGCGGCGACCAGGGGCCCCAGCGTGATCCGGTGCGAGGACGCGGCCATAGCACCGTTCATGTGCGGCCCCGGGGCTTCGAGCACCGAGCCGAGGAGAGCAATCAGCGCCGGGGACAGGGGGTAGACCAAAGGCGTTGGGTCTTCTTCTTCTGCTTCTTCCTCTTCGGCTTTTGCTGCTTCTTCTTCTTCTTCTTCTTCTTGGTGTTTAATGGCGGCTGCGATTACGTTGTAGGTGCATTACCGCCATCTGCTGGTATGGAGTGGATCAGTTACTTTGGATTGAAAACATTCATATCGTATGAACCAGATTTGCTGCCTCTAGGATTTTATATGGAATGTAGGGTTACGTTTGTTGTTTGTTCTGTATGAAGGTGGAGGTGTGGTGGATGTGCTGGGGAGCATGGATATGGGAGGTGTGAAGGAGGAGCTACACTCAAGTCCTGCTATTGGGGAGAAGAGCATTCTCTTGCCTACAGAGGATACACAGGCAGCAAACAGGCAGCGGAGGTGCAGCGAGTGAAAATGGCCAATGGCCGAGGGCATCACCTATGCAGAAGCAGTCAAAAGGGTGGGGGTCAACCAGCCAAGACATATTGTTAGAAAATATATATATCGTTGGTGAGTTGGTTATATGGTTGGTTGGATTGGCGGCTGACATCCTGTTCGTGGTCGCATTGCTCCTACCTACTTCATTCCATTTTGGCGTTGTTCTTCTCAGGGCATCCTTTGTTCCTTCTCTCCTTTCCTTTCTTCGCTTTGCTTTTCCCCTTTCTATATATTTTTTTTCTGTACTTTAATGTCAATAGTATTTGCGCTGATCAAAGCAAAGTGAAAGAAAAGCTACCATACTAAACACAACCGAATGAACAAAGGAGAAAAGGAACAAAGGATGAGAGAACATTCAGCTGCTGTTTCACAGCACAATGCGTTTGGAAGCAATAAGACAACATTTGCATAGAGAGATGAGATTTTATTTTAGGAGAAGACTGCTGACAAACATTCAAATTTAAAAGTGAGGTGGACCGTATAGAAAGATAATAGTGTTAAACGTGAGTCAGCCAGTTAAGGCTCACAGCTTTGGTTTGACAGACACAGGGCAGTGCATTCAGTGAGGGAAATCCTTTCCTCTTCTTTTATCATGAGAATGGATTCATTTCAGGTGAATTCACATGTGAAACCTGGTTGCAAAACTGGTTTTGCAAATGATGTACTCAAAATAAATACATTTTAACCCATAAAAAGGCAGAGTGTCTGTATGTGTGTAGGAACTTTGCCTAGTAGAAGCCAATTTCAACCAGGACATGAAGAAAAGTGCCAGACAGATTTAAATATGCCCATGATAAGACCAGGTCTTATAATAACACAGTACAATGTGAGAGATGCATGAGTGAAATGAAGAGATCAAACACTGCGACCATTTGTCGAATCAAAAGCATGAGATTCACTGTTCCACATTACCTTGTGTGTAACATGAGGCATTAAGAAGGGTTCATTCCTGCTCAGCACCTCAGCAGTGGAGCGCTCGCTGTCGCAGGCCTGAGCTTGGTTGGACAGCTGTGGTGCAGAGAGGCAGTCTGAGGCGTGCTTACATTCATAGTGCAGGGAGGAATGTGATAGAAGAGGGCAGTGGCAAGTATCAAAAAGAGAAAAAAAACGATTCACTGCAAGCTCCTTCAAATGACTTCAAACGAAAACACACGGTGTGCACACTCCAGCTGTTCATGTGACCTTCACTAAACACCATTTCTACTTCCCTACCCATTCACCATCCAAACGATACCGACGAGAGGTTTACGGCATGTACGGACAGAACATGTGATGAGAATGAGCGGGACAAACATGTCAACATCACGAGGAGAGAGAGAAAAACACAAGGAGGCAGAGCTTTGAATCTAATCATAGTGTGCAAATGTAATAACCAGCTAATAATTATCATGAAATAATGACAAGAAAATGAATTCCTCTAATGAGCAACAGCAATTTTACTATTTGTTGCCAGGTTATAAATTGTCAGAGTACTTACTAATGCTGACTGTAAAATCCCATGAACTGTGCGGTTGGGTGGCACAGTCAGATCCAGAGGTCAGCATGGGGGGAGGGGGGGGGGGGGGACTTGGGGCACTAGCAGCTGCCAGCTTACTGCTATGGGGACTGGCTCCCCAATCCTTTGAGCCTCATCCATGCATTGACCCCTCGCTTTTCAGCCACGCTCTACAGTTCATTTCAGGGTACTCACACAGACCCTATCTATAAATCGTGAAATGGGTTAGTTTCAACTCAGTGTAAAAAAGATCTGGATCAAAACCTGTTCCAAATCAATCTCAAAGTAATTGAAGATGTCACTGAATGTTATCATGAACTAATTAACACAATAAGTGCTGGCTTGATATTGTTCTTTGCTCCAGTTGATCCAGATCGCTCCCCACTCTCTCTACATCTTAAATTAGTTACATTCAAATTACAACATGTCACTGACACACGTCATTAGAAAATCACTTTTTCTTTTCGGTGAAAATACTGTAAGAACAATTCCAAAGCTTCACTTTGGACTCCAAAATCAGATGTGGGTAAAGTTCACTGGAAAAAACCCACAAACTGTAGCAAAAACCTCAGGCAGGAAACCGCCTTCCTCTCAAAGGCTCTCGAAGAGAAAGGGAAAAAAAGCACCGTCAGCGTGAGTGCAGTTCTTTCAATGTGCCACACGAGGATGCCACACTACAACAAAGCCACCACTGACAGTTCTGCACCGGCCCAGCGATCCCTCAAGGTCCGAGACAGTAGAATAAAAGAGGCTGAATCCTCTCCAATCCTACAGTGAAGGCAGTGGTTGCTTCAGGTGATTTGTACATTTGTACACAGTCTCAATGAGGAACTGAAAAAAGACATCCTTGTCTCAGATTTTGGTCAAGCCCTAGCAGTTTTGATTCCCGTCCTGGAAGGCAGACTGGGTCTCTGAATTTGTCCCAGCGTGTGTGTTACTAAGCAGGTGCAATAAAAACAAATAATAACATGACACAAGTCAGAGTCACTGGATCAAAAGTCTTCTCCTATAAATTCTGCTATAAATTAAACTCAAACCATTAACTGGATTTTAACCCAGATTAAAACACTTTATCTCCAGCAAGGGGAGGCTGAGCGTGTGACAGGTGGAATGTTGAGGGTCTCATTCCAGCCCGAAGGTGCTCGTCTCCTCCACAGCGGTCAGCATCTTCTCAAACAGCATGGAGAAGGACGGGTACGGAGGCAGGTCCAGCCGGTTGAAACAAGTATGAGCTCTGTAGAGAGGCAACCGGACAAGGTGAGAGATGGTCCTGTCTCAAAATATAAGTGCTGACTGATTCAAATCTGGACAAGGTTTTGGGATTCTTCCCTGGGTTTACCTGGGCAGCGATGTGACCTTCCCCCACTTCTCCACACAGAACCTGCGGGGGCCGTTGCTGCCTCGCAGCGATGCAAAGCCTTCGTAAGGAATACTGGACGTCCCGGTGACAAACTGGTGATGCACAGGGAGAGGGGGACACAGCAGCATGAGGTGAAGCTCACTCACTGACTTCCGTCTCTTGTCTTGCACACTCATACACGGCTACCTGCAGAAGTCGCAGCCTCTGTTCGTTGTTGAACCTCTCCACCGCCACCCAGAACCACCGGATAACAATGTGGTTGTCATGGTAACCTGTACAGAGCAAACCATGTCACGTGACCGTGGCAACAGGACCCAGTTGAGGGTTGCTGACATGCTCCTTTCCGTCCATACCTCCTCTGTACTCTGTGTTGTTCCTCCAGTCTGATAGATCGATCTCAGCAGTGCCAGCGATCACAAGCTCTAACTCCCTGGCATCGAACACCGACACCAGCCTGGCATCCACCACCTGGGAATCACACACAATACCGTTTTCAACAATACAAAAATGACTGAAGGCACTGGAGGGTCAGGGGCTGGATGATTAAACTGTACCTCATAGAATCCTCGGACCAGACTCTCAGTCTGTTGCACCACCCCTCTCTCTATCCTCCACTTCACCATCCGCTCGATGTATTCCTTCTTGTTCTTCTCTGACACGGGGATGTTGGCTCCACCCGGCTTCAGCTCCCTCTCTGTTATCTGTGGGAACACACGACATCAGTGAAGTGAATGAAAACAGCTGGTTTCTGAGCGTCCTGCAGGAATAATAAAGCATCCAGAGTCTGACCTGTCCAAAGACCTCTTCATTGACAGTGAAGGTGAGTTCAAGGATGTCCTCGATGTCATTGTCCTTTGTCCACTGAAGAGACTGATGAAACTCCTCATCCAGGTACTCCAGGTCACTCAGGTCACATGGTCTACATGGTACAAAATCTCAGTGTAAATGACTTGTGTGGAAACATTTCTTTGTGTGTGTGTGTGCTGCTTTAGAAGAAGTCCAGAGTCAGGTGTGCCTGCGTGACACACAGTGATAGCACGTACATGCGCAGCAGGCCTTTATAGAAAGGTCTGGTGAAGAAGGCGTCCAGCAGGTACTGATGGATTAGAGCCAGACCCAGAATACGACCGCTGAACCGAAACCTGAAACAGAATCGAATAGAATTGTATAGTATACTGTTTGTGTGTGTGTGTGTGTGTGTGTGTAGAGCAAATCTCACCATTCATGGTGATTGTCTACAAAGGCGGACATGGGGCTGATCTGAACAGTGTAAGTGTCGTTGGCAGAGTATTCAAACAGACCATAATAAGGGTTGAACAGCTCCCTGGATACCAAGAAGAAGAACTCTCTGGAGGGCCCGCTGTAGTCCAGTCTGCAACACACACGACACAGCTCGGTGTGTATGGGTGGGAAATGACGTCCCATGGCTTCATGTTTCAGCTCCAGCCCCCCACAAACGCTCACCCCTCCTCCCCGACAAAGCTGACGTAGAGCTTGCTGCGCTGCAGGTCTTTGCGGGAATAGCACATGATCTGGTTGAAGGCATCTTCCAGCAGATGGTCCCGACGGATGATCAGCCTGACGCACACACACACAGTGAGGGAGACAGTCACACATACACGTACGATGAAACCAAATATAATGGTGTCTCTCAAATACACTGCATTCACTTTAGTTTGCCGGGTCCTTGGCCGTAACCCTTAGTTTCCAGCTTTCTGTAGAAGTTGCGCAGTTTGGCCTCAAAGTCTCTCTTGTACGGAGCCGGAGCTCTGGCGTTTGCTCTCTGAGTTCCTACGAGGACAGAAAGGACAATAATATTCAAACCTCATTATTGCTTTGTTCCAGGCTTTAATTTCAGAGCCTCTGGAACCTTTAGTCACCTTAAGTGATGCTTTCTTTTCAATAATCCTACTGACACTTTCCTGCTTTAACCTAATAAACTCTCTCACTTCCTCAGTGTGGGTATGTGACGCTTACCAGGTGAGTTCTGTGGAGATGAGACAGGGGATCCCCGAGGGGACTGACAGTAGCTGGGGTGAAGTAAGGCGTGAGGAGGCACGTATGACATGACTTCATCTTCAAACAGGCTGCAGCGAGAGAGAATAAAAATACCAATAAATAAACAGCACAGTCGAGAAACAATGTTAAATGAGTGAGAAAGGAAGGAAGTCACACCTTAGCAGCATGACAAGGTCTGCATCTCCTGACAGCCTGGCCAATCCTGACACTCCATCTGTTCGGATCAGCTGCACCTTCTCCCTGTTGTCATGACAACGTTCAGCTGAGAGTGATGCTGCTGTCCTGCAGTTATCAGCGCTCAAATATAAACACGCCAGCACGCGAAGGTTTCTACAGTACCTGAGTGAGTGGTTCCGGGCGATGTCGGCCTGTCGCTCCTGCAGAATCTCAAAGATGTTTGGTTGTCGAAGAAATGCCACAATCTTGTCGTTGTAAGCTAAAAGACAAGTAGGCACAGAGTGGTCGGTCAATTTCTCGAGTCTCTGAGCGGCTGCGTGTTCGTGTGTGTGGAGCATTGTGTGGATACTGACCCACTGGCACAATGTCTTGGCACTGCCCCCTGTTGGCAGAGGTGAAGGTGCTGGAAGGCCGCGGCACCACGGGCGGGCCGGCATGACGAGGGTCCTCACCTGCCTACAGGCAGAAGAAGAGGACAGTTTAGTTGTCACACATCGTATTTAAAAGGTAGAGCAGCATCGTGTTTGTCCTTTTCTTACAAGTCGTCGCGGGCTGACCTCCCCGGCGCTATGGCTGCGTTGGCGAGTCAAGTGTTGGCGGTGGGTCAAGAGGCTCGGGGGCCGGGTGCTCTGGAGAGGCAGCCGGGGGTCAATGAAGGTGGTGGCTCGGCAGTTATGGTCCACGAAGAAAGGCTGCACGCGAAGGCAAAACACAACCGAAATGTTTCAGATCCAACCCGATTTGAAAACCTTCAGACACTGTGAGTGCTGGCTGAGTGCGGCGCCACCTTGCCGGTGTGGTCGTGCTTCATCTCCCAGCCTCTGGGCAGCTCCAGCTGTTTGTTAGAGAACATGTTGAGGAAGGCCACCAGGTCCCTGTTGTGCTGATAGCGCTCAAAGTGGTGAGCGTCCCGGCGAACCTTGCTGATCATGTGCTTCAGACACGTGTTGGTGGCGAACATACGGTAGGCACTCTGAGCGAGAGACGGTGAGGGAAGAAAAAAAAGAAAGAAGATTTAAAAGAAAGAAAGAGAATAGAGACCCACTGGGAAAATGACACGACACTTTGTTGTGTTTGTAAATGGATAGAAATCTACAACCAAAAACCCAGAATGAATAATAGTGTGTGTGAGGCAGAAGGAAAAAAACGAGTGCCCGCACAGGGTTGGAATGCAGCACAGTGAAGAAGTCGGGGCTGGCGAGGAATTTGGCGCTGGGAGATTGAAGCAGCAGGGTGAGGCGAGACCGGGAACTGGACGACTGAGCCGCGGTGCTGTCCCTGCGCAGCTCTGCAACACACACACACGTACATTCAGGACAGAAATCAATGTTGACAGACATCTTTTACTGCAGGTCAGTGACAGGGTCACCTGTCATCGAGGGTTGCATGTCAGTCTCATCCCCCAGCAGCTCATTGGCCGGCTGCTCCTCTGGTCTGCTTTCACTGGTTATCGTCCTGCGTATGCTCTGATACCTGGAAAGGTTTGTAAGTCTGAATTAAATACTAAAACAACAAAGTGCAATGTCATTTTTCTGCACCGTGCTGCCTGTATTTCCAGTGTGAGGCCGACCATATGGTGTGTCTGCACGTGCGTGAGCCTGCTCACTGACCTGCGGTTCAGCTGCTCCATCTGCTGTATGGAATTGGACCTCTGGAGGGTCTGGGGGGCGGGGGGAGCAGTGGGCCGCTGCCAGGTCGTGGTCCTGTTCACGTGGTCCACGTAGAAGATGCGACCGTGGCTGTCGATGCGAGCCTCCCAGTCTGGTTCACACACGACAACAACAAAGGCAACAAAACAATGACAGTGAGGCCGAAAACGCACAGGTTCTTCATGATTTCCTTTTTGCTGGCTTCTTGTATGATTGTTGTAACATTATAATTATCTCTGCATATTCATAGCTTGTTCTCGATTTCCCAGTTTTTCATGAGTAAATGTTCCTGAAAGAAAATCTGCTGACATTACAGTGTGTTATAAATATTTATTCTAAAGTCAAGTGCTGGAGATGACTAACCTTTTCAAACACTTAACACAAGATGGACAAGATAGAGCATGCACAAGACCTTTTCTGCAGCTGGCGCTGCATTGACTCTCTTCAGGTCAAATACTAATGTACTGCGACACACACACACACACACACACTTACTGGGTGGCAAGGGCTCGTCCACTCTCTGGTATCGATTGATATCATGGCGGATGGACGGCAGGGAGCGTACAGACTGGTGGCCATTCACCTGAGCTGTGGCACCTGCATACCAAACACACACATGCACACGCGCTCTGTATATGCTGCCTCACTGTAGAATGAGAAGACTCACACTGTATTCCCATAGAGCCCCTTTACCATCAGCAGCAAAACCTGGTGACCCTCCAAGCACAAGATCCGATCCTGCAGCTGCTTCATCTGCACAGCACTGGGACGTGCTATTATCTAATTCTGTTAAATACTCCTCTGTGTGATCCAGCTGCTTTTTTGGCAGCTGCAGAGAACTTTCTCTAATCCCAATAATGCTCCAGTCGTTCATTAATACTCCCTGATGCCGCAGTCCTCTGACCAGGAGACGCGCTGCTGATGTCCGTCTTACAGAAACTTTGTGGCAGCATAAAAATCATATTTGCGATCAGAACTCATTTGAATTGCATAGTCTAGAAAGTTGCCAAGAATTGTGAGTGTTGCTGTGGAATAAGAAAATGGAAAGGTAAACCATTTGATGGTCGAAATGATGGGGCTGAAATGTCCATTCTGTGTCTCACCTGTCTCTCTCTCCCCTATCGTCCCACTCTGACCCTCCCTGGTAATGGGGACCTCCTGGTTCTGAGCCCCGCTCCCCGAGGTCTGCATGGAGAGCCTCCTCCTCCACACCTCCCCTCCCTCCTCCTCCTGACTGTCCCCGCCACTGGCTTGAGCCCCTGAAATTAACAAGAAGACTTCAAGGTCCTTCTGTGTGGAAATGCTGCCACTTTTGGTTATGATGGTTATTCAGTGTAACTGCTAAAAGATGTGCGGCTGTCTGTGACAGGAACAAACACAAGCAATACCCACCAGCCTCAGAAGTCTCTCCCAGTCCAGCTGTGTCCCTGCTGGTGGTAGCAGCTGCTGCCACTGGTCCATTGGCCTCACTGCTCGATGACTCTGCCCCTTCCTCCTCAGCCTTCGGGGCCACTTCTTTTCTTGTGTCCACCTCCTGAGAGCAGAGGAGAGCAGAGGAGATTTAGTTCATCTAAGGGCAGCTTTTGTGAAAGTGCTTGTTTTACTTCATCTTGCTTACAGCTGCTCACCTGGATTGGTGAAAGAGGGCCCAGTCCAGAACTGTAGGGAACGTCCTGGCTTGCAGCGACCCTGTTCTGCTCCTGACATGTGCACTCCTTCACCGAGGCTCCCGGCTCACACACTGCAGCCGCTCCAGGCCCTGATGCCTGAGGTGAGCAGGAGGCTGTGGATGCTTCATGCTCCACCTCAGCTGTTGCACCAGCAGCCTCTTCTCTCCCGGGTGCAGTCTCGGCCGAGGCCTGACCTCCTGCTGCACCTCCTGGAGTTCCAGTCTCGGCCGATGCAGATCGAGGCTGCGCAGCAGAGGATGAGCCCGTGTCTGCAGCAGCCTTTGAGCCCTCCTTCCCCTGTTGAGACTCAGATCTAACTGATCTGCCTGATGAGGCCAAGTCTGTGCTTTGCTGTGTCTTTGCTTCCTGTGACGTGTCCCTGTGCTGCCCTGCTATCTCTTCGTCCTCATCCGAGTCGATGTGCAGCATGGCATTGAGCCGGGTGTCTGTTGGGAAGCTGGAGCGGAGCTTTGGAGACGGCCCGGCCAGAGGCTGGTCCAGGGGGTTCCTAGGAGACTCAATGGCATCCAGGTAATCATTGAGGGACACTTGCCGATGTGCGTGGCCGCCCAAAGCCATTGAAAGCAGATCCTCTTCTCCCATACGCCCGGGCTCCCGCCACACACTGTCCTCGCCGTAGTACAAATTACCATTTACCAGCACAGAGCCCTCCTCGGAGCCGGTGGGAGAGGGTCTGCATGTGACGCGTGAGGACAAGGAGGGCTGAGGAAGGTCTTCGTCGTCTGAGGGACTGCCGGGGTCCCCGTTTGTGGTGTTCAAGTTGCCCCCTGTGTCTGGGGAGGCCTCTGATGGATTGGATGGAGAGGAAAGAGACACATGATAGATAGAAGCATTGTTAGAGAAAGAGGATCCACATGACTTTTTAAAACACACACACACCTACCCTCATGTCCATTGGAGGTGATGTCCACTCTGAACTGAAGCTGCCCGCTCACGTGGTCCGTCGGGAGACGACGACACAGGCTGTAGCTGACCGGCTGATCGCTGTGCAAACACACACACAAACAGTGCGTGATAGATCATTGACTAACTCTGCAAACCCCCAAAGCAGTTGTCTGTCTGTAATTCGGTGCAGCAAAACGAATGTGCACCAGCCGCTCCCTGTCCTCCTGATGAGAAACAAAACCCTACAGTAACAAAAACCCGGCCTTCAATATTGATTGTCATCACAAGGTTATCCACATGTTGCCTTAAAGAATCATTGATCCTAATACCAAGGTATCATCTCAGTGGCACAATGCACATTGTCAAAAACAGAAATGACTGTCCTTCATCACAACAATAATTAACATTCTACATCTTCAATACAGGCGAGCGTATACATACTCCATGTAAACCCCATCCTGACAACAGCAACATATAGGAGACACTGTGCACACACACACAGCGCATCATAACTGACTGTAGGATGTGCTGCCCTCTGTTGTGGATCAATAACAAATCAATGCCTGAACAATGAGCTGATTTGGAGTTATGGATTTGTATTGAATGAACAATGCTGAGTCACTGCTGCTAAACACTAAAGATCAAAGGTTTGACCTCCTCGGACCTTCTGTCTCTCCCTCTGTCAGAACACAGCTTTGGTTCCTCCATGGTGTGTGTGTGTGTGTGTGCGTGTGTGTACTCACTCTGCCGTCGGCCCCTCCAGAAGTCTCTGCACGGGGATTATCAGCTGGCCCAGGAACCGTTTGATGATTGGCCGGCTCTTGGCGAACTTATCTTTGACTTCGATCTCCAGCACATCCGACATCAGAGCCACAAAGGTGTACTTCTGCAGGAAGACGTGTTATCTTATTTAACAAAATGCAAGCGCCAAGGTGGTCACAGAGCCTCCACTGAAACGTGTGCACTCACCTCCCCATGCCACACAGGGTTTGTGGTATTGGCTATGATGGACGATCGCCTCTCCTGGCCGTGGTG
Organism: Pseudorhombus dupliciocellatus; assembly: GCA_016785235.1. NCBI lineage: Eukaryota > Metazoa > Chordata > Actinopteri > Pleuronectiformes > Paralichthyidae > Pseudorhombus > Pseudorhombus dupliciocellatus. The sequence continues at coordinate 421,635 of JAFBJW010000070.1, forward strand.
AGTGAACTTGGGGAGGCCGCTCCTCTTCCCAGGCCGGATGGACATCTTCAGGTAGGGGTCTGGGTTGAAGAACATGCCCTTCTTCAGACCCATCGCCCGGATGTCTGGCGACACACACACAGGTGTCAGAGCCTGCGTTTACTGAACCAACATGAAAGTTACACATCCTGAATCCACCCTCTCACCTGATAGGGTGAAGCTGACAAGTTTCCGACAAGGCTCAGTGCCTGACTGGTCTTCCACTTGGCCTTCGCTGTCCACCTGATGAAACAACCAACAGGAGATCAGCATTCTCAGATGTTTTAATGTCCCTGCTTGGAATTATATCCTGATCTTTTTTGATGATGAAAGAAAGCAAGTGGAGGAACGATACGTACCGGCACTCCGGGGTTTTTGACGGTAATACAAGGTGTTGACGCTCTCAATGCTCCACTTACGCCGTGATAGTATTTAAAGCAGATCTTAGTCTCCGCTGTGGAGAGAGGACACAAACACCACAAACATCAAATCACACACGTGTGTAACTCGCACAAACCAGGGACCTGTGAAGCCCACTCACGCTCCATGAAGTAAGGTCCTGGCTCCAGTCTCCACACGATCTGTCCTCTCTGGGTGCCGTTCACGCCACGATTCTTCGAGTCCCAGACGTTGGCCACACACGTCTCATCTAACAAATAAGCACATTGACATTCATAAGCTTTGTGTTCCTCTGTTACATAGATAAATGAAGCAGCAGCAGACAGGACACTGACAGGACATGTCGGAAGGTCACACACAGACAAGTGGGAAAGTGGGAGAGGGAGGACAGATGAACTGGATCAAGTGTTTTGTCTTGGTCACTCGTTTGAATCGAATAATTCAACAGCTTGAGCATGAAACATAAACAAAACAAGTAATTTCTTGTACAGTGACTGTTGTTCTCCACACACGCCAAGGCTCCGAAGGCTGCACAGTGGAGGTTAGTGGTACCTGAGGGAAAGTCGACCCTCAGGTGATAAACCAACATCCCTGTCTGTGCCTACAGAGCCATCAAACATTTATGTGTACGTCCTGTGTGAAGGATGACAAATGGCCCGTGTCCTAATGGATCAATTCTGGTGTCTGACACGCGCACACACACACACACACACACACACATTGACCTGTCATACTAGGTCTCCATCAATAAACCCTGAGCCTTTGTAGATGACAGCGAATACCTCATATATACAACCACACACACCTGTCTGACCTGATAACCCTGTAATCTTCCAAACCGCATAAATAAACTACAGTGTGAGAGGTGTGCCACACACACACACAACCTAGACAGCGTGAGGTTATGCTGCTCCTGGCTCCAGGAGAATGTGGCCAGCAGCCAGGCTGGAAACAGTGCTCATCTCTGGGGAGACAAACCCGAAAACCCCCCTGCCTGGATCAATACCGCAGAGGAGCTGCCGAGAGATCGGAGGGATGGAGAGATCACCTTTCACTGGCTCTCCGATAAAGGATTGTGCACACATCCATTCTCCTCCACAACGCGCGTGCACACACACACACAAAATTTGTCAGTGTTTGCATAAAGCCCTTGATATTTGGAAAGTTTAATTTAAAATAACATATTTGATTAAAGTACCAAGTCTCATTCTTAGTGTCAGCTGGGTTGAATCTATGGAGAAACGCACACACACACACACAGGCCACAGCAGAGGAGCTTAAGGAGATGAGCTACAAGTCACAACCTCTTCAGAAGTGCTACTGCATTACTGTCCTTTTTATTACGGCACCTAAGGACTGAACAGGAGGATCAGTGTGTGGACAGACAGGGGGAGAGACATTATGGTGGCAGTGATAGGGAGGAGGAGGAGGAGAACACTTATAAGAATGATAATGATGAGCATGCAAGAATAGACCATAATGGACAGCGGATCAAGAAGTGGTGAGCACTGTGCTGGTCTTTTACCTCCACTAAGGAGGTGATGTTTGTGTTGTGCTGTCCATCTGCTAGTCAGCAGATTACAGATCCAAATACAGAATCCGGATGCAGTGAATTTAACTCGGAATTGTTGTCAGTCTCCTGTAAACACTAAATGCAGAAACAGCGATTGTGCACTTTAATGAGGAGGGGAGGTGATTTTGAGTTTGCTCACCGATGTGATACAAGCCGATCCAGTCAGTGGCATCTACCTCCTCCTTGATGTCCCAGGAAATGATCAGGTGGCTGTGACCAAGAGTCAACTGGTACGTGGACGCCGTAAGTGATGAGCGGCTGTCCGAAGTAACCAGGTCTGTGTCACTGTTGGCGCGCTGGAGTCCCAAATTCGTTGTTTCTGGCTGGACCCCTGGCGACATGGGGGAGGAGGAGGACGTGGAGGAAGTGGAGCCCCCGACTGCTCCCTGCACCTGCAAGCTGCAGAGGTTGTCGGGCCCGATGGTGACCGGTCGCATGTGCGGTGTGCGCCGGCGAACCGCCAACAGTTGTTCCCGGGCGCTGCCATTTCCTGACGATGATCCAGAAGGGGAGGAGGATGAGGTGGTCGCAGCCATCGCCATGGTTCCCGCTGAGGAGGTGGTGGAGATGGGAGGGAGAGAGGAGGACAGCTGGTGGTGGTGGCGATGGTGGGATGAGGACTGAGGGTGGTGGTGGTGGTGATGATGGTGGTGGTGGTGGTAGTGGTGGGGAGAAGACGGGGCAGAGAAGGTGGAGGATGACAGGGAGGATGACTGGGGGCGGGTGCGAAGGGGGAGGACAGCTGTTGCTAGGGAGGGACGAATGGTGTAAGTTTGGTGGACACTGTATGGAAGAAAAGAAGAAGAGGGAAGAGGGGGAGGGGGAGAGCCAGGCCCTTTCAGCTCAAACTTGACATCACTAGAGCAAAGCGAAGAACGCTAAAGGGTCGAGGAGGTCAAAGCGATGAAAAGAGGAGGAATGATAGAGGGATGGAGGGAAGGTGAGAGCAGTGCAGTGTCGGAGAAAGGTCTACTTTTAAAATCCAGCTGATAGAACAGTCTGGGGTTTGATCTCTTTGACCGCACTGGTGTTGGTTTGAAGGAAGGCACTTCACTGATCCCACACTCCTCATCAGTCCGGGTTATATCCTGTTCCCTATTAAAACATCCCTGTTTTTCAAGGTCGCACTGAGCACCCTGCTACACCTGCCCATCTTTTGTCAGTGGCAGAGCGATGCCGTGCTTGTGGCCACTAGAGGACTTTGCAAATCATACAGGCATCAACGATGACAATAAAAGAGGGGATGAGGCAGAGATGTGATACGGGCGGAGGGATGAGAGGAAAGAGGGATAAGAGGAAAGAGGGATGAGAGGCTGTCCAGTGATCCTTTTGCTCGTTTGTCTGGGAGGAAGGGGTGATGACAGGGTGGTCCTACAGTCCACAGGGAGGACAGGGGTGGAGGAAGGTTGGAGACCTATAGGAGAGACAGAGACAAAATAAAGGGGTGGTGAGTCAAGGGGAGAGGAGGCATGATGTTGACATGTGTAATAAAAACTCATTACAAACCAGATGAGCAGATAAAAACCTCAATTTAGCGTCATTTAGATGATTTATTGAACTGCATCACTTTGATATCAAAGTCACTTCATAACTAAAGGGCCCTCAGTCAGCCACATATATGTCTCCACCAGAACTGTCTTTAAAAGGTTTAACACCCTCCACTTCCTGAATGCGGAGATATAAAAACATTTCCTGTTGCCCTTATCAAATCCACACACCTCCTCTTTGGTTTCTCTCTTTCATTTCCTCTCTCTCACCCCCACACATGCATGTAATGTGGTTGCCATGGTGAGAGGTGATTACGCCAAATCATGTCCCATCTTCGGCACCAGTCGATCTATCGGCTCCCACTGCCCCACCTTCCTCTCTTTGGCCTTCTCGCAGAATAGATGCGCGCTCACACACAGACTCCCTCCCGGAATCAGCTGTGACATTGTATGTCCATTAGAAAGTGAGAGGGAGAGAGAGCTATAGGGAAAACAGCACTACCCTGCAATGAACACACACAAACACTAAAATTGGATTGAATGTCTGGATGTTTTGGAGAAACAACTGGAGCACACTCACACATCAGCACTCTCCACCCTGCTGAAAGTCACAAATCAAAGCACTGCTGCACACACACACACAGTTGCCATCTCTTGTCTTTATAAAACCAATCCCAAATGAGTGGACACACGCACACATGGACATGAGGCTCTCGGGAGGTAAGTGTCCTTGATCCAGCAGCAGGATTAAAACAGAGAATGGGAGGATTTACTGTTGACAGAATATCTTCTCTAATCCACTGCATTAGCACAAGGCTTCAATCTGCAGCTGGAGGCCCGACTGCTCGTCCCGGCCGCAGCCACGTTTCCATCCAGCTGTCTGACACAGCTCGACCCTGCTCGCTTCTTTCATGAATAAACTCAAAAATTAATTAGGTGAAAAGTGTACATAACTACACAGAAACACGCTTCTACATTTCCCATAATGCAACAGATGCAACCTCACCATAAGTGACCCTCAGTTCAGGATTCTTGAAGTGTTTCGTCGCTTTCTGATGAGTTGTCCCACTGGAATGCAAATTGTTCTGGAGATGCCTGGATTAATAACTATATATACTGTATATTTCCATCCCACATTAGTGTGACACAGCGCAACAGATAATTATTTCTGATGCAATGATACTGTGGAAACCTTTGAATTTAATTCAATTCCAGCTACCGTAGAGACAATTAGATTCGATGGCCGGAGCTTGTATTAGCTGGTACATTTGATAACGTAATGATCCAGTGTATCTGACCTCTGCTCTACGACAGAGCTGTGGAAACCTCTGAGTTTCAATTCCTGTCTCCCCGTTTGCACAGATTTTCTAAAGCCTCTTTAAAGAATGTCAGGGAGGGGGCACTGGCACCAGACTGTCAGCACGCACACACACTAGTGAGTTAGTTGACTGCTTTTATATATATATATATATATATATATGTAAACTACATCTAGGAGCTGACTCATCACTGCCGCGCCTTCGATATTTGAGATCATGAGCTAGAACGTTGTAAGTGAGCTGCTGCTGCAGAAGCAGCCCCATTCACTTAATGATGGACTTCCAGACTGCACACAGCCCTTGAGTCCTCATTGCTTGCAGTCAGTAAAAACCATCTTCTTCCTCCCATGTCTCTCATGTTCTCTGTGTGGAGTACAATCCCTATATTTTGGCTTTCTGCATCAAACTCTGCAGTGTTTTGGGTGACCTGCCAGATTACACTCTAATCATCAGAGCTGACATGAATGCCGTCCTTATTCCCTGACTTGATCACTCTGGCCAGCCACCTCTTCCACCAAACCCCTCTACAACAGCATATCAGCACTTTCAGCTTCATCCATCTAAATAGTGCCAATGAGCCTGCAGGAGAACCACAGTGGTGCAGGAAACAAAACAAGGATTACTAAGACCATTTCCAGGAAAGCTGTCTGAGTTAAGGAGGCCATTGAACAAGAAATACAAAGGCACATTATTTTAGAACGAATGTAGAAAATAAATCTCTGACCGCTCCAGAAATGAATATTTCTTTGTTGGAGTAATTAATTAGGTTGTGAATGGTCTTCTGTGTGAGATACTGTAAGAGCAATCTCTCCGCCAGCAGCCGCAGCGTCAAGTCTGCAGGTTATTTATAAACGGTGAGACTTTGAGACTAAATATACTCACAGCCTGGTGAAAACAGACCCGGGCTTTGACATCAGTACTGTGGCATTGCTTCTACACTGGAGACATGAGCCCAAAGTCTGTTTCTGATTTGCTCCAGCTTTCATCCAACATTAGGACACAGGAATGATGGGCAGAGACAATGCACATTCACAAGTGTTTCCGATAAAAAGGAAAAGATTTGTGGGCTGGACAGGAGGAGCTTTTTATCGTTCTCAGTCCAAACTCACAGCTGAACTGAAAATAATGCTGGCCTTCGTCTAGGTGGGGCTGTCCCTGCACAGCTAAGGCTACATTACTGAATTATGCAAGGGGAAAAGCTTAAAAGCTGCATGGAGCAAGATTTAGATGCACATAAACAAAGAATAAAGCCATCTAATCAGCCAATGTATCATGACACAGGAGAGGACAAGATGCCAGACAGCCTGGCGTTGGGAGCCAGACAGGAGGACACAACACAAACCCTTTACTGCCGCTCCGTTAACTCCCAGGATTTCTGGTTGGCATCTGTGTGTGTGGACAACAAAATAAAGGTCTATTAAGTTGAATTTACAAGTATGAAACTGGTGCTGGCCTGAGAAAAACTAGATTTCTGAGTTAGGTCTACCACATCTTACCTCTGAACACACACACACACACACTCTCCTCGCATGGTCCTGAAATAACTGTATCGTGTTTGGAGAACAATGAGGCGACAGCTTCCTGTCCCCTACACACCCATTGCATTCCTGTGTGCCAGTTTAGTGTGTGTGTGTGTGTGTGTTTATACCCTTGTGGAAACCAAAGTGTGCACAGACCTGACAGTGCTCCAGCAGCTGAGGGCCTTTTACTCTGGTTCGGGCAGAGACTTGTGCTTGAGTTGAGTGATCGTCGACAGGCATGACTGAAATGTGATATTGTAAATGTTGTATTCTGGGACAGGAACAACACCTCTGATGTGATTCGTTCAGTGTGAGGCAGCAGGTGACATCACTGCGGGCTGCTGCTGTGTACTGGGATGGAGGGTTTCCTCTACCGGGCCGTTATTTACACTGCTGGGTTCATACAGTGTCACAATAACATGCGGGTCTGCACCACACACGCACACGCACACACTGGGATTTAAACACAGGAATACATAGCGTGAGGGCGAAACGTCAATGAATGATGGGGACGCTAATAAACAAGGCTCCGCTCCAGAGCTGAAGCTGCATCAATAATAACCCAGATAGGTTTGTTATTACGCCTCCAGTTGATGGATCTCGCTCACCTTCACTACGGCGATGTAGTCGTTGTTTCAACCCCCGATCCAGTCGCTTAATCATGGACGACGGAGCTCCGCACGGCCCGGCCGCCACCGACCCTTCATCGGCTTCCTAGCGGGGCTCCGGCCCCTCCGCGGCCCGTGCGCTGCGCCGCTGCGCCCCGGAGATCCAGCGACAGCTCCTTTGAAAATGGAGATCGTTTCAAACGTGTCGGTTCTTTAGAACCATGTCGGTCGGCCCACGGTATCGTGGATTCCTCCGTAAAGCAGCCAGACGGTGGAGAGACGGGTTCATATCTTATTTATTCGGCTGAATCGCTTCACATCCGCCTCCCGCTTCCGCTGCTCCCTCCTCCCGGTGTGTTTACGCTGCTCCGGTGGGAAGAGTCGACCGATCTCTGCTGGCTGCGCTCGGATTTTCCCTTGAACTCAGAGGATCGTTGTTTAAAGCCAAACCTTGTTGTTTTCCCCGCTGACCGAGCTCAGCCTCGCTTGTCAATCACCGTGTTGGGGGCGTTGATGTGCTCCGGGTCCTCCCAGAGGTCGGGGCCACGCTCCCGGGGGGGAGCCGGTTCACAGGAGGCCAGAGGTTCCAGTGGTGCCCGCTGAGATAGAAACATCTGTCGTTTAGTGTCTGTCTATTTATCCACAGCTATATATCATCCATCCATCCATAGATTCAGAAGAGAAAAACAGAGGATGCGGTTATTTGAACTGTTTACTTCATTTAAAGCTGCTGTTTCTGACTAGTTTTTAAAATATCCTGTAAAGTTTTCCCTTCAATTCTCTCAGTGTTCTCTGACTATTCTGTCAGTGAGCCTGCACACTGTTTAAATCCTCCCTTTGCCTGAAGTTGTTCCAGGTGACAGCAGCGGCTGCAGCCATGACTGCGACAGTCTTTCAGATTTGTTGTCTAACTCAGTTCCAGTGTGTCCACAGCTCTCGGTTCCCCAGGACACGCTCGCTCCTGACGGACTCGGTATTAGACGTTAGTTGTGCCGCTGCCAGCGGCCAGATAACCAGCCGGTACCATCCTATAACCAGTCAAGGACCAGCACCAGGTAAAGAGCGGCATCGTCCACGAGGAAACTTTGACTATGGGCTGAAACTCAAATAGGCACTATCATAAAGAGCACACCCTTCATAGGGTCCCCTCTCAGTGGATTCTTTGCATTTGGCGCTATCCAGTGGCTAAAAGTCGAAACTGCGCAGACAACCCACGCAAATTGAAGAGAAGCCTTTGTGACCTGGAAGAAGACAGACCATGACAACACAATTGATAGTGTTTTTAATTAATTTATAAGATTAGATCACACTATTTGCTGTATGCTTGTATAAAATAAAGTCAAAAACGTTGTACTAATGTTCTCAAAAATGATTTTAATATGATGCTTTCTGTCTTACAGTAATTGCACTGTCAAACATGGTAGTCACCTCATGATGGTCCATGGGCTCCCTCTCCTGGAGGCTCCAGCTTACAGAACCTCTGGTGGCTGTGGCTCCATCTTCAAGCTGTGCAATAACACAACATCAATAATGACGTCCGGTACAAATCAATATAATGATTACGCTATTATGCACACACACAAACTATCATTTCAATGTTGAAATACATTTTTAAAAATGATGTCTCAAAATATTCCGTTTTTAAAAACTTGACATGTAAAAAGGTTCAACACCTCAAATTTTATGCTGAATATTTTTGAGACATCAATTTTTTTTTACACTGAATTTATTTCAATATTGTTAAAGTGTTGGATTTATTTCAACATTGAAAAGAGTCAGTGCTAGAAAGTTGATGATTCTTAAAATTCTGATTTTGATGCAGTCCTATTCAATTCTGATGGCACAGAAAAACATCAGTTTCAGTTTCAGTTTCAGTCAGAAACTGTCAAGGGTTGACATTTCCTTCCTGTGACTGAACAGCTGCTGCCTGCTGTACAGCTTCTGAAGCCAATGAGACAAGTTTCTTTTCTAAAACATCTGCAGCGACACGTCAAACACACAGAAGATCTAATAACTGTTGATATTTAAAACAATATTCACCTCACTGTGGATTTATGGGATCCGGACCCAAAAGGAAGTACCGATTGGCAAAGAGGAAATAAGCGGGTCCAGTGAATGTACGGAGAAGGGGTACCTGGAAGAGATCAATGGGTATGGAGTTTGCATATCTGTTTATAAATGGTTGTTTCCTGTAGTCCCCTGCCTTACAAAGGAGGATGATTACAAGTTATTATACTTGATCTTCAAGAATGTCACTGTGTGCATTTACTGCACTTGGCCTTTTTTTAATATAATTTTTTATCCCTTCTTACCTTTAGATTTTGCCTGAATATATAATTCATCTTTTGATGATTTTATGCTGTGGCGGTTTATGTTTATATTCTGTGATGTTATTTTACATTTTTCTGCCTCATCATGACATTACATGTTTGAATCATACTTTGAAATCTCAAGCCGGTGATACATACACACACACACACACACACACACACACACACACACACACACACACACACACAGTTGGCTGACAGACTCACTTGGTGAACTGAGCCAGCAGCAGGAAGCCTTGTGCCATCCGCGGCATGTGGTGTGGCCTCAAATTCACCACTTTCCTAATTAGGTGTCAGCAATGATAGATGATGTGTCTTCTCTCCTCCTCAGTCTGGACAGCAACGTGCTGGGCCTTGGCGAGCAGGAAGTCAGAGAGCAGAGGAAATGTGGGCAGCGTGACTGAGTTGCAGGTTTTTCTGTACCTTCCATGAACAGACATCAGTGGTGACGCGTGCACAAAAAGGGCCACAGTCCCAAAAATCACTGGATCAGTCTGATCTGCTGATATATTTGGTCTCAGCAATATGATTCACACCAAGTAAGAAAAATTAACTGTAGCTCTAACAGTGAATCTCCATTATCATGTAGCCTTTCTTTGCATCAGCACAGTTTCGAAATGTCTTTATGGTTCTGCCACAGGTGCATGTTCTGTGTACAGATCTGAGTTAGAGCTTGCTTCTACACCACTGTTCCACAGAGAAAGAGATAAACTGTTGGAAAGTCTGTTTCTGTCATTACACTTATCAAAATGAGGCAAGACTTGATCAAACTACCATCCAACCGTCACTGTGTATGTAAACCTGAGGTGTTCCCAGTGTGAACTCTGCAGGAACTGGTGTTGCTTGATGTGCGCTCATTCCCACAGGCAGGTTGTCTGATAGAGTTGGGTGTGCAGCTGCATAATTATTCAGTCCTGATCAGAAAACAGAGCTGATGCCAGGGTGGGATGAAACTGAATCATGAATAGCTCTGAAAAGCGTACATCTAAATTTACATCATACTCAATGGTTCTAGTGACAGATATTTAGGCCAAGCCTGTGTCTTCCAACACACCGTTTACAGTCTGAGTTACAGCCCTTTTTCTCAAGGCTTCTTTTCTCCTGAGTAAGTCGACATCAAAGTCCTTTTGAGGCCGCTTATGTTCCACATGTGAGAGAATATCATCATCATGACATCAGAGCCTGTGTGAGAAAACACATGGGTACAGTAGTTTATTTGGAAATGTATGGGGTTCCCATGCCTATCTCTGATTATGAGAGCCAACCTTAAGACACCACTCACAGAAATAGATTTCTCCAGAGGATGTCCCCCCCATCTGTTGGTCTCAAGATGGTTGTGGTTAAAGTGTGATTCCCAGAGACACACTGGAAGGCTGAACTGTCCTTACTGGTGAGCTTGCATGGTCTCAGACACAGAATGAGGGAGAGGAGCTGTGCTGTGCCACAGATGAGAGCATAAGCCTGCTGTAATGACACCTCTCCGCACTTCCTTCTGCTGTGGGAAATGAATGTGCAACACTTGCCGAGCGCGTTAGGCTGTTAGTCCTGGCTCGGAGCCGATCAGGCCCGACATATACCTATAAGCCAAATCTCATTACCTTTCCATTACACAGGCCAAGTGATTTTTCCTGCAGCCTGAGAGTAATGCAGCACTGCCATCAGTAAGGAAAAACACAGGGAGGGGAGATTCCCACAAACTGTCCTGATGGAAGTCCATGTCCTCGGGCCCTCATATCTTATATCTATATATGTATACTTTAAATGTAACCACCCACTCTCTGTGCGCCACAGTCTCAAAATGGGCGAGCCGGCTGGTCTGTTTTTATAAGCAATAGACTGTTCTTTTCCACCTCAGTTACTTAGCAACTAAATGGCGCATCACACAAATAAAAACCTGAGCCCACATTGAGGGACACAGCTGCTGAAAATCAGAAGGCCATCACAATAATGGTTGTACCAAATCTTTCTCCTCCGGGGGTTCAAGGTGAGAGTGCAAGCTTTTCTCTCCACAATAAGGCGTCAGCACCTGGTAATAACACATGTTATTTAAGCCACGAGAAGGCCAAGTGGCTCAACACAGAGTAATTTGGCCATTCGTCACGCTGCATGTCGTGGCACTGACATCCAAATGGACAGAGTTAAACTAATTTGTCAAACGAGTTAATGTTGTTGTATTAGTTGCAAACCACGGAGAGACTCAGATGTTCCCACGGTGCAAACCAAAAGGCTGTATTTAGTCTGGTGCTCTAATTACTTGTGTCATTGAGTCTGACCGCAGAGAACAAACAGAACCGACATCACCAGTGCCATTAGCCTGTTTGAAATAAGACAAACCCATTTGGTAGATTCACGGATAACGATGCACCAAGCTTCAGTGAGAGAGGTGAAGGGTCATTCATGTTCACGTTTAAATTGCCAGGTGGTCACCTTCTACGATGCACCTTTCACCTTTCATATAAATCAGTTGTATGAGTCTGAAGCACCTCTCAGCATTTTGCTCACACTTGAATGGGTATGAGTTTCCCAGAAAATTTGAAATTTTAACTTATGACCTAAAGGCTTCTTACTGCGCATACTGGCTTCCTTAAAAAAAAAAAAAAAAAAAAAACGCTTCAGGCCTCTGGAAATGGGAAACATCACTTCAGATGCTGCGTTGGACCGACTCTGCTGCAGCGTCCAGAGCAACACGCTGGACGGATTGGAAAAGGAAGCAGCACCTATGGTTAGGTTGGCTGGATACAGTGATCGTGATGAATGCTCTGTTACCTCAGAAATGACAGAACCTTTGCCTTCACACAGTGCAACTCACAGGTCAGCTCAGAGGGACACGAGGGGATGAAGAGGAGTCTTCAGGTTTAGAGAGAAAATGGATGAGCCGTCACTGTTGATCAGTTGGGGGGCGTTGATGGTCGTGAGCGGAGTGGGGTGCAACAGGGAAGCTGTGTCCATTTACTCCACTCTTTGCTGTTGACTCCCATTACCCAGCCTTGTGGCAGAAGGCAGGCATGACAAATAGCGTGGGAGTGTGGGCTAATGGTATACACAGCACAGTATGGGCGCCAGCAGTTTGCAGGGCCCAAGGAAACATGCTGCTGCCTTGAATCACAGATGAGTTAACAACTGTGTGCAGCTCCGCTGCCTCACAGGTGCTGAATAGATAAGTAAGAGAGAGACGGCTGAAGACATATTAGGATGCATCTGGCGCTGTTAGTGATTTGCCATGAGAATGTGAATTTCCTCTGCGTTGTCAGGAAGCTTCTCTCCGTCCTGGGATATTGTTATGGTCAAAGGCCAGGTCTTTATAGAAGCAGATTTGAGGGACAGCTAATAATTAACTTTATCCAAACAACATTTCTCAGATTACAGTCAGTTCACTCATTCATAAATAAAACAAATAGTGACCATATTCGCTTTAAAAACAAAAAACAAATGTGGGCAGGAAAACGGAAACCCAAAGCCAAAATGGTTCCAGATGTCCGAGCTGACTGCATATTTACTACTGACTCCCATAATAAAACAATACAGGGGAAATGTTATTAATCTGCAGAAAGTTATGTTAGTGCATTAGCCACAAATCTAAAGAATTTGCATGAAATGAAACCCCACATGTTGTTTCAGTTTTCTTCAACAAGATGACAGATTTAAGTCGTGGCCTGGTGCGTTGCCGTGGAGATGACTTCTAAACATTTATCCTCGTCCTTCTCCCGGTCCATGAAATGTGGATTTGAAGTTCCTGAGGAATTCTCATCCCCCGAGGGCTTTGATTCACACCAGAGTGCATTCACTGGGCGAGCTGACTCTCTATTGTTTGTTGCTATTTTATTATTCATTGCGCTTGTTTCATGTATGAGAGCTAAATATGTATTCACAGTCCAGCTCTCTGCTGCTCGAGGTGAAAAAGTGCTGCAGACTTCAGGGGACAGCTGCTAGTTCAGGGCTACGCTGATCTTTCGGTAAACCGTCTAAACGAGAAAACTACTTTTACTGAATCAATAACACCATCTCCCACAAACAAAACCTGTTATTCCCCGATATTTATTTTGAATTTTAAAACGTGGACATTTAGCATGAACAACACCATATGTATTGCCAGACCCAACCATGAATAACAAGACGACATTGTTATAAATACATCGAACAGTAGATACAGCGAAAGCAAAGCATCACACACATCAATAACCTGACATTTAAACGGACAGACAGTTACAGATTTTATGCTATTATAATGTAGCACAAGCAGGCACCACATGTGGCAAACTGAAAAAAGAATTCAGCAGAGACCGCTTCAGTAAACATGGAGCGCATTTAGACGCATAAACAGACAGCTCCACCCTTTTCAATGCTAAAGAGCTAAACATGTGATTTCATCAACTCAGTGTTCTCAGTTTGTTTACTTGTAGAAGCCGAGACTTAAACTAGAAATTCACAATAAAAATTCTGATATTGCCTCAGTGGAGAACACTCAAAGAAGCATCTCGAGAGCATCACTTTCACACTGTTCCCAAACTAAAAGAAGAAAGAGGAGCAGGGAAATCTACCATGTTCCCTTTATTACAGAACCTTTACAACCAACATCAGAAAGAACCGATGACAGCTTTGACAGCTCACATCTTAAAAACACCCAGGTGCCGAATCTGTGGCCCAAATATTTCATTCTGCGCCCGGGGCAAACCTACGAAAATAATTTTTTATCATTATGAATTATTCTGAAAGGGAACAACAAAATCCATCAGAGGCGCATTTTCCTTGCAGCCATCCTCCACAACACCATTATACATTATTGAGGAATAACTCCTAATTTACTTATGAGATCTTCGTCAAACCTGGCTGCTGGCTGAAAATCTGTTAACTCACAAAAGTCAACTTTTTTAGGAACTAAGAATGAATCAAAATCACGATGAGTAGCACAAAGAGCTTGAACCTCTTGTTTTCTTAAACTGCAAAGATTACCCAGCAGTGCCGGTGCTGTACCGTCCCCCCCACCCCAGCATCCACCTGCTGGCTCCAACAGAAAGGTTAACAATGATGCAGCAATATTTTGTGCTTTCACTGTCTTTGTGCACCTAGATCATGAAAACGCTCAACATGCTGTGTGGGATTCATCCTCATGAGCTGCTTCAAGCACCTAAATGGGTACTAGGCAGGTAGAGATAAGGGGGACCAACTGTGTGCACGGTCCCTTGCCTCCATCTCATTCCAATTTGAATTTGCATCAGGTATTGTTCTCCAGACGGGGACAGAATTAGGTGTCTCAGCCCGGAAGAAGCATTTTAACTTTGTCTTTTTAGGAGAGTGCATAGTTGCATCAGAAACTAGTTTGTTTGGCAGCAGGCTGTTTGTTTCAAAAAACATTTTCTGTATCTCTAGTCGTGCACCTCCCCATAGGTTTGCGTGTAGGATGGCACAAAGTTTAAATGGGGAGGCTGGAAATAAATTATCACCTTCAATGGACGCCATCTGGGCCACATAACAGAGTGACAAGGAGAGAGCACGAGCAGCATCATTTCTACGACGTCTTAAACAGGGGTACACACATTAAAGTAAAAGAGAAAATAGCTGCTCTGGAAGTGGGTGCTTTGCTCATTTAAATAACGCCTGTCTAAAACTGCAGGTTTAGACAGGCGTTATTGAAGGTGAAGAGTGTAAAAATTAGACAAAAACAGTACATCTACAGGAGCATGGTGCATTTCTCCATATCCATGAGTGGCACTGTCCATTGATAATGCTCCTGAGCAGAGACCAAGATTTATTCCGTGTAAATCTACAGGACATGGAATAAAGGCGTCATAAAGTTTGAATCAAGAGGCTTATCATTATTCCTGGTTAAATTAAAGTATACTGATTTAGTTGAAGATAATAGGCTGCAGAGATAGTCAAATAAAATGTACATAAATTCACAGGTTGAGCACCAAACGGTGGCAGAGGCAGAGATAATCAGTCATTGCCTGGTGTTGACATAGAAGGACAGGTCAGGGATTTCTTTGTTGTGCCAACCGTCCGTCTGTGAGCTGAACTTGGCGCCACCTGTGCCGCTGCCTGTAAACTGCTCTTGGACAGTGCCTGCGTCTGCACATTTTCCCCGTCACCCACACGCATTGTTATTCATGCATTTGTACGCCTCCACAATAAAAAGGATAAAAGGGTGGTGGTGCAGGGATGGGGGAGTGAAGGGAGGGGAGGACATGAAGAAGAGGCTGTGCTTGGGGATGCAGCACTAAGCTTTCAAAGTAAAACTTTTCTCGAACATATGCAGGATAAAAGTATAACATCACAAATCCAGGACATTTTTGTGGATGTTTCATCGTTATTCACTGGAACACCATCATGTTCATTCTTTGGCATAATAACTGTCATCTTATCTGCAACTCTTCAATTAAACAAATGATGATTTGTATGATTCCAGAGGCATTTAATGGGAAACTGGAGTTATTTCTTATCTGGGTTTAATGGGCTGTGCAGCTCTGACAAAAAAGATGTATGAATTTTACGTACATTATTTAAATTGATATCCAATAGAAGAACATTTGCCCTCACTGCCACTGAGATGGAAAAACACAAGAGCTTCAAATGGAGTTTCTGTCCAGCCCCACTTCACCAAATATTGAGCTCTGGTGATGGTTACCAACGTGGCCCATTAAAGAGAGGGCAGATATGACACCACAACTAAAATAACATAGACAAATGTACCAGTTTATATGCTAAACTATCTACTCTTTTTAACATGATTTTACTGGATCTTTTTCTTTTGTCTGACTTTTCCTGTTTCGCCTTTTAGCATCCTTTGAGCTACACGCTCTGCAAAAAGGTCCTTTATCAATCAGGGTCATGATTATTGTTATCAAAGAGTTGACAGGGCTCAGACTGAGAGGCAGAGGAGACAATTGCTGTCAACTTCACAAAGGCAAAGCCACAAGGTCCCCCCCGCGGGAGAGGGTCCCTGAGAAACACCTCGTTAGTCTGAGCCTGGCAACAGGGGCTTTGTACTTAGGTAATGCTTGGAATAATTGGCAGCGCTGCAGCGGAAGGCAGAGAAAACTAAGACAGAGATAATGGAGCAGAAAAGGTGTGTTTGGCTGGAGCACTTTTCCTGTGGCATTGGGAACCAGAGCAACAAGCAGGTACAATCAGCTTTTAATTGGTGGAATAGCTGCACTCTTTTCTGCTCAGGAACACATTGAAAAGGATATTAATATTAATGTCTGCATCAGCAGGATAAGGCTAAATTACAGTCACAGGTTTATCTTCAAGATGATTACACAGTGTAAAGATGCACAGAGCCGTTCCCCCTGAACAAGGCTCAAAACATCCCAGCATCACTAAGAGGCCAACAGAATTAACCGGAATACGAAGTACTTTTTATTACAAAGTTCTTTTATGAAGTAAGAAACAGTGAATGAAATGTTTTTGGTGCTGTATTCTTCAGGGAAAGAAAGGCTCTATCAGAGCCACCTGCCCAAAGTTTAAATAAATAATTTGAGCGAGAGAGATAGAGACACCCTGAATGGACGAAGGCAAATCAAATTGGACCTGTTAGAGTCGATGATTCCTCAGCATTCAACAGTCCACCTGTCAGAGAAAAGCCTTTGGCACATTCAGAACACAAAGATTTTCCCTGTGTTTCCACCTCAATGTCCGTCTCAGTCAGTGAACAACTCACCATGCAAAAGAGCACAGGCACTTGATGTTCGGTTCAGGGTGCAGCAAAGTGGATGCTGCCAGCTTAACAGTTTCCCCATGTGTCTGCTGTCATGCACACAGAAGTTGAAAAGACCTCAGATCTCATGAATGATGGATGGGCTATTACTCAGCGTATGATTCAGGACAAAGTAATTTGAAGAACAGGAAATGGAAAATAAAAACAGATGGCAAACACAGCAAGCGCTATCCGACCACCGCCGCTGTGACCGGCCCGCTCTCCCCGGGGCTCGGTCATCAGGTGCCGGTGGTGCTGACGGTGGTGTAGCTGATCTTGGACATGGAGGTGGCCATGGTCGTGCCCATGGAGGTGGCGGTGAGGCCATCTTCTCCTGCCTCTTTCTTCCTGCAGCAGACGCACCGGCGGCAGAGACGGTTGCGGCAGCAGCAGGCAAAGGTGGAACACAGGGCCTTGCGGAAGCGTGTGTTCATGAAGCAGTAAATGATGGGGTTGACACAGGCAGAGGAGTAAGACAGCAGGTGGATGAAGGAGATGGGCGCTCCTGAGAGCGCTCTGGAGGCTGACCTCAGGTCAAAGGCTTTCCAGGTGTTAGCTGAGTACAGCGGCATCCAGCAGATAAAGAAGAGTGCTACGATGACCATCAGCATGCGGATGACTCGCTTCTTGGCCTGCAGCTTGGCCTTGGACGTGTTACTGCGGGCACGCTCGGTCTTGGCCTGGGCAGCAGCAGATGAGGTAGAGAGGGTGGGGAGCTCCACAGCAGACGAAGGTTTTTTAACCACTTGGATGTAGCAACCATCGTCATCATCATTCGACCCTGCCGTAGCCCTGCCAACGCCATTTTTTTGGCCTGTGGAGGGTCAAGCCCAAAGTTTAAATTAGGCGGGATTAAGAAGAATATCAAGGAAGGGGAACCAATTACAGCTACAATTAAGGGCTTTGACAAAGCATTTCTTTCCAAAGTTTGGTTTTCATCCACTGAGACCAACGTTTCATATCCAGTGGAAACCATCATTATTTACAATATGTTTGTGACATTCATTATTCGACTGTCTTTATATAGTTCTTCGCAGTATTTGAGTCAAGACAGTGGTTCAGCATAATGTTAAGTATTTCAAACCAAGGATGGAAGTTTGTCATTTTTCTCTATGTGTACCAAAGAGAAATAATAGATGACATTTAGAGATCGATTAACATTCTGTCCTCTGTTTTTTTTTAGATCGCAATCTCAACCTTGACACACACTTGAATTAACTCCATGGAAACTGGTTGTCCTCCTGCACACAGCGCTTGTAATTCACCTGAGTGGACCATTTTTCTGCTGCAAAGCCATGGACATGTTCCAGGCTTGAAAAGAAACAGCACAGTCTTTGTGACAGGTTGAGAGGAGCAGTAATAATCTGTCATCTACTAAGTCTCACTTCACATGTACAGTATAATGATGACCTTTACTATAGTATTTTCCATAGTGCAGTTTTCCCTGTAGTTTCACACAGGCCTATAAAGAGTGAAGACGATGTTTTCATCTCCAGCATGCCTCACATCAATGTGAGTAAAAAGCAAAAGGCTTTTTGCGGACACTGGAGCGAATCCATGATAGATCTCACCTGAGGTCTCTGTATTCTGGCCCAGCTCAAACTGCATTCCTCGGTAGAGTTCTTTGGAGATCAGACCGTACGCTATAATCATCACCACTCCCGGGACGAAGAACAGAGTGAAGAGCAGCAGCACATACCTGAAACACAGCCAGAGTGGAAGGAGGGATCCGTCAATAAAGAGCGTATGTGAGTGCAGGAGCGCTGCCTGCCAACACTGAATAACTGTTTTTCTTTAGGTTGTACATCTTCATGCATTTATAGGAGCTGTGCTCAGATACCACCACAATGTCAAATAAGGAAACACAACATTAACTCCTAACCCAAAAGGGCTGTGGCTGACTCAGTGTTGTTTTCTTTGTCCAGTCGCAGTGGTGAATGGCACATTGTTATGCAATTTGTGTTTTCCCGTTTGTCATAATAATTTGCATTGCAGGGCCACAGTTACATTTACTCATTACATAATTAAAACAACAATGGTGCAAATTTGCTGCATTAATAATTTCATACTCTTGTGTTTCATGATTTGGTTTCACTTTGCTTTTAACATTCTGACTGTGCTCTCTCGACTCGAGCTCTAACACGCGTGAACATTAGGTGTGCACAGTTAACAGAGTTCAGTCGACCAGTTGGATAAGTGAGCAGCTTTTGTGAAGAGGGCGGTGACCATCCTGTGTTTTTCAACACAACCTTAACACGTTCATATTGACACATGGCAACAAAGGGACATCACATGAGCACAGCCTGATGTTCTCAAGACAGTGCACGAGGTTACACATGTAATAACTGCAAAAGATGTCAATGACTTTTTAAATCCATTTGCTGCACAAAATGACTCCTTTACAAAGAAACATGGATAAATCTGCTGGAATAGAACTCTCTACAGCCTGGGGCTCTGTACTCTATTCCATTTTTCCCCTTGCACAGTAAGAATAATGACCACGGCTCCCTCGAGTGAATGGATTGATGACACCTCAAACAAAAAGTTGTGAACTGAGTCAAGAGTAAAACAAACCGACAGAGGTCATTTGTCAACCATGCTCAAAAATCCAAAAGGCTCAGTTCCTCTCAGCACCAATCATTGTGTATTCTACCCATCAACAACAGAATCTGGTTTGCAAATGAGCTGCCTGAGAGACTGCTTGGTATTACAAATGTATAGATCAGTGCGTCAATTGAATAGGGTTAGAGTGAGTGAGTCTGGAATAAATAAGATAAAAAACTCCACAGATGTCACTTTGATCGTATCAAACCTTCAGCATCTGTGGCCAAATGTCCCTTTTCATTCCTCATAATCAGAGCCTGCATGTCTGAAGCACAATGTACATCAGTCACCGCATGAAAGAAGAGCCGCACGTTTCATTATTTCTTTAATATTCTAATGACTGCATGGGCAGCCCTGTGAACTCTGAGCAACTTCTCATTTCCAAAAGACAGCTTCAGTCGGCGCCTCTGATCAGCTGCCTGTTTGATACTGAACGTCTGGTAAACAAAGGCTGTCAGGAGGTGACCGTGTGTCAGAACACACCCAATGAAAAGCTGCTGCTGCTAAAACCCAGATGGATGGAGCTGAAGCAGGGAACTCCCTCTTTTCACAGAAGTGATTATCACACACGTCAGTTTCCGCCTGGAAAGATAAAGCACCAGATATCAGAGGGGAGCTGTGATCTCGGTGATCATTTCTTAATGCTGAGCTTTTTTGATGTGAGTTATATCTAAAGCGCTTTAATAATGCAGGCCAGTTGGTGGCTGGGTATGCAGTGTGAGCTGTATAATTTAAATGGGATTTTATATTGGACGATTAAATGCGGTTGAGACATTTAAAGGCCAAAATGAGTCTGCAAAGACACAGCATGGGCTTCTGCGTAGAAATGACAGACGACCTGCAGATGTTTTACTGAACACAATATTATTCTATCGTATAAAAATCAAATGTCTCTATGGCTCCTTGGTCCCTTAATATCATCGGCTCATCATCTCTGACGCTTCAATACCTCTGTGGACTATATCGACTGCTTCATCACGCCCATTTCCATACAGTGAGAGGGAGAGAAGCTTTAGCCCCTCATTTAAGAGTCATTTCAAAGGCAGTCATGGTGGGTGAATAGGAAACTGCAAGTTTCAACTTGAAACGTCTTCGTGCTCTGTGACACGTCTGGACTTTTGACATCTAAGCTTCGCCTTTCTTCCTCCTCAACCGCCGGACTAATTAACTGCTCTCCCACTGTCTTGTCTTTCCCCGTGCAGCTTAAGAGCTTGATAGACAGCCAGAAAAAACTGAATCCTTCAGAGAGTTTGACCACAAAAGGCTGTCGAGCCGAGCGTTGTCCTCGCCACATTTCGGCTTCTGCTTCATTTTAATTGCACCGTCCTGCAGAAAGTTGGGGAGCTCCAGGAAAGTCCCCGAAGGTGGTATTTCCCGAGATGCTTGAACATATCCTCACAAACATTGTTTTTTTTGTTTTGTTTTGTTTTTTACCAACAAAGCAGCACTTATTGGTATTCAGAGGGCAGGTGGAATGGACAGATGACTTTTCCGCCTAGCTGCAGTAATCATTATTCTGCTGACCTTTTGCATAAGCTTTACTCTTCCCTTTTATCTTAGCGTGCAGTCGGGGGCCTTAGAACAATCACAATTTTAATTGATGGCAAAAGGGTTAGGGGTAACACACATGCTCTGTAGCTGTCAAATGATGTAACCTTTACCTTTATTTCCCCCAGCTCCTCGATCCTCTGCAATGACCCCTGCTATGCTAAAACCTGATCCATTTCAAACTCTCTCTAATTGAGCCTCATCGGGAGGTGCCTACGCACCTTCTTCAGACTCTCATCTAATGATTTCATAAATTTTACAGGCATCACGCCTGCAGCCACTTTTACAGCTTCTGCTTATAGGCCCATTCCGATAATGACCTTTTCTCCATCATTTTTATACCTTTTTTCTTGCTCATGTTTCCCTCCACAAACTCCTGACTTTCCTCAGAGGTAATAATTAGGCAATTTGCGTAAGGCGCTTATTTCACTGCACCCCAATTATAGGTAACGAGAGACTGATTACATTTTATAATTAGGAACTAATGTCATCCATCTGAGGTAAGAATAAAAGCCTACTATCTGTGTATTATTTAATCTGCTAAGAGCACTTGAATGCAAAAACACAGTTACGCTAATTGACTTGCACGACAAGCATAAGGGTGGACTGCGTAGAACAGGGGCAATCACTTTTCCTCTTTCGCTCCAAGAGAGTTTATTAAAGCCATCAATAGAAAGTGGCCCGATTCCTCTCCAAACAAAGTTTATATCTGTTGCCATGGTGAATGACACAACTGGACTGAACATAAATCAGTATTTCTCCAAATATATAGAGGCAGAGCCATGTAGACTATATTCCTTTCACTGGTAGCTGCTGTGGCTAATTATTGTCATGCATATGAAACCTCTGATCATCTGCTCTAAATGGAAGATTTATTACTGTAACACCACCAGCAGGCCTCATTGTTGAACACATCAGACCAGTCAGATGGTTCAGAGTGACTAATGCTTGGTCAAAACAGCCATATGTTCCAGTACTCACCAGGTCTGTTCAGCTTGTTGACTGGGCCAGTCCAGGCGACACATGTGGCCGACGGTGCCGTTGGCTTTGGGGAAAGTCCTTATGTTGCTGAACACCGGGTACGGCACCATAATAAGCAGAGAAACCACCCATGTGGCGGCAATGACACGGTAAGCGTGGGAGCGAGTCTGCCAAGCGCGGGACTTCAGCGGGTTGCAGATGGCGCTGTATCTCTCGATGGCGATGGCCACGAGGCTGAAGGTGGATATGCTGACAGAGATTCCTGCAGGTAGGAAAAGGCAATTAAGTACACTCATTTGCATATTCCTGAGTCTGTTTGCCTCTCTCCTACTCCTCCCAAAGAAGAAGCTGGTTTCATCGATGCTGCTTTACATTGTTGAGTTACTGACTTTATCCCACCGCTGTCTCACATAGTAATTCTTTTAAACACTGCATCAGGCTCATTAAGCTCTCCTTAATGTTCTTCGGACATTAATGCCTCTCGTTTATCAACAGCACAAAATATAGCAGGGGCAGTTTTTTACAAAGAGAATTACCAGCATTAACAATTCAGGAACGTCCAAGTTCACCTCTTATACCGTTAAATCAAACAAACAGGTCCATTGGCAGATCTTTATCAGTGGGTGTAAGAGGAATAGAAGGCATGTCCTATTGTCCAAGGACAGTGTCTCTGTGGGGTTCAACACTGGTCTCATTCATCTCCAGACAATCGAAGCCCAAGCAAGTGGTATATGCATGTATGAGTATGCATCATCTGCAGAGGGGGAGCTCACTGAAAATCCTAGGGTCCTGATGGTGAGACAAATAGCATTAACAATCCCATACCAGAAGCTAAAAGGATGAATTCACCATGGTGATGCTGTATGGTTGCATGAGGCAGCGACACATGAGCATATCCTGTCTGAGCCAAGGCTTTGCATCATCATTCACAAGAGGAAGTCATTATGCATACTCCTACCACCATGGCCAAATTGAATTTACAGGAACCAAGTATTTGAGTGGTGGACGACATTATGGCTTAGCCGAGAGCAAATTATGCTGCACCTGGCCAGATCAGCCTTTCGTGATGGTCTCTGCTCCAACAATACAATCTTTGTGTGTTTACTGTCAGCGGCAAAATACTTAAACCTTCAGATCTGTGAGCGGCAGCCTAGAGAACAAAGAGATGATAAGTGTGGGATTTTATGTGGGGTCTGACAGAAGTGGAGGACGGCTTTATCTTATGCCTGCGCTAACAGAACAAAGGAGACGACTTGTGCAGATACTTAAGAACAAAGAGAACATCATCTTCGAAAAAAAAAAGGCATCTGAATGCTTTTGATGCTCTGGGAGCAGTCTGGGAGCAGTCTCAGGGGCTCTGTTGTGCAATGTTGTAAGTATGTGAGTAGCTGTCTTATTGCTGCTGGGACGCACAGTCAGTTCACACATGGAGGGAGAGATTTGAGGGAAGCACAGTGCATATCAACAACATGACACGTGAAGGTTAGTTCTTACTCATTTGATCAGGGCACAATTTTGTCACTGTGTGTAAATTCAGCCCTCCTTCGAATTGCTGGACGGAGAGGCCGCGCACTTGCTCAATGACAGCTTCCTGCCTGACTTCTTGTACACTATTGGTCAACCGCTTGCTTTGGTCAAGCAGAAGGAGGTGGGTGGCACATTCAACACATGCAGATCTGAACAGTGCGCCGGCCGGCACTGCTCGAGTCTCGCACAAAAACTCTCTCACACCCCCACGTCTCTTTCAAGCACCGAGTACAGACACTGAGAGACCCAATCACACACAGGGGGGATTTCTTTTGTTGATGCTTGAAGGCAGTCATGCCCAGCCACAGCACCAGCTCATGCCGGCTGTGGAAATGAAGAACCCAGAGATGTGGGAGATCTGATTCTCTTCTCCTCAGTTCCCTGGCACAGTGCTAAGGACGAATCCTCAAAAGAAACAATAAAATAATGAGCAGGGCAAGGAAAGAACTGAGCAAAGTACTTCTGAGGAATGTTTTGCAAAGCAAACAGACATGAAGCAGGATCTATAAAAAAAAAGGGATGTTGCATAAGAGCATATTAATAACTAAGGAGAGGATTTAGAGACACATCACCAAGGGAGATGTGTTTTAAAGGGAATTGCTTAAAAAATGTGGGACATTACGCCACACAAAAGTGCAATTTATATGAACAAACAAGATGAAGAATGTTACATTTTTAAGAATCAATCTTCAAAAATTACAACGAATAAGCCAAGAACTGCGTTTTTTTTCTGTTTTTTTTTTAGCAGTGAGGAACATGAGGGAAAGTATGATACAGTCATCTTCCCACCAGGCATAAAAACTGCATGAGAAGTCAGGCTTTATTGCCTCCTACCCCACAGGCTCGAATTGACTGATTATATTTGGCAGAGCACAATTTTCTATACCATTTTTCAGGGCACGGATACACGAAGATGAGGAGCTCAGCCCATAGAGCCCCATTAGAGGGCGAAGCCTGTGTGAAAATACAGCCCCATCACTCAACTGAACACCACGCAGATTTCCAAATGAGTGATCTTTTCAAACCCTACACTTGGAAAGACTGATGGTGGGTTTTGTACATTCATACTGAAGGGGAAATGCACTTCCAGGTGATGTATGGTGCTGATGGTCGAGGGATCTAAATTAATGGCACAGCTGCAGGTAGACGCAGGCACCTCTAAGAAATTGAACATATTGTCTGAGGGATTAGATTCTTGTCCTGGAGCATGAGGCCCACATTCATCAACCCTTTCAACATTTCAGTCCAGGGCCACTTGACCATCTGTTTTATAACCACCAGGGGAGAGCAACACTGATCTGAGGTCAGCACATGGATGGACCAATTTCTTGGTATCTAAGAAAGATCAAATCAATATATATATTGCTGGGTTGATATACTCCGTTTCTTGGTAATGATTTGTGTGCCCTGTGTTAATTTTCCTTTTTGATTATTTGAGCCATTAATTATTAACATTCTTGGTCCTTTTTACTCTGCCCGTAAAAGTACAGACCTTGATATTGGAAGCTGCTCTGTCAATAGATACTTGTCACATGCTATAAAAGTGTTAATCATAAAAGAATATCATGCTGTATTAAAACACACTTTCACATACAGATCATACATTACAGTATGTGCCCTAGGTTCCAAATTAAAACATCAGTAGGAGCTCAAATGCACCAGTGAAACCCATGAACCTCCTTTTCACTGTGCATATGTAAGACACACAGTGAGGAGCATGCTTCGCCAGACTTTCTGTGTGTATTAAGTGGACAGTTTTCTATTGTATGCATGTGTCATATTTTCCAGTTATTCCTTCTGTAAGTCTTTAATAGTAGAGTTCGGTGATTAAAACTTTATTCCCTGACACGAGAGAGGCAAATATTTGAGTGGGGGGAGATTTCGCTGTGATTCTGGGAAAGGTTCTGCCAAGTTAATTACCATTCAAGTAACCGAACAAATGCCCACATTCTCCCCAACCCCCCGCACGGTATCTTCCATTCTCAGGATGAACATGCTCTAATCCTTTTTCTTGCTCATTAAACCTGAGTCGGGCGAACATTTGTAGCAGTCTGGAGGTACCAGAGGGGACAGTGTGAAGTTTACAGCAGAGCATCGTTTCAGAATACCTCAACCTGGGAGAGAAGTTTTAAATTCCTGGGCTGATACCCGATGCTTGTTAATTCTTGGGTCACACCTGATTCTCAGATTAATGTTACCCGAAACAAGCCTCCAGACAGAAAAAACTTTACAGATGGAAATAATGCTTTGTAGCTGCCAAATGCCCTCGTAGCTATTTCTGTGGAGGTTTGCTGGAAGCCGCAGAAATCTAAATTCTGAAGCATTATGCAAACTGCACCTCGGGGGTGGGGGAAACAGACAGACTGAGCTGCTAAGTTGGTTGGTAATTGCATCATACGACCAGCAACAACAACACAAACATGGATACATAAATATGACATTGCTAGGATAGATGATCGCTAACATACACAAATACACACACACACAGAATATTACACCATCGATCTGATAAGTGCCACAGAAACAGTGCAGCAGCTATGATTCACATGATTATTGAGCTCAGGGCAGATGGATGGATGCACTGGCAAATGGGTGAGGACAAGGATGGATGGTGTATTATATGTTTCATGGGCGTGTTGCAGACAGATGAGTTTGCCAAGGAGGTCTGCTGCAAAATCAATAGGTGAGGATGGCTGCAATGATCCTGAGTATCGATCAGTTTTGGCTAATATAAGGCCCAACCCATGGTAGGGTCAGATGAGATTGGACCGAGGGGCCTGATATTGGCTCATGTGGGCAGCTGCTGATTTTTGTTGACAGTTTGACTATTTTCATGATATGTGTGTTTTCTCCACACAGGCTGCACCAGGCACACCAGATGACTGGCTCCTAATTAGACAAGGTAATTACTTTAAATTACTCACTGGTGGAGCAAAGGTCTAGGTGTAGATGCGTGGCATTTGGAAGTCATATGACTGCAGCAAACCCCTCAAGTGACATACATACACAATTACCATGGATGGTCACACAATGAGGTAGAAAATATATAGCAGCCACACAGCAACACAGATAGAGAATAAAGTAAATGCCTAAATAGGATGGATGATCGATGAGTGCAATTAAACCAAGCCACTGGTTGTGTACCTTACCTTCATTACTTTTTATTTTCTCATGATGACGTTGCTGGATGTTAAAATGGCCCAACAGTTTAATTCAGTCGAATAAATTTGGCTTAATGGAAATTCTGGTCATTTCTTGGTTGGTTGGATCTCTTGCCTGGTCATCGCTGCAGAGTTTACAGCTGCTTAAGTCTTTGTCGCTGTTATAGCAGGAAGCAATGAGCATGTTGTTGTATATGGCTGATTTTTCATTTGTAAACATCCCATGATGGCTCATTAAATCATTATTCACTCTCACTTTGTCTTGGTAAAGAAAGTAGAGTGACAGGCTTCAACACTTCTACTGAAAAGGCTTTTTTATGAAACAGTGCACGAATTGACTATACCATAAATATATTAAAATACTTGTGTGAACGTTTGGTAAACTAATTTCAGGCTCCAAGGCCATTTCTCCACTTTAAGAAAAGTGTATTTATTTAAATAATTTCACAAATCCCATTTAAATGTTCCTCAATGTCCTGAAAGAGCTGCAGAACACATTAGAATTATGCAAAATGCGTGTTTCTGTAAAAGTCAAATTTAAGAAGACGCTTCGGAACCACAGGTTTTAACAGAGTTGAAAATTACCATATTTGTCCAGTAGAATTAGACCAAGAAAAATGGAGTTGTTGGAGCAGACAGTCCAACACAGCTCTTTTATCATCAGCACACACTGAGCAGAGAGAATCAAACCTTCATGGAAGTTGAGCCAGCATCTGTCATCAGTGCCATCCCTGTCACTATGTACTGTTTAAGCCAACCCTATCAAATGGACTGAGCTGAAGCCCCCACACAGCCTGAGCTAAATAATGAAAACACTTTTTATTTAAAGTCAAAGGTGACTGGCCCACCTGCTCATCCTTATCACAGCTCAGAGAGCCCAGTAATTGAAAAGCAGTTTCTGTGGGCCTGTCCTCACAGATCACTATTCTGAGTCAATAACAGGATTGTGGACTAGCCTTTCAATAGCTCTTCTCAGCCACTCAGAGTGAAATGAAGAGACTAACTGTTGCCACTGATCTGAGTTTCTTTGCAGTCCCTTGCGCTCCAGTCTGACTCAGGCCTCACGTGGCACCTTGACTCGGGCCTGATGGGAGCCAGCTCATTGCTAAGTCACACTCCTGAAGATGTGTGACTGTTCAAGCACTCCGAGCATGATGGTTACCTTCTGACATGCAAGATGACGCCCACAGAGAAGCCCTGAAAGGCAGGCTCTTCTCTGCCAACCACTGAAATAGACCAGACTTCCATGTGAGAATAACCAATAAGTTTAATATTGGTCGAAACTGTGTAAAACTATGTTCAGTCTTGGAGCAAAAACTATTTAAACCTGTTCCCTATTTAAAAAGTACATATTTAACTAAGCCATGTGAAAGTGCCTCTAATCAAACAGCCGGAAGCCAAAGAAGTTCCCTATGTACACGAGAGCAGGAAAAAACAAGCCAGTGTCATGCAAACAGACGCAGGCTCTTTCGTAAATGTGTTTTCAAATGTGCATAGCCAGTGCTCACTCCCAGCAGACCTACATGCCTTAGCATTGTTGGCATAGCTGCGCTGTTTCGAACCAAAGCGCAGCTACAGCGTTCAGTGTAAAGTGTTGCTGTGTCTCTGAGAGGTATCAGAGGTATTCAGTCCCTGGCCAGGATGCAAAGACATTAAAATGTTTTATACATAACCTTTAAAACCAGGCACTGTTGAAAATGAGAAAAAAAAAACATTCTCACCCATAAAATAGGTGACGGTCTTGCACATGGAGGCCCCAAAGATGAAGTCCTCTAAGATGTTGGGGATAAGGGTGAAGGGCATGCAGAAGATGGCCATCATCAGGTCACTGACCGCCAGCGACAGCAGGAAGGAGTTGGTGACGGTCCGCATGCGCTTGTTCAGCATCAGGACCACAATGATCAGCAGGTTGCCGAAGACGCTGAGCAAGAAGATGAGCACATAGAGCAGGATGCGCAGCGAGTCCATCTCTGTCAGAGACATGGGGACAGAGGCAGGACGTCATTTATAACTTGTGTTTGGGTCTACTTCATCAGATTAATTAGAAGAAGGAAGCACAAGTGAATTACCAAGTGCACAGCTTTGAATTAATGGACAAGATCTTATTTCAATAAAATCCCTCATGAAGAAAGAGTGGGAACGTTTTCTTGCAAACATAAGAGCCAGAACATGTAAGAACATATGAAGATCAGAGCATTTACTGAGCCGCTTGTTTCATCAAGCCCATCAACCTCCAGCAGATTCTAACAAGCAGAATTTGTTTTAAATGCTCATCTGTATGCAGGAGTGAACACTTGTACTCACTGGAGCAAGCAGCAAATTAAATGAGATCTAAAATAATAAAGTAAGTACGGAAGAAAAAGGTCAAATAAACAAAATAATATCAATGCGCAAACACAGCAAAGTGGATACAGTCACTCACCTGGGAAATAAACAGAGCACATGAACAACACCAGACAGAATTACTTTGCATGATCTTTAATTTGTGCTTGTGTCAATACTTTGGAGCTCATCCCATGTAGCAAACAATGATTGAAATAATAACAGTGAGCGAAAGAACATGACAGCATCATAAGACTGGAACAGGCAGGTGCTAACCTGAGTTCAACTGGAAAAACAAGATTATAATTAAACGCTTCTCTTCTTATTTGAAAAGTCAAAAAGCAGCTGTTTATTTATTATATCTTCTATTAGGATACGATCTGGATAGGATTCAGTATGGCATAAGATAGGAAAGGATAGGATTGCACGGCTGCTAAAACACTATCAAGTGTGTTTCATTGAGAGGTGGCGTACAGCTGAGCGGCTGCAGGACGGTCCGGCCAGAGGGTTTTTGGGACGCTCCCCTCACTCCCACTGGGCTGTCACAGCCTTTCTACGTCAGAATGAGAGTATTTGACAGGACAAGGTCGGGGCCGGCCATGTGCTGCACTGACTGAGTCGGCTGATTAAAGACAGTGACATGAGAGAAGTCGACACACATGCTAACACACAAGGAGCGGAGCTGCTGCTCAAATTGTTATCGCTCATGTGTGGGCATTTCAAATGTTTCCTTTTTTTCGTCACAGTGAGTGGGGAACCAGAGCAGCTCTGTGCTAATGATGCATCTATTATTATTTTTATAATATCGTATTCTCCTCCCACATAGAGACATGACTTGAATCTCAACAGGGACAGTCCCCTACGTACTAGGCAGCAAAGATAAAATGAGAAGAGGTCCAGGTTTGAGGATAAATCAGGGTTCAAGTTAATCACCACTGCCACCTGAGAGACCCACACGCCCTCCGCTGCAAATATAAATTATTCCTTTGATAAGAACACTCTCGGATGGATTATGGAGGAGTTATATCATCAGAAGATTGACATCACTTTCAAGTCGGCACCTGTCCCCAGTGAGAGAACATCCATCTGCAGAACAGCCAGGTCTGACAAGAGTTTGATGTGATTTACTCACATATAGAATGATACGCATAACCACAGCTAAATTGCAGGGGCTCCAACACGAACACCAAGAGGTGAGAGCTCGCTCCTCCGCTCTGGCACAGTGTTCAGATCTTGAGCAATCCAGTCAAGTGAAAATGGAATTATCTATTCATTGAGCACCAACAGTATGTCGGCTCCCCTGAGCCTGGCGACTGCAGGACAATTCACTTTGGTTGCTGTGACTCTCTCAAGCGTGACAGCTGTGTTCATATCCACAGGCACCTATAAATACATCCCAGATAAAAGGGCAGTGTTCACCTCGGAGACGCTTGTGAGCAGCAGGAGCGTTTCAGCCATGAGCTCAGAGGTCAACTCTTGCTGAGTAGGGTTGCATACATTCATTTAACTTCTGCTCCATTGTTGCTGCTTATCCGATTGGCTGATGCCACTTAAATTGTAATTATGATTTCCCACAGGGATCATTAAAATTTCATCACATCACTTCTCTTTCTTATTATCTGAGGGATAGGATTAGCAGGATTTTGTTGGCACAGCAAAGCCATTTGAAGACTTTTTACTGGGGTGTTTGGGAACTGACGGAGCTGGAGTCCAATAATGAGACATGAATAAATCCTATCAAAGGTCGTTAACAATGAGCGGCAGTGACCTTAGAGGTGATTTGAAAATGATGTGCAAAAAGGAGCCGCAGATGAGATACGATCCTTTTGATCACTGCCTCACCACTGGGCTGTTTCGCACCAGGCCCCTGTGAGATTAGGAAATATTCCAGACAGTTAGAAATGACTGTCAGCTTCATCCAAATCTGATGTTATTGCGAAGAACAGGGGAGTAGAAAACCCTTTGCAACAGATGGAGTCAGAAAATGAGTCCTGAACTCCAATATTCCATTATCACTAGGCTGAATTTAAACTGCAGCTCATTATCATTCCACTCGCTGATTATCCTACTGATCAGATATCTAATTTGATCATGATTTTCCACAGTTGTCGTTGTAAATGTACTCTGGTAATTTCATTCTCAGAATCTCAGAATATTTTTTTCTTTACTACGACTACTGACAGCGTAATGTCGTTATCGAGTGGACCAATAAATCACAATCTTACTTGAAGCCCTGCTGTTGCTTTGCTGCCTGTATGTTCGGGGAGTTGACAGCATGTCCTATATTCCTGAAGGATTCAATCAAAGGATAGGGACTGTGCTTTTGACCTTCCCTGCATTTCCAGTTCAATCAACAGAGGACAAGCACAATCACTGAATACCAAGACTGATTCACCTTGCAGGCACCTTGTGGACCTCCTCCAGTCAAGACCGAGTGGATCAGGTCAAATCAGTGTGCTTTCTGGCAACATCCTCCTTTCAAGTGTAATTGGACTGTCCACTCCTCACTGCTCACTCAGAGCGCAATGTGCTGAGGAACGTCTCTGCATCACATCTTCCCCTCACAATGAGGAGGGTTAATGTTACAGTCAGCACAATTCCACTCAGTTAGGCTCCGTATCAACCCACCCCATGAGAGCACTATATTGATCCCACATTACTTTGAAATTTTTGGAAGTTGGAAGAAGCTTGTTTATGTAGTGCACAAACAAGCTCAGCAATTATTCGATCACCCGGGAGGCCCTCTCAGACACACACACACACACGTTTGATGCTATTAACTCTGCCTTTTCCTGCTTCATCAACATATCTAAAGATGCTAGATAGAATATTTCAACTTGTAGAGAAGCATCCCTGAGAAAAAGGATGACACCAGGAGGTATTGGACACTAAGCTTGATGGCAGATGACAAATACAGTAGGTGTAAGCTCATGTCTATTTAAAGTAAAGCAGTTAGCAATCGGAGGGAAGGTACCGCACTGCAGCCTCCCCTGAGCGTGACAAATTCTGTAAATCCCTGTCCCCTCTGCTGTCTCTGCAAACAGTGACAGCAAGGCAAATGCCTGCCAATGTTCGACAGGCGGCATGCTGCACACAGTAAACGACCCTCCCACAGAGTCCAATGCGCATTCACATTACTTTACAAAAGTGTGTCAACATGCCTGGATGTCCAAGAGCGTCCACCAAGCTGTGTATATGCTGACACACGTGAAATAAGCCAATTCCGTCTGATCGTCTATTAATTCAAGAAAATCATCCAAATACATGAAATTATGTGAAGCACCTTCTGGCTAGTTTAATCGATTAAACAGGAGGTTCCTCGTTCGCTTGAGCCTCACTGGATCCAGCAATGTCCACAGTAATGGACGTGCTGCATTTTAAGGCGTTTTCCAAATTGATTTTTACATTCAGCTAACGTGTTTACATTCAGCCACTTAATTCCCATAAATCAGAGGGAAAATGAGCTGTCACTGTGGCACCAGTGTTTTCAAAAGGAGACGCAAAGCTGTGCAGGTCCTAATTGAACTTTCTGAGAGTCAGGACCAAGCCTACACTTTCCTCTAGGTTTAGAGACGGAAACCGATCAATAGGAACTGAGTCCTGTGCTCGGTTGCACAGAGGTTGAGAGCCCTACATGACATTTGACTGTATTTACTTTGTCACGATGCACAGAGTCTATAGTGCCAGGAAAATTCACTAAACTCCAACTGCTAATCTCTCCATCCCCAAATAAAGCGAGTTAATAAAGCTGACATGCAGATCAATACAGCTAATGCACACATTTGAAGGAATCTTTAGTAATGCTGTCATAGTCCACAGGCATCATTATGCATCTTCATCATACAGTGTTTGCAAGCTGAGGCGATGAGTGCATCTATAATCTCTTAATGATTTTCTATTGCAAAACCTCACTATAGCAGTCATGGTCAGGCCACTGTGGACTGGAATGTGCACAAAAAACACATGTGTTTGTTCTCCCTTCCCAAGTCACTTCAAATCTTTGCAACGCTCATTTCACGGCAGGCTTCATCACAGTGTAAACACCCAAAGAAAACAAGATTTTAATATCCGGAAAAACACCTCGAAGCCGAAATTGCTTCGTAATGACAAGCCTGACTCCACCAGTTTCTGTCTCTAAAAATGAAACAGTGTTCATTTAATACTTATGAGATCCACTTCAAAATAACTTATCTCACAAGCACTCAGAAGAACAGGGCGAGCTCAGCAAAGTGCCACTTTGAATCAGCGGGGAACACAGAGTGTCCGGGGCAAAGCCACAACACGGCTACAGACGTTGAACCACATAAACAAGACTCTGAATTAAACTGCTCTCGGGGGTCTGGGGTGATCACTATAATGTGATTTATGTCAGACACTGTTGGAAGCTTACAGCAGTTCTACACTGCAGAGAAAAGATGGAACAAAAAAGTGGGAATGTATCCCAGAGGATTACATGAAATGAAACATCAGTTGAAAAGCCATCAGCAAAAAGCAGTGAGAGTGTGCAGAGCAAGAACGGAACACCTCATCCACTGAGCTGCTGAAATATTATCATGAACAATGCAGGAAGGACATATTTACATGTCTGTGGCCCTGTATATGTAGACACAAACTGACACCGCTGAAATCAAGCAGAATGAGCAGTTTCACACCAATAAGGACTTGTCTCATTTTACCTAACAGGGCGCTCCCCCTCTAACGCCTAACAAGCGTGTCTTTACACCACGTTCAAATAGACCGGCACACCCATGCTGCTTGTGAGTTCTGATCTTAATGTAGAAAAGTGATATTTTAAGGACGAACAAAGCCGGGATATGTTCTGAAATCGGAACGTGCACGCAGAGGATCTGCTTGTGTGCTGAAGTGTCCTCTATAACTACCTGCCAAATTCTCCATAATAAAACAATCCGCCAAGGCACAAGTGCAGCTGGCTTTTAAGGAGGTAAAAGAAATGGATGGATTTATTGCAAACACACTCCTGATTAACGAGGAGACTAAGTACAATCCTCTTGACCCCAGCATCTGATGCTTTGACTTCTTTTTCCGCAGTAAAGCAGCAAAAGTGCATTTTGGGCCACACCCTCAATGAATGGACCCTTTAAACTGTGAGCTTAGATGGCTGAAGTGGAGCCCACGATCTCTGCCTCTGTCCCCCCACAGCTCCTACTCCTGAACAACTCAAATTTCTTTAGTGTTTTGCTGTTGTGGCTGTGAAATACAGCACACATAAATATGTATCCAAGCTTGACCCTTTATAGAAATCTCAAACTCAGTAAATTATCACACAAGTGATGGTGTGGGGCTTTCGTTATACTGTTGCATAATCGGGCTCCCTTGAACTGAAGGGAGACGGCACAGGAGGAATAGGTTGCTAAATATTAAAGTAAACAAAAGAGCAGTGTTCTAGCGTGTCATCTCAAAGATGTGTGAGTTGAAAGCAGCAATCTGTCTGCAGGACCTTTCTCTTGTTTAAACACTGCACACACCCAACAGGGTGTGATTGCACTTGAGATTATTCAGCCCAAACTGCTCTGCTGATGCTCATGCCTGCTCCTGGATAAGGTCAATATAAGAGGTATTGCACAGAAGAAGAAACATCGGTGAATTATTTAACTCGATACTGCGGCAGTGGCACTATTGGGGGAAAAAATAAGAACTCTCTCCCTACGCTCACACCTCATTACCTAATCGGCTCGCTAGCGCCCTGATAGAGAACAAAGCTTGGGGCTTTATCGCCTCCAGTGTGGGGCTTAATCTGAGCGCTGAATTATAGGCAAGAAACAAATACAGATTCAGAATGAAAGCAGCTTTTTAACAATCAACACATGCTGCTCATCCTGTGGCATTATTGATGCAAGAGAGGCACTCTGTAAATTGGGCTGCTTGGTGATTGATTGCAGACAGTGGGGAAGGCTGCACAAGTCGTCCTGATTGCAAATCATTCTCTGGTAAAACCCAGAGATCAGGCGCAGAGTAGAAAAATTAGAGACTGGGTGACGGTACAAAGGAAAAGTGCTTTTTCTTTCCTTTCCTTATGGGCAAATAACATTAGGTCTACTGATTACAGTTTTAAGAAGGCATTAACCACGTTCAAGTGGCAGTTTGTAATAAGACGCCAACACAAAGCTGACATAAAAAGACTGGTGCTTTTTCAAGGGGAATCATAAAGTTCAGTTTAACACCTCTGCTTGTTGGAGTGAGGAGAAGAGGAGAGGAGGAAAAAGGGGATCATACCTCGGACTCTGGTGACCGGTCTCGGGAGGTTGGAGCTGTTGTTGCAGCTGATGTTGACTCCCATGCTGAGGTTTCCCTGCTCCACACATCCTGACGACTCCTCCAGCACACTCCCATTCAGCGCCTGCAGAGCCATGCTCTCTGGAGACAGGGACAGTCACCCACGTTATTATATCACACCTAAACTTGCTGTTTAAAAAAAAAAACTGCTTTCCACCATCGCCTTCTTTTTCACATCACGACGCGTCGTGAAACTTGGGGAGAGAGAAGAAAAATAACTTGAATGCCAGTTTGAAAAACCAAACAGTGTGGAATAATGAGAAGTAAGCAGAGTGTGACAGCAGCAGCGTGCACAGCAGCAGTGTGGAGGAATGAAGCTGCGCTGCTAAGGCAACTGAACAGCTCTGCCTCTGCCTGCCTGCCTGCCTGCCTCTCTCTCTCTCTCTCTCTCTCTCTCTCTCCCTCAACACATCCCCACTCACTCACCCTCTGTTCCTTTCTCTCTCTCTCTCGCTCTCTCTCTCTCTCTCTCTCCATTCAACTCACGGCTGTCACCACATTAAAGCCAGCCATTACATGAACAAGTTTCTTATTCCATAGCTGCAAACCAGTGCTTGTTCTGCGCTAAAACAAATGTTGCTGATAAATGAGCAAATATTAGATTTCTCCCTCAACACATCCCCACTCACTCACCCTCTGTTCCTTTCTCTCTCTCTCTCTCTCTCTCTCTCTCTCTCTCTCCATTCAACTCACGGCTGTCACCACATTAAAGCCAGCCATTACATGAACAAGTTTCTTATTCCATAGCTGCAAACCAGTGCTTGTTCTGCGCTAAAACAAATGTTGCTGATAAATGAGCAAATATTAGATTATAAGCCTAAGCAGCATTTTACTGTCATAGCTGTCTAAGGAATGGTTAGATTTACTGAAATATTAAACAGTCTGGTCACAGGATAAATCAGATGAGTCACAGGGCAGAAAATGATAAATGTACAAATTATATATACAAAACTATACTACAGCCAGCCACAAGGTGACAATGGAGACACTCTGGCTTCACGTTTGAGGAGCTGACATGGTCCATGTTTATATGAACACTTTGGCCTGAGGACATGATGATCCATCAAGGCTATAATTTCTCCCTGGTCCCCCATTGTGCATGCTGCAGGTTCAGTGTCACTCTTTTTATCAGACTCCCTGTTGATTAAATTGTCTTATAGTGACTCTGGTGGATCGAAGACACAACAATGCCTTTCTCTGCAGGAGTGAAAGCTGTTGATTTGTCTGCTCGAGTGAACAACCTCCAGGTCCAGAAGGTTTATTTGGAGGTCAAGAGCCACAATTCATCAAAGGAGACGCTCTTTTCTTTCCATAAATCATCCTGTTATTTACAAACGTTGACAGGAACAAATTAGCTTTAGGCACAGGAGCAGATATAGTACATCCAGTTTTTCTTGTTTAGACTTTGACTCTTTAAAATTATTGCTTTAAACTGTATAATGTTCGGCAGCCTGTGGACTGACCACCTGTTAAATCTTCCACTTGGCTGTTTGCCTGACTTGCAGGGAAAAGGTGATGTGCAGTGTAATGGCTTTGTTTACAGGGAACATTGTAGGTTTGCCTCAGGGTTTGCTTCATGTACTACAGCTTGAGATGATACGATACTTCGAAAAATGTCTGGAGGCTGCGGGGGAGGAAGGGGAGTTAGTTTGAACTGTGGAGGCGGAGGGTATCGCTCTTTGTGTTTGTGATCTGTTGCTTTCTGTCCCAACGATGGTTTTACAAACATCTCTACTGCTCTTATATTGTGCTAAAAATGTGGGAGGTAGGAGTGTGTAGAACTCCACCACATTTTTAAAGATAATGGCTTATTATTGTGAAGACAAAAGCCTCTCCCTTCTGCTTCCTAATCTCAAAGTTCCACAGTGAGTCTCCATGTTTATTTTCACAGTATCAAGGTCTTCCCACGTGTCATGCACAGGTCATGACCAGCATGTCCAATGAAATGGGGCTTTAGGCTCAGATGCACTGGGGAGTCAGAACACCCTGCTCCAGTAGAGAAATATTGCTGGTATTTTATTTTAGGATCATTGAAATTCCAGATGTGAAGTTCTACTCAAGCAGAGGCAGCTCTGGTAAAAAACACCAAAGCTTCTTTTGTGTGGATGAGAAAACACCAGTCCACTTATTTCTGAGGATTCTCAAGTGCACCAGATAAGCTTAGAACAGATACACCAATCTTTCCTGCAGCCATCTTCGGCATTTGAATATGCAAAATGACGTGCTTGCTGTGAGAATATTTTGATGGCTACTTGTCACACTCTGTCGCCCAAGGATATAGTGGAGTTTAGTTTAGCATACAAAAGAGGCAGTTTGTGTGCAGAATTTTTTACTTCGGGACAGAGCTGAGTAAACCAAACGATCTCCTGCCTCCAGCCTCATAGTCAAATGAAAAGTCAAGACATTTTGTTAAATACACTAACTTGCGTGGCAGCCAAGGCTTAGATAATACATTTGATGAACCATTTATCTGTTAAGTAGGAAGCTAGAGCACAGACTTTTTATGATTCAGTTGCAGCTCATAAACCCAATCTCCTCCTTGTTGGCAGATCAAATAAAAATTTCAGTCAATTTTGTGGTGAGGGAAAAATCAACTGAGACTGACTCACACTCTAGTATCGGCAGGACATGGATGCTGTGGTGCCATTCCCCCAGGCTGGCTCAAAATGACATCAGCACACAAGACGGCAGCGTTCATATTCGGCACATTTGGCTTCATGTCTGGATAGTGACGTCTCATCCATCTTGACATCCAGTCTCTGAAATGGAGGCACAAGACTATCTGAAAAGTATGGCAAAGTACTCATCACCACCTTGAACCCACCCACCCACCCCTGAAGGCCTGAATCAGTTCTCTCATACTCGATGATTCCCCGCCCCCCCCTCCCATGTTTCATCCATCATTCTGAGGACACAGCCTGTGATGTGTGCGACCATTCTCGACCTGGGACACACAGGGCTGAAGCTGAGACAGGTCTTGTCTCCATATCTTGTGAGTGGCTCATGAATAGACATGACACATGTCAGCAAAGAAAGCAGTGCCAACACTGGCTGAGGTTTATGTCACAGACAGGTGATTTATCTCAGATCTCAGCTGAGTGTGGTGCTGACCTCTGCTGGTGAGATGGCATAAATGAGACGGCTCTAAAGCACCAGCCCTGTTTACAAGGCGCCAGATGTCACAGCCGATCTTCCTTTTAGAAATCTGAATGGAAAAAACAACACAATAGTTTGTTCAAGTAAATGCTGTTCAACATCTGCCTTTATGACACTGTTGTCTGGACCTTTGTTCGTTTACGATGAGTCCCGCCTTATTATTACCTGCCTTTAATGACTTGATGTACATTATCTAATCTTACAATCACTCTTTGAACAATTTTAATCCTGTGGGCATTATTTCTTGACCATGATCAATCAATGTAATATTAATGGATGAGGGGCAAAGGTGACAGCGTTTAAAAAGCACTACAAGTAATAATTGACAATAAGTGAGGGAGGTAGATCGCAATAGTCAAGAACAAAGCTTAAGCAGCAATTCAGGTTAACAGATAATATCAAATGGTTCTTTTTTATAATTTTATCAGACTCATAAATCAAGCAAGAAGGTTCTCCATTTCTCAGTAATCAAGGCCTCTGGTAGAACATTAACCAGAACATGACTGCTGAGGCAAAGGTGAATCTTTATCTGATTCAAGTCCTCTATAAAAACTCCCCTGGGGTCAGAGGGGGTTTTGATACTCAAAGAGATCATGCTCTGCTCTGCAGCACTGAGCTTCGTGGTGCTACTCTCAGCAGCGGAAGCTGCAACAAACAAGGGGTGAGTTTTACTGTTAGTGTTCAACTACGGCTAGATGTGAACCAATGGATGAGACAACTGCCTCTCACGTTCTTACCGTGTGCATTTCCTGTTTGCAACAGAGCCAGCTATGATTATTACAAATACCATCCCATGCCAGAGGTGAGACAGCTGTTCACACACACACACACACACACGCACGCACGCAGACAGAATAAAGAAAGAGTAAAGAGTGAGGTACTAATGTGTGTTTCTGCTCTACAGATCTCCACGTGGATGACTCAGATGGCTAAAGATCACCCTGATGTAGTGACCATTGAGGATTATGGACAAACCTATGAAAAAAGGAACATTCGCTTGCTTAAGGTGATACAACTGTTTAACTGCTGATCACAGAACCTGATGCTACACGTGTACTGGAGTGTGGATGTGTGTTTGGGAGAGAGAACCCCCCTGTGGCTCTCTGAGGCTTCTCTGTACGGTTTCCTGTAAAAAGTTGTCTGACTATTGCTGAGGACTAAGGGCAAATTGGAATTTGTGAATATGGGTTATATAATGAAAGTGATTGAAGTAGGACATTATCTTTCAGATTGGTCTGAGAACTCATGAGAAAAAAAAAGCAATCTGGATGGACTGTGGTATACATGCCAGGGAATGGATCGCCCCGGCCTTCTGTCAGTACTTTGTCCGAGAGGTAGGAGACATGATTGAAATCAATAAACAAACAGAATATAAAACCAGACTTCTACAAACTGTCTGAAAATCAATAAATCGGTCTGACCTATAAGTTTCCATCTGTTCCCTTGGACCAGATTCTTCAGACATACAAAACAGACCCAAAAATGGAGGAGATGATGAAGAATATGGACTTCTACATCACGCCGGTGCTCAATATGGACGGCTACATCTACAGCTGGAAGGACAACACAGTCAGTCCTCGCATTTCATGGATATTTATCAAATTAGTTTTCCATGCCTCAGTGCTCAGGCTCAAAAGCAGCAGATGAGTAGGATATGAAGAGATACGAGTCTGTCAGCCCTGTATGTAATTGAAAGCACTAATTTTATCTATAACTAAATGGCCTGAACATTCTGACCCCCAGACCCGACTGTGGAGGAAGAACAGATCTCCAGGACCTCCAGGCTGCAACTGTAGTGGCACCGATCTCAACCGAAACTTTGATGCCAACTGGGGCAGTGAGTGTTGTAGCTGACTCGAAGTTGTGTTGCGATGACTCGATCTGATTCCGATTATTCTAATCCCATGGCCTCTCACAGCGCTCGGGGTGTCGGGTAACTGCTGCTCAGAGATCTACTGTGGGAGTGATCGCGTGTCTGAGCCCGAGGCCCAGGCCGTGGCCAAATTTGTCAGCAGCATGAAGGACGACTTTCTGTGTTTCCTCACCATCCACTCCTACAGCCAGCTGCTCTTGATTCCCTATGGAAACCCTAACCTCATCTCCCCCAACCATGATGAGCTGGTATTTACATCACAGACACAATATTCTCCATAATATCATGAGCATCTACTCCTCCTGATTATAATCATCAGTGCATGCATCTGAATTCAATAACACCCAACTCTGCATATTACCATATAAACTACTCACAAAACCATTAGTTTGATTATCATAATTAAAGGCTGGGCAACACGTGTTACCACATGCACAATAGCAGGGCAATCCTCATCTGCTAGGACAGAGCAGAGCAGAGCAGAAAGAAGCTGCAGAGGATTGATTGTGGAGAATGAGTGGCTGGCTATTGTTAGCAGATGCAGGCTGATGCAGGTAATAACCCACTGGAGCCGTCATGCAGAGAGAATTATGCAAAACAGGATTATGTCCATTTGTTTCCTGAACAGGCAGACTGAGGCCAGACTCAGTCACTCTGCAGCTGGCAGAGACACAGAGCCACATGGACGCTTTCACAGATGATGTGAGAAGATTCGTTATTGTGGCTCTCAAATGATTGATCTCGGAATTGTTTCAGAGAGCTAAGCTCACTCAGTTTGAAGTGCTCCGTTGTGGGACGTTCTAGATTTCAGTTATTATCCCACTCGGCATTTTCTCAGTGTTTTTCCACTGCTAATGTCTGGTTCCTCAGATGACTGTGGGTCTGGCTGCAGCAGACAGTATAAGGGCGGTCCATGGGAAGAACTACAAAGTGGGAACCTCACCGGTTGTACTGTGTAAGTATACGCATCCCTTCTGATTATGGTGACGCTCAACAGATCTCCAGTTCAACCGACAATAAACTAAAAGTGAAAACTGGTCGAAACAAAATCTCTTTAAACAGACGCCAACTCTGGCTCATCCAGAGACTGGGCTCGGCAGCAGGGGATCCCCTTCTCCTACACCTTCGAGCTCAGAGACAACGGGACATTTGGCTTCGAGCTCCCAGAGGATCAGATTCAGCCGACCTGCGAAGAAGCCTACAGTGGAGCCCTGTATATCATCACCTATGTCCACGACAAGACTTTTAATGCGGCTGTGGCTACTGCCGCTGCAGCCCTGTGGACTGTGCTTTTAGCAGTGGGCGTCACCAGCGCCACCATGTGAGCTGGAGCAAGTCATACTGAACATAAGTCCGCTTACAATTTGTCTTTTGTAAATTATGAAGAATACACATATTACCTCTTAAAGTCAACAAAGCCACAAGAATAAAATATGATATAATGGTTTTTGTTGAATTTCTTAAGCAGAAAATAAAAACTCAGCTAAGTGGGTGTCGAAGGTGTGTTTATTTTGGTGAAGAATGTGTTTTTTCAGTACCATGCACCACCGCAGTTTCAAAGCTGAGGTTCAGTGGCTGTGAATGGCTGGAATCCTTGTTGTCTCAGAGCGGCCAGAGGCAGGAACAGCTGCTGCTCTGGAGGAAACTCGTCCCAGCGCGTCCATGTCCATCCTGAGACAGAAAGGACCACATGCTCGTTCTTCACATCAGATCAAGTGAACTGAACTTTTCTCTCCCATTTACATCCCACTTTACGCACCCTCATTCTTCTCTGGTTCCACATTCTCTGGCTCTCCAGAACGTGTCCTGTCCAGGACTCCCTGCATGATGATGGTGACGTAGTGGTACTGCTCCTCCAGTTTGATGGAGTTCACTACAGACGCGAAGTGGACGTTCACCAAGTGCACCCCGGCTTCCTCCAGCACCTCCCTGCGAGCACACTCCTCCCAAGTCTCTCTGACAGGGACACAGAATCAGCGCGTCACATCTCAGCAGCACATTCAGCTCAGGGCAGGTTTTATGTTCTACACCCAGTTTGTCTCAAATGTGTCTCACTGCACATATTCTGTTTACTCTGTAAATATTAGTGCATATTCCATTGATATTTTTCATTTTTCCTTATATTCATACTTACTGCATGTTGAGGGACTGATAAAAGGTTGCATCCTGTTTTCAGGGATCTAATTGTAACTTTTTCACCATACTGCCTTTGAAAGAGTAGAAATTAAGCTTTTGAGCAAACATTTTGGGCAGGAGCCTGTACCAATGCAAAATCTGAGCACTGGTCGACATGTTCTGCCATTTTGGAGAGAATTCGGCATGATAATAAATGAACACAATTATCTGCCAAAAGAGAAGATGATGAACTTCTCTACCCACCCGAACTCCAGATGTCCACCGGGAAGCTGATGCTTCCCTGCGCCCATCGGACTTCTTCGTTTCCCCAGGAGAACACAGCCAGGGTGGGCTGAGTCTGTCACCAGCACCCCGACTCCCACCCCGGGACGTTTCACACTTTTGTCTGACATCTGAATAAATTAAAAATGAACTCCACGATCAACACATGTTGGCAAAAACAAAGTTAAACTAGCCCAGCAACCGGAAGCTACAATATGCTACTTCCGCCTGCGTATTCTTCTTCTTCACTCTTCTTCCACGTGAACCACAATCAGGTTTGGTTCGTTCTCACCCTCCCGTGGTAGCTTTTAATTACTGCAAGCCCACTTCAAATGAAATACGTAAATTAACCTTGGTGTACAATGTACAGAAAATGACCTTATAATAATAAACGATACTATTCACTTGCATTATACTTATCATTTGTGTAAGAAATATGGATGATAAAATTCAGTTATTCTGTTCTTAGATCACTATCAGATGGTCCGGAGATCTCTTTCTACACAGGGACACACACTTAAGGCGCGTGTCTCAAATCCGTCCCCATCAGTGTCAGACAGATGAAACACAAGCAGGAGGAGAACGACTTCATGGGTGGAGCTTTATGAATGGACAGGAATGTTGTAAGGAATGTCCTCAGCCTGCTGAGCCCTCTGTCCCACAGAGCAGAGAGGATGACACCTCCAGCTGAAATCCAGCAAAACAATGGAGGGTGAGCAGGAGCAGTGATGAGCTCATGCTGCTTCAGGGCCTTTCGGTGGGATTCGCAGCATCAGCACAGATAGATGGATAGAAACAGGGGCCCCTGTGAACTGAGCTGTAGCATCTGAATACTTCCTGAGACTGACTTGGGGGAATGACATTGACTCTCCTGCATTTAGCAGTTTTGCACCAACACCCGTTTCCCCTGCTCGACCTGCCTGGTGACTCTGGCTCCGCCCTGCTCACCTCTTCCTGCTCTCACATGAGAGTCATCAGTATCTCCCAGATGCCCTGAACTCTCTACACCTCTGGATATTTCTTCTCTATTCTTCTGTTTCATATGTTTTAGAAATTCCTCCTTTCTTCCTTTCAATTGGCTCGACATCATCACCATGAGTGGCAAACTGTGGACAGAGGAGCAGTTCAACTGCCCCGTGTGTCTGGACCTCCCTAATGATCCAGTCACCATCCCCTGTGGGCACAGCTACTGCATGGCTTGCATCAAGGATTACTGGAGCAAGGACGAGCCCAAAGGGATCTACAGCTGCCCCCAGTGTCGCAAGACCTT
This sequence comes from Pseudorhombus dupliciocellatus, assembly GCA_016785235.1. Taxonomy (NCBI): domain Eukaryota; kingdom Metazoa; phylum Chordata; class Actinopteri; order Pleuronectiformes; family Paralichthyidae; genus Pseudorhombus; species Pseudorhombus dupliciocellatus. Next base: position 465,715 of record JAFBJW010000070.1, read on the forward strand.
CAGCCCTAAGCCCACTCTGTCCAGGAACACCATGCTGGCAGAAGCTGTAGAGCAGCTTCGGAGGGGGGCCAGCAAATCTGACGTGCGTGAATCTATGCGCAGTGCCCGTAGAGCTTCCTCCTCCTCCTCCAGAGCGAAGCTGTCCTCCTCTGCAGTGGCCTGTGACATGTGCAAGGGTGAGCGGCGAGCAGCGGTGAAGAGCTGCCTGGTGTGCATGAGCTCCTACTGCGAATCCCACCTGAAGCCCCACCAGACCAAGAAGGCCCTGAAGCAGCATGAGCTCATTGCACCCACGGGCAATCTGGCCGAGAAGATCTGCACGCAGCACAAGTACCTGCAGGAGTTCTTCTGTCGCCAGTGCAAGATCTTCATCTGCTGGCTCTGCACCAGTGACATCCACAAGGGCCACGAGTGTGTGTCCACCAAGGCCGAGCGAGTGGAGAAACAAGTAAGAGAGCTAGAGGCTGCAAAGGTTTCATTTGTTTCTGTAAATCCTGTCAACGACGGTAGCCACAGTAAACAGCTCCTCACTGCTCCTGCTCACCCTCCATTGTTCTGCTGGATTTCAGTTGGAGGTGTCATCCTCTCTGCTCTGTGGGACAGAGGACATTCCTTACAACATTCCTGTCCATTCATAAAGCTCCACCCAAGAAGTCGTTCTCCTCTTGCTTGTGTTTCACCTGTGTGACGCTGGTGGGGACGGATTTGAGTGACGCGCCTTTAATGTGTGTCCCTGTGTAGAAAGTGATCGCCGACCTGCAGGCGGGGAATCAGCAGAGACTGAAAGACAGAGAGCAGGAGCTCAAAGACATGAAGAAGATGATGGAGGGGATGAAGGTCGGCCTCCAGAATGAACATCAAATATAAGACACAACACAAATAAGACAACACAGTGTTTTTGTACTTCCTGTAATCAACTCATATTCTCGTCCCCGTCTGCACAGCGCTCCTCAAACAGGCTGCAAGACGACACGGAGCAGGTGCTGTCGGAGCTGCGGCGCTCCGTGGAACGTCTGCAGGAGCTCCTGGAGGAGGTGCTGGACCAGGCCAACATGGAGAAGATGGGACAGGCCCAAGAGGTGGTCGACAGTCTGGAGGCTGAGATCAAGGAGCTGAAGAGCAGGGACGTGGCCATGAAGGACCTGGGGCGCTGTGAAGACCACATCCACTACCTGCAGGTACAGACTCTCTTGCTGGGGAAGGTGGACTGAATTCTTCCTGGAGCCTGAGCTAGAACAAGAAATTGAAATAAAGCTACCTTCATCATCAATCCTTCCTTCCAGACGTACGAGTCTATGCTCGGCCCCTTGGAGTCGGGGGATCTTCCCACGGTGGTGGTCAATCCAGACGCTTCCTTCGAGCCCGTGCGAGACGCCATCCTGGACCTCAGGGAGCGAGTTGAAGACTTGTGCAACCAGGAGCTGAGCAAGATCACCAAACAAGGTGAGTGACAGGAGTCTAGTCTCAGTTACGTCCTCCCCTTCTCTTTTCTCACTCCAACACTCTACGATCTTTGCTTTTACAGTTACTGACACAACACTGTTCACTTTGGGAGAAGGTGAGTTCAAAACATTCTCCTAAGAATTAAAAAGGTGTTAATATGACATCTTTCTGAAGAATGACTTCCTCCCCGTCACAGCCAATCACAGCACAGGAGCCAAAGCTGGGATATTAAAATGTAAGTTCTGTATTTTCCTGTTAAATTAAATCTATTGTTGCATATTTTCATGATTTAAAATACTAATTTCTCTTTGCGAATAGTGTTTTCTGGTTTGGGATCCCGCTCCACAAACAACCGTTCTCCGGGTACGTTCAGATTCTTTTCAGCTTCTCAACACTTTGCCGTCTTAGAAATGAAATAAAATCCTTCTTACACAACCCCACAGCTTCCTCAACCAGCGCCTCAGCTGGAGGCCGGAGCACAGACAGGCGAGGACTTGGTACTGACAATTCATTTCACTGCCACAGATAACGACTTCAGAAGTCAGTCAATATGCTCTAAATGTTCAATGTGACATTTATCCGCTCAGGTTTAGGCTTCCAGAGTCAGGATGTGAGGAGCAGGAACACACGAGGTGAGACTCCTGAAATGACTCTAAACCAGTGAGCAGTGCAGATGTTTGCATCTCAAAATGTGTCTCTGTGTCGATGCAGACGTGGGAAACACCAACTCCCCCAGAGCAAGGAGACGGGAGCGGGAGACAGGTCAGCTCCTGTAACATCGATAAGATCTGCTAAAATACTGCAGGTGACAAGCTGCCCAACCCTGACCTTGTCTTTCTAATAGTGAGGGAGACCAACCCCAGACCCAGCCCGACTCCCAGCCGCAAAGAGTCCCAGTCCCTCTGGAGCAGGTCCAGTCAGAACCAGGTTGCTCCTGCTGTGTCTCCGACCCCAGCTCCAGCTCCTGCCTCAACTGGAGGTAGAAATTCAACAAACAGACTTTTTATTTTCTGGCAAAACCTGTCCAAAGCAGCTCTCAACCTCTCAAACTCTCTGCTGGCTCAGGTTTCAGTCGAATGGCGTCGATCAGCAGCATCTTCCGCTCCCATCGGCGGGGGATCAACCAGGCCACCCCGGTTCCCTCAGCAATGCCCACCGCTAACGCAGGAGGAAACCTATGTAAGGCCTTCGGACAGCTCATATCCTGTCCTCTCTGGTCATCGTATCAAAACACTGCAGAGACTTTTATAATCATGTCTGTTGTTCATCAACAGGGGGCATGGATGCTTTGTCTGAAACACCAACAGAAAGTAAGACAGCTACCTGTGAACAGAATATGTGATGTACACGCTCAGTCTAATTCCACGTTGATTAATCCTGATGTGTGTGACAGTTAACCCTGGTCTTTTCCTGGACACACCCACTCCTGACTCCATGACTCATGCTCCTGTTTTCCCTGCATGTAAGTTAGTGTGCTGTTTTTTTCCACTCTATCTCCATTTTAAGAGAAGAAACAAGAAATACAGCAGTTGCCAACAGTGTACAAATCAACGCACACTCTTAATAACTGTGTCTGGACTTTTCCAGTGAGAGAAATCAGCCTGGACAGCATCCAGGCCCCAGAGCCACGATCCAGAGAGGAGTTCCTGCAGTGTAAGTGTTCGATTATAGCATGAAGACATAAGAGTCACAGGTCTGTCTCCGTTACAACTGAGCAGAAACCCTTCTTTCTCTCTCCCAGTCTCGGTGAACTTGACCCTTGACCCCAACACCGCCCACCGACGACTTGCTCTCTCTGAGGGCAACACCAAAGCCGTCCTGCAGGGTGCGACTCAGCCCTACCCTGACACACCACAGCGCTTCGATGGATGGACCCAGGTGATGTGCCAGAGCCCCCTGCACGCTCAGCGCTGTTACTGGGAGGTGGAGTGGAGAGGCCGTGGCTCCTCTGTGGGCGTGGCTTACGGAGCCTTAAACAGGAAGGGCTCAGACTCCAGGGCTGGCCTTGGGTACAATGCCCAGTCTTGGACCCTGGAGCTCTCGGACACCTGCTGCTCAGCCATGCACGACAACGAGAAGAGGGACATACCGGTCACCTACTCGCCCCGTCTGGGCATCTACCTGGACATGTCCACGGGGACACTGGCTTTTTATGGCGTGGCAGAGAGCATGACACACCTTCACACCTTCCGCAACAACTTCACTCAGCCACTGTATGCTGCCTTCGGGGTGGGAAGCGGAGTCGGGGTGGGTCTGGACTTTGCCCTCGGCAAGTTTAGCTCAAGCAGCGACAGCATTAAGATCTGTGCCATGTGAAAACACAAGCTGGACTATTCAACGGATATTTCTTAATTTATTACTTTTCCTTTTTTATGTTGGAATGATAATTAGAATAGATTTTGAAAATGTATAACCATGATCCAAGTTTGGAGGAAAACATTTCACTAGTTCATAATAAAATAAACTGGTTGATTGGTCTTTCATCCAATCAGTTTTATGAAACCAGTGAGTCAGCGAGTGATTTGTTTCCATTGCTTTATTTTAAAAAAAGGGCAGCCATCAGTATTTTACAGAGGATCATGAGCACTGAGCCAAAGAAAGACACAAACCTGAATCTCCTGCTTTACTGAATGGAGGGGACAGAGCTATGACTAATCCAAAGATATGAACGGTCTGAATGTGACCTCGTCCCTCTCGTCTCCAAAATCAAGAACATACAATACATGAAGCCAAAGCTCGTCTTCCATTGTTAAATATGTTACAGCTAATAAGCACAAAACATGTCACATGTACACACACACCTGTAAGTCAGAGTATTCCATTTCTTAAGAAATTAAAATAACACTCAGGGATGGAGATGGTTTCCCTTCTGTGGGCCTCTACATACAAAAGCAGAAATAAAGAAGTAATAATAAAAAAATGAAAGAAATGCTACATATATTAAAACCTTACCACAAATTGTTAGCCGACATTGTTACTGGCGCCCGTTACGCTAAATGATCTCATTAACATGTTAAAATCTACATAAATTTCAAATATTAACGTCAGTAGAACAAAGCTTAAATAAGAAGATAAAAGTGCAGTATAGTGGGGGGGGGCAGGGGTCGCAGGGGTCAAGCACAATGCTCAGAGCTTCCTTTTACCTAAACATGATATCAAGTGGTATAACATGAGAGTATGTATCTGCTCCACATATGACACACCCCCAACAGAACAGATAGAACATCATAAACCTGGACATGACGCACAAATAAAATCAATTATCTGTGTTTTCCCCTCGAAACCCGAGGTTGTGGTGAAATGTTTATAACCGCGCAGTGATCCTTTAAATCAACCCAACCTCCACATCCCAGTGCAACCAAAACTCTACATACAAACATGGTTTCTACAGAAAAACAAGTCAGAATCGTGCTAGCTTCTACTTAAGGCCTCATACCATTAAAACACACACACACAAGGTCCTGGAGGAAAAGGCAGATCTTTTTTTTACCTGATGCCTGATTTGGTTCTCACCTTACCTTCACCTTCAGCCTGCACTCTCCCATCTGCCAACAGGTGCATGCTGGGGCCTCAGGGCAAGGCCACTTCACTAGTCATGCAGACGGACAGTCACCCGACATCAGTGCAATGGTCTATTATGAAGTCACTATTAGAACATTAATACTGGCATGTTAGAATGTGCAATGCATGGTCTGACCGCAGGCTGAGGCTGGCAGTATGAGGTTCTCCAATCCCTAAATTGAATCCCTTCTCTCCTGATTGTATGTTTTAATTCACTGAGGCGCCAGTTTCAAACCAGCGAACGTGATGCTGTGTAATTACAGACTAAAGGTTTCCCAGCCCACAAAAAAACAAGCCCTTAAAAAGCAAGACTCTGGATGCTCAGTCCTTCTTTCTTCACTTTCTTTCACTTTCTCTTTTCACATGAATAAACCTGCCACAAACACTCCCCACTCTGCTGCATATCATCTTCTCTTCTAATTCACTTCCACAAACCCTCTTCCTTACAAAAAAATACACCACTGAGAAGGAACAAAGAGCTGAATAACCTGTTCAGAGGCAGGCTAAGGCCTTAACATCTAGCATCTTAGCAAACATCTACACAGACACTGTGGTGTCACTAAAATAGTCAATTTAGTTGAATTGTGCTTTTAAATGAAGTCATAAGAAGGAGGGATGGTTCTGACCTCTGACGTCTTAACTCATCTCTCCAAAGGCAGAAAGGAGGAGAGATGAGGGGAGGAGCAGGGAGGAATGGAGGCGAGGAAGATGTGATACATATTCTGGAGTGTGTTTATCTTCCCAGTCTCACCTCTTGTTCAGTGCTTAGCTGAACCTGATGGAACGTGAGAGACGGAGGCGAGATGCCGACGGCGCTCTTTAAGGTTTCCCCAAGGAGGTGGGGGGAGGGCCAGGGAGGTGGGGTGTAGCAGAGGTTTGGGGTTACCAGCTGTCTTTCCAGCTCTGGCGCCAATCATTGCTGGGAGGCTTTGGTTGCGCCTCAGGCCATCCAACAAGCTCCCTCCCCCTGCTGACACAAAAGTGGCAGAATCCTGGCGGGGCACTGAGGCGTCAGACTCAGAGCCGTGGAGCACCTTGGTGAATCCCAGCCTCCGCAGCCTCTCCACCAGTCCGACGCTGACTGTGGTGGGCCTGGCTCCAGGGACAACGGCTGGGGCATTCTGGGAGGGGCTCGGTAGGTCAGGGTGAGGGGCGCGGCCAAGATTAAGTCCATAAACATCCTGGAGGAAAAGCTCTGCTGGTCGCGAGGCGAGGAAATTGTCAGCGGGATGCGGGCGAGAATCTGAGGGCACAGGAGAGGGAGAAGGTGAATGGGAGGGGGAGTTAGGGGGCGTGTTAGGGAGGAAAGCCAAGAGGGGCTGCCGAGGTGTGCTTTTCGGCAATGAAGGCGGGGTGTCAGCGGACACTTGTGCAGATATGCCCCTCTCCAGGACCAGCTTAGCCAGGCTGCTGGTAGGCGCTGGGGGGCGTCGAGGGGGGAAGGAGTCGCCCAGGCTCAGCCTGCAGGGGGTCACAGGTGTACTGGGACCTGTCCTCATGGAGCTGGGAGTGTTGGCCATGAGAGACGACTGCGAACTGAAACCCAGACGGACAGACAGACATGTGAAGGGAATACAGACCGTTTAGCAAACCCCCTCAATTCTGGAATTCCAGGTCATTCACAATGCAATGATTAAGATGAATAATCATCATAATCATCAATCACATGAAGAGCCTCTTCCAACGTACCTTGGGGTGACCTGTGTGATGTCACAGGGGTGCAGGATGCGGCAGGTCGTGAAGGTGTAGGTGGAGAAGGTGGAGCTCTGGCACTTTCCTGGATTTTGGACTGAACACACAGCAAATGACCCGTGAGCACATGACACTGCAGGATGCCAACATCTCAACATTCAGTGTTCACTATTTACCAGTGGAGGATGCTGTTGTTGACACTGAGGTGCCAATCTGACTCTGGGGATGGACTGCTGCTGCAGAGGTTCTTGGAATGGGCTGAGCTGAATGACTGGATGCATCAGAGCCATGCAGTTCAGGTGTCAGACAAACGTCTGATGATGTTGATGTGGGGGAGAGAGGTGGGACAGGGAGAGGAGGCACCGAATGCTTTCTGTCCTTTCTATCCTCAGGCGTAGATGAGCAGTGCACCTTGAAGGTGATCCCACCGTCCTCCTCCTCCTCCTCCTCTTCCTTACCCCGCTCCGCTGCCCCCTTCTCCAGGATGCTTGTCCCTCCATGCTCTTCGTTCTCCTCATCCTCCTCCATGTCAGACAGGCGGTAGACGGCATCTTGAGCCAGTGGCCGGAAACCCTTTGTCACCACACCTGGGTGTGGGTCCAGGATGGTGGCCAGGTGTGGTTTGGCCAGCTGCTGCCAGTGGTGGAGCGTCAGTGAACCTGAAAAACAGTTCAAAACATTTTTCGCTCTTTGCCTTTGAAAGCACAAAAACAAGCTTTAGACACAGGTAGTATAGTATGTACTATAGGTAGGAAGTAAGTTACACATAGAAGTTTCATGTACAACGACTGACAAATGAATTCTACCTTCCATGGGTTTGACGATCTGAAGCTTCTCAGGGAGGAAGGTCTTAAAAGCACTGGAGCTGAATGAGAGCTCTGACAGGTTTGAGTAAGAAGAGAGCACGCTGCCCATTGGTGAGCTGCAGCAGCTGCCCTCTCCGTCCGCCTCCACTGCTGCAAGGGACTGAAGCTTCTTCTCGCGCTCTGCCTGGAAGAACTGACGCTCAGACAGGAAGTTATGTCGCCGCAGGGACAGGCGGTGGAGGGCTCTGGTGAGGTCGTTTCCACCAGGAGAGCCAGGCTGCCCCATTCGCACCTCCTCCCTGCAGGCACAGCCATGGGACATGAGGTCAAAGGATGAAACCTTAAATTGAAACCGTAAAATGCATGAGAGGAACTATAACTTCCTTGTGACGTACCCCTGATTGGACTGGAAAGGCTGTGCAGTCATCACAAGAGAGCTCTGTCCTGAGCCAGGGATTGGAGGAGTGGCTGAAGCTGGTCGCGATGCCACGATATTGACAGAGCGGACTGTTTGGAAGACTCTCTTCTGGGATATCCTGTAGGAGGAAGCAAACACTCAGAGTATGTGGCTTTATGGACCAACTGTAAGTTGAAATATGGATCAACTAAGCTTGAATCTGAAGGGAAGTGTTTTTCTCACCTTTGGTCCTGAAAAGCAGTTTCTTCCTCCACACTCAGCTCTCTCCTCATGGTGCCCTCGATCTCTGCAGCCAGGGAGTCCTACACACACACACACACACGTTGTAACCCTTGTGTCTCTGTGCATCTACTTACTCCCTGGTGCTATTCTCTCACCATGGGGTAGAGGCCGTAGGACAGGTGCCTTCTCATTCCAGTAGAGGGCGTGTTTTTACTGCGGAGTTCTTTTATCTCCTCATGTGACTCGTGGAGCATCTCAACACACTCTGCGTTCCTCTCTGCCAACTCGTTCAGCTGAAGCGTCATAAAAACACACAGACAAGCAGCAGTTCTTTAATTAATTTAAATGTTCTTTAAAATGAGGCATATATTCAGCAAACTAACATAATGATTTAGACCTCATGCAAAACATGGATTTGTAATGTGTGGATGTGTGTGATGCTACCTCCACTGTGAGCTGTCTCTGAGCTTCCTTGGAGGCCTGCAGGTGGATCCTCAGCTCCTCTTTCTCCAACGCCAGCTACAGAGAAAACAACTCTGGCATCTCAACAGATACAAAGACTACGCTTTCTCTCGCTTTGAGTCCTGAGATGACTGGTCACATTAATGGTCGCTTTAAAAGAAACAACACTTTGGGACAAAAGATATCAATGATATTTATTAAATGATGAAACTGGTGGGCTTTGTGCTTAAACAACCTGACTCCTCACCTCCTTCACTCGCTGTTGCAGCTCCACTATCTGAGAGAGCAGCTGAGCGATTTCCTCCTGGTGTCTGAGCAGCTCCAGGTTCTTGTGAGACAATTCCTCTGTCAGGGACACCATCTGGCTGTTGGACTCACCTGGCAACAAACATAGTCAGTAAAAAAATAAAGAGTGTGTCACACTTTAGGATGTGCCTGTGTGTTCTTCACTCACGGAGCTCCTTGACACAGTCGCTCACAAGCTGCTGCTCCTTCTCTTCATACGTGATCGTATCTGTCTTTAGTTGACATGCCTGGAGTGATGACATTATGAAGACCTTGTTAGCAGCAAAAGCAAAATCCATGATTGAGAAATTGTTGACCATTTCTTCAGTCAGCACACTTTATCACCTTAAAGGTGGCGGAGCGCTCATACCTCAGACCTCAGCAGCAGGTTCTCCTCCTCCAGCTCCTGCAGTTTGCTCTGCAGAGACTCCAGCTGGCTGAGTGCAACTGCGGTCGCGGTGCCCCCCGGCTGCTTAGGTTGTTGCAGAGGAGTGGACACGCTGGAGTCGGTCTCGCTCTCCTCCGAGGCACTGGCCACCATCCGCAGCAACTCATCCTTCTTACTGAGCTCATGCTGGAGCTGATGAACCTGGCCAGAGAGGAGGGTTTAATTGGGATGGTTACACCATTTAGTTTCATTGCTAGAATTGAAAGAAATTGTGAAAAGGGCTGGATCACCTACCTGGTCCAGGGCCTGTGCTAGCTGCTCCTCCACAGCCTCATTGCGCTCCTGCAGCAGGTGGTTCCTCTGCAAGAGTGACTGGCCGATCCGAGCTGCCAGCTCCAAGTCTCTGTCCCGCTGTCCAATGAGAACACACAACCCCCAGGGTTAATAAACCAATGAGAGGCTGTTTCTTAGGAGAAAAAAAAATAAGTAAAGTGAAAGGAATCATCTACCTCGGCCAAAAGGTGAGTGACCACTTCAATGTCATTGTAGGTTTTGGTCATCTGCTCCACACGATCAGCACTGAGAACTGGCCAAAGAGTATTTTTTAAGGACACAGATAAAAACATGTGCGCACACACACACACACACACACGAGATATGCACATGGCATGCATTCAGGGCAATATTTAAAATGAAAGAAAACCACCTTACCAACTAATAAATGTTCTGAACACTAGCAACGTGAACTCAATTTAGCAGCAGCTGCCAGTCATTAAATTATAAATGTGTTAAACACAACTGCTGCTATGGATATTAATTTGTGGCATCGTCAACATGGCGATGTGGTTGCTTGTGGTCAGAATGAAATTAAGAGTCCCAACAGCCCTACACACGTAAACGGACCACTCAAGATACACAGCTATAGCACTACATGTTGTCTGTGATGATACTACATAGATGTCTGCTGTCATCTACATGCATTAAGCAGAGAGGGGCTCCAGCTCAGTGGCTGTTGAGTGGTTCCAGATCCAAGTCACATCTGCCTGAACCCCACTGAGGACCAAAGCCCCTCCCTCACTCTGCAACTAAGTGAAGGTGTTGCAAAGCAGGACATGTGGAGAGAGGGAGAGAGAGAGAGATACCTTTGGAGAGGCTCTGAGAGCCGGGATGGGAATAAGAGGAAGGCTCCAAAGCAAGATACGCTAGTGAGAGATAGAAGAGAGAGAAAAAGGAAGGGGCAGGGGGTCAAAACAGTTTAGAAGAAAGAAGTAAGCGAGAGAAGTGAAGGGCAGGGAGTGAACGCTGAAGCTTCAATAAAACAACTTCACATAGAAAAACATTAGTTTGTAGAGTCAGAGAATCTATTCAGTTAGTCTGGAGCCGCTCTCAGCACCTGAGTGTGTGTCACCAGTGCTGCGCCGCTCCCACATCCACCTGTGCAAAGAAAAGTGGCATCGCTCATCACTGCACCATCTGCTGTGGCACTTTGGATTTACTCTGATATTTTCTCTCTCCTCACTTCTGCTTCATAGATGTCGCTTTAACCTCCAATTCAAACAATATCGCTCTCACTGAGAGATGGAAATGGAACGCAGGGGCAGCATCAAGTGCAGAAGCTGCTCAAACGGGAGAGAGCTGCTGTCCAATTATCAGAGGCCCGCAGTGACCTCAGGATCTGGACTGCACTCTCCAACAATCAGCAGTTAAAAATAACCCCCGGCCGACACTGCAATCTTTTTTACAGAGGAAGAAAGACACAGTACATTTAAATGCACGGGATCTCACAGGTACAAGGACAACAATTATCTCCTAATGTGCTTACACACACGCACACACCTTTACCTGCTGGGAGGAGTATGGCGCTGATACTGTACAAATTCTGTCCATGGTCGGGTTGGATCATATTCTACAACTTTAAAAGCTAAAAATATAAATCCAAGTGCAGTTCCACACAGACACGATCACAGACACAAAGGGTTGTCAGAGAACTGAACTCTGGTCACATTAAGTAACCTCAAAGTCCAAAGGTATTAAATGAGTAATGTGATTTTGATACACACACAGTGTAATGGTCAGGAGGAGACTTGTGAAGAAACACTACTGACCTTTTTATACCAAATTAATTGGACTTCAGACACCATAAACTTTAAACTGCACCAGCTGCATGATCACTTTCTTTATCAGTGACATAATGTAATGTACATAATAATGATGCAATTTAACAATTCAGGTTTTTGATTCAGTTTGATTCTGTAAAAATCCATCCACACTTAAGTCAACTTTCTGCACACTAAAAGTTAAACTTTGCATTGTATTATGTTTTTGTGCTATATTGTACAGTAGTTGTTATATAGATCTTACTGTCGTGTACACACACAAGGTCAGATGTGGGGTTGTGCTGACTAGAGAGCACTAATACCAATTACAGACTGATCCTCTAAAATCTGTCCACGTGGGAACATTCTGACTCATCTCTTCCCACAACTATTATCTAGGTATTCTAACAAATATAAAACATGGAGCCCCTCTGCTTTCACAGCATGACACCAAAACTGGATGCTTGAGACCTTAGATGCTCCCTGTGAGTTTGCAATACACTGAATGTCACCCAGAGTTGTCTCTTAACATGGCACGTCTCTGCAAGGGCATCAGGTGCTATTAATAGGCCATGTTGGATTTTACACAGCATGAGTGGGACAACCAGGAATGTGGAACTGAGGCTCCCTTACTGTAGCTCTTCTCTTCACGTGACACTACTGGAGGGAGGGAAACTTTCATCTTTTCACAGTTATATTAGTTAAGAAAATGTCACTGGACTTGGAGAGGAAAAATAATAACTCATGCAGAAAGGAAATACGTTTTTCAAATCAGGCCTGTATAGGAAGAACCTTAACAGGAAGTCAACTGTAAACACCACCCTGCATGCCACAGCCTAGTTGAAACTAAACACACAAGCATTGATTCAGACTTGTCTACTTCCTGTTGTGAAGAGTTTCTTTAACTACTCTCTACAGCTTGTCAGGCAACACAACAAGCACAATAAAGACGCCTTCACTCACCTTCTATTGCAAAATTATCGTTAGCCTCCTCATTATGGATGTTTAACACAGGCATGGCCTTGAACTCCTCTATCTACAGTCCCGTCTTCATCCTTTATCCAACCACTCTGACTCCACCCCCTCTGCTCCTCTCACCCTCGGTCCCGTGACTCTGGCCCCGGATTTGAACTCTAACTGTAGATCTCTGCATTCCTTTTGCTTGCAGTCTATCCTGCCCCTCCCACACCCTAACCCACACGCACACACGCACACACACACACGACTCCTGTGCAAAATAAATCCCTGTGACTTTAACTGAAGAGGATGCACACTGTCTGAAATCAATCCCCAACGTGTCTAATGCACTGAGACACAAACACACCATCTGCTCATACGCTGTGATATCACCACAGGCTCGGCCAATCAAAAGAAAGTAGACACAGATAGGGAAGAGCCAGAGGCATAACGTTGCTGTTTTCATCCTGTTTTCATACAACTTCCTTATAACTTGGGGAATCATGTCCACCCATTCTGTATATTAATACTGACACTTACTCATGTAGCGGAACGTCTCCTCTGCCAGCAAAGGGGAGATGGCGTTGTTCTGACCAGGGCCTTCGTCTGGAGAGCAGCTGGGTGAAACCACCCAATCCTGGCTGTCCGATAGATACACAGAGCCGGCTGAACCCGAGCCCAGTGAACCAGAGCCATAATGCCTCCCACTGCTGCCGAGCCCCTCATCTGTAGGAGATCACTTTCATTAACATTTAGAATCCAATGTTCTAGATTAATTGAGCAATTTTAGAACTACCAACCAGTCTGATGATGACATATTACCATGTATTTGATAAGTGACACACACACACACGCACACTCACTCCACCCCTACCTGTCTCAGTGCTCGACTCCTTCTTCTCCACCGCCCGAGGTTTCACCTCAAACATCTCCTGTCCTTGGAGCACGAGGGTCCTCGCCTCTCACAGAATTCAAAGCTGGATTGAAAGACGGGGGTGGGGCATCATGGGCGTGGCATCACATCCTGATCCTGCACTGATGGGTGGGGTCCACACACACAGCCTCACCTTTACCTGTAACAAACAATAAAAGACTTTACAAAGGTAATGCTGTTTTGTCAGCGCAAAAACACAATAATACAAATTCTACACACAGCTTGTTAAAGGGGTTTAATTTGTTTGATAATCATTACGTAGTATATGTCTGACATCCATCTCTTTAGTCTGAGGCTGTTTTTCTACATCCCACTTGGTTACTGACATTCAAAACCAGATTCAAGGGGTGATACTGAGCCCTCCCACACTTCCTGCTGCTCATCTCCATGGGGACTGGTCTAGGCTTATGGGGATGAGAGGAGGAGTGAGACAGGATGCGCTCATAAAGGGATCAATTCCTGTTAGAGAACTGGGAAAATGGCCATTGATCAACATGTTCTGGCCTATACACAATGTTTCATTGTTTGTCTCTTTCTTAAGTGCTTCACTATACTACCACTTATCACGTTCTGTTTCCTGTAAAATGACATCATTGAGCAAGGTCATGCATCACATCCTACCACCAATTACACTATCTGCATCACTGACCTTAGTGCCCTGCCTGCAGCTTTGCATGCACACACATGCAAATCTGTGTGGGTGAGTGTGTGTATCAGTGAGCATGTCTGTGGAGAGACAGAGTCCTTGTCAACATCATCCTCTGCTTACATAACAGTGAAGCTAAAACAGCTTGCTCTATAAAGGAGATTACTGGGATGCACGCATGCTGCAGCCTCAATGTGCTGTTTACCATAAAGGTCTGGCAGATATACTCGATCCATGAATGACATTCGTATTGACTGCATGATGTTGGATTATAGTGGTATCATTCACACAAAGCCGTTGAGTATACCTTCATTTTGCCTGTGTCAATCATTAGCATGAGCCAGGGGAAATATTCCACATCCATTGTCATTCACCACACAATCATCAAGATTCATGCAGCTTCTTTTCCTTTTATTGAGATTCAAGAGCTAACTATATTCACAAAATCACCTTGTTTTTGAAAAACCAATTTAGGCTGTGCAGGGTCATTGTGAAATGCAGACAGCAGCAGGATTACACACAACACAAGTCTCTCGCAGTTGTCCCAGACGGCCCGTCTCCTGACATCAGCTTTATGCAGACATGACGTCTCATCTAAACATCCAGCTGGTGATCTTATCCTGAGTGACCTACAACCACTGCGTCAGTATCTTAGTTACACTCAGCCCATCTTAGATATAACAAACTGGACAATGTATGCAGGCTTCTTGTTCCAAGAGGAAAACACATGACAGGCAGCGTGTGACTGACTGGACTGTACTATTTTAACCTCACATCTGTAGCAGATGATTGTCTTGTCTTCATAGCAGAAGAACACAGGGCAGTTTAATAGAACTACCACATACAACCACTTTAAGCTTGTGTGGAGGTTTTTAAACTCATCTTTGAGAGATGATGTCAGAGAATGACAAACAGCAAAACTTTAAATACATCAGAAGAGGATCATGTATATATTTAAATGCTGTGCCTCTTCAGTTTGCTTGCACAAGGCATCAATTCCATAGACATACTATGGAATTGCATCGTGCAAACAGTCATAAACATAAACTCCACATATGTATCTGTGGCGTAGAGAGAGGCTGTCATATGGATGCGAACATGCACAACTGATATTTACATGTAGTTAGCTAATCCTTAACCGTGTTTTCAAGAAGCGGCTAGCATTTGATTTGTGAAGTAACCTCACAGCTCAGCAGCCGAGTTTACTAACTGCTTGTCCATTGTCAAATGCATTTAAAATAGTTTCATTTTTCGTTGTGTAGAAGGTCGGCTGCTGTGTTTTCCTGTGGATGAGGGTGACAGCTGCACCATCAGTTAGCAACGCGGGGCTAACACAACACAACACAACACCACAGGGCGAGCTCATACCGGCAGCATCCCAGCGCCGATTATTGGTGGAAATCAATGAATATTATCGATGTTCATGAAGCTTACCCTATGTCGATAACAATCCACGGCATGTGGACGACATGAGACGCCAACCCGAGCCCCTCACGTCAGCACAGCCTCAAACAATGGACGACAGGGTGGGAGACGGAAAACAGCTCATTTGAATCATCAAAACGCGACACTTGGTCTGCTGACGTATGTATTAATCGCCAATAGTCTGTGTCAAATTAAAAGTCCTCTCGAAAAAGCTTCGATTTGGAATCATCTCCTGTTTGTCATGACAGGAAAACCCAGACGCGTTTGGTCCCACTCGATGTAATTTTGACAGCAACAACGATGAACTTTGTAAGCGGAGAGTTGTTTTGGTTTTCAGACTCCTCGTTGTATTTTTAACTTGTTTACGTCGGATCGCCCGTCGAACTGGAGACTGGTGAGCAGCCTCTTGTTGTGTCGGCTAATTTTAAATTAGCACAACAAACGTAAAACCCAGCTTGGTTCTAAGCTAACGTTATCTTAATGCTTGGACCATATATGCAGACAGCTAGGTCAGTGAGATTAGCTTGGTAATAGGAACCTATTACGTTTAAAATTAAGACAGAGACGCAAACTGATATGCATGATTAATACTGGTGCAATGATAACAATAAAAATGGGTGCAGGTAACCTATGAAGTGGAATTTAATCTCAATATTGTGTTGCATTGTAGTGTATTGTAGTAGTAGTGCAAGTAAACATGTTTTCCAGACTTCTCCACTGTCTTGCTCCTGATGCTCAAACGTGCACTGACTCCTCTGGACCGAGATTTCTGTGGGTGAAGGTTCCTATCTGATGCAGCTGGGTGAGTGATGATGATGATGGTGGTGGTGGGTGTCTCAGGTTACACTACTGCGCCTTATCCTCCTGCCCCCCCCCCCCATCTCTTTGCAGCCTGAGATTGGATGAATGCCTAAGCCTTCGCCAAAAGGACTCCATGTCTTTCTTGGTAAGAACACCAGGAGCACACTTATCAGGCCTCCAGCTTGTTTGTGCCTCTGTGTTTGTCACGACACCCAGAAGATATCTCGTCACAAATCAGATAGCTCATGCTGATGATGATACCCCCTTTGTGGGACATAATAAACTCAGAATACCAGTGAAATGTCGTGAAAATCAGGAGCTGCTGATAGACCATAGACAATATCAAAATCAAATTACATGATTTGTATCTCGCTATCGATCTATTGTTGTTTTCTGCTCGGACACATCAGTCTCTCAGCCGTCTCTTTGTTGCCTGCTATCATCACTCTAATCCTCCCTCACTCACCTCGATACAGTGCCATGCAAGTTCCTTCCCCACCCTGATGCTTGCTTCACCCATCTCCCAGGCTCCACAGTTTCCTCACCACTCCCCCCTCATCCTGCAGAGCAAGTCTCACTTGTGTTCCTCCCTCCCCTCCACCAGGACTGTTCCTGCATCTCCCACGCTCAGGTCCAGCCTATAGACATAGAGGAGCAGTATGAGGACACCAACCACCAGTTCCTGGTCAGTACCTGAGACACTGTCAGCATGGAGACAGGGGTCACACTGAAGCTCCTTCATCATATCATCCCTTTTCATCGGTCATTATCAGATCTCAACGATGTTTGAGATAGTTCGCTCTGGAAGAGCACTGACAGGGATACGCCATCATAAAGTCTGGGGACTCACAGATTAAAACAAGAGTGATCCAATTTGGTGCAGCAGAGGCGTACACAACAACCCACTGTGGACACACATGTATGTGTGTGTGTCAGTGAGACAAAGAGAACTGGACTCTCCTGTCTGCAGCACTAAAACTGCTCATTCAAACTCGGTATTAACATCAGTCGTGAGCGATCTAATCACAAGTGCTCAGCGCTTACTTTTCCAAATGCACTCAAATGGGTGTGTCCCTACAGAGCTGTGACGGTTCTGAATACACGCTGCATGGACCAGCGGGTGGCGATGACATCACATTACTGTCAACTGAGCCGACCCACTACCAGCTTCTGTCCGAGCTCGGTGAGAACACCACACACAGACATTTACATCAGCCAAGGAAACTGCAGAGATCAACTTGCACCATTTCCCTAACCTTCCTCGACAAGAGTAAGATTTCACCTCAGGCCCATTCACCGTGTTGCAGGTAGGGGCTTCAATAACCTGAGCCAGGTGAGCATGGCACGGCACATCCCGACCGGCCAGCTGGTGGCTGTCAAACAAACCAACCTGGATGAGTGCACGGAGGAGGAGCTGCTGCAGCTCATGGTGGGCTGCTCAACACAAACTGAGCTGAACTGATGCTCGTTAAAGGTACACCTCACCCTGGTTTCATCTCTTTTCCTTTTCATCCCCAGAACGAGGTTCTCCTGACCAGGCTTTTCCGCCACCAAAACCTGCTGACCTCTCGGCTGGTTTTCAGCTCTTGCTGCCAACTGTGGGTCCTCACACCGCTCATGACTTATGGTTAGCAACTGCCAGTACCTTTTATACCTTTTTACTCTTCCTTAAACTTAATAAGTATCGCTGTATAGTGTATGCTCTTTGAAACCTCTCCTCACTCAGCCCTGCCTCTCTGGACTGCTCTTGCCTGCAGGCTCTGCTGACACCTTACTGAGGACGTATTTCTCTGATGGAATGAGTGAATCTCTGATAGCGTACTTGCTTTATGGTGTGCTGAAAGCACTGGAGTACCTGCATCGGATGGGCTACGTTCACCGGTAAGAGGGAGATTGAAGAAAAAGAAAAGGTCTAGAGTATTAAGATAGTTGTTTAGCACCTGTGTTTTTTTCAGGGGCGTGAAAGCAAGTCATATCCTGCTGTCAGAGAAGGGGTGTGTCTACCTCTCAGGGCTCCACAGTGTTTACAGTATGATGCGTGAGGGAAAGAGGATGCGGGCGGTGTTCGACATGCCTCATCACAGCCCTGCACTTCTGCCGTGGCTCAGCCCAGAACTTCTGCGACAGGTCAGGACTCCCTGAAATCAAATCCCAGACTGCATCGAGAAGTTCCACGTGTCTATAATGAAATAACAGCAATATTGTAATGTCTTAATTGTTCTGTTTTGTCTGTGCCTGTGACATTTTCCTCTACAGGACCTGCACGGTTACGGAGTGAAATCTGACATCTACAGTTTAGGCATTGTTGCCTGTGAACTAGTCAGTGGCAGGGTGCCTTTTCAGGACATGCCACCCACTCAGGTACTGAAAAATGCCGTTGTACAGAAATCCAGCATGTGCATAATTAGTTGTAGTGGTCAGATCACTCTGAAAAACACACTATGTTCAGATGCTGCTTCAGAAGCTACGTGGCTCCCACTGCTGCCTGCTGGACGTGGCCCCCTTCCCACTGGGTGAGCTGGGGGGCCTGAAGGTGTCACGGTCAGGGGTGGACTCTGGCATCGGGGAGAGCGTGGCCACCGGAAGCCTGACACACAGCGCCACAGCTCCTCCCACTGACCGACCTCAGAGCCCTGGACCCAAAAACCATTCGGCCACTCTGCACAACCTGGTCCAGCTGTGTCTGCAGCAGCAGCCTGAGCGCAGGTCATTACTTTAAAGGAAGTCAACACGTGTCACACAACATGTGTCACATGACAGCATTCACCTAATCCTTCTCCTCTACAGACCGTCAGCGTCTGCACTGCTGACCCACGCCTTCTTCAAACAGGTGAAGAGGCACAGAAGAGACTCCTTCCTCAGCCTCATGTACCCAGCAGTGCCACTCACCAGCCCAGAGGAGCCTCCGGTGGCCCGCCCCCCCGGCCCATCCTGCCACACTCTGACAGGGCCCATAGCCGACACCCCTGAGGCTGTGTGGGACTTCTCTTAATGCCCCAAGATCGCTGAAAGCCATGACTAGTAAACCAAACTCAAGACAATCAAAACAAAGTGGCCATTCTCTACTGTGCTTTTATTTTTTATTCCTCATTATCAACACAACTCTCTGAGCCTTTCAAATAGTTTGTAACTTTATTTTTGAATGTGTTCTTCTCATGCATCTGTGGACCTGGTTGTTGGTGAAAGTCTCTGTCATGATCCACGATTATAATACTGATAAGGGATCATTGAAAAATCACAGGATAGCAGATTATTAGTTGACTACTCATCAAATTTCCTTTTAGACAAAAGGCAACTACGAGAATCCAGCCAGAATACTTCATGATTAAACACAGATATTTGTGTTGAGCAGTTTACATTTGAAACACAGTGTGTTGTTGTTTTTGCAAAAGTTGTTTCTCCATGAAGGTTTTATGTGACTGTGAAATGTGAATACTGTGGCATAGAACTCTAGGACACGCCTGAGAATAATTACATTAGAACAAACATTTTACCTATACTCTCCTCTCTACATCACAGACAGTGTATTCTTTGTTCCTCAGTTAGAAAAACAGACCTTTATCACTGATGTAAATATATGATGCTGTATGTGTATGCCCAAGTATTCTTGTATATTCATGTGAAATGTTGCCCCATTAGCTGAACCTGGCTTCTTGAAAAAGAAGCACTTGAGCAATAGAAAAGCAAAACATCTACAAATCTATAGATCTATTAGTGTGTCATGTAGAAGTAGATGAAGGTATTCACCTTCACTGTCCTGATCATGAGAAATATCTACTCAGTGATCTCTTACACAACAATGCCTTTATAATTTACTGAAACCTGCATTCTGATCAACTGTGATGAAGTGAACTGTGTATAGAAACTGTGATTTACAGTACATATCAAACCTGGTAGCTGTATGAGCCTGATATATATAAACACATGCACACACACACACACAATATGTATCGATTAAAACAATTGATTTCTTAACCTGTCTGCCTCAAATGATTTTTTTCTTCTTTTTCCCTGGTTGTGTATGTATCCGTGAGGAGACATAAGAAGGTTTGAATTTTTGAATATACAAGTATTAAAATGTAATTATTTTTAGTAGTTTATTTGCCTGACAACCTGATTGAAATTCAAAGCAATTGCACAACAAAGGTAATTTAAAATTAAGTAAATATTTACCAGAGTAGATGTGAGAAAAAATGTAGTTTAGCACTGACGTGATAATGAGACTCCCCC
Source organism: Pseudorhombus dupliciocellatus (assembly GCA_016785235.1). Lineage (NCBI taxonomy): Eukaryota > Metazoa > Chordata > Actinopteri > Pleuronectiformes > Paralichthyidae > Pseudorhombus > Pseudorhombus dupliciocellatus. Next base: position 486,081 of record JAFBJW010000070.1, read on the forward strand.
TGTCCTTTCTGAGAAGGGACTTTTCAATATGCAAATGAGGATCCAGCTTCGGCTCCGTCCTCCAATTCAAATGAATGGGGCGAATTTCAGGAGCTGTTGCAGTTCACAGCTTTCACCACGCGATGGAGACAAAGAGCCTCTCTGAACTAATCTGATCTGTTAGCGCCACCCCGCCGATGGTCAAAATAGAGTACTGCAAGTCCATGTTTTGCGCATGCGCAATTTTCTTCTTCTTTGTTCTGCTTCTCCGTGGCTCTCAAGCGGATGTGTCCATCTCAAAAGGACAAACCACAGGCTGAATTAAACCGTAAATAAATACTATTAATTACACGTTTAGTATTAAATTGTTTCAAACAAAACTAAAAACACCTTATAATGGGCGTAGCATCTTGTGGCTTCCGGTTGTCTGTAGTTTGGGTGGGTGGACAACTTCATAATCTTCTCTTTTGGCAGATACATGTCATATGCATATTGCGAACCACACTAAAACGCAAATAAGGCTCCACCCTCTGCTCCGTACATCAGGCCAGATGAACGGAGCAATTTCAGGAGCTCTTGCAGTTCACTACTTTCACCACTGGAAGGCGACATCGGACCACATGTGATCTCAAGTTTTTGACAGGCGTGATACTGGTGTTGCTCACACTGGTCCAAGGAGCGCACAGAGTGTGTGTGTGCGCGCTCACTGCTCACATACATGAATAATTAAGGGGAACATTTCACATGACTGTACTGACATGTGAAATAGTATTTACCTCATGGTGGATTTGTGGGCTCCGGAAGTACCTGCGGCAAACAGGAAGGGGAGGGGTCCAAATTAATATATGGGGTAGAGGGTCTCAGCCTTTAAACATAAAATCTTAAAGATGGTTTATGTCAAAATAATGAAAACCTAACCCTCCTGCTCTGAAGTCACACTAAAGGGAACAAAAGTCCTCTCATGGGGATTGCATTAGAATGAATTTTAATTTCCTGCCCCTGGTAATTCATATATTCGGGTTTGGTCAGGCAGACTGCCCTGTGTGATATTCACATGGCCTTCTCATACCTTTTCTGGAAACAAGGAGATTCAGGACTTTAGATCGAAAGTCACCTTTTGTTTTCATGAAGAAATAAGTCTGATTTATTTCATTTTATGGCGAGTATTGATTTCTTATTTTTAAATTGGTTAATCAATATGTTCGTAATAAAATACAATTGTTCCTATACACTCAAGAGTTTTTTCAACATGACCCCAAATTCTCTGGAATACACATTTGACCTAAAGACCGTTTAATGTGCGGTCACTATTTAAAGCATTTACTTTTTATTTTACTTCATGCCCAACGTGTTTAAAAAATAATTTTCTGCAATGTTAAAAATAGGTGGACCTAGTTTGTTGCAGCGCGTCGGTGCCGCCTCCTTTTTGTGCGTAAAGACGCATTAAGAAGTGGCACAGATAATCCAGACAGGAGGCGCTTTGGCCGCAGCTCAGCCTTCACTGATGGTGAGCAGGGAGGCGGAACTCTAGCTGACCGCAGCTAACTTTATTACTTACAATTTTCTTTTTTCAATTTTTTTCTTTTTATTCGTCGGGACTTTTCTCCTCACACAATCTTCCGTCTGTGTCTCCAGCTGCGAACTTCCGGAGACTTCACCCAAGCTTGTGTTGAGATGGTCTCCATCGCCCGGGGACAGATGTTATTAATGGGATTTCTGTTTCCCCTGCATCACCTGTGAGCCGGAGCGCGTCTGGAGGCTGAATGGACAACATGTCTCCACAGCAGCAGCAGGACAGGGGGACATGGCAGCAGGAAAACAAACGGGTACGTTTTTTAAAAACCCAGATTTTGGGGAAAGGCGCTTATTTTTTCAGTTTAACTAATATGGAGGAAGTGAGCAGACCCATTTACCTCGGTAGAACCAACTTCAGTTAGTCTGCCCTTGTCTCGTTAATGATTCCACATGTATGTTCTGAGTGTCCCTGCAGGCTTGACAGTCTGAGCAGTGATCACTGGAGATTTGCTGGAGATCTTTATGAGAGTAAACCAACAGCCTAAAATCCTTTAAACCAGCCCAGTGTGTTGGGTCACTAACACCAGAGCTGGGCTGGTGTTGTTCAACAGAGCAGCAAAGTCATATTTCCACATGAGCGGATGATGTGGCTGTGTATTTTTAGGGCTGAAAGGTAACTTTGTGATGTTGTGGCTGCATTGTGAGGAATGTTTCACCGCGGTGCGACTTGACTAAATCAACAATCTTACATTGTGAAATGTCAGAAATGTGTGGATGCGTCGGAGGGGGTTTGATCTTTCCTCACTGTGGACACTTTTACTTCTGTTGGCACTGAGCATGTTTGAAAGCCTGCAGAAAAACTGGTGCCTGTGGTCTCCAATAAAAACTCGTGTTTTCTGAGATATCTCTGCGGGGACGACCTGACCTGTTTATGCCTGTCAGGAAGAAGCTCAGGTGGAGTATATGGTAGAATAAACAACCCTGCAACAGGATGAAATGAATCGTCAATTGGTGAACTAGAATCCAGCAAAGAAAAAAAAGATCTTTATTTGTCTCTTGCAAAAATATTTCACTGGGTGTCCGAGGTGTGAGAGCGGTCAGACAGAGACCCACACTCATCTTCATGTTCCAACATTCCTCTGTGTTTAATGTCTCCTCTTTCAACTCGCTGCCGTGCTGGTTGTTCTTCGGTTGAGGCCACAGTCAGCCCCACTGTGATGGATGGATGGAACATTTAGGTGCTTATGTAACAAGCTAGGAGAGTAAACATGATCTAAACATGGTGGGATTTCAGCCTCTGTCGTTCAGAGAGCAGCGTGGATAGAATGAAGTGGGAATATCGATGTTCTTCCAATCAAGAAAAGAGTTGAGGGGAATCGTTCAGAGCCTGGTTGCCTTTTCACGCACTCTGTTTTGTCTCTTTTAGCGGATGAAGTCTCAAAGTTATCGGCGCCAGTCGGCTCCGTCTCTGGTCATCACCAAAGCGCTCACCAGGTCCAAGACCCTCTCCAGGTAACATCATGTCACAACCAACAGTCTCCTCATGAAACCACATTTATGTCAGTTTCTAAATAAAGCTGCTATTTTTCATCAAGAGTGAAAATGAGTTCCTCTCCAACAAATCTGTCAAAACTAATTGAAAGAGCAGGAAACAGCGAGTGTATGTCCCTGCCATTAGAGCCGTTGTGTTAATGTTGCAAGTGGGCCAGCAGCGGTGGAGTTGGACCTCCTCCTGTTCTCTTACAAACAGGTCACTGTGGTCAGGCCACACACTAACACACACATTCACACGCCCCTGGCGGTGTTGATTCACTCGGATAGATAATCCACCTGTAACCAGACTTAACGGAGGATCAGCAGCTATTAATAGTATCTGTTGTAGAACATAAGGAGAAGAAACAACCTCGTTAAAAAGCTCCTGCGCAACGTGGAGCCCCCGAGGGAATGTCCCAGAGAAACTATGAGGTACAGCCGCAATCTGTACCTGACCTCACGCTGCCCTCCTCTCTCCATCTGACGGCCTCTGGCTCAACACAGTTTACATAACCGAGAGAATATGAGGGACGTCTCATTCGTCTCGATTGAATCCAAAGTTAAATGTGAATCATGCAAACTCAATGAACACGCACAGCGTGCCAACATCGGGCCAGATCTTCAGAGACTGATAAAAGAGGCACATGTCCTCCGTCCTAAACAGCGGCGGATGACCCGAGTGGGCAGATCCTGTCTGCCCACCAACATGTCTTCAGATCAACTGACACTGTCCACCTCAAAACAACTTGCAGCAATGAGTGAGCTGCTGTCCGGCATTACACCTCAGTCACGCTGTCAGCGCATTACACATAACATGTCAGCGCCACTCAGCGACGTGAGCAGCAGTTCAGAGAGTTTTGGAGCAAGTTTGCGTAACACTGCAGGGCTTTGGACGGTAGCTAATAGAAGTTAAGTCCATCCTGAGAATGTCTCAGTCCTGCATGTCCCCCCTCTGTCTCCCTCACTCACCGTCCCTCCTGGGTTAAAGTGTGTGTGTGGTGAACACAGTAAAACTGGGACACTTACAAAGTAGAACAACCAGTTCAGATGTCTTTGCTGTACTTAAGAATGACACGCTGTGATGTTTCTCACTGACGTGCTCCACGTTTGGTGTTCCAGAGAGAGCTTCGTCCTTCCACTGTGTCCAGAGACGTGTCCGTTGGTCCAGTCCTACCTGGCAACCTCTGACAGGTCCTTTCTTCTCCACACACATGCTCAGTTGAAGACAGGGATGCAGACTCAGGACAGACACCTCTTCCTGTTTAATGACATCCTGGTTATCGCCAAAGCAAAGTAAGCACAGGTTTTTGGACATTACTGGCTGCTTCTCACTCTCTACACAGTCCAAGCGTAAATGTGTGTGTCTCCACACCTCTGTCTCCTTATGCTACCAGGTCAGCCAACCACTTCAAGCAAAAGGCCCAGGTGCATGTTTGTGAAATGTGGACGGCGGGCTGCATGGACGAAGTGTGTGAGGGCAGCACCAATTCTGAGAGGAGCTTCGTCATGGGCTGGCCCACGTGCAACTATGCCGCTATCTTCAGGTAACACACACACACTCACACACAGACAGGAGAGCGTGGATCTGTAAGGCAGAATCTCGATATAACATTACCTCTTTGTTTCACTATTTCTCCACTGCACCAACACAAAGGGATTTTTTTCTATTCATCCTATTTATTCTAGTTTCCTTAGACCAACAAATCCTGCAGACTTTGCCCTCTATTATTTTCATCAGAACTGTTTCAGGCCAAGATTTCAAAACAATCAAGAAGTTGTTATTTAAAGGAGTTAAAATAAGACACACAGATCCAGGTCAACACGCACACTAATGTGACACGTTTCTCCTGTGCCCCTCAGCTCAGCAGAACAGAAGGACAGATGGCTGTCCCTCCTCAAAAGGTAAACTTTACCTTTCACAGTGTAGTGTGTGCGAGTGTGTGTGAGGTGGACGTGTCACACTTTTGTCTTTGCTTCCTCTTCAGTCGGATAAAAGAAGAGAAAGAGAAGGAGGAGCCGAAAACAATTCCATTGAGAGTGTACGGGAAGGGAATCAACTCCTTCGCTGTTGTGAGTTTAATCCTGTGTGTGTGTGTATCTGTCAGTAAATAGTCAGTGTGTGTTTGTTGTGCTACTCAGCGTCCCCTGCTCCCCTCACTAGATCAAGACACTTCCTGTCAGCAACTCAGACTCAACCAATGAGGTGATCCGATTGGCTCTGCAGCAGTTCAGCATCATTGTGAGTGATGACAACAAATATTTCTCATTCCAGTGTAGAGTGACCATCCGGTGCTCTTACGCCTGACTCTGTGTCTTCTGCTCAGGGGAACGTGAAAGACTATCAGCTGTGGGTCATCTCCAAGAGGGACAACGCTCCCTATCCTCTGATAGGTGAGCAACACTGCTGTAAATCCTGTGGGATTCAGCAGATTAAACACACTGGTACCGCTCACTGTCAAACCTCAGGTAGCTGCTGGCTGTGGCCCGATGTGATGCGGTGTGTTGGTGCTGTGGTTATTATATGGCAAATATATCAAGCCTCCAGGGATCAATGCTGTTCCGTCCTCTGTGTCTCAGGTCATGAGTTTCCCTTCAGCATTCAGATGAGTCATGTGAGACCCACGATGTCTCAGGGAGGCACAGACGCTGCGGCACCAGCTGCCGACAGACAGAGGGCGCTGCAGGTGAGCAAGCAGTGCCAGTTCATCCTGAGGCCTCGACCCACGGAGCCGCTGCAGCAGGTGTCTGCGGGTGAGACCATCAGACTGAGATCTGTGCGAGGTGTAATGTGATAAAATTTAAAAGATGTATACTCACACATACTGGGAAACTGTCGTCTTTCCAGACTTGCTTCAGAAGCCGTTGAAAAGGAGGCGGTCCTTCATCACCTGGGCCTTCTGGCGAGGCTCCTCCTCACACCTGAATGAGCTGTCACTTGCAGGAGCGCCCCGTGGCTTCCTGTTCGGACAGCCCCTCAGCTCTGTGTGCACAGAGGATGCTCTGCCAAAGCCGGTCATGGTGAGCGACCACACTGAGAATACACATCAAGTTACACCATGCAACTGAAAACCACTTAACAAGGTTGCTGACCAACATGAGCATCAGTGTTGCTTTGGGAAAGAAACATGGAGGAAGATGAGCCCTCCCTCTCTCTCCTCCCACTTCAGGACATGATGGAGTTCCTGTACCACGAGGGTTCGTGGACACGGGGGATCTTCCGGCGGCCGGCGGGGGCTCGGGCAGTCAGGGAGCTGCGGGACTCGCTGGACGCAGGGGAGTTTCACCTTCCTCTGACACGCGACCACATCTTCATCATAGCCGGAGTCTTTAAGGTACAAAGATTCTTGTTTGGTTGATTTGTTGCACGCGTCACTGTTGGCCACCTTATTAACCCACATCTGTAAGCACAGCATTAATCTGCTCGATCCTGCTCAGCCTCAGAGTGACATGATATACGCTGCAATTAGCAGGACAAGTTGTCCACAGCAGAGCGGCCTACATGTCAATATAATCTGGATTATAATCTGATTATCTGGAGGGATAACACTGAGATGTTGAGCACAAGCGCCTAAAACAAGTGTGTATGCAGCAATTACTCACACATCTTGCCCATTGTAGTGGCAAGAAATGTTTTTTTCTCTTTAATGATGCTCTGCCGTGTGGATGCTTTCAGGATTTCCTGCGCAGCATCCCAGGCAGCATGCTGTGCTCTGAGCTACATGGAGAATGGCTGGATATTCTGGAGGAAGAGGAGGACGAGGAAGAACGGGTGCAGGACATACAGAGGTAAAATCCCCGTGCTCTGTTCTGTTACTCCACTCCTTCTGTTGCTCTAACTCCTTCATCCGCCATGCCGCAGGATGATTCTTCGCCTTCCCAAAGGAAACGCCCTGCTGCTGCGCCACCTGCTGGCCGTGCTGCACGGCATCCAGGGGAACGCACACGAGAACCAAATGACAAGTTTCAACTTATCAGTGTGCATCGCTCCCAGCATGCTTTGGCCTCCCGGAGCACCTTGTAGCCCTGAGGTGGAAGGAGAGGGGGCTAAGAAGGTCAGATGTTATGGCTGGTGCTGTTTCGAAAGATGATTTTCTTGGAATAGACCTAAAAAGTGAAGAACAAATCTTCTCCAATTATTTATTAGGTTTCTAAGGTTTCCACACTGTGGAATTTGACCCAGACCCCAGACTTGGCCTAGGATTATTTTGTCGCAACACAGCAAAATAAATCTGTCTGAGCATCTCGCAGCCACAAAGAGGCGTTTGTTAGTTTTGTTGCCAAAGTTGCCATCCCAAGAAACAAGTTGCGCAAGTTAACCAAAATTGTGAAGCGATTGTTCCTCTGTGTTCCAGGATGAAGGAAGCATTGTGACACCAGCAGCTGCTCAGAAATGAAGCCCTGAAAAAATCCTTTTCTCCTCTTCTCATGTGCTGCAGGTTTGTGAACTGGTGAAGTTCATGATTGAACACTGCCAGCAGATCTTAGGAGAGGAGCCCAGCTCTCTGTTTGGAGGGCCGCCACAGAAGCTCAACACTGAGGAGCTGCAGTCAGGTACAGAGATGGTGGAGATACTGAGATCACAGTGACATGAGTCCAAATACTTTTGCCAGAAATCTGTCTCTGTTCCTTCTTTCTATCAGACTCCTGGAAGTACCCTCTAACCGACTCGTCCTACGACAGTCTGGAGAACGAGCTGGACAACAGCAGCGGAGGGTCACCTGGTCTCTGCAGCCGACGGCAAGTACGATCCAAACCGCTTCGAGGAAGCCTGGACTCCATCGTCACGCTAAGCGACTACGACCAAGACACAGACCCTGATAACCCCACCGGCCAAACGGACAGTCCCCTCGGTCTGAAGCTAAACCCACTGCGGAGATCCAGAGGAAGGACACAGGACCCAGACCTGTCCAGCCCCAGCCAGGACTCACCGACGATGGACGCCGCCTTCACCCTGGACTCCCTGTCCCTGGATGGACGGCCCAGACAGAGGCGGCGCTCAGAGCCGGCAATCGCGTACAAGACCAAGTTGAGGCCGTGTCTGAGAGGGAGCACTGACGGTCTCACTGGTGAGGATGAGGAGGATGAAGAAGAGCCTTCAAAGAAGCCAAGCATTCGCACACACTCAGGAGGTCAGAGCAGGAGACCTGGAGGCGAGCTAAACCGTCATGGTGGAGCTATAGGAGCCAGCTCCTCCAGCATCTCCTCTACTGCCACCTCTCCTGCCCCCACACGCTCCTCCCTGGATTCCCTCGACTCTCTAAGCAGCGAGCACATCAACAGAGCCAGACGAGGGCTTCACCTGTCCATAACACGCCTGCTCAGCGATACCTCTGCATCGCTCCCCACTGCTGTGACATCTACAACCAGTGTCAGCTCTGTTCTGACCTCAAATGGATCTCCGGAGCTGGAGACGATTCCCACAGACTCCCCAGAGAGAGAACCAGTCAACTGGGGGAATTTAAGAGGTTGCAGGGGTCTCCATCCAAACTCCTGGCTGAGGAAAGGCCGGAGACTGTCACTGACGCAACAAGACAACTTAGAGAGAGAAGATGAGGACAAGACCGGGGTGAGTAAAATTGTAGAATGACAGTTTCAAAGCTTCGATTATTTTACACCATATATTGTTTTACATTTCTTGTATATGCTCATACAAATAGGAAGGATACATCGATATGTCCCTTCCACCTGGCAAACTCATCCCAGAAAAAGGAAAAGCAGGTGAGAGGGCAGGAGGAAAACTCCTCTCCAGTAGCCAACAGAAGCCCAAACAGGACACAAGCAGTCCCCCAAGTCACCACCGCTCGACAGGGAGCCTCCAATTCCCCAAATCTCCAAACCCCAGTCAGCTCAGCAGCAGCCACGCCCCCACAGGAGGTGACCTCTCCGTCCAGAGGTGTGCAGGTGAACAGGACGTGACCGAGCGGAAGCTGCTGTCACCATCTTTATTCTCCAAGCACGGCCCACCATCTCTGTCCCTGTTTAAGAGGCACAAGACTCACTCTGTAAAGGGCGAGTGTAACACCAAGCTCCATCAGCGCCGGGGGTCAGAGCCTGCATGGCAGGTGGCGCAGCAAGCCTCTGCCCTCGGCCGGGCAAGGCTGCCCAGTGACCCAGGACTGAAGGTGTCTGAGGTGGATTCGAAGGGTGAGACGTCAGAGGCCCGGTTCTGTCTCTCGCCCTGCGCCACCAAAGTGGTGAGGGACTACTTCTCCTCGCACCGGCGCAGCAACCCTCAGAGCAGCCAGCAGGTGGCGCTCGCCCTGGTCGAGAGTCAAAGGGAGTGGCTGAAGAGATGCAGCGACCCAATGGCGGAGCCAGATTTCGACCAGCTTCTCTTTGCAGAAGAATCTTACGTCTGATGAAATCATGGGCCAACAATGCTGCTTCATTAAGTGAAGACAACATGTGGATTTCACCTGGGGTGAAATTAGATCAGGCTAAAACAACACAAGATGCTTTAGTGCAGTGTAAAGATGATCCTCCTTCCAAGTACAGATTCGTTCTCACTCATATTCAACCTTTTCTAGTTTCGGTACAATCCAGAATTAATAAGCTGTTCAGTTAACTGTGGTTCATCTTGCAAGCTTAATGATGACTGCTTCAGTAGAGGCTAAGCACAGGAGTTTACGGCCTTTAAGTTTGAATAGCTGGTTGTCTTAATAAGGAATTATCTATAATTATCCCTGTTTTCTGTGGAAGATGAATGAGTACATGTCTTTTATCTTGAAAAGTTAAGGATTTTGCTCAGTGCAGTTGCATGTATACTCTGCAGTATTAAGGCCACTAAAAGGGAAAAGTAATAATGAGAATCTATATGATCACTAGTAGAATTAATTAATGCAGCCTGGGTAAGACACGTGCACAGAACACACCCAGTTCATCATAAAACACAAGTGGAGTTGTCGGTTAAGTGCATGTTACTCACCATTTAATTAGAATCTACTTTACGACTATTCATGTTGCTATTTGCCAAATGCTGCATTATCAGACAACTTCTCTAGAAGCAGCTGAAGTATGCTTTATGTGCTTGCTCATCAGGTGTGACTTTTCTGCTCATGTTTGAGATGCTTCTCAGAATATGACTTAATCATTCAGGCTTTTTACAGATTTTTTTTTATCTTCTTCTGTCCGTTGCCAACAATTTTGTTTTGACATTTTCTATTTATTCTAATTTACCAGACGCATTTGTGTCTGTTAAAATTGATTGTTTTTTAAAAGCAATATATTATAAGCAGCTTAAGTGTTTCGATATGCCTAAAAAGGTCTTTGCTTTATGTTGTTGAAGCCTCTGTACAGTAATTGTTTTACTATGTTTGTACTCTTGAATTACTAACGTTTACATGCCTAAAAACTCTGCTTTCGCAAATAAACTGATACCTATCCTCAGTTTGCTTGTTTCTGAGCAGGACTGACACAAAGAATAAGCCATCAAACTCCACATGTAATATACAAAGCAACAGCTCACTAGCCTTTAGAAAGGTGTTTTTTATTACATTAGTTTTCACCCTATGCACAGGTTGTGTTCGAGTTATGTACAATCACATGATGAGGCTATATTGTAACACGACAGATTCGACCAAACCAACTATGCAGGAGTACATCATATATATATATAATAATAAAATAGGTTTCTGTGGAGAGGGGTGGGGCAAAGGGGCGTCAGCACATCTGTAAGGCATTGAGAGCTGTTATTGGCTCACACCAATCGGCTTGTTCAGTGGATACGACTGGATTCACACAGCAATAGACAGGTCTGAACTTCAAATGTTTGGATGTTGCATCGAGAGATGAAACTGCGACTGGACTTTAAACTTAAGACAGAAACTTTTCTAGAAAAGAGAGGAGCAGTGGACCACAGCACGAGTGCAGTCCAGTTTATATCCGAGCAGACATTGTGTGGTCCGGGGGCACTTTTTTTTTCTATAAAGGTATTTTTGCTGAGCCCATGTCCTGTACATATAGTTGATTATTAAAAGTTGTCTGTAGAGGATTAAAAAAATGAATGCAGTGCTGCGGCTTTCGTCCAAGTACAGCTGTCGCAGTACTGGCAGATTACACATACCATCATCTGTGTGTGCATGTCGTACACTCAGCTCTGACTGGACACAAGCACACTGTCTACACCCACGGTCCACAGCAGCAGCTCCACAGTTAACCGGATCCGTCTTTGCTTTGTCGGATGTCAGCTACGCTTTCCGGAACCCTGGCCACCATTCCCTCCAGGGACTTCGTCAGGCAGATCTGACAGCCCAGACGAGATCTGAAGAGGAAGTCAAGAGTTACTTTTCTTTGCAAGTGCCTGTCACTTTTCTTTTTTCATCTAAAATTCATAGGCTAGTTTGTGTGCATGCATTTCCTTACGTGTCAGACAGGCCATAGGCTAAGTCCAGCATGTCTAGCTCCTCGTCTGTGACCGGCCCCAGATTCTTGTAAACATCCTCTTCAAAGATTAGATGGCATGTGGAGCACGCCAGCGTTCCTTCACATGCTCCTACAACACACGTTTTAACACGATTGATGAGCTCATTTACACACAAGGAGGGGAGGATGTGTTTTGTTCACCTTACAAAAGCAAAACACCAGGGGGAAGGTGATGAAGGAACAAAGGGAGCAAAGTCAATATCAGCAGTTCAAATCTCCATATCTAAGGAACAAAATGCTTGAGTGTGTGCATATGCATGCATGTGAGTGTTTCATACCAAAGCCATCAAAATCAAGGTCTTCATTAATGACTACATCGAGCAGTGAGTCTCCAGGGGAACCCTTCACAGTGACCTTCTCTCCATCTCTGTTGATGAAGTGAACTGTCACCTTGTTGTCTGACCTGAGCAACATACATAGGAGACAAAACAAGAACAAGTTTATTCTTTTACAAGAAAAATTTTAAAACATTAATATTTCATGAGGTATTTTGAAATACATTGTAGTACGGCACTGTTTTGGCACTATCCATTGCCCTCTAGTGGACAGAGCTGATCACTACACTTTAAAATATCAAATTTGAATCGAAATTCCACATTAACGGTGACCTTCTGGAAAATCAAAGATCAGTGGAAACTATTCCTAATCCGCTTAAAAGAAAAAACACAAAAATTCAAAGTCTTAGGCGATTACTGCCTTGAACTGCAAGTGGATTTTTGAAAATAATAGTAGAGGGTCAGGGTCAGCGGCGCGTCTGACGTGAGCACAGTGTCAGCCAGTTTAAGGTTGGCATGCCAAACCAAACCTTCAACCTGAGCAGCAAGTCAAAAGGCTTTGTACAATTTGACAGGCTCTTTGGCCCTGGGGACGGGCCTTGGTCCAGAGCCTTGTACCTGCATGTGGGTCACTTCAGCCTGAAGGATCCAGCTGCAACAACTTGTTCTGATGTGGATGATTATTTGGCAGAAAATTTGGCAGAGAAACCTGATGTCTATTATCTCATTCTATTTTCAACTGTACTGGTTGACTTCGAACTTCTTTTTTACTCCACTGTACACATCCAGCTCTAAGTACATTAAACTGCTGTGCCTGGCCTTTATAATTTAGATTCCTAACAAGTATAAAATGTTAAAGTAAACTCAGGAATGTCAAGCAGCCATACGTGCATTAAAATGCGTTTCCATTGGAGAATCAACTGTCAGGAGTTGTAATTTGAATAAACAGTTTAGTGTAGTTAAGCAAACAGAGTGATAATGATCGGTGGAGCAGGTTTTGACAGAGTTCTACCTGATCTCCAGGCTCATGTGTACTCATAGCAAAGGTCAGGGTGAATTTCCTCTTTTTTTCTGAATGGGGTCCCTCACACGACCTCATACCCCAAACTAATGGTCAAAGCTGTTCTTATCAATGTTGTGAGCAATATAGTTTTGCTCATGTGCGTCTCGCGTTCTTTTTAGGGTTAGGGTCAATCCTTGTTAAGGGTTAAAATCAGATTATGTGACACCTTGGACAATTCTATCAGACTAGCTGCGATGTGTGAAGATGAGCTAAACTAATAAAACTAATAATGAGATGACAGATTTCCTCCGTGCTCAAAGGGACTGACCTGAGCGGCCGTGTGCCGCTGGTGAATCCCCTCAGCCCGGACAGCCAGGAGCCCACCGCCGCCGTCCTCCGCGAGTATTCCCGTAACCGGACGGGAGCCAGCAGCCTTAACACTGCGACCAAAGCCATTTCTCGGACGCACGGGAGGATGGAGCGACGCAGCACGTAGGCGGATCCAGTTGACAACGGGGAGGCAGCACTTTGCTCGAGCTTCTCGGCGGACAGACTTCCCAGAGTGGACTTCAACGACCGAGTTAGCTTAGCTTGGCTAGGCTAGCTGTCTTAGCTGCAGGACGTCACTGTGTCACCGACATTACGTAACGTATTCACCCGCGGCAGCTGCTCGTTGTCGGTCCCGCAGACTATTAGCTCATTGTTTTGTGGCCCTGAGGCTAAAGCTGCGGTTCCCCAATGAGAGGTGATGAGATCAAATGCTCGGTCAGCGTCCCAGAGGAGTTCCCTGCCACAGCCGGAAGTGCCTTCACCGTTAGACTGCAGCACTACCTCCTATCGGGGTTCACAAAATAAAAGCCTTACCCAACAAAGAGCTGCAATTTAACGCATGTTAATCACTCAGAGGTCGAAACGTGTTAATTACATGTTTGAATTTATTATATTTACTATAGTTATCACGTTTTAAACGAATTGTTTTTTATTTCAGACTTTTATTTTTAAGTTGTTGCCCTCAGCTTCCTGCTCTTTGCTGGCCAATTCCCGCTAGCTCGATGTCGCTTACAGGGGAGTCGCACACGTGTTTGACAAAACTTTGCCCAAGAGTTTGTTTTTCATCATCACAAAAAATAATAAATAATAGACGTTTGACTTTAAAATGAAGTATTAATTCTATTTTATTTCAATAGCACGGAATTTCTATTTCCAGCCCTGACATTAGCTCTTCAGTGCAAATATACAAATGAACCACATCCCATCATTCACTGCAATCTCTCCTGTTCACAAGCATTGATTGAGCTGCCCTCGATTAAACCAAGTGCCATTTACCTTCAATATAGCAGCAAGACCCAGAAAACAGGATGTGTACACCATAGCTTGACATCACAGGACAACCACTGATGGCCTGCACTTTATTGGCTGTTTATCAGTGCCATGTTCGACACTTTATCAGGCAACACTGATAAGTGCATCAAATGTGAGTGATAATCTGTGGGAGGTAAAGATTAATGAATGATCACGTTCAAAGTCAAGGGCTGACATTTATGAGGCACCTTTTCTGTTCTGTGAGGGGTTGCCTTTGTCAAGTGTTGCTCTGTGTCTTCTGTTGAAAGGATGTTCAGGTCCGTGCTTCTGCTCTTGACGGTGTCAGGTAAGATCTTCTGTCAGTGTTCATTTGATAAATTAAGTGTGGAGGTAAAATGTCTCAATAGTTCATAATCTTATTTTGTTGCTGGATTTATTGAATGAATGAATTTGCTCACTGAATTAACAGAATTGTTGCCAACTGAAACAAATGACTAAAATTACCCTTTTTCCTTTATCCTGAACACACGGATCTTGATTCTTCAATTTGTCCTCCTAAGATTACAATTGCAAGATGTTTTTCAAGTTACAATTTAGTAATAATTTTTATATACAGAGTTATTTTGTGGCTTTATAAGTTGTTTCCAAAGCAGAACATTTGCGATGAACAATAGTTTCATCAGAGCAAAACTTTGACCATCAGTGATTTATTACGCAATAAAAAAGCTGTATAAATCTGCAACAAAGGTTAATAATTAATATGAAAGGCTCAGCTGTTACTTGTCATCCTTAAATGGTATTTGTTTAATCTGCAAAGAGGTCTTAGATCTCTACAAGTTGTTTTCCAGGTCTTACATGTGAATGTTTTTAATGATGAACCTTACCATTCGCAGGCCTCCAAGCCATCCCCATCCCAGTCCTCCGAGGTCTGCAGAAGACATCTTCAACTTACCAGCTCCCTGTTGGCTTACAAAAGGGCTTTGAATATGATGACATCCTTCAACCCATTCCAGACAGCTTCAGACAAGGTACAGAGCTCTCCAAAGGATTCCTCGTTGACCTCAACACTGGCCTAGTGCAAGACAACTTCGGTGAGTGTAATTGTCGAAACACAGATTAACTCCACATCCACAAAATGGGTGAAATTAGGTAATTTCTGAATTTGTCCTCCAGTTGCTGGCCGCCCCTTTGTTGGCAATGGGTTTGGAGAGATGGAGAGAAGACAGTGGCTAGCAGAAGAAAGTGAGGAAGCTTTGAACTTACATTAACTCACAACATATTATTTATTTGAAGATAAATTAATAAACTGTATTTAAACATTAATTAAGAGACCCTCTGTCTTTCAGTCCCTGTTGATGTTCCAGCACTGAAGAATGGTATTGGTTGGGTGAGGGTGGAGATACCAACTGCAAATCATCTCCCAGATAGTTTCAGACAGGGAACCGAACCCATCAAGTCCATCCCAGATGGTTTCAGACAGGGAACCGAACCGATCAAGTCCATCCCAGATGGTTTCAGACAGGGAACCGAACCCATCAAGTCCATCCCAGATGGGTTCAGACAGGGAACCGAACCCATCAAGACCATCCCAGATGGGTTCAGACAGGGAACCGAACCCATCAAGACCATCCCAGATGGGTTCAGACAGGGAACTGAACCCATCAAGACCATCCCAGATGGTTTCAGACAGGGCACAGAACCATTTGTGTCTGTCTCAGATGGTTTCAGACAGGGAACTGAACATGCTCATAAGATCCCAGCAGGCTTTAGGCAGGGAACAGAACCCCTCATGTCTATCCCAGATGGTTTCAGACAGGGCACGGAACCCATCAAGTCCATCCCAGATGGTTTCAGACAGGGAACCGAACCCATCAAATCCATCCCAGATGGTTTCAGACAGGGAACCGAACCCATCAAGTCCATCCCAGATGGTTTCAGACAGGGCACAGAACCCATCAAGTCCATCCCAGATGGTTTCAGACAGGGAAACAAACCCTCCACCTCTCAAATCCAAACACAGACAGTGGCTTGTCAGGGGGAGGTCATCAATGGAAACTGCTATGAATTCAACCCCACACAAATGGCATTCCGGGACGCACAGGTTTGACAAAATAGAGGAAGAC
Organism: Pseudorhombus dupliciocellatus; assembly: GCA_016785235.1. Classification (NCBI taxonomy): domain Eukaryota; kingdom Metazoa; phylum Chordata; class Actinopteri; order Pleuronectiformes; family Paralichthyidae; genus Pseudorhombus; species Pseudorhombus dupliciocellatus. The sequence continues at coordinate 502,232 of JAFBJW010000070.1, forward strand.
CACTTTATGGCTCTTCAAATTGAATCTCACAATTCTTTCTGTGTCATTTTATTCCAGGTTCTCTGCAGAGCTCTAGCCCCAAATGCTGAGCTTGCATCTGTTACCAGCAGTGATTTGCATTCTCGTCTAGTTTCCCTGGTGACCAAGGGTGGTGAGAAAAACCCTGTGTTGACCTGGCTGGGAGGCACTGTTAAGGCAAGATCATCTTCTGAAGTATTAATAGCAAGATATTTTGAAGGACTTTCCCTATATCACCATTATTATTCAATGGCTCTTGGACGCCAGCAGTCTGGTCCTGTGGCCCAGAATGGAGGCCAAGGACAGTGTCAGCAGATACGTTATCAACAAGACAGATAGTGTTTTTCTTACCTTGGTAAAACATTGACCTCTTGTTTTAAAACCTTCCAGCTGTTTATGTCCTGTGAGACTAGGAAAACAATCCTTGAGTTGAAATGAAAGGGAAACAAGGTCAAATGTCTACATATTTTGAAATAAAATATGCATATTGGTCACTTCAGAGCCAGCAGGCTTCATGGGTAGATGGCTCAGAGTGGAGTTACAGTGACTGGAAGCCAGGCCAACCCAACATTCACACTGACAAACCGGTTTGTTTGGAGATGTTCCAGATAGGTAAGACCCCACACACACACACGCACGCACGCACGCACGCACACAGACGCACAAAAAGAGCATTTCTCTTTATCCGGGCCAGTGAATTGTGACTATAAGTTGAGGTCTTAAGTAATAAAAAGCAGCCTTATTCATTCCAGTACAATCAGGGGTTTGTTGATGTGCTTGTGTTATAAAACCCCTGTTTCAGCTGACCATTAATTAAAGGGTTAAGCTCACATTACTGCAGGGATAAACATATTACTTGCAGTTTGTAAACGGAGCTACTTAGGGTCCTGACCATCTCCTTCTCTTAAGAAACCAGTAACCAGACATTTCAGTTTCTTAAAAACATGACCTGTGTTTTACCTGGCAAATCAACATTCCATCTGTCCCTACCCTGATATGCAGATGAGAGCTGGTGGACGGCTGCTGACTGTGACCTGAGGAGAGCGTCCATCTGCTCGTACCCAATCACTCTGTGAAGACCACAGAGAAACAAGAGTAAACATCTCAATCTTTGTTGTTTATCTCCTTGAATAAAACCTATATGTATAACTGAAGCAGTCACTCTTCATTCTGTATACACACACATTTATATTCAATTTAGACGAGACTTTAATTTTTAATAATCATTTCCACTTGTGTATACAAAGCAGTTTGTACAGATTAGGGAGCCAAGTTAAAACAATTTGTTACAATTTAGTACCTGGAAAGTGCAAAAGTACATTTCAAATAAGATGAAATAAAAATCATGCTGTACAATATATATACTGTATTCATAAATAATCACAGATATACACACATCGATTTGGTGACAGTCACAGAGAACAGTGGTGGAGACACAAAATAGATTTTTTTTGAATTTGCGGTCCTATTTTCTTGGTTCCCATGAAAAAAACGGTGGAGGTTCAACTTGAGGAATGCTGCTTTGATTATTGATTTACAGGGACGACAAGCTTCAGGCTTCAGTAATGAAAAACAACAACCCCTAATCTAACATCACACTGGGATAAAGGCACTCCGTTTGCTGCAGTCGTGGAACAAATCAAACAGTGGTCTTTGTCTGAATGATAAACGTGGATGAATGAAAGACATACATCACATAAAGACAGACACAGGTGGGTCTTTGCTGTGACATTTAAATAAAGACTAAATACAAAATCACATAAAAAAAAGAGAGAGAAGAGAGAACCATTAGAGCAACCCTGTGTCCAATGCCAAACCCACGAGTCATAAGCAACCAGGGGGCTGCTGACGTTCACAAATCAGAGACACCATAACAACATGTATGATGAAAACAAGAATTTGAATATAAGAAAATAAACAAGGACAAATTCTTGTCTTCTCACACACACACAGACAAACAGACACACGCAACTATGGTGCAAAAATAGGAATCAACACCACAGGTCATGCTGTGTGTGATTCAGATGTGACAAGAATAAAGACGCAAGAACATGCCCCATCTGAAAAAGGCAAAACTTTCTTGATGCCCAAGATATATTTATAAAAAAATCATCTTAAATCATTCGCTGCACAAAGAGCAGGAAGCAGACTTATATGTAAAAAAAAAATGATGACAGTTGGAACAAGCTAAAGAGTAAGGGTGCATTTACTCTTCCAGCTAATCTACAGGATAAAAGAGAAAAAGCAGAGGGCTCATCACAGGCACCCGGCGAAGGATCTATATTGCTGTTAACACTGACATCTCATAGAGCCCTTGAGGATTTCTTATTTCTCCTTCTTTTCCAGGTGTCTGAAGAGTTTGCTAAATGTGCCGGTGTCTATATATTCAGGAGATGGAAGTGAATGCTACTTTTAGTTATAAATAAACATGAATTCAAGTCATTTAAAAAACATTCTATAAAGTATGGAGGGATATGGGTGACAACGATGTGCTGTGGTAAAACTTCACATGGAAACTTTAGAATGTAGTGTTTCACGTTTTTTTTAATCTTAGAAAACTATATCTTAAGAGATGTGCAAGCACAAAAGACAAATACTATCTCGTGCAGGTTTGTTTTTTAAACAAAACAAGTTTCATGACATGATAACATTTCAAAAAAGACCATCTCCATCATTGTGTCTCCTACCTCACCTCTTCATGGGCTGAGTCCGTGTACAAACAGCTGCATGTATATAAATTTGTCAAAATAAAAAAAGGAACAAAAAAAATGAAAATCACTGATACACACAAACAAATAAAAGCCCATGGGGAAGGCAGTGAGTTTGGTCTTATGAGTGATGGAGCTGTCTTACTGCATAAGGCTGCTGTGTGCCAGCTTTGAGGCAATGAAAAGTCTCGGCCTGTAGAGCACAGACCCGTCTGTCTGCATCAGTGGCAAACTAAACTAAGGGGGTGCAGCAAGGCCACTTGAAACTATATCTTTATCTAGAGCATGGCAACACACTGCAGACACAAACTCACACACATACACGCACTCTTAGATGACGATCAGATTTTAGAGAATTTACAGAACCTCTGCCAACAGGCTCCTGCAGCAGAAACAATATTGTGTAGTGTGATGTAAATGAATCAATGAGAAGCTGAAGGATGAGGAGAGATACAGGTGTGGTGGTGAGGTGGTGCTCAGGCTGGTGCTACTGTTAAATATGAAGGACAACGCCAGCGTCGTACGGTCAATCCAACGTAGGAATACATGCTCAGACACATGTATGCGCACACTTGGTGATAACTGATGCTCAAGCACCTTGAAGCATTCTCCCACTGCCCATTAAAACCGTGGAAAGGTGCTGAAGGAACAGAGGGAGTTCCTAAGGATAGAATGAGACAATGTGTTTGGTGACAAACCGGGTGAGGAATGGAGGATGTGCATGGAGGAGGAGCAGGGTTTAGGGATACTGGGATGGGTCAGTTGTTGTCGTGCTGGGTATTGTAGAGAGTCTCCCCTGAAGAGATCTGGGTCAATCTCCTACTGGAGCCCCACAGCTTCCGTGTGATCTGGCCCGAACGCATCTGAGAAGAGTGGAGGAAGAGGAAGAGGAGGAGGAGGAGGAGGAATTGGGAGTGGAGAAAGAAAAGCATGAAGGCAAAGGAGAGGAGGGGGGGGAAAAAAGGAGGAGGGATGTAAGTCATGAATGACTGATTTGTCCATTCAGGTTTGATCGACTTTGTGAGGCAATAAAAAAAAAAAAAAAAACCCTCAAAAGCCTGATCGACTTGATTGGAATGAGGAAGATGAAAAGGTGTGATGATTCAAGAGAGGGGAGGGCATCATACATCTACACCACCAACACTCCATTTACATAAAAAACGCAATCAAGACTAACATGGCAATTATTAGGTTGCATTATTTAGATTGTAGCTACACTCTTTATATGGCTTGAGTTTGCAGAAGCGTTAATTAGTGTTACATTTCTTTCACAGCATATTTGTTATAATTTGAAGAGCAGACATGGAACATAATGACACTTTAGGTAAACAGTATGGGAGTATCCCAGGTTAATGGCCAAATCAAGCTGAATATTGCACAGATGCGGTTAAAAAACAGAATGAGGTAAACACATGTCACAGTTGTGGTTTGAGTAGCGACTGCTCAGCTGTGTGCTGAAGGAATGTGTTCAACGTGTGTGAAAAGGTGTCTGTATTTATCTTTCTCGAGGTTTGAGTGGCAATTTGGATTCAAAATAGAAGTGCTGAGGATAGTTTTACTGGTCCTCACAACAGTTGTTTGAGGGTTAAGACATTTAGTTTAGTGTAGCGATAGTCAACAAGATGGTCACAGTACATCGATTTGGAAATGTACTCTAGTACATTTTTTATGTCTGTACTTCCTACACCACAATATATTCACAATTAATTACATTACATGTTCAAGTAATCAAATCCGGGCAAAGGTTCTTGCAGCAGCAAGTCCTTACTGACAGTAGTAAATATATCAGTGCAGGCGAATTATTTATACTTTTACAAAGATAAAATGTTTAGAGACAGTATGTGTTAGAGTGTATGTGTGTGATTTGGTAAGAGAGTAGTGACGCTCAATACCTGTGGGTGATAACCATCCCTGAGGAGAGGTAATTGTGTATGTTTGAGTGTGTGTGTGTGTGTGTATATATATATAACAGCGCTACAGCACTAAAGGAGGACTAGGACTAGCGTTTCTGTGAGCTGCAAGTGGGGCTGAACACCAGCTGGTCGCGCTGGTGCAGTAGGCGGGTTGGTGAGCGAGCTCGTAGCGGGGCCAGCAGGGGGGAGGCCATGAGCGGCGAACCCTCCAGGCTCTGAGCGATGTAGTTCCTCAGCGAGTTCTTTACCTCCGCCGGTTTTCCCACAGCCACAATGATCAGCTTGCCATCCTGCAGGCCCACAAGGACGTGGCTCTGCTCCTTGGTGACCGAGACACAGCGTACCGGCACCCGCATGGCAATGGGCTCCACACACAGCGAGAGACTATACAGGAGGATCAGAATTTAGACCTGAAGTAAATTTGAAAAATTTGACTTCCAGTTTAGAGGTTTACCTGTAGAGGTCACGGATGGAGAGGTATCCCTGCTCACTGCCGATGACCACATACTCTCCTGACACACACATATCGGTCACCTGCTCCTTTAGAGGCTCGCTGCAGAGGTGCTTTCCATTCACAGAGTACAGATGAAGAGCATTTTTATCCTGGGAGAAAGGAAAAAAACTGAAAAATGACTACCACCCAGTTGTATGCTTCCACCAACCAGTGCTGTTTCCCTTCAGGTGATCCCAAAATATTAGACAATAGAGGTCACTGTGACCTTGTCCTTTGAATCGAATGCATGTTCATGCACCTTAAGTGTAGATTTGCCCTCAAGGCAGGTGTGGACCAGCAGGTGACCCTCCCAGGAGACAGCCAAGTGGAGGATAGAGAGCGGCAGGGAGCTGTCACAGGGCGGACGTAAGCTACGCATGTACTGACCACGACGCACGGTGTGGATGATCACTGTCCCGTCCTGTAGCACAAAGAGTGTGTACTAACGTTACAAACGTACTTACAACGACACAAACGTATGCACTGTATTCATTAGATAAAATAATGTCTCCTTACCCGTGATCCAGACACAGCCATGTCCAGCTCTGTACTGATTGTGACGCTGACCACCTCATCTGTGTGTCCGTACAGAACCTGAACTGGTTTGGGACAGAGACCCACGGGAGCTCCACCCTGCGGGGTGAATATTATTAGGCTGTAGTTACATGGATAAAACATTAAAATATGACAGCAAAACAATAAGATAATAAAACACCTTTAATTCAATAAAAATGGTTGGCTTAACAAAAGGCTTTTTTATGTCATTAATTCTGCATAGTTGGCTCTAATTTGTCAAGGAAAAACCTTGAAGTCTTGATAGATCTTCATAATAAGGCTGGTCTCTCTCAAAACGTTAAATTATGTTTTTGACCGAGTGAGTCATTGGTGTCCAAACCTGCTGGAGAACCTGCCACACCATGCAGGTTGTGTCCTTGGAGCCGGAGATCAGGTGGATTCCACAGTGGTCTGTTGACAGGCAGGTCACAATGTCTGTAGATGAAAACAAACAAGCATATTACAGAATGTTCTGGTACAGGTTCTCATCAAACTTCACAAATATCTGTTTTACTTTCTTTAATTTTTGAACTGATGTGATACTTTTGTTAGAAAAAGTTGTACCCATGTGGCGGATGTGCTGCCCCACAGTCTTGCCCTTGACCAGTGAGGTCACCCGGAGGCTGTTGTCCCAATGGCCACCACTGAAGAGCAACTTGCCATCATGGGACACCACAAACAGCCCTGTTGTAACCTCTATGCTAGGGGCGAAGGGTCCTGACAGGAAACGTTGTGTCCTAAGTGGAGATGGTGAAAGACGAGCATGGGAGAGTTTATCAGACACTAGCAGCATGACAGCGTTTTGCTGCACTGAGCTATTAAGTGTGAGAATTGTGCAGAAATTGTGTTGTGTGTTCTCTCACTTGGTGTTGGACACTGTGGGATCTTTGATGAAAGTGAAGTAGTTGGAAATATTCTTGTTGTAAGGCAGCCACCCATGGGTCCCAACCAGGCAGTTCTGACTCACTGTCACCTGGATTCAGTGGAAACTCCATGAAAGTTTGTCTAGCATAAAACTAATTTACAACTATTTAAATACTCTCCAAGAGTTAACACAATTAAATTACCAGCCTGCAGCTGTAGGCCTAAGCCAACCAGTGCAGTCAGACCATTATAAAAATGAGAAACAACCTCAAATGAAATAACAGTTATCATCAACAATACCACAGGGCTTACCATAGTGTCGGGACTCCCTTGGGTGATAAAGGAATGAGACTGATTTTTTGGCACCACAGCCTTAACCAGTGGCACATTATCGCTGATGCCCTGCAACATGAGGTGGGAGAAAGAATCGAAAACACAGAATGAAGGTTTCTTTAAAAATTGAGACTGACAGACTATCATTTCCATTTGAGCAGCAGTGAGACTGAACCTCGACAAAGAAGGACTTGAGGTCACTGAGGTGTTCAAACATGCTGAGAGGACATGCGTCCAGCTGAGCTTTCCTCTTCTCCACTTCCTCTTGGGACAGGCGCACTGGGTGAGGCTCCTAAAAGTCAAGATCTGAATTACAAACACAGCTACAGGCCACCATTACATTGAGTACTGAAGACAAATAGTTTGTTTGCACCTTGAGTAACTGGCAGGGTGTCTGTCCAAAGTTGCTGATCATGCCTTCCAGGGCTTTCCGCTCCTTTTCATCTGTGATGGCGTCCAGATCCACTGCCCCTGCAACAACATGATGCTTTCAATTTACAGAGGCAATGAATTAAGCTGCACAATGTGTAAAAGTATGTGTCTGTTATGAGATACGATGGGACATAAAACTTGTGCAATCAATCATATTTAGTTTTTTAATTACAGATTATATGACAGCTCCCTGAATGAACATGACAACATGGTAGCTTTACCCTCATAAGTGCAGTAGTAGAAGACATTGAGGGCCTCCACTGCTGCAGGGCCCCTCTGCTTGTATCCAAAGATCAGATCAATCCACTCATGGAGGTGTGCTGATACATACTCTGACTCCTGTTGGAAACACAAACGTTGTAAAGCTGTAACCCAGTTATTCCAAAATGCCACAAATTAAACTGACGTTATCTACTAAAAGCACATATCTACATAATGCATAATGAATACACATTTAAACATAGGAATACCCCAAATCATGTAAAACTGGATGTCTTTGGGCAATGTGAATAGAAAACCGGATAAAGTGCAGAATGGACAGTTTCTGACCAAAGCAAATCTATGAGAAGAGGTAAAAGCAGGTGTTTTACCCCTTTTCCAGGGCTTAGTTAAATCACACATATTCCTTTAATATCTGTCTGTTGTGAAATATTGGTTAGACTCCCCCCCCGGAATATGTGGTGGTACTGCTCAATTACGTTTCACATTAACGGTGGAACTGGAACTGCACCTCACCAGGGCTTTGCGGTGCTTGTATATGAAGTCCTCGGGGGACTTGGCCCATTTGGGGAGGACAACATCATTTACTCGTTCTTTGGAGATCTGCAGACGACCCAGATCAAAACCTGGGTGACAGCAAAAATTCAAGCGAGAAAAGCAAACTGGAATCAAATGAGGTACTTAAACATATTGATTACACACTGTATGTCTGGATGTAGGATTATGTATATCTGTAAGACCAAATCTCACCGTTTTGATTCTCTAGGAATTCTGGGAAGTAGAAAAACTCAGGGATGAGCTCTTTGACATCATTAGGGTTGTCCATCAGGGTCTGCCATGTCGCTGGGATGGAATGGAACTGTCGGTCTGCGCAATCAAACCTAAACCAAAGCAGAAAAGTAGACGATAACGATCAAGAGACTTGTAAGTGGGTTAGGGTGGAACAGTGCTGCTGACAACGTGGTGCACAAGCCTGCTAACCGTCCACTCTGCAGCTGGATGTGCAGGGATGTGAAGGGCTCCACTCTAATGAGGTAGTGCATCACCCCAGCTGCGTTTGAGTAGTGGGTACCATAATGGAATCTGTCGATGGTGCCTGTTGGGTCCTCAAAACTTTCATACCTGATGGGCACATTCAGAAATTCAACTTGAGCCATCATCAATCATCTCTGAAGAATTGGGAATTAGCATTCAGAAACATACTTCTCTCTAACAGCCTTGGCATTGCGTTCATTTAACACAGCCACTGGTTTCGACAGGTCCCTGAACACACGAGGATCACAAAGGTCCAGCTCCTCTGAAGTATAGTCAGCTAGAATCCAGGGAAACTGGGAACAAACAACAAACAACAAGGCAATAAACAACGGTCAGTTGTTCAACAACACGACCCTTCACCCGGTGTATTCAGTAGAAGAACATACCACTGGGTACTGAGCCAGGTTGTTGTAAGTTCTGCCTGCAATGGTGTTGAGCTGCATCAAGTAGTCAAAGTTAGAAATCTCCCGGTTCACCCATTTCTGTGTGACGGACATAGGAAAAAAATATTACATTATTTAAAATCTGCAAATGGTCACAACATCTCTACATTATGTTGTCCTGACCTGTGTGAGTCCAGAGGCTTTGAGTAGCTCCTGTGGTGATCGATATCCATAGAAACTGAGCGATCGCAGCTGCAACATGCGACTGTAGACTTTGTTCCTCACCTGTTTACAGATATAAAGAATCATCAACATCATTTTTTAAAAAGTTGGATTAGATTAATTAGTTGTTTTTAAAGGTGTACTTGGACAAAACATGCTTGCGGCTCATCACCTCTTTCTTAAAGTTGAGGAAGTAATTTGTCTGGTCGATGAGAAAGATCTCAAGAGCAGAACGACGCAGATTAAATCGGCGCAGGTGGACCTCTCGGATCTGAGAGAGGGGCCATTTGAAGTCGTGTCCCACTCCTTCAGGAAACAAACAAACTGTTAGTTTTAAGTAAAATTAAAAGCTTCACGATATTTTTACCAGTATTTCTCATCCATCTCTCCCCTTACCTTCCTCCTTCTCTTGGCTGTTGTCATAGAAGTAGATGTGCTGGGTGGTTAATTCCAGGCGGCCAGGCACCACGTCCACCACTGTCACCAACTCACAGTCCTCCCACAGCACAAGCTTCTCCTTCTGGCCTGCCTCCTCTGCTTCAGTCCTACAGGACATGGAGAGTGAATCAGGAGGTAGAAAATACTGGAAAGGGTGAAATCTGAGTAATTGTTGTGATAAAGGTTCTTCTGCTGCACTGTAGGGACTGACTGGTTGTTAGCAGCAGTAGGGTCATCCTCCGGCAGCTCGAGGATGTCATCCTCCAGGTCGCTGACTTTGACCTGCTTCACAGCCTCCAGCAGCAGGGACTCTGGGTTTACACGCTGATGATGGACACCTGAGTAAAGCAGCAGAGACAAGGGAGATAAAAAACTAAAAGGTGGCCATGATATGTTACAGCAGTTAATATCAAATGGCAGTGCTGTGCATGATTTTTTTTAGTGTGCTTGTCAAGGGCTGGCAACCTACAAGAGTGCAAGATGAAATGTTCTGCAAATAATTAGGCATGTATCTAGACAAATAATGTGAAACTTTCCCAAGATCTTCATCTACACTCACACAGGGGATCATACATAAATGTTTTCTTTTTGCACATTCTGTTTTTGTATTTAACTTTGTATTTAACTGTAGTAAAGGTAGGATTTCAAGAGTTATTTTTTTTAATCCTTATTATTTTTGATCTTACTTAAACTGATTCTTCTTTCACTGAGCTGCTGTAAATGTGTGTTTCCCCCATGGGGGAGGAATAAAACGTTCTATTCTATTCTATTCTATTCTATACAGAAGGAATGTGGTCTTACCCAGGTTGTCTCTCAAAGCGCTGGCCTCTCGGTGAGAGTCAAAGTTGTTACTGCGAACGAGCTTCAACCTCATGCGTGAGAAGTTCTCAGCACTGGACACCCTCCAGTGCATCTCGTCCTGCTGCCTGAAAGAGGTACAAAACATGCCTATAACGCCCAGGGCATATTACTCTTAAAATTCTACCTTCTAAGATTTCCAAGAAATTAAAATAGAAAGGTCTATCTGGATGGAACTTTGACTAACTATAAAGATGTGGTATGTCCTCACCCATGAAGTAACACTGGCATTTCTAATGCTGGCATCAGAGCATCTCTATGGCATATCAGCTGCTGAGAAAGATTCATATCAGTACCTCTCAGCCCAGGGCCCTCTCTCGCAAACCAGACCACGTCGTGCTGCCTTCCACTGCCTGAGGGTGGCGCTGTTCTGGCTGTGCTGCTGCTTCAGCATGCTGTTGTAGCGTAGGTTCTCTTGACGGCTACGGCGTGAGAAGGGCTCAACGAAATGCTCCTGAAGGACAAAAAAAAAAAAAGTTTCAATCCAAACTATACTGAGAGAGACTTAAGTTATTTATGGTTTATTTATTCAACTAACCTGAAAGCGAATCTTGCTCTCGCCCCTCTCCCTCTCTCGCTTATGCAGGCTGACCATGAAGGCCTCGTAGCTCTCCTTCCAGTACAGAGCCATGGTCTCATGGCCCTGGCTGAATGTTTCGATTTCATACTGCTTCATGTACGGAATAATCTGGGAAAATATTGGGGTCAAATCAGCCCATTGTACTTTGAATAGAATTAATATATCTATATCAATATCTCATACATATTTGTCAAGGTAGACGCGCCACTCAGGTGAGTTGCAGTACAGATGGAAATCTTCAAAGAAGGACGGGCTTCCGTTTGTGTCAGGAAGCTGGGGGAGGTGCAGCTCCATGTAGAGGAGCCGATGGACTTTGGAGAGTAGCGTTCGCAGCAGAGGAACCAAGTAAGTGTAGGTGTCATCCATTTGCTCCTGGATGGAGCGTCGCAGGATGCCCTCCACCTTCCCGAGTAGGTAGCAGGCCTCATCCTGGCTAGACACTTCTTTGGTCTGTAGGATGCCATTGAGCTTTGCTGTGGCCATGGCACACACCTGGGACACAGGTAATGTGTTATTTTGCATGCACCTGGTGTCTCTTAATTAAAAAAAGACATATTCATCTGTATGAAAGAGTTCACCTCAGGGTCTTCCTGGGCCATGAATCCAAGCAACAATCTCAGTCCAACTTGTGAGAGCTGGAACCACTGGGTGCCGGCAGAGTACCACACCATGAGACTGTCCATCAGTGTCACAGTCTCTTCCAGTACCTTCTCTGTCCACAGTGCAGGGTTCACCAGGCCCTCTGCTTGCAGGAAGTCCTGTACCATGTGGAGCAGCCGCACTGCATTCTCCGTGTGTTGAGGCAATGTGGCAGCTGATGCCTCACGGTTATCACTCACAGCCCATTCCAACATACGCTCCATTAAACTGTAGAAAAGAAAGAAAGATTGTTAATCTGGAAGCGTGCAGTCCATACTAGCACTGTTAAGTCTGTCATCTACAAGCAGGCTTACCTAAGTTTGATTTGGTCGACAGGAAGCAGCAGCTCATTGGCAGTTCCCAGTTTGGTGAGAGCAGAGAAGACCTGGCCACGCTCCAGCCACGCCGAATCATCGGAACCCTCCACACCACGCCACATCACGCACAGCACTATCTCCAGCAGCATGTTGCATAGTTCCTCCTCAGTCCGCTAGAGGGCATCAGCACACCAAACAGACAGAAGGAAAGGGAGAGTATTATGTTTTATAATTTTAAATTTAATGATTAATCTGTTGATAACAGCTGTCAGCAACAGGATATAAAAATAGAAATGTGATGGCTTATTTCACCTCAGCATTGTTGAATGATTCCTCCAATGAGATTGTGTCACTGAAGAGGAAGCTGTCTTCAGTGAGGGATGAAGATGCCTCTCGATCTGCAGAGCTTCCTGGGAAAGGTTTTGAAGTCTCCAGTGGGGACGGAGTACTGGGCATGCTACCTGGTGTTTGGCTGCCACTGTCCGCGCCTTCATACCCCTGCAGGTGGGACAGATCCAGTGTCAGGCCACCTGACTTTCCCACCACCCAGGGCTTGACGTGGAGTTGTGGCTCGGTGGAGGCAGAGGAAGATGGCGTGTCCAACAGTGAGATGATGTCCCCATTCTCCAGGCTGTCCACAGAGCGTGTGTCACCTATACTAAGCCGGTCATCTTCCAGTCGGTCCAGGCGGCCAGAGCTGCCTGCCCGTGTCCTCCTCTCCAGCGGCAGCTCCAGGCGGTTGATGCTGCTGCCACTAGGCCGACTGAGATCCAGGCTGCAGGTGCTGACAGTGTCGGCACTCCGCAGTTGCAAGGACCCATCACCCCGCAAGTAAAGCCGCATGAGGGTGTCCTGCCAACATTGCTGCTTTGAAATCTGGATGGCAGCATCCTGTTGGGACTGAAGCAGCTGGTAAACCTGCAGACAGAGGAGGAAGACATTTTTTTCATGATGATTAATGCAACATCATTAAGTTTTAAAGTGTTTTCAAGCTCCATATTTACTTTACTTTTCTACACCAGATCAATTAACAGTGTGTATCTGCAGGGTAACGCCCAGAGGTTGGCTCACCCTCTTGCAGACGAGGAGGCGTACGGTGGGTCCAGACCGATGAGTGAGCTGCACCAGCGACATCAGGTCCTTGTAGTTCACCACGTTATCTGTAGATCACATTATGTTATGTAGACATACAGTAATTGCAGTATTGATCACCACTACTGCACTCATTTGGTCCATTGGTCAGACATGTTTTTGAGATAAATCCAAATTCAAAAATGTCTTGTAGCAGGAGTGGAAACACAGCACTGACCTGTGTGGAGGACCTGGTTGAGGAGACAGCGGATCAGGGTCGGAGTGATGTGAAGCTCAGAGAAGAGCAGCGATAGGCCAGAGTAGCCCACCTCTCTCAGCCTCAGGCGCTGCTTATTCTTCTCATAAACACGATCACAGCGCAACATGCGCTCAAACAGCTGAACAGAGACAGAGAACATACTCTAAATACAATAGCAATTTTACCTCATCATTATGCTAATTAGGTATTGGAGCGTGTTATTAACTGTGTTCTAAGTTGGTTGAAACCCACCTTGAAGACAAGCTCTCGAAGTCGGTCTGAGTGTTTGTTGTTCAGCAGCAGAGCGTAGCAGGAATCAGCCGCCCCGGGCTCAAAGAGCAGCAGGAAGATTTGGTCCCTGGCTGGACTGCTCTGAAACAGGCTCAGTAACAACTCCAGCAGCCCGGACAGCTGCAACACACAAGCACAACACAAGAACTGTCAAGTCAGCTTGTTTTCACAGATTCCTATATTATTTGAGGATGGGGAATAGCATGGGAAGATCAACTGTTAATTGTGTTAAGCAATTGTTATATTTTTTCTTTAAACTAGATGTAATATTTTGAGATTTTGATCGTTATATTTCACAGAGGCTGCACTCGAAGAGTCAGTTTGACTTGAACGGATAAAATAGTATTATACAGGTAGCAGATGCCTGGCAGTGGATCATGGGATTATATTGACCATATGTTCAAAGAGGTGATGTAAGCTCCCATATATAGTACTGCAGTGTAAGAGGATATGCAAAGTGACATACAAAAGGAAAATGGAGACATCTCTAAAACAGGGAGAGAGGTGGGGAGGAGGTGTGACAAGAGGAGAGAATGGATTTCACAAAGCAGCGGTCAGATTCCACATTCCGTAAAAAGACATTATCAAGTGATAAAATGGTTTGTTTTCAGAGTAATAATGCTTACAGAGGGGAAAATAATGCAGAAAGCAAGGACGTGGATGGCAAAACAGCTGCAAGGCAGGAAATGGGCTTCACAGTGTCAGTACAGTTCAATGCCACACGGAAACTAAAAATCTTGTCGTGAAAAGCAATCTTTTTAAATAAAATGCCTCCAGTGGCAAAAGTAGTTGGAATTGGCCAGTTTCACAATATATGTGTCAATTAGCAATAATAACTTGACCTACTCCAAATTTCTGGGATAGGAGTGTGATAGACAGGCTGCCTGCAAGACTGAAACTGGCCAAACTCTTTGTTCATATGTTGCATTCTGATTCTGTTTTTCTGGTCCTTGTTGAGGACAATCTTATGAAGTGACATCATGATTTCACATATAGGGAACAAGCCCCTATCAACTTACCTGTTCCTCATCTCCAATGGCAGCAATGTATCCCAGAATGCTGTGCATCTCCTCCTGCGACATGCCCTTGCTGATGTAGTACTTGATGAGGCCACACAGAGATGCCCTGATGGTACGAATGTCATCCTCACTCAGGTCACTGTCTTTATTACTGTTTTTCCTTCAGAACAGATGAAGGTGAAGTTTGGTGAGACAATCAGGGAGAAAATGTGATACATATAAAAGATGCGAAGATATGAACTTCGGGATATGAAGTCTCACCCGTAATAAAGGCGTATGGTATCCAACAGAAACTGAACTCCATATTTTTTCCGAAACTGTTTCCTGTTGTCTTTGATGACGGTGGACATGTACTGGATGTGACCTTCAAAAGGGGAAAAAAAGACAAGGGCACAGCTCAGAAATAGAACAGCTTTGAGGTCTCACACACACAGGCACACACAATACAGCAGCAGGAGATCAATCTGCATCACTGACAACTATTTTTTTCTGAGTTGTTTTCTAAAAGGGAAACACTGAACAGTCAATCTCACCAATGCGTAGAGGAAAGTCTCCTTTGTTCCAGATGTTGAAATTGAACAGTAGATGTGTGTGAATCTGCTGCAGCAGAGCCTGGTTCTTCTCATACGTCACCTGCTCTATCAGCAGCTGCATAGCTACGAGCACGCTGACGTCCACGTGACCCACTGGCAGCTATGAATGTGTGAGTGTGTGAGAGAAGGAGAGGGAGAGAGTTCAGAGTCAGGGCTGATGAGCTTTCAATAGATAGAAACACATAATGTGTTTATGTGTTTATGTCCCATAAACAAGGATGGGGCTTGAGCAATGTGGCATCTATAACTCCTCCCATAAACAGGAACATGGAATGTGGAAAAAGATTAGTTTATTTGGACTCATTTACTGGGTGTGGTTGCTTTGCCTTGAGCAACCGTTTCTGTATCTGAGACATTTTCTTTTGATCTGGGTCTCTGGAAGCTTGTACTTTCCCTTGTCAAGTCAGGAGTGATTTCCAACCCCTTGATAAACACGTGATTACAGAGAAGATAAAAAAGGAAAAGTGTGTAGAAATAAGGAGTTATGAGTTATCATAAAATAATAATTAAATGAGGGTAAACAGACAGACACAAAGAAAGACAAACCTCCATAGCGATCTGATGTGAATTAATGTCACGGGGGAGGTTCAGTCTTTTTTGCATGAACTTGTTATGTAGTAAGACTTATATAATTGATGCAATTTGTGAAATGCACCCAATTGTAATTTGATACAGATCCCAGCAGCCTGGAACTAAAACTCATGCGTAAAACAAAGACCTTTTGAAGCAGTGCTCCCAATGTAGCGACACCATGCGAGTGGAGCAGATTCTCCTGGTTGATTGGGTGTCTCTGCAGGAAGTGCTTCAGGACCAACAGGAAGGTGGCCACGAGATTCTTCTCTAGGCGAGCCTCTGGAACAGGAAATCACAATTATTTTCTTCCCAACATGGAGATCTTAGATCCCAGAGTAAGAATATAAATGATTTCTAGTTGTAACAAAACAGACCTGAAGCTCTGTTGGATGGGAGAATGACCCAGTCTCCATCAGCTGGCGTGGTCACATCAGGGGTGATGAAATCTGACCCAGCAGCAGGATCACTGCCATGTTGATCAGGGGTTACCAGGGCCAACTGCTCTAGTAAGGGGAAGAGCACCGGCAGTCCACCGACGCAGTTGATCATATCCTGCCACAGATAATACAGCAACACAATATAAAACATTCAAACAATGCAAGTTGCAATATTCCTGTGAGCACAGGTTAGACAGCATGAGCTGCATGTTCTCTCTCACCTTTATATCCCAGTTGACAACTTTGTTGCCAGTCAGGCGTCCATGAAGCATATTTGGTGACAGATCTAGACAGATGGGGTTTCTACAAGCCTGTACAGAGAAGGATGATGTTTTGTTATTTAGTGTTAATTAGATTAAAGCATTCATTCTTGATTTCAAATGATTTCAAAGCCTTAACAAGGGGGGGGGGGGTGAAACCCCAGTGGTTGAAGCACCTTGGGTGAGTAGTGTAGCAGCAATTTGGTTGAGAGGTCACCCAGTTCTGACTCCTGGGCTTTAAATGGAGAGATGCAGTTTGGACCTGTGTAGAAAAAAGGTAAGAATTTAATAAAAATATTTAAAATAAATGTGATTCCATCATCTGTTTGTGCTTACCAGAACTACAGATGGCTTTTATATGACTGGGCTGCAGGGGTTCATGGAAGACCATGACGCTCCCCAACTGTCCCTGCAGGGATGTGGGGCTCCCCCACTCGCTGTCCTGAGTCCCAGCAGAGATAAGCTTAGTTACAGACTCAGGCTTTCCCCCAAGCAGTCCCCCCCAGGTCTGTGGCGACAGGATGCTCCCCAGAGAGGAGCGAGTGGTGGGTGTGGTGGTGGAGGAGAAAGGAGGGTCTGGAATCTGGGAGGGGGGAGGCGTCGTAGTGCGGTGGCCTGCTGAGCCAATGCAACATGACGTGAAGGGCTGCGGGGAGGAGAGCAGCATGAGATGGAGTCAGCAAACAAAAATGTTCATGATGTCTATAAAACACACATTTCCCTGATTAATACATTAAAAGCAGCAAACTGCAGAACAAATTATTACATGACTCCTGCTCTCACCTCTGTCATGGTGGGGTACTTCAGAGGCGCAGAAAGTTTTTGCTGTCCATCAACATAAATGTAGACAAGACTTTGTCCAAATGGCCTCTTTCCTGGTACATGCACCACACCAATGCTGTGCTGTAGAAAGAATGGCAATAGTCCTGTTTTAATGGAAATAAATACTATTTTGTATATTTGAGAGTCCCCTGCATGTTTCATGCAATTAAGTTACTAAACATGGCTCACCCAGAGAGAGTCACAGAAGCAGTTGTCTGGCAGCATAACTGTGACATACTCCTTCTTGGTGCATACAGCCACCACCAGCACACCAGCTGAGCTAATAAAGGCCTCGAACCCTGTCCCTCCCGGTGTAAAGAAGCTGAAATAAAAGAGTTAACAATTTTCCCTGTTTTATTCTATTATCACTCTTAAAAATAAAGTGGGCAAGGCAGAATTCTTTTTTTTCTTTATTTAGCCAGCACTGGTCTGTTTATTTTGTTTATCAATTAGCTTTTTCAACACCCCTGTTCTTCACATCACAACTCTTCTTATCTCACCTGTAGAGTTGTTTCCTCTTGTCTTTGCTGGGTGGACCCAACTGGTCCTGATCAAGTGACAACCAGGCAAGGAAGCTGAAGGCAGAGCCTGGCCAGCGTTGCACTGTTGGTACTGCGATGCCTGCCATGCTGGGTGACAGGTCAAAGTACTGCATGGCGCTCTCCAAGCCCTGCTTGCGTACCATGGCCAGGAGGGCTCTCAGGGCAGGACCTACATAGGGGTGTGCTTGGCTGGACTCTGGGGGTCTGAGTAAGCGCAGGAGCCCCAGAAATTCCCTGGCACTCAAGGACTGGGAACCCAGCGAGCCCACCAGGCCCAGTAGGCTCTCAGCACAAGCTCGATGTAGTTGTTGGTGGCATTCCAGGGCGGCCAGCGCTTGCATGACCATGGTGGCATTGACACAGGTGGCACGGGTCTGCCGATTAAGGCAGCTGAGGCGGCGGAGCCAATCGGCCGTAAAGAGCTGCAGCTCAGATAAGTCCAGCTCTGGGAGCCACTGGACCAGCAGTAGTAAAGGCTCCACATTACTAATGCCCAGGAGCCCCACTGAGGTGTGCTCACCCTCCACTGCCTACACACAAATGGAAACAGATACAGCTCATGTACTGACACAGCTGGTAACATCAGAAATTAAGAACATAGTTTAGCAAACTGAAATATATCAACATGGGTCGAAGTCACCAAGCACCAAAGACAACAGTTCTCTCACCATATTCATCAATTCTTTCAGAAGATGTCGGGATGGTTGGCCGAGTGAAATGAGCACTTCGTACAGATGATTGTAGCCAATCCTCTCCTTGAATACCTCCTGAAAGAAGAAAACAGGCAAAGGCCATTGTTTTGCAGTCCAAACATTTAATTACAAAATTCTAATAAGTTTTTACTTCACTGAATGTATTGAGGTTCCTGTTACCTTTGCAGCTGGTGATTTGTGCATCACTGTTGTCAGGGCTTTGATGGTTGCTACAGCGAGGGAGTCAAGCCGCCCTTGAAACACCTGACGGAAAATCAGACAGGTCAATCACTGGCAACAAATGACAGGACAGAGGGTAGATCTCCTCTTAATCCAGGTGAATTCTATTTCTATCTTTTGCAACAAACATGCATTGAATTTGAAGCCACATTTATATACAAGGTTGTGATGCTAAAATGATAATGATCAACTTATGTAAGGCTCTGAAAACACCATGCATCACACTTGGAGGAATGAGAGAGAGACTACAGAGGATGCCCTCGGGCTTGATTAAATTAGTGTGCAAGTTAAATCATTGATGATGGTTAGACATGGTTTCACTGCAGTAGGAGCTGGTATAAAAGCTTGTACTGCAGATGTTAAGGTGAAGAAAAGGAGAGTGTTTCTTTCTGCTTCAAGTAAAAAACAACAACAAAAAAACTAAGTAGTATAGCATGACGATGAGGCTGAAGCAGGAAGCTCTTCGCCAAAAATAAATAAAAACACCCACCTTGAAAAACAGACAGAAGTAACTCACTCTTTTTCCTCACACTGACACACACAGAATGCATGCAACCCATGAAACACAAGCCAAACCATGGAAAAAGACACAGACACATCTCCATCCAGCTCTGTCCTGCTCATGACCAACACGTCATGTTCGGGGGCCACTGAACTGGACCCCTTATTCAATTCACATGCAGCTGTAGACTGGCCAAACCTACAGAGAGTCTTGGACACGCTGGAGAGGGACTGTGGCAAAAATCATAATAATAATCAAACACTGAGATCATCGTCACCACCGAGTCCAGATCGAGTGAAATCACTAAACTCTGTGTGAACACACACACCAGGCCAATGTGATAGCATTCCAGTGGAACCCATAGTACAGGTGTACCGCAGAAAACCAGGAAAATGTGGGGAGTGGGATGAGGAGGACTGCTGAGGCATGAGGAAAGTGAATGTGTGAATAATATAAATTAGATTAAAAAAGGCTCTCCACAGCAAGATTATGTTGCCTGTATTTGCTTCTTCAACAAAATAGCTGCAGTAGAGAACGATCATTTAAGCCTGATGCCTGATGCAACATAAAATGCAGACAGCAGCACCTGCCAACACATGAGATCACACCTGCTGTATCACAAAGGCATATTGATGTATGTGTGTCATGCAGGTTTGTCCACCTGTATTCATATTATCCACATCAATGGAGGGGATTATACCAAAGAAAAGGTGTCTCTGTGAGTAGGAAGTTCAAAGAGTAGAATGAAAGCTGGCATACTCTGAGGGGAACAAGTGACCTTTCTTTTTTCTATTAAAATTTGACCCAATTATGTGAAGCAGTGTGAGTGTCCTGCTGTGGAGAGGCTTTGTGGCTCCAGTGAAGTGAAGTAGTGGGGTTTGGCAGCAGTGAGGGTGTGGGGCAGGTAGATGGATGGTGAGGGTTTCAGGTGGGGTAGGGTGGGGGCTTTCTCGGTGGTACCTGAGTGTCCCTCTCTGCTGTCAGTAACCTGTTGTTGGTTATATCTTTCTGGTCCTTGTCTGCCGCCGTGCACCTAGCATTAACCAGCTGACACACACAACAGGCATCATGTCAAGATAGCAATGTAGGGAGGTTGATAGACAAAGAAAATGGAGACAAGGGAGAGACAAGAGGATGGTGCAGGGGGAGGAAAGATGTTGGAAGGGGAGGAGAGGGTGAGTGGTCAAGGTCTACAGCCACGAGCCCCCGCAGGGCCACAGTGAGGAGGCGTGTTGGTGATCCAGCCGTGGGGAGGTAAACATGCAATGTGGGAATAAAATGCTCACTCTCACTCATACTTTAGGAAATACTACAGATGGCATTCATTCATTCCTGAGAGATCAGGTCACATGTGTAGAGAGCGCAGCCCCGGGCTGACTGGGTCTGTGTGTATTTCTTTGGAATGAAATAAGATTTTAACCATAGATAAAAATAAATCTGTGGTGGTCAGCATTAATATAATTAATTTTATTAATAATTATTTTGTATAAATGTATTAATATAAATAATATATTAATATTCAGTGTGAGTGAAGTTACAGGGTGTTACTGAGTGTAAAAAGACTGTTTTGTGAAATTATGTGAAATTTTGGAGAATTTATAATACTTAGAAATGTAAGATCTTGCTGATCTTAAGGGGAACAAATATTTCAGAGGACTTTTCAAAAACAGGATCCACGTTCTGTGTATTCAGGTAAAAAACACAAGTTTGCAGTTACCTTGCTGTTCTGCAGCAGTCGTGTCAGATGCTCAAAACAGTTACTATTGAGGAAGATGGCTTGTAGAACTGGCCTGTCTGAACACAGGAACATGTCCCTGATGGTATCTAGACACAGAGAGAGAAATAAAATCAGATGGTGGAATTAATGTAATTAACTAATAAATAAAAAAGTAGAGTCACCATCATTACATCCCTACCTAGCATGTTCACTTGCAGCGCCACAAATCGGCTCTCCCAGTGTCGGCCCAATGTCGGCACTCTGCCCTTGGCCTGCTGCTGCTGCTGCCGAGCAGCAACTACAGCTGCTGGGTCCGAGTTGAGCAGCTTGAAATAGTTTTCCAGGACTGATGCGATTTCCACCTGTCGCTGATCAGAGCTGGAGGCTAGGAGGCGCTGTACAACCTCTCGCAGGCAGCCCAGAGTCAGCAGAGCCTTACGGTCTGGAGCCTCACTGTCCCAGTCCTCGCCCTCATCTGAGGAGCAGCTACCCATGGAGCAGTCAGCCAGCACCCGCATTAATACCTCCATGGTAGCTGGAGAGATGGCAAGCAGAGCGTTCCTCTGCCAGGGACAAAGAGGTGGAGGGAGGGAAACAGAGTGAGGTGTAAGAGATGAGTGAAGGGTAGTTATGTATGAAATTTTGTGGCAAAAGTAATTGGAAGTCTTAGTAAGTAGGTTTACTTTGACAGAATGAATGTGGCATCACATCCAAACCAATCCATAACCAGTGAGACTGGAAGTAAACCGACATCCTGTCAGCTAAACAATGACCTCCAGTTCACACTTACCTGATCACCAGCTACTATGGCTCCAAACAGGTGCAGCAGGCAGCATTTCAAACTCTCCTTCAGGTGCTCGCTCTCCTGGAAGCACTCTGGGACACACACAAACACTTATCAGTTATGCAAATAAAAGATAACCATGAAGCGAAAGTATACCTATTTTGTCTATAAACAAAACACCCCAACAGAAATGTTTTTATCTTCTATATCACATGGATACACACTCACACACGGAAGCTCAATGATACCAGATAAGACAGTCAGCACACAGTGCAGGTATGGGCTGGTCCTGCCAGTGACCTCTGGGTCAGGGTGGTCCCAGTCATCTATTAACTCATCTGTCAACAAGTTTGATTGGTGAGAAGAATCCTGGAATCTTGGCTCCCTGGTGTCTGTTTCCTGAGTCTTAATAATTGAATCACCTACACTACAGACAACAGGTCTTGTTTATTTACAGCTGCTCCTAGCGGGCAACACAGAAAAGCATGAAAATACACGCAGAGAAGTGCACAAACACACGTCTGTCGATTGGGCACCAGGTTGTATCTCTCCGAGAAGACCGCAAGAGCCACACAGGGCAGAATGGAGTGTTTGTTTTAAATGGCCGCCAGTGTTGCTGGAGTGCCTCCACAGACACCATTCACTATCGGCTCATCTCGCCGCCTTGCAAACAGAACACAGACACAAAGACTGGATTCAGCTGGGCCTTAACAGGAAAGGGGAGGAGGTAGAGAGCAACCGAGTGACGGCATGATAGATAAAAAGATGATGAAAGAGGAGCTTATATGACCACTAGTTGGCTTCCAGGCCCAAACAGATACTGAATACAAAGTATGAAATATAGATGGCAAATGGAACGTATTTTTTTTGGGTTAAAGGTCTTACCCAAGGACACGTTTGAATGCAAACTAGTAAGATGGTTATGGATTACCCTCTCTGTCATTCAAGTTATTTACATGGAACAGTAAGGGGTGAGAAGTGTTAAAAACCAAGACACTTACGGTAAAAGAAGGGAACAAACTCAACAGTGAGTGGAGCTGCCTTGTACTTCTGTCTGCTCCTCTCAACTGTCCCCAGCTGCTCCCTGGGAAATCATAAGACAAACAGGCAAAGGAAGGGATAAACATTTTATTCTGCTTTTGTGTTCTTTTCTATTGCAGCTTGATGTTGTTACCCGCAGGTCCGATGTCTCCAGTTGCGGTATGGGTCATAGAGGCTTTCACAGAATGCTAGCGCATGGCGGACAAATTCCTCTGCCTGACTCTGGTCTACCATCTCCTTCTCTTTGGTCTTGCTCTTGAGCTGCATCAACACACACAAAAACATCTCATTCAACAACGATTTGTGCCTCTTGCCTCTTGCCAACATTTTCCAGGTAAAATCATTTATTGAGGAATTAGAGAAAAAGTAGGGCAGACTCAGACCTGCTGAATGTAGAGTGTTGTCATGGTGATTATGTGATTGATGTAAGAGCAAGTGCCAATCTCCTCCACATTGGACAGGTTCCTTATAGAAATATACACACAAACAACAACCAGAATTATTTTAACTTTTTACAAATGTTACAACAATTAATTGTGAATATTGTCCAGAGCAACATTTGCATTCTGGAAACTTTCCAGACTGCAGCGCATGTTTGAAAGCAGCTGATGTGCATGTTTCCTCTCCCCACCTGCAAATGATGATGAGGAACTTGAGTAGCAGCAGAGCCAGGTTTTGTTGTTCCGGCTCCAGGCCATCGGAGGCTTTCTGGACACACTGCAGCAGCTGGTGGCGCAAAACCTGCAGGATGTTGTCTGGGAGGAGGGTCAAAACTGGGGGGACCTCATCTGGCCTGAAGAAAGAAACATAATTAACAAAGCAAGATTTACCATTTTAGAGATGGAAAACCTACTGCACCAGACTTTGATTCTATAACCCAAAAATAAATGGAATATTATGCTTGATTAATAATTGGTCCGTCGGTCACATATAGCAACATGTTTCTATCATTTATGACACTCAAATGATTGAATATGTTCAGATTTCCACTGGTTACCTTGAAGGTGGCTTTTCAAAGTCCACATCGAGACATCGCTCATAGGAGCTGATGAAAATCTCCAACCATAGCTTCAAGTAGTCAGGATCCCTCTGAGAAATCATGAGACAGGGAGACAGAGAAGTGAAAAGCAATGACGAGGAAGATGAGGAGAATAGTTAGTTGCTGAATCCAAAACCTTTGTTCCATGCAGTGAAATTGACAATGAGTGGCAATCAAAATGACAAAATGTTTTCACTGCTTAAAGGACAAAGAAGAACAAAGCAGCAAAAACAAAATGGGTCATGTTATTTATGAAGCTATTTTATGAAGCATCTGAAACACGAAGGAGCAAGAGTGTCTTGTGTGTGTGTGTGTGTGTGTGTGTGTGTGTGTCATCTTTCTAGGGAACGGAGGCTAAAGAATGCACCTGTTGGGAGTGGAAAACAGGCCTGACCACATTCTGAGGGGGGTAAAGCATTCAGGCAGTTAAGCAGTCAGCTGATCTGCATTTCCTAAATTCCTGCAATCAGAGATGGATAAGATGACAAGATCTGCCATGGAGGAGCGCTGGTGTAATTCAACTGGCAGGTTCACACTAAAGCTGGTGTAAATTCCCCTCAACCCTCATGAACAAACACTTCACTGCAAAACTGCTCGACTAGCAAGATGTGGAGATTATGAGGTAAATAAAATTCACACGGTGTGGAATAGTGTTCGTTTTTATGCAAACGAGTCACCTCACTTTTCACCACATAACTGTGCCATGTCATGGATTAGGGGTAGAAGGTTTAACCAGCAGGAACAGAAAGAGACAAAGGTGGAGGAACAATAGTCATTGTTCTGAGGGAAGCTTAGACTTTAATCATGTTACACATGTTGTTTTTCTGTGAGTAATGACATGGCAATCATCCAAACAAACTTATTTTCACCTATCTTGTCAGGCAACAGCACACGCATTTACTGAATAAATGGGTGTGAGGGCTGTGGGATAGTTGTGCCATGTGGCTTGAGAGGGGGAGTGGGAATCAAGAGGCTGACTGCTTCTGTCTGCGTGTCAGAGTGGGAACCAGCCAGAACGAAGCAGGAAACCAGCTTCTCTATAGTTCCTTGTGAAGTCATCAGAACAATATTGAGACTTTGGCCAGTGTGTGCGTGTGTGTAAC
The DNA here is from genome assembly GCA_016785235.1 of Pseudorhombus dupliciocellatus. NCBI lineage: Eukaryota > Metazoa > Chordata > Actinopteri > Pleuronectiformes > Paralichthyidae > Pseudorhombus > Pseudorhombus dupliciocellatus. The sequence goes on from JAFBJW010000070.1 coordinate 527,224, forward strand.
TGTGTGTCAGAGTGAAAGGGAGAGAGACAGAAAAAAAAGAGGGAGAGGGACATCTGAATGGAATAAACAACAGCCACGTGTGAATAACACATTCTGTTGAAAGAAAGCAAATCGCCTCTGTGTGCTTCTTTTTCCTGTGTTACTTGAACGACCTACATGATTCACTGAAATTATTTATGGATGCTGCTGCAGCTGTTATTGACTCAATTGTCATAACTATTCATGTGAATGATAAGTCTGCAACTCAGCTCCCAACACATGCTTGTGTGTCAGAAAGAATGTCCTCTTTTTAGGCAGCAGCTCTGCAGCACAGATGCCCATTGAGTGTGGCAGGCAGGGCCACACCCTGCTCTACATTGCTCTGCTTACCCTTGGCCTTCATTACTGACCAGACATAATGACCGTGATATACAAGTAGGAATCTTGACGCAACAACAACAGTCACCTTGTCACAACTCGCACACTCCTCTAGTGATCTGATCTCAGGATCACATGCCTCCCCGATGTATATCCATTATTATTTCAAGCCCGTTGCCACGCCACTCCATCAGAGACCTAAATATGTGTCTAATCTGACCTCTGTACCGCTAAAAAGGTCGCCAGCAACACAGATCGATATGTTTTATTCACGAAACTGTGATTCCCATTGGTCCACAGAAGGGAAATATTAGGTTGCTCTGAGTGAAAGATGGATCAATGCCTTTCCACAGCTCTCCATATTTTGATATGAGACGCCACACTCTGAAAAACATGAGATATGTCTTGACCTATGATAACATAACCTTGAAACCAACAGCAAGTTTCCAGCACTGTGTCACAGCCACAGATAAAGACAGATAATAAGGGTTAGGTGGGAAACTGATCCTGTCTTGCATAAAATCTCCAGATGAAAATCATGTGCCTGTTAAAATACATAATCCACATGTTCCTTTGGTAAAAATAATTGGCTCACTAATTAGTTTCACTGCCTAAAGAAACCAAGAGGTTGAAAGGCAAATGACACAAACCACATAATCATAAAGCCACGGTTTTAACGCATACAATAAAAATGATAAGTACTACTTTAATGAAACAGTTATTGCAAAGACACGTTGAACTCTGGGGCTTAATGTTATTACTTTGAGTGGACAGCCAACAGCAGGGCTATTTGCAACCAAATGACAAAGACACACACTAAAAGTAATATGATTTCATTTAATTATATGAGTAGATAAATGCTTGTATACACAGAGCTGCTGCACAAGTTGGCAGCCAGGCAAGCTCCAGACAGGCGTGGTGAGCCAACTGGTCGGGTGGCTGCTCGCTTAGTCTGGGTGGCTGTGGGTGACCTGGCTTGGTGGAGGAAGCAAGGAGTCACCAAAAGAAACGTCTAAGACAGGTCCACTCCCTGCAGGCTTTTTAAAGACATCTGTGGTCGGTCTGTTCCTGCACCATCACAGTGACAACTCCTCGGGCCCTGACGTCACTGTCAGGGGTGTGTATATATAGACACTGGTGGGAGGGGTTGAAGCCAAATGAAGAAATATCAGTGACATCACCGTTTCTCCAGATACATACATAGCAGGAAAATGTGAAGCATAGACTGCAGGGAGAAACAGGGAGAAAGAGAGATAACCTGAGGGAATAAACTTTGCATGGCTGGTTGTGCAGACACATGGGTGCTGTTCGATTTTTTTCCACTTCCCTTCCCCCTGATTTCCCTTTGCTTCTCTTTTGCCAATACTAAATCATGACTCCCATTAAATGCAGGGGGATTACGCAAATTGCTGTTGGTTGGGGTGGGCTGAAATCAGACAAGATGACTGGTTCTGTGAATCTTTAACCAGTAAGTCATGGTTTTGAGATTTATTTTCAGATTCAAGTGCAGATTTAACGACTAGAATTACGATACTGTACTCAGCTTTAAAGCCGCTGGAGGTTGAAATGACTCCTAGTTTCTGTTGTGGTGTATTCCCTGTGTTTGAGAAATAAAGAAGATTTTCTGCAGCAGAGGAAAAGGCTTTAATAGAGTAACTTCCATTACTCAGGAGGAGTCTGCTATAGCCTCCACTTTCTCTGAAAAGCCCTTCTAGATGATATGCCGGTGAAACAGAGGAGAATGCTGCAGGGTTGTGTTGTTGCCACTGTGCAGCAGCCAGCGGTTTCCCTCTGCTCGGAGGACAACACACAATGACAGGCAGCTAAGAGGATCGCTTGTTACATAACTGTCTTAGCCTTCAGCTGTGGCCTAACGGCCCTCTACAGCTCCAAGAAGCTCGGCAACTGCAACTACTAATTGAAAAAATTAAACATTATAAACCTCTCTGTCATGATGACAGAGATATTGAATAACGAAGGTCAGATGGGGCTGCTGGTGTCCTGCTGTTAGAACAGGAAGAGCAGGTTCTAAAAAAGCAAATCTCTACTGTCAACAGCACGCATCTGACTCCTCCTCAGGGGAACAGTTCCAGTGTCAGCCTCTGACATTACAGGCAGTCATGTCGTTATTGTTGTCAATCATTACACAGAAAGTGGACATGAGGGGGGTGACCACAGGAACAAAACACTTTGCAAATCATGGTTAGACGCAGGGGGACCCAGGGCTCATATAGAGACATTCCTCCTCTGACTTCGGTCCCTGTGACTCCAGCTTATCCTCAAAGACAACATATACTCCCAACACAAACATCGCATTGAGATGCTCCACCAGCCATATCTAACATTTCAGCTGCTCAGGGATGGAGTCACATTCTGCTGCACACATAGATTGTAATGTTTCTCTCTCATCTTCTCTTTTTGTATCATGCAAAGAGAAATACGTGCCCTGTGGACCCTGGCTCACAGGCAGAATGTAATGGAACTACCCTTCGTCGCAGTTTAATGCTTAGTCAACGCAAATACAGACCTCAGCTTGAGCAAGTGTGTGTGTTCGCAGCAACTGCCAGCCTTTTCACAAGTGACTGTGACAAGTCAGTGAGGGCAGCGCTATGCTTGAATACTTCTAATACCCCTGAACCCACAAAAACACCCACAACATGGGCATTAGATATTCTGTGTGTCAACATGTGCAGATTATTCAATATCACATCGTACAGGAAACAGCTTAACGTGTGATCTATGTGTGTGTGTGTGTGAGAGAGAGTGTGAGTGTGTTATTGTGTGGGATTACACTGTGGAGAAAGTGTGTGACTACAGCCTGGCTCACGTGAGCAGAGGCTCAGGCGGGCCGTTTTGATTGGACGGCAGGTTGCGAACATGCTGCATTGCCCAGTGAATTAAATCTAGCCAACAGCTGACTCAAGGGCTGCTGTCTGTACTAGAGAGTCATTCATTCATCTGCACGACAAAAACAATACACTATCCTTGCAGCAATGCCCATCCCCATCCTATGACATTAGCTCGTGGTACGTGTCCACACAGCATGGAATTCTTTTTACTGATAACAAGATGTGCAATTAAATACACCCCTCTTGGCAAGGCACCGATCACACTGCCCTAAACTCCACACTGTGACATCACATCTGTGTGTGTGTGTGTACCTTAGTGTAGTAGAGCATCCAGACCTCATACAATCTCTCCTTGGATGCCATGGTGCCAGCGTGTAGCACCTAGACCTATAGTGTCCACTGAGGTCACTTCACTGGCTGCTTCATGCTCTCCAGTCATGAGCTGAACTTCTGCTGCCGGGCATCACTGCTCCTCATCACCATCATCAGCATCACCAGCATGTCTGTCAAGGTGTAACGCCTTCAAATATCCAGAAAAAGGGCGATGGCTGACGTGTTGAGGCAGAAACTTTCCTCAGAATATGATATTCCACAGCAGGGGATGGCAACTCAGTCCCAGAGGGGAGAGGGAGCAGCTGGGCCTGCCTTTCCACGTCTTCAGCTCGGGTTCTTCTTCTTGGAGGGATCCAAGGACACACTCACACTGCAGATAACAACAAGTCAGAGAATTAGACATCACGGAGGGTTGTGTTTTGATGAGTCTTTGAGACTTTCCCCCTTACAGCTGCAGGTCTGTATCGATGGTGGATTAACTACACAGCAACAGCACACAACAACAACAACGGGGTGTATTTCCGCCGTGTGCTTTCACAAATAAGACCCAAGGAGCCAGCGGCAGCTCGGCTGACATGACGCCAACAGACGACCTTACCTGATCAAGCTAGCTTAAATGCTAGCTGTCAAAAAAGCCTATTTCAGTTTTTCCCTAGCCTTCCTCCTCCTCCTCCTCCTCCTCCTCATGTGACCGAAACGCCTCGTCCTCTCGAGTCTGCCCGGCTCCACACGCCTCACGTGAAAATACACACACCTGAGAACACCGAGACATAAAGTCAATTAAAGCCCGTGTGGATGTCGGGGTTACTCACCTGAGCAGCAGACACACACCGTCCCTGTGGCTTGAGCGTCAAGTCCGCGCAAACATCCGGCAACCCGCAGCTACTTCCTGTCCGACCACATCTTCACAATAAGAGTCTAGTCGGGAATGAGCGATGTGTTAGTGGAACTAACTTCACGCTGCACAGCCCCTCGACTATATGTTCTATCGTAAATCACTGGTATTATATTACTGCAATATTTAAGCAAAGGCGGGAAAACAATGTAATATTGTTGTAAAATACGTTTTCTGTTTGAATAAACTTTGTCTGTTCTGATGTGACATGTATTTCCGGTGTTATATCGTTATCTGCAATTTAGTACGAATTATTTGCATGCACTTCGAAATTCAGGCGAAAAATTAGAACTAATTAAACTAAATTAACTACATCTTAGTTCCATGTATTTGTTTCGCATCCTCTCTATATACAGTCTATGGTCACATCACATTAACCCGTAAACTGGGTCCAATATATGTGGAGTTACTGTTTATATCGTTTAAAAACATGTTTCAACTGTTTGCGACAGATTCTCTGCTTTACGTTGTCGATGTGGAATTTCAGGGGGCACCAATCTGTGAGGTTCACACTCTTTTCATAGGTCGTGGTGCCCCCTGGTGGTGCATTTAAAGAACTGCTGTTTATCGCTACAGCTTTATTTCTCGAAATAACGAGTGTCAGGGGTTAAAATAAATGTTACCAATGAAAATGTGATATCGGTATTTAAGTCTTTTGTGACAGAATATGTATATTCTTTTACATTCAACAGTACTATAATGTCAAATCCCTGTTTTTACGTTGGAGATAAATAAAATGGTGGTAATAACGGTAAACATAATCACTATTATTCTCCATACATCATGAATGAAGGGAGAGTTCAATCCATTGTTCTTATAGAATCAGAAGTGGGCCATAAAGTGGGCTGAAAGAAAAGGAGGCCACAAAGTGAGGAACCCAGAACATTCATTACCCAAATTGGCGACAATCAGCCCCATTAAAAACTGGATCACTCGAATGATTGTTATGATTTTTATAATAATGAACAGCCCTGGGCATGGCAAAGAAAAGACACACGTCTCGCCGGCTCCAAGCTGAAAACATCAGTATCACTCTGACTGTAGACAGAAGTTGAGTGAATCAATTATTTACAACAAAAAATAGGAAATGAGACCAGAGGCATCTACTGAACTATCTCTGACACAATTCAGTGTGGCTCTAAAAAAACCCCCTTCAAAGTAAGTGTATGATTGACGATTACTGGCCAAAGAGCGCCCTCTGCAGCAAAATGTCGGACCTCTGTGGTCTGTTTAGATTTCTTAGTATTATACATTTCCTGCTGAATATTGGGGTGAATTATTTTAATTACTTAAAGACTTCTTTAAGTTTAGGAAATGGAAGAGAAAGAGGACTTCATACAAATGATTTATTTCTCTTGACTAAGTACAGCTGCAATGAAGCTGCACATTTCCCCCAGAGATCCAACAGGAATTAAGTTCAGAGTATGTTTACAGGAGGACAACAACCAAATCCAATGACGACAAATCTATGAAGTAAGGCATCATATGGCTCTTTAAGATGGTTACCTGCCAGTACCACTTTTCAGGTAGCAGTATTAACTGTAATAATTTACTATAACATACTCCGCGTTGGCCAATACATCTCCTAAACCCTACACACTAGACCTCCATAAAACAAAACAGACAAATGGTATCTCAACAACTATAAAACAAAAGAAAAGGATCAGAAAGTCTGATGAAAATTGTGGAGTCAGTATCTGCGGCGCTTGTTATTAGGTCCATCAAAGACTCCGCCTACTGGACTCCCCCGACCAAATCCTGGAGCTGGTACAACCTGGGGGGCCAGTGGCTGCTGTGGTAGTTGCTGCTGCTGCTGGTGCTGATGCTGTTGTTGTTGCTGCTGCTGCTGCTGTTGCTGATGATGATGATGTTGCTGTTGCTGCTGCTGCTGCTGCTGCTGCTGCTGCTGTTGTTGTTTCGGGGACTCCACGTCTGGTCGGCCCCCCTGTGGTCCAGCCTGCAGGTATCTCTCGTTTCGCTGTGGCTTCATGGGGTCAGTGTTCCAGGGCAGGTAGTCAAACATGAAAACAGAATCCGGGGTAAAGGGAGAGAGAACCATTTATAATCTAGTTATTTATGCAGATTCAAAAAGTATAAATTATATTTAGTATAAAGCTTCAAAGGGTAGTGGATGATTATGGTAATAATAAAAAAAACTGATAGAGACACATTGAGCCAATGTTCTGCCAGCTTATTTGATGAAAGATGCCTTACGTTTGCAGATTTACTAACTGATTACTGCTCTGTTTATTTGTCCTGATACATTACCATAGCTCCATTCTCTGACATCAGGGATGTGCCCATATCAGCAGTTCCCTCTCCGCCGATGGCTCCTCCCCTTCCACTCATGGCCATCATCTGACCCTGGTTGCCAGCAGGCCCTGCAGGGACCGGGTTATAGCCATCTACACGCAGAACAACAGAGCATGGGTTGGTCATTTCATAGGAAATGAACTGCATGCTATTCTCATGAACTTAAAATGAAAAGTTAACTAAAACAATGAGAGTTGCACTTGAAAAAAACATAACAGCAAGCAACTGCTCTCAGTAGAGGGTATATAAGCCATATTTGCATATTGATAACAGGATCGTTTTCTCATTGTTTCATGGGGAAAAACGGCTGCTGAACAACTAATGAAAAATAAATTTGCATTAGTGTTGAATCAGAAATGTGTGTCAACAGAAGTTTAAGAACTTGTTATGAGGATTGGTGCATCCCCATCAAATATTACTATTCGAACCATTGCAACTAATTTTAAATAGACCTAACTGCATGTTAAACTGTTCAAACCAGTCAGAAAGCTCTAACAATCATCTGTTGGTTAATCTGAACTCTCATTGATGCCTGAAAATTAAACAATATAGTTTATATCTGCATGCAACTCAGGATGAGAGCTCAGGGAGAAAAGAGTTCAGGGAGCAAAGAGTCTCAAACTATGAAACCCCCACACAGACGATGTCCCGCCTGCTCAGCACACAGTTTGATCTGTTGGTTCAGACATCATGGAGTCAGGCGGTATCGTATGTGTGCTTCTCCTTTTACCACATACCAAGTGAGTGCAGTCTACACCGAATGAAGTTGAAATTCTCACAAATGGAAGTACATCTTGTTGAACAGGACTCACTTGGAATGCAAGACAAATAAGAACAGTTATGTAAAATGACATTACAGCACTTATAATTACTGAATTCACTTGAACTGCTTTTCTATCAACCGGTCCTCATTTCACAGTCATGCCCATACCTCCCATATTAATGGCTCCACGAGGGCCCAGCTCACCCACTCTCATTTCCTGTTCTCTCTGGAAGAAGTGAAGAAGAGCCTTGAGAATAATACTCTGCTACAGTACAAGTCTTCAGCGGATCGCCCACAGGACAACACTCACACTGTGAATTTAGCTGTTTTAGACACTGAACTCATGATAGCCAGGTAAATTATCCATGGCTGTGTTTCCATTTCATTCTCCTCCTTGCTCCACATACACTGTTTATTTACTGGTAAGCTTGTGGTCTACATTTGCACACAATTGGACCCTATTCTGGATACACACACTATATATAAATAGATCATATATCTAGTACACTCACAGTTATAGCACTTTGTCATGTGTGTTTGAGATGAGAACCAAACACTGCACAACCCTTATTTGTCCACAAGAAGGCAGTGAGACATGATTTAGATTCTTTAGATTCTAATTCTAAGTAAATAAAATGTGAGGAAGAGAAAGTAATCCTATATATAGGATATCAGTCGCTTACTTTGGAGGATATATATATATATATACACACACACACATATATATGTATGTATGTATGTATGTGTGTGTGTGTGTGTGTGTGTGTGTGTGTGTGTGTGTGTGTATATATATATATATTTATTTATTTATTTTCCCCATAGTGGTGGTTTTACATGCTGCTAAAGTGCTACTTTAACTGCAGGAGTTTTAGTGTGTTGAGAAAAATACAGACATTTCAGCTGTACTCACATTATCCAGGTAGTTTGGTTTGAAGCCATCTGGTTGGCGTCTCAGGTCCTCCTGTTCTCTGTGTCGCATCATCTCCTCCTCTCGCCTCCTCCTCTCCTCCTCATGTCTACAGACAGGGAATGCCAGGCAGAAGAAAGAAAAGCAAAATAAGCCCCCTTTAAACAAAAAGAATAAATGATTAGTTTGTTCAAAGAACAGTGACACACCTCATATCGATCTGCTTTCGTCTCTGCAGCTCCTGATTGCGAAGCTCCTCCAGTCTCCTCAGCTCCTCCTGCCGTCTCATTAGATCTGAAATGGCACACTGAATGAGCACTGACCAAACACACAAAACAGACTTGACAAATAAAATGAAACCAGCAGCAGATAGGCACCCTCACCATGTCTCATTAACATGAGCTGATGTTCATGTTTGGCCGACTCCAGCTCAGCCTCCAGTTTCTCTTTGGCTTCTTTGATGTTCCTGTCCACCTGCTCTCTCTGTTGCTTCTCCATCTCATCAAGAGCTTTCCAGCGAGATGAGTATTCAAACTCAAATGTACCGGGCTGGGCAAAATGTGGCAGCGGCTCCCGTTCCCTAGGAAAGGAAAGACAGCAATTCCAGTGATCTGAAAACAGTAGAAAGAAAAGACTATTTGTACTCTTGCATTAGTCAACAAATCCCTTTACATACTTGTGGAACCGTGGAGTCTTCTGCAACAGTTTCTCTGGGAATCCTTCCTCATCGTCAAAGTGTTCTGAGGGCTCCACAATGGCTGGACAAGGAGTGCTGAAGAAAAGGAGAAAGCTTGTGTGAGACTTCATTTTGAGAGTTTTCAAATGAGCCAGCGAGTTCCCTGCCCTCCTTACGTGGTCAGCAACAGTGCTCCCTCAGTGCAGCGCTCCAGGGCTTTACGTGCAGCTACTTTGTTGGCAAACTCCACAATGCCTCTCCCCGTGGGACGCCCACGGTCATCTGTCACCACAATAGCCCGTTCGACTGGCCCAAACTGAGAGAAGGCCTGAGGAGCACATTTTCAGACTCAGCAGACTCAGGATATAAGGACATTCTTCAGAGTAGCTCTTCTCAGCTCTACCTGTTCCAGCAGCTCATTGGTCACGGCTGGCAGCAGGTTGCGGACTGTGAGGGCAGCACCGTGTGCAGCAAAGCGGATCCTGATTGGGCGATTATTCATAATGGTCCCATCCAGCTCAGCTTTTGCGATCTCTGCCAATGTCCTGGTTTCCTGGATGACAAGGGATCACATTAGGGATCATAACAAACCACTGTGGCATATGGCATGTATTAATGCTGCAGAAAGAAGTATGACTAAAACTGTCCTTAGGATTGTCAAATCCTACATGTTGTGGCTATTAATTAAACATTTACTTTATCTTGAATTTATATGTTTACCCATTACTGTTTTTTTTCATTTTCACTTAAAGCTTCATTACACTTGCCAGAGGAAAATATCTCAAAGCGCCATGCAAACACATCGTGTTTATGGCTGTGTGACGTATAAAAACATGGACGGAAGTGACGGTATACAAGCAGCAAATCAAAACCCAACCACCTGCTGTCAACACTGAAATGTCAACAGTCATTAGCTTCGGACACAAATATTGTCATTTTAATGAACTCTGAAACAACAAAACTTCTCATGATTTGGATAAGTACATCCAGCAATGTATAAAAATAGGATGTGAGGTTAACCAGAGCTATAACAGAGTCAAGTGAATGAGCTAGCAGCTAGCTCCGCTTAGCCATACTCTCTAGTCATCACGTGAAATTTAAAGTAGAGAGATATATATATCATGGGCTCCTACATACCAGGCGAATGAGGCCGAAGCCCCGCTCTCTGTTGATGAACACCTCGTTAACTTTGCCGTATTTAGAGAACATGTCCGTGAACTCCTCCTCCGGGATGTCGAGCGGCAGGTTCCCGACGAAGAGGCGACACCTCTGGGTGAACGTCTTCTCTCCAGGTTTCCGAAAACTCGTTAAGTCCAGGGTCATTTCTGCGGGTCTGTTCCCGCTTCCCTCAGCGCCTCTTTCCGCTGGCTCTGCCGCGGGGAACTCCTCCTGCTTCTGCTGTTGCGGAGGAGTCGGCGGCGCGGGGCTGTCTTTGTTCCCGGGTGAGAACTGCTCCGCAGCCGGGGACTCAGTCTCGCGTTTCGGGGGCTGTGGTGAGTTGTTGCTCTGCAAGTTCGCATGCTGCATGTTTCGGTTCGCCATGCTGGTCCGCACAGATCTCTGAGATGAACTTAGTTCGAGAAAAGCGGCCCAATGAGCCAGCGAGGATGCTATACACCTCTCCACTGCCAAAGATGGCGGCGGATGGTGACGCACAATACGCAACGCTTTGTGAATCCAACCAATAGCGTACGTAAAATCTTAAGCTTATCCACTCGGATAAGGTCCGTTAGCGTCACCCCGCCCATGGTGAATGTAGTGTACTGCAAGTACACTTCAAATGAAACGCGTAACTCTTGAAATAAAGTTCGCAGAAAAAAATCCATTACGGTAATATAAACGGTGTTATTAACTTTTATTTGAATTATCATTTGAATAAGAGTGATCCTCCTCCGTGGATCACCATCAGGTGTGACCCTTTGTCTCTATCGCGTGGTGAAAATAGTGAACTGCAACAGCTCCTGAAATTATTTATTCAGATGTCAGACAAAAGTGTCAACCGTCCCGGGGGGCTGGTGACAGACTCAGCCCACCCTGGCTGTGTTCTCCTGGCTAAACGAAGGAGTCCGATGGGTGCAGGGAGGCATCAGCACCCCGGTGGACATCTGGAGCTTGGGGGGTGGAGAAGTTCATCTTCTCTTTTGGCAGATAATTGTGTTCGTTTATTATTATGCCGAATGCTCCTCAAAGTGGCAGCAAATGTTGAAAAGTGCTCATATTTTGCATTGGTCCAGGATACATCATTCACTACACCTCATCTTGCAGTATAAATATACTGTATATATCTAAATTAATGTATAATGCATGCTCACAACATCAAATACACAGTGAACAATGTATATCCTTTATTGATGGTTTAACATGATAATCTATTGAAAAAGGAAGAGAAACATACAGAGATATACAGTATAAATCTAAGCCTAAGTACATTTTGTGGCAGCACAGAACATTTCACATTCCATTATGGGACCAAGGCCATACAACACCTGAAGTCTTTTTTTTTTGTTTTTGTTTTTAATGTAGGCTCACATGGCATCATGTCATCTCTAAAATGAGCAGTTGGCAGCTCTCATATAAATATCTTCTTTTTTCCCAAGTTACGAATTGTAGTCGCATGCATGATAAACAAGTATCGAGAGTGTGTAGCAGTTGCCTCCTCTTTGACTTTTCACCTGCGCTATGTGGTTTGGTGATAAATTAAAAATAAACGGCTCAAACACAGATCAACTTCCTTTAAATCTCCCCACGTGTCACATATCGAGTGACTTGCACCAGAAAACAGTGGTGTTCTTACTCCAGTGTTCGAGGATTCTGTCTTTATCTTATTTACATGTTTAGTCGGTACAAACATTCCCCTCAGAACTGGTTCAGACACTTGAATTCATGAGATCATCATTCATGAATTCATCACATCAAACCAGAGTGAAGACATCTTCTGAGTGTTGGGGCAGAATGTGAAGAGAACACACAGTTACTGAGGGAGGGGCCTGCTCTGATTTGAAGACATCCAGTGCTTTTAAATGTTTGGTAAATTGAACTAAATCACTGGTGAGGATTCACGTTTTCAGAAGGATGCTGAAAGCCCCGTTTGGTGGAGGTGAGAGCAAAGAGCCAGCTGCAGAGCGCCCCTGTTGTTCCAGGAGAGCCGAGTTTGTGCGCACAGATTTGTAAACAGTATAGATTCACATGTGGTTTATTTTCGGCTCCTTGGGGGGCTTCCTAGTTTTGGGCTATAAAATAAACATTTTTGTCTGTTTGCACTTTGCCCCATCTACATGGTAGAAAGGAGCCAGTGAGAGACTCGGGGTCAGCTGGAGCCCTAAATTCACCAGGGTTGAGGTCAATCCTGTTTGCACAAAGTAACTTGCATTTGCAATGCAGCAACACTCCAAGTACAATACATTCAGTTCTTAGTCATACATCAGACTTTACACAGAAGACTTTACAAGAGAAACTGATCCCAGCTCTGATGCTCAGTGACTCGCTGTCCTCACATGCAGAGACTGCAGCGTGTCATGGATCTGCCACAGATTCTCCCTCGGGTGGAATGGCACAGGTTCGAGGCAGGAGTTGAACAGGACGGCTGCTTCAATCCACTGAACTACAACACCATGACGTCTGTCCAGAGCCCGCCCCACCCCTTCCCTGTGGCTCTCAAAACATGCACATGCACATACGACAGCACCCCCACCCCCTCGATTCCTACGTCCCTGTCAACGCAAGAATGGATGTGTTACATTCTGATGGAGAAATGATGACCATGGCTCATTATCCTCTCCCTGAAGAATGGGACTGATACATTCAATGCTAATATGTGCTTGTGAGTCAGCGTGGCCAAGCCGCACAGTTCAGTGCAAATGCAGAATCTAACTGTAACACAGTGTCCGGAGGGGAGCTGCAACACGTGGGGCCTGAACCTGACTGGTGGTTTAATCCTCACCTCCTCCTTCATCTGCACACTCAGTCACAGATCTCCTAATATTTGATCCTTTTCATTTTGGGTTGTACACACCGTATATATATATATATATATATATTTATATATACACAGTTATGAATATACACACCTATGTACTTATGTACAGAAACGATGGGTTTTCATTCTTCCACATCACAGCAGTTCGAACATAGCAAAAGAAAACACAAAGTCAAATGAATACCTGAAGACACAGCGTACAAAAATATTATAGTATTTCATGGGTTTGAGTAACTGTATTGCCCAAAAGGCCCTTGGCTGTAGTTTGAAAGTAAGGTTGAGCAAGTTTGAGAAATTTGAGTGCAATTCTGTCCCTTGAAGTTAGGACTGAAAATGGCAGTTTTACTTGTATTTGTGCTTCTTCTCTTTCTCTGAATCTGCGTATCAAATTATGAAAAAAAGGATATTTGCTTTCCTTTTGTCGAGGAAAAGATGCCCGATAGCAAAAAATTCTGAACCTGAGTCACAGTCAATCCTGAACAGAGGCAACGTCCCCTCCTTCAGCAGCCAGCATCGTCTGGAAGATCACACAGAGCCTCTGAAGCCAGCCTGCTCCTCCCTGCTCCTCCGATCGTTGCCTGCAGTAAGAATGCATAGGCTGCCAGTCAAACACACTAACGACGTTTGGCTAACAATGTTTTAGAAACTGTCTGCACTTCTCTGACCACCTGTGTTGTATAAAGTTATTTTGTGTGATTAGAAAAATCTTTGCATCATCAACTGTTTTCATCATTTGTTTGGCTTTTTTTGCAAACACTGAATCATTTATTCAATTGCTGGCTTTGTATCTGTCTATTTACACGTGACTGGGAGGGAGGATGTTGGGAAATGGTTCTCACAAGTCCCAGTTACAGTACGTACTTCAGAAAGTAAAAAGACCTCAATACGAAGGATTCGATGACTTCAAATATAAAAACAACTTCCATGGGAACTTGGTCCCAAACTCAGCAGTCTCTCAGTCACTCTTTTTTTTCGTCTTGTGCTTTTCCAGTCTTTAACTCTGCACATTCGTGTATAAAAGCAACAGAAAAAGGAAGAAAATTAAACCAAACGAAATTAAAAATGAAACAACACCAAACACCTCAACAAAACATCCATTCAGACGTAATAGAGCCAGTATACAAGGTTGAACAGTGAGAAGACCGAGGGGAAGATGATTCGTGACCAGCGGTCGATGGCGTTTACATCTGTCAGGTCGGGGATTTTGATTTTGAGCTGTGAGGACCGCCTGCGCAGGCGACTGCGTTTCATCTGCACCGACCGGTCCAGGGACTGGCGGCTGCCGGAGCGCGGCCCGTTGCCGCCGCTCTGCTTCCGGTACTGGATGTGCGCCGAAGCTGTGCTGTCCAGCTGAACCATGGACTGAGAGTTCCTAATGTCCGCCACGCTGGTGGTGATCTCGCCGCCCGCCACTTCATTGTGGATCTCGAGGGTGGTGAGCAGGATGTTCCCGTGGCTGTGCGGCTCCGCCTGAAGGGACGGTGGAATGAGGAAATTAGAATCAAGTGCAAACAACAGGAAGAGCTACAGGGGGTGCAACGGGAAGTTTGAAGGCGCTCGAGGTGACGTGGAGCCACAAAGACGTCTCAGTGGTATGAGCCTTTTTCAGTTCGGGCCTGTTTCAACGCCCCCCCAATGTGAATGAACCCACATGGTGTCACACTCCATGCCTATGTGTGCGCCACAAAGCAAACCAACAGCGATGGTCGATGGCGGCCGCTCATGCAGATGGAGAAACTGTGGCAGTCTCATATTTCCCTGGGTTCAAAGTGTCAACACACATGAGCCAGCAAACAAGAAGCACATGGAAAGTACGAGATACTTTCTTTATCGACTTCAAACACTGAAGATCCACAGACAGCATGCATTTGGCTCCGAGGGGAGGAACAGGTTCAGCATGAGGGTCGTTTCAATGGAAGAAAAGTCCGGGGTGGACTCGGTGTCATGGAAATGTCTGTTGTCGCTTGACTCAGCATGGATGGAGAAGAATTTTGCATTAAGGCAAAATAAAATCTAAAATCAAATGGAACACATCCATGTCAGCAGATGGCGATGGCAGAGTTGACTCTGAAGCGTCCCAACAACTCACCGAGCGTGAGTAGCGAAGACCTTTAACCTGATTGGACCGCTTAAGGGATGCGGCCCTACAACCTGCCTCCTGAGGAGACAAGAGTGTTCAGCCTCAAACCTGAAAACCAACAGACTGTGGCTCTGCTGGGAAACCCGCCCCTAAAACTATCACATGAACCTTTCCTGTCACTGCTGATGAAAAACAAAGCGTTAACCCTGACCCCTCGGGGTTGTTTCCAAACAAAATAAATATTCATTCTTCATTCGACGTGGAATATTTCTGTAACAATCCGTATTCTCACCTTGAACCAACACATTCATTTATGGATTCACTCCTTCACAGCCCGACTCACCCTCGCAGCGTCGTACTTGGCTGCACGCTCGTTGTTGGCCTTCTCTGCCTTCTCCGCCAGCTTCTTTTGCATCTGAGGGCCCCGGCCGAAGAAGATGTAGTTGACGAAGGCGTACTCGAGCAGGGCGAGGAAGACCATGACGAAGCAGCCCATCAGGTACATGTCAATAGCCTTGACGTAGGGGATCTTGGGCAGCGTCTCCCTCAAGTGGGTGTTGATGGTTGTCATGGTGAGCACCGTGGTGATGCCTGCGAGGGGGGGAACAGGACAGGTATCACTTATAGAAGAACCAGCCCCAGAACTGATTTGAAATATTCCCTTAAGTGTCACTGGACAGTCGTTCTGGTGCTTCATTAGTGAGGAAGCTGTCCCAGTGTCTGCGATGGAAGCAGATGCTATAACCTCCTCGGGAACTTTGAGGCCATGACGGACAAAACTCCAACAGATGTCTGAGGGTGTTGCTATAGAAACAAGGATATTTTCTCGACAGAAAACGTGTTGTAGCTCTTTCCTCTGCGAGTCAAGATGAGGGCTGACCCAGTGAGGGAACAGGACAGACAGCATGTTGCTGTGGGATTAAAGGAGGACAAACAATTTCCACATCTCTTTCATGTTTGGATCTCTTCCACTTGCATGAACACACACGTCGATGGGCATGGAACCTCGGCTTCATTGAAATTCAAAAGGTCTGCGTTGAAGCTGCCCTGTGGCCATCAGCAGAAATAACTCATTAGAATAGAGCTGCATGGGTCTGGCCCCCAGTGCTCAGTAACCTTAACCACTGACGGCGCTGAGAGCCTGGTTATCTGCAATCAGCCGGTAAAGGCACCTTCACACCTTCAGCATGACAGAGACAGAAAGAGACGCTAAGCGTCGCTCACACACACACACACACAGAAATTACAGACAGATGAGAGGAAATTGAATTTCTGCTGTGGCCTTGAGAAGCGGCGCACTGCGACTGAAGAGAAACAAGCCTGATGGGATGAGAGATAAAAAAGTGTCGAGACAAGGAAACGCTCATGGAAATAACACAATAAAATACACAAACATGAAAGTACCACGTCATGTACCATAGATATATCATAGTGTGTAATGTGTCATGTTATGTATGGTGCACGCACTGGGGATCGAGTGTGTTATGAACCATTTTACACGTATGTGCCATGGCAGCCAGCGCTCATACGTGTCACCATACAAACCCTGACCTTCAACACATCAATGCCACATTTGATCTCATTACATCTATGTGGCTGATATACCTCCAGCACTTTGTCTGCCTGCATTGGAAATAAATGGAGCCAATGAGTGTGTGTGTGTGTGTGTGAGGGGGGATAGTTGAGGTCGTTGTAGCCTTCACTGTGATTTATTGGCACATTACATGGCTAATACGGCTCATGTGTGTGAATGTGAATTCGCGCTGCACCGCTGCCTCGTCCTCTGCCTTGCTCTTTATAGGTGTTCACGCCGTGTTGCCATTACTCTCTGCCCTTCCTTCCTCCGTTCCTCATCCTCTCCTGCTTCCTCCCACGCTCCCTCTTCGGACAATTTAATCAAGGCGCCGTGCACCCGTCACGGGCCTCTCTCCTTTTTCATCACGCTGTTACGCTCTCCAGGGAGAAATATAGTTTCTCTCACTCTCTGTCTTTTTCCGTTTTCCACCTCTCTCTCTCTCTCTCTCTCTCTCTCTCTCTCTCTCTGTCTTTTTGTTGTCATCTTCTTCTCTGCCTCAATGTCTCCCCCTCCTCTTTTCTCCTGGCATTCGTCCCCAAGTCTTGTTTCCACCTCAGCAGCAGGAACAAAAGCACGCAACAATCAAATCTCTCCTAATCACAAACCAATAGGCCATTAGCAACACAGCCCAGGGACCAAGGCTCGGCATTTAAATCAAAGCGGTGTTGATCGGACACATTGGGTCGTCACCTGCAGGCAGCACAGACTGACAGCTGTCTGGTTCGGACGGGCCCCATGTCTCACATCTGTCATTTTGGGAGTCAATCATCAAGAAAAATGAGGTTCCTGAGGTTTCTGGAATAACAGAGCGAGTCCAACTCCCAACTCCAGTATCCACCCGACGCAGTGTGTGTAATTAGTGTGCTCTAATTACAGCTAATGCCCACACCTGCACTCCTGGTATAATATGGTTATGAACGCAGGAAAATGGGCTGCAACCGGATGAGGGTGCGAGTGGGTCCTTTTTAATTCTACAATCTTTGGAAGGGGATCAGGAAAATGAGATTCTCCTTCAAACAACTCAATTGTTTTCCTGCTGCCCCCCTCGCATTGATTTCTCCCTGATCATTACACTGCTCTTTGCACACACACATGCACATTCTCATGTACAATAATGATCCATCAGGCAGAGTGAATGGACCCTCAGTCGCCTCGAAGCTGAAGAGGCACAAACCGGATATTGCAGTTAGCAGGAGTTCACACGTGTATGTATCCACACACACTCACACACGCACACACACACACACACACACACACACACACACACACACACAGGTTTAATGATGCATTATGGTCATTACTGTTCCATTACCATTACCTACATAAGATGTCCTTCACTCAGCAGCAGAGAGCTGGCAGCGTGCAGAGTCTTGGAGAAGTTTGCATGTTGTGGGGGCTTCAGTGAATGAATGACTGGATCTGAGCCAATTTGGAAACATCTTTTCCTTCAACACTCTGAAGAACACATTGCTATATTCATAATTAACTCCTTGGCTTTGATTTTAAAACCGAGGGTTGAACTGCTGCAGAAAGCTCATCCTCCACATAACTTTTGTCCTGATGAACAGTCATGTTTGGATCATTGCTCCTGCCCAACACAACACCTGGAACCATTCGACAGAAGCAGAGCCGCAGTGTCCTTCAGGGAACCACTTTGCCGAACAGAGTCCATCTCTGCCTTGTTTACTGCTCACAGGAGCCCACAGTGAGTGGGCCCTGGCACCCACACAGGCCCTCTTCAATAAGAAGTGAAGATGATGCTCATTAGGGATGTGCTGTATTTATAGCTCTGTGGCCACAGCAACTGCAGACATGAGCTCTGACCCAGTTAGGGCCGAGTCAAGGTCGTGCATTCATGCTCATTTCTTTTATTTCTACCCTGGCAGACATAATGGGAATGTGCTTCAAACCCATTTACAAACAGCTGCACCAATTTTCCCACTAATCCCACAAACAGAATGAGGAGCTCAGTCCCTCTGAGTTCATGAGGAAGCATCGTGGAGGGAGGGAGGAAGGGAGGCAGCAGTTCCTCCTGCTCCCTCTCCTCGTCTGCCAAAGGCAAATACCTGCATCGAAACGGCCGCCTCTTACCTAGCGCCACTCTGGCTGCCGATGCGTCATAGTTTATCCAGAAGGAGACCCACGAGAGGATGGTAATCAGGATGGATGGCATGTACGTCTGCAGGATGAAGTAGCCGATGTTCCTCTTCAGCTTGAAGCTCAGAGACAGTCGAGGGTAGGCACCTGCGGAGAGAGACGGAAGGTGTCAGGGTTTGTAAGGTGCTGATAACGTTGGCAGCGGGAACGACATCAAACGCACAGCATTCCAAGGTGCACGCAGGGACACCTTGTGTTTTTGTTTCAGTTTCCATGACAACTCTGACAGCATGGGCTGGATTTATTGCCATGGCAACAAGCATCCCCTTCACTAACTTAAAAACATACCGTCTCCCTCTCCCTCCCTCTCTCTGGCGCACACAATCCTGTAGCCCCATTTCACGATGACACAATATTCAGCCTGGTGCTCAACATTTCAGCACATTTTGATTTATCAGGTCTCCGCATCTCATCCACCTTCATAATTCATGGCATGATTCGGTGGATTCAGCACCACAGCAGAAATAAAAGCTTTCTAAATGCACGTTGCTGTGCCTCCGACTCTTCATCACTCAGGAACATGATAATATTCCTCAACATGAATTGCAATGAGGAAGCATTTCTGCAATCGCTTTCCCATGACTGGGAATGTGAAACGCCGCTGTACTGGCGAGGTGGGATTTGTCAGCAGGCTCTGCAGCCTGTCTGGTCGTGGATTGAATCCACAGTTCGTTACACCCTCTATTCTGAGCCATTTTTCCATTTTGGGTTCGTATTGGAGGAGAAGTGAGGGCCATTATGCTGTAATTTACGAGTCATGGGTTTCAGCCAAAGCTACTTGTGGCAAGCGTGGGTCCAATTGACTGCGCGAGTTGAATCGAGAGTCTCTCTGAAATGACACAGTGCCATTAATATTCAGGGCTCCGCTGTAGACTGCAATAAAAATCACAGCATGTTATTTTAAAACACGGCAGTTCATCAAATGTTATTATCTCCTGTCACTGCTGTTGACTGACGGCGACTCTGATTTACATTTATAGCTGGTCCCCACGAGAATCCAATGTTTGTAACAGATCTGTGTGAAACATGAATTACACTGAGGCTAACACCACGTGACGTTCGATCCTGAACCTATTACATTCTGATTTGCACTTTGAAAAAGATATTTTTAATTGAATCGTCTTTCTGAACGCGCCAGGTTTACAGCGTGCCGAGTGTCACCTGCTGTGGAAGATAAAAATATAACAGAATAGAAGGAGACATCAGGACTTTTGAAGAGGCTGCTGTGGACTGCTATGGGAACACATATCACTTCAGTTCTGTCTCCACTCTGTCTTCATCATTTATTCTAATTCTAATTTCTTTTTAAATGCCTTTTCCAATCATCATAATTATTGTTGAGATGTGATTTACAAATAAATGTACTTTTGCATGGACTCATTTGTTAACTGATAATAATTTTTTATAGATGATTGTATTTTGACTGCACCATGTCCACACTCACACATTAGAAGATCCTCTATATTTGGCTCATAGTTCTGCCACACGCTGAACATACGCTTCATTACTGTAAATATGGGAACAGCTTGCCACAGGTCTTAAAATATCCCATTAACCTCTATTTAATGGCTCCTTAACGGCGGCTCCCCCAGCCTCCGAACCGAGGCCGTCTCCGTCTGTGCGGCGCACGCAGACGCGCTTTAAGAAAGCGAGGAGGCTGAGGTTCACTCGTGCGTGGGCGTCAAACTGTACCGCCTGTAACTGCTACACCAAACAACATCTGCGAGTGGGAGGAACGCCATGTGTGAGGCCGAGGAGGAGAGGAGAGGAGAGATGTGGGGAGGATTTGAAAGTTGATGCGATGGAGGCGAGGAGAAGTCTGCTGTCTCCTCTGTCGCCCTCACGGCAGGAGGGTCACAGGTAGGTTTATCCCCCCGTCTGGTCTATAGCAGCACAAGGTCACTGCCCCCTGCTCCTGCTGCGTGATGTTCTCACTAAGACGACATTCATTTTTAAAAATGTTTTTTGTGTGTTTCTGAAAATGAAAACATTGGAGACTGGAGGTGAGGACTGGACAGACATATCTCATCAAACATAATCTAAAGAGAGAGACAGAAGGAGTGAAGAAGAGCTCTGAGGCAGAATAATGAGCTGCAGAGCGACCCCAGTTCAAGAATCTCCACTTTTTTTCAAAAGCTGTTAATGAAGCAGTTCATGTTTTGCATTTCTCAACAAATGGGAGATGGCCTGGTTTGTCGGAAAACATGAAATATGGATTTGATTGAACATTTGGCAGATGACACTGAAATGCTCCACGTATAGCCATGATATCTGGTCATACATGCACACTGCATATACACGCACAGGCAGTGTTTGTACGTGTGCTTAGAAAAGAATAATTAATGTTGTGGGCCTCGTAGCACATTAATTTATAATACCACGGATTCTGGCCTGTTTTTCTGTCAGAGAGCAGGATAATTGGCATCCAACCACACCTCTTACAACAAACACTGGGGCTGGGGCATGTATGGCGGCTGGGGGGAGGAGAGGCGGAGAAAGTAAAAGAAGCGATGTAGTGGCTGAGCGAGAGGCAGATCAGAAAGGAGGGATGGAAGAACGGAGGAAGAAGGGGGAGTGAAGTAAAGCCAACTGGTGTTGCAGGAAACCTGGTCATTAGCCATCGTGGCGGGGAGCCTTTGACGCGCTGCACACTTCCTGCCAAGAGCACCGGAGCCGACCGCTGGACACTAAAGTTTAATAGGCACCACCCACTGGGGACATGCTGTGCATCTCGTTAACAAGTGCACTCGACGCATTTATATGAGACGAACGTGGAGAATCATGCGCAGCGGAAAAAGCAGGGCAGCAGCATTCTGAGATAAAGACGGAGAATGAGGTCGGAAAAGAAAGTGAAGTCTGGAGCTGTGAGTCAGACGCCTGTCTGCTGAAAATGTAAAAAATAAAAGCCTAGAAGAATGATTCACTGTGTCCTCATTAGAGTGGGCGTGGCTCTTCTGTCTCCAAATGTCACAGAGCTTTTGATGTCCCTACCATGGCTGTGTCTCCTCTGACCACATGAAATGGCAGTTGGTTAGGGAGCGTCAATAAAGTTCTCTATCTGGACGTGCACATAAAAACCTCATTAAGTTAGGAGCCTGGTGCACCGCACATAAAGTTCACAGAATATATTAAACAGCCCCACAGGATGT
Organism: Pseudorhombus dupliciocellatus; assembly: GCA_016785235.1. Taxonomy (NCBI): domain Eukaryota; kingdom Metazoa; phylum Chordata; class Actinopteri; order Pleuronectiformes; family Paralichthyidae; genus Pseudorhombus; species Pseudorhombus dupliciocellatus. Next base: position 549,255 of record JAFBJW010000070.1, read on the forward strand.
GAGGCTTGTTGGATTGCTCTTCTGCAATTTGTCTAAAGACAAGTCAACTCAGATTAATTGCGACGTGAAAAGCGATAGAGCAAATGTTTTTTTGTTTCGTACAGTAACTTGACAAACTGCCGTAAGGTGTTGCCCTGTCTTCTAATTAATTTCCAAGAGAGATGGAACGCTGAGAAGAAAAGCCGTCATTGTGAGCCTATAAATAAACCTGACTGATGTATTCCACAATGCTGGTTAATGAAGACGCCAACGTCAAAGATTTACTCGCAGCCCGCACCTCTCACTCCTGTTTATTTGCCTCCTCAGAGTCTGTGCTGTGTTTCCTCATAAATATTCATGAGGGGTTGGAGGATCATTTGGTTTAGCCGCAGGGCATCGCAACTAGAGTTGGTTTTGTTTTCAAGTCCTTTCAAGATTTATGTATTTTACTGTGCAGTGCATCATGGGAGCTTTGAAACAAGAAGAGAAACCCAAACACAAACATATATACTGAAGGTGAAAAACTGTTTGGGTTGGTTTAGACGTCTTTAAAGCAATTGAAAGGATCGATGTGAAGATGTAACTTTAACTGATCTCAAAGAAGAGGATTTTTGTTTATACTGTACCTCTGTCAAGGATGTTTCGCTCCTGCCCGTCACTCTGCTTGTTTGTAGAATATAGAATAAACAAAAACTAATCAAAGGATTTCCACAAACTTTGGTGGAAGCAGATCCAGGAATTGTTTTTCACTTTCTTTAACGTTGTTTCGATTTGGGGCATTTTCACCAAAAATCCGGCACATTAAGGACATAGATAGGTGATTGTTCTAATTTTTAGGACATAAAACTTGAAGCCAACTTCTCCAGAGGTCTAAACTCAACCAGCTCCTCTGACACTGATTGTATTGACTGAACTGATCGGAGCTCTTTTTATTGACGTCAGCATGATAAGGAAAAATAACAGCCATTCATTTCTAAGATCACCTCTCCAAAGGTCAAGAGCCACCCTGACACAGAGGAGCCGAACCACATGAATCACATTGCGGAGACACTTGGGAGACACTTCAAAGACGGCGGTTTTCTTCGAATTAACCCAATTAGAATCTCCGACAAACAGGACTCTGACTCTGAGGACTGAAGATCAACAGATCAAGCTTTGGCAGCGAAAGGTTTGCAACAGAAATTAATTCAGTAATATGGTTGAAAACAGGCCAGTGCTTGATGTGAGAGATATAATTTCAAACGTAATGTCGGCCTCTCATGCATTATCCATGAAGGGAATGTGTGAGTATATGTGAAGGCTGGGAAAAGACACACAGCACAGGGCAGCGCAGCGCTTACCTGTGGAAAAGACAACGTTTCTGGACACCAGCTTGTAATCTACGATGGAGAACTGAGGCAGCTCGATCTGCGTCACCCCCGTCACAGCCGTCTCGCCTCCTTTCCAGTAGAACTCAATGTCGTCTGTGGTGTAGCCATCTGTACACACACACAGCAAGGTGTAACCATCTGTCTAAGCAACATTGGAGACCAAGATATTCAGTGTTGCTGAGCATCCATGGGCATTTGGGAAGAAATGAAAATCGTTTGAAGTTGTTTCCAAGAAGCAGACATTGCTTTGAAAGTCAAGTTGTTCATGGGTTCACAAAAAAGCCAAAATTGTTTAAATGCACCCTGTCCTTAACAGCTCTCGCCTCTCTTTTATTAATTCAATACAATCCAAACCATGCTGAACAGATCTCACACTGAGGGACCTCCACCTTTAGGAGAGTGCAGCGTTCACTCAGCATCATCACAAACGTTATTTAAAACTAAATAATGAACCCTGTTTCACTCAAACTGCATCGCCTCTCACACGGGACCCTGTGGGCTTCCTGTGCTGAATGTCATGCCCAGTGGCTCTGGGCGTTTCTACTCACAGCTCTCTATCTCCAGGGTGCAGTTCTGCTCGTCCAGGGGATACCTCCTGAGATCCATCATACACGCCGCCGTTGTCGTTATCCTGCAGGAAGATGACACAAATGGGGTAAGAGGGAGAATCTATTTCAGACTCAGAATGTGATTTACAAAGTGAAAGAAGATGGATGGGGAGGGGATGAGGAGGAATCATTTTCTCATTTAAATGGATATAAAAGTTGGATTAAAGCATTAAGGTGACAGCACTGGGTCATGAGGAGGAATCCCTTTGTTTATTGGACGGATGAGCTTGAGCGGCTGCAGACACTTAAAATAAGAAGCAAAGTGAAATGCAAATTCTAAATGATTTTGTCGAAGTCTGGCCTGCTGCTTGGCAGGAGGCCACTGGATGTCTGCGTTCAGACTCAGCTGAGGCTGTGGAGCCAGGAGATTATGTTCTTATACAGCGAAGGTTACACAAACTGAACGAACCATATGGTGACGTGCTGCAGTTGATACACGACATTTTACAATGCAGCATTTTAAATGATCAGAGAATTAAGATTGAAGCTGGCTTCACTCACTCTGTAACTAATTACCTGTAGTTTAACAGCTTTGTAAAATATACAAATGAATCAAAAACCTTGATATAAATCTGAGAAATGATTCATAGCACAAACTGGACTGAATTTGAGATGATATTTCATATTTCATATTGATTAAATCTAAAGGAACTCTCTGTACTTCTCTTCTATTCAATCAGGTCTTCAAATTGGACCGAACTCGGCGCGGTAACTCCCATGAGCACCGAGTAACCACATGAGAGTCCATTACATGAGTGGAGACGTGCACGCTTGGGGAAGAAGTAGATAGATGAATCGCCTCAGCCTCAGTCCCTGTGTAATGTAAATGACTGAATCAAAGAAAATCAATCATTAGTGCAGAGCATCCAGTCTCACCTGACACTGTTATGTAACTCTTCACATCACAAACACCACTCACACATCTCCCTGAAAGCATCGAGAGGTCTATAAGTAGCCCACGAGGCTAAGTGCTATGAACTCAGTTGCATAAGCGAGCACAGCTGCATGACTGTTTAGTGTGGATGCACAGGGGCACGTGGCTGTTCGCTCTGCAGTCTAATAATTCAAAGCATGCATCCATATTCATGGTCACAGTAACTCTTCTGAATGCGCCTGTCGCAAAGATCAATGGAAATTCCAAACAAGGGCTTTAAGACACACACATCAACCGGGCGCCTTCCAGACTGATCATCATGGAACCTTCGCTGTTTTTTTCATTTTCAAACTGCTGAGGTGCCCTTGAGCATCGCACATAATCCTCTGGCTGCAGCAGACGGGGAAATTGCCAAACTCTGAGGCCGGGCAGCCGCAGTGCTGCTGTGTGTAATAGAGCTTTAAACACACAGAATTATCTCCACGCTGGGAAACATCTGAGAACATTTTGACCCTGAGATTCACTTTGTTGCCTGTTGTGGGGACTGTGGCTCATTTGCATGGCCCAGAAATTGAGGATTAGCGCTCGAACAAACAACTCAATTGTGCTGTTGCATTATGCCCAATAATTAAACTTCTGAAGCGAATTTTGAGACATCAATCAAAGGAGGCTGAAGTTATTTAGGGCAAGAAAATGTTTCCTATAATCGATGACCTGTACAATGTTCAGACATTGTTTGTCATTCTCTGCTCATGAAGTTTAAACGCTCCAATCAGGAGCAACAATCTGACTTTAATCTTGTAGAGAATAAAATGTGATTGGAATCCTTCCAAACAAAAACCAATAACAGTTTTAAATTATTAGATTACTATGACTATCAACAGGGCAAATCTTTTTCAAAGGCATAACAAACACCTTTTTAGCAAAACCGTGGAACAGACATTTGTCAGGGACTATTTTCAGGAGCAGATTAACATACATTTGGTTCTCAAGGCAGCAGGATTCCAAAATAAACCTGTGAGGGAAACATGGCAAGCTGCAACTACACAACCATCACATGATATTCCTTTGGATTGTGTTTGACCACAGTACAAACATTACATGACCCCTTCCAACGCTCTAAAGCAGGGGTGCCCAATACGTTGATCGCGAGGGTACTATGGGTCGATCGCATGGCGTTAAAACGTAGACGTCAGCCTACTGTTGTGCGATGTACCTAACTGTGGAGTACAGGCAGCTCAGTGCGTGAACGGGAGTGAGAGAGTGCATGCGCGCTGCCGAGGTGCGCCGCTGTGAACGAGCCCTGGCGAAGTGGGTGTGTGTGTGTGAGATTCGGGCGAGGAGGAATAGAGACGGCGGTCGGAGCAGGTAGAGAGTTAGTCCATCAAGAATAACAGTGCAGTCGGACAATAAAACTCCTTCCATCGGCAACAACGCCCCGTTATTTGTGTGCCACCATCTTACCCACTGCGGTGGAGTTAGGTTTAGGGAGTAATCCCCGAAGCACCGCTACTTCGGCCATGGAGAAGACGATCTGCCCTGCATCTCCCGACCACGGTCAGAAGATAGAGCAGGAAAGGATAACACTATGATATGTTTTGCAAACTTATAGTAGGTAGAATCTACCTGGTAGATCATTTTGACTTGGTCATTTTATAAGTAGCTCGCATGCTGGAAAAGTGTGAGCACCCCTGCTCTAAAGACTTCAGCTCAGAGAGGACGTTACCTGAGGCCGTAGAGAACGGTTCCGTCAGGGTGCAGCCGGATCATTCGGTTTTTCACCGTCACTCCATGGACAAAAGACTTCTTGTCGTTGAGGAAGTACGTGTCGGGGACCCAGAGCTGGTCGGCCACTCGGTTATCCAGGGTCAAGTTGAGAGGGATCCCTAAGTAGGCGAGACGCTTGTCCCTCCAGTACTGCTGGAAATACATGGTCAACGTGTAGTCCTGCGGATGCAAACACAGTGAAGCGAACAGTGTGAAGAGGTTAAATGATTCAAAGCTCCCATGATGTGACACAGAGTCCCACGAGCTGCAGCCGCCCGGTCCACACGCTGCACCCGTACCCTCAGAAGGGCCTTGAAACACAGTAACAACCCAAGCAATGTGTGGGCAGGCTCATGGAGCTGCAACTTTAGAGGAACCAACACACGAACAGAGTCGTAACATGTTCCCAGTGAAGAAAGACCCCAGCCTTGAAGCTTCTGGAACATGTGTTCTCTTTAGTTCCATTCAAAGCGGCCGTGTCCAGGGCAGGAGTTATTCCTGTGCAGTTCCCCTCTCCACATCTGTGAGCCAAATAGAAATGGTCAAATGTTCGCTGAGATGTTTTGATGTTAATTGTAGCTGTGTTGGTCTGGAAACTAATTTCACTGCCTCTGTCTTACTTTGCCTGGATCATTCTCATTATTGATCTATCCGTACACAGGCAGCCTTTGGGGGGTTCCCTGCCTCTCAGCCAATGTCAGCGGAGATTGGTTCCAGCCCCCCCATGACCCTCGAAGTCTAAGCTGTATACATAATAGATGGACGAAGGGTTCATTTATCAGCCGTTATTGGCCAACCTCTCAGTCTGATGGTAATTTGCATGAATCATTTGTGATGGCTCAGTTAATAATGAACAGGTGAGTGGTTTTCTTTAAAATCAGAGAATTGTCTGTTTAAAACAAAGATTCTGATTGCTCGTGTTTTTTATGAGTCACCAACCATCGCCATCTGGCTCTTCAGCCAAACTGGCTGAGGTCCTGCCACGAGGATGCTTCAGCTGCCATTAGCTTGTTACCGTGAGAACTAATGTTTTTCTTTCGAGCAGCCTCTCCCTCCTTCCTCCACATCCCATAATCCACTTACCAAAGCTAACTGTCCCCCTCCTCTAGTTCTGGTCCCCCGCCCCCCACTCTCTCTCACTCTGTGGGCAATGCCATCATCTCCCCACTCGCCCGCTGGGGCCCTGAAATGAAACCTGCCTGCACCAAGCTGGCACTGGCAAAGGCACACATGTCCGTTGGCGCTGTGGTCTCCAGGTGCATGCCGAATTGGAATTAAAATAAAAAGTAAAGAGGAGATTAAAACAGCCCCTGCAATACAAGCATGGCTTTCCAAAAAGATTTGTGTGCCTTACGTAACTGGAATAGTTATTTGTCTTTCAGCGCCCGTTCATGCTCTGTCTCGACACTAATGCTTCCAAAACACTGGGGGTTTTGCATTTTCACGAGATAACTGAAGAATAGAATGACGCAGTGCACATCCAGCCAACAGACCCCAATTTTTACATTTTTTTTAAAGCCTGGCGACTGGTGATTCTGGTTCGCAGGTTTCCGGGGAAGATCTTAGTCAGCACAGGATACAGATTGGTCACACAGCACGAGAAGGAAAGCTGATTGGCTCTGGGCCATATGGATTCTAAAGCCCCCGAACATTGGACTGTGTCTGTGGCGCCCCGATAATATGGGACTACATCTAAAGAATTATAAAGTAAGAGAAGCATCATTTATTCTAATCTTTTTTATAAAGAGACTCAACGCAACTCTTCGTGATGGATTTAACTGCAGATCATTTTCCATGAATTACTTGATGATTCATTTTTGTCCTCCTGGTGCCTACATTACCCAAAATGCAACCCCGTTTATCTTGATGGACAGAGGAACAGTCAAATGACTTCACACACTCCCCTCCACCTGGAAGCAGACTTTGATGAAGAGCTCTGGGTGGATGATGATTTTTCTGCTTCAGTGAAACTCAGTGTCTCTGTATTGATTTTTTTTCCTGCTTCCATCCACTTAGAATAACTCACACCAAAACACTGAAGCCAATCATCTCCTTGCGAGTGAATCATTCCTCCGCTATGCTGAGGGACAGCAAAATAAATCCTTGTCACTTTCTAGGATTTCCCGACTTAATAAGTGACATCAGTCACAGTCCCATTAACGTGAATAGAAGACGTCCTCCATCACTCCCTGTAAAAATAACTAATGCCTCTCTCCTCTGCTTTGTTTTGACTCCAATCACCCCACCCCCGCCTTCAGCCATTGCTTTAGGTATACATTTCCATTTCCCGCCAGCGAACCAGCAGGTGGGCAGCGCGGCGAGCGGCTACAGCAGCGCACGCCTCGTACCACATTAATGATTCACTCGCTGCGTAGCCCGAACAAACACGCGGCCAAGGAATCCTCATCAATGTTGCATGGAGACAATCAAAACGAATTTCAGATGAGGACGAGCGAGTCTCAGCAGCACCAGGTGAGAGAAGGTGGGCTCAGATTTTCTAAGAACTAGGACTATGGATTCTGAATTATTGACAAGACTCCCATTCCCCTCAACACATGACCTCCCAGCACACACATGCACATGGTTATTAGGGTTTGTTTTCAGCGGCCAGTTATTAAATTAATGTGACTGGATGCCTGCTTTAATTCAGGGTGTGTGAGAAGTCATATAAGCAGAGTTTTGGATGTGAACTGACCCATATTCAAGTTAATCTCCCTCTCTCTCTCTCACACACACACACGCACTCTTGCTGTTGTGTCGTGATCCCGCCAGAATCGAGGAAATATCCTGCTAACATTGTTTGTCACATGGCATATGTTCCCCTTTCCCTGGCATATGCTGCTGCTCCTTGCTCGCTGCGGCGCCATACACAAGCGTCAAGGCGAGCGAGGTGAAAACACTAATGGCTGCACCAGTGCAAGTTTCCCTCGACTTAACTTTGTGTTCCAACGCGGGGGGGGGGTAGCGTGGTGATGTGTAATCGCTGTGTACTCCGAGTGAACCCCTCCTTTTCTGTGAAGCAATTTAAGTCACTTCAATGTAATTTCCCTAGTGCCCCCCAGGGACGGCCCAGAGGCGTAAATCACCGCAGTGTGAGGGAATCCCTCAACAGAGCCCCCCCCCCCGCTGCGGCTATAGAATGGTAAAAATAGCATGGCCCCTCACTGAGTGCAAACACGCAGAGGTGATTGAATTGGGTCTTTGCCTCTAAATGACAGTGTTGGCCTTCCATGTACTGGTTGATTTCCTCAGTGTCTCATATTTTATGATGTATGGCCTCATAACAAGAACAGAGGGAACAACCTGCGCTGGATGCACAGACACACCGTCTTTCTTTTCTATCAGCAGAGCCACTGTGACACGGCGGTACACTGTACACACACTTTCCTGAAGGATTTCATTTTTCAAACAGACAATAGAAAGCAAGCACAAGAATCGCTTCCCCCATCGCTCTCCTGATAACTGTAAAAACACATTTATATAACATGTCAATATCTGAGTTATTAACCCAGACACGTGAGGGCTGATGTCCCCTGACCTTTTTATTTCCTATCATTTCAAAAACCAACAGCTTTCTGCCCTTATGTTCGATTTGCTGGGACCTTTCTCTCCTACAACCCTCATATATCTGCTGTGTCCATTACAGGAAGCACACGATGGTGGCGGCAGCTGCTGACTGATGACCTTTGTGGTGACGTCCATCATAAATCCAGTTCATAGTTTATCAGTTTTTTTTAAAGGGCTGAGAAAGAAAAACGAGTTTGGCGCTTGTCAATTTCAAATTCCCCTGGCCTTAAAGGTGTAAGCCACTCAGAGATGTGACACTGTCGTGATGGGGGGGCTCCCCCCCCCCGCTCCTCCTCAAATGATGTGTCCTTCCAGCGGGTTGGTGCTCCGAACCAGGAAGTGTCGGCTTTGCTTATTCTACTGTAAATCTCAGTGATCATCCTGCAGCACGTTCTCTCCCGAGGCCAATTACATTCCATCAGGCAGGAAGCCGGATGCCGGATAAAAGACATGGGGTATATTAAGCTACACTCGGAGCACACGAGGAAAAAAGCCCTCTTTCTGCATAGCTGCAAGATCTATATAAGTTAATTAGTGTGACATAGTTAGCACATTGGCAATTTCTGATTCCAAGGTTTGTTTTATGCAGGAGGGCACGCTGATGAGGGATTTTCTCAGTGATTGTGACACAATAGGGTTCAGACCAGGAGATGCTATTAACCCCAACGCCTCATAGAATCATCCTGGTGTCAGTCAGAGGAAATCTACACGCATGCATTACCTGAGACGCGCAGAGCAGAATGATAGAGAACCCAGCTGATGGGCAGCAGGAACAGTTGGTGAAAGAGAAAATGTTTTCACCTCCTCTCTGACACCCACGCAGCTGTGGGTGTTCGAGCTCATTCAGTCAGGCTCTGATCGCTCCCCCGTGTGAGTGGCTCTACCTTCAGCATGATTTCATTTACCACATAATGGACTGAAGGCCTTGATGGACTGTAACTGCAGCAGAGACGTCACTTTGCACCAGAGCTGGTCGTGACAGTGAAAACACAAACCCTCTTGACAACTATATTTGGGAACATTTTAAATGCACGATTTCCACCAACACTGACCCAATTTTCCAGAAATAAAACAGCTCTTGTGTGTTTTACATTTCAAAAGTGTCACATATTCAGGTGATCCATTGTGAAGTCTAGTCTCCGAGCAGGCGACTCATCTATTTTGTCTTGTTCTGATCTCGTCCTGGTGCCTGTCTCTCATCACCACAGGCCCCCGGCACGCAGCAGACAAACCTCAGAGGTAATTAGCGCAGTTCTCAGACGTTATAGCATCTGCCGGTGCAGGAGGGCACGCTCTGCGGAGGCCTCAGAGTGTCAGAGTGACTGAGTCAACCTGCCCTGCCAGGTGGGTTGTTGGAGGGGCCAGATGCTGCATTCACTCTGCTCCCACCCTCCTCCAATCCTCCTGCCTCTCTCGCTCATCAATCCTTCACTTTCTCCTCTCGTCTCCATCGTCTGATTCATGTGTTCAATACATCTTCAGATCTGACCGAGAATCTGAGAACACTAAAATAAACTCTTCTCTGGACCCTCCCTTTGGTATCTCAAAATAGATTCATCATGTGCCAAACAGCAAATATCAGACAGACCAACAACTACAACCATGATAATTACTGATAAGGAAAAAGAACAAACAACATTAAACCTCAGTGGAACCTTTGTGAGGCCATGAGGCCATGAGGTGCAGGAAGACAACCCTTACTCGCCAACTGCACCTTGTGTACATGCAAACTTAAAAATCTGATCTGGCAGAATTGTTTCTTTCTCCATCTACAGGAACTGGTCTCATTCAGCTGAATAAGCAATTCTTGTCTCAATAAACCCTCAGCTTTTAAGACTCCTTCCCTCACTGAGCCCGCAGGTTGTTCCACCAGGCTCGTGGATTTGTTTTATTGAAATTAATGCAGAATGGTGCCTCACAAGCTAGAAATTGCCTGATTCGCAAAAGAAGCAAAGAGAGCAGCGTTTATCTGGGCTGCGCTGTTTAGTGGTGCTGAATGGAAGAGGCATGGGAATATCAACATGGGGACAAAAGCACTCATTATCCATTTCCTCTCCAGAGCAACACCCATGCTGCAAACTGCAGATGGATGAAAAGGATCCACCAAATGTCAAACGCTGGGGCAAAAACAAAGCTGGATGCCAGGCAGGAGGTGTGCTCAATCTATGCTGCGGTGCGGCGATTCTTGTTTACAAGGTTGCTACCAAACATGACCTCAAAATGTTTCCCCCCAAAGCGCCCACTGAAGAGTCATGTTTACAAAGGCAGGAGTCACCTGGTGAAGGAATGATGGAGTCATTACTATTGATCAACACTCGCCCACACTCCACCTACCAGATACCAAACACCGTTTTCTTATGCTAGGCAGCAAAGACTCACTAAGGCCTAGGCGTTATATGTGTGAAATGACGTTCACATCCAGAGGTCAAGCGTCAACTGCTGCCTCCGGGCTGACCTGAATCTGACTCCTCGCCGCCTCCTGGCGACTCTGTTGTCGTTATAAAGCACATAGGCTCAGCAGCATCTCTCATAAAAGTTAGAATGGGTTTGCCGACACGAGCAGGGAGTTTCAAAAGCCTGGATCCAAAACCAATTACAAGCAATGGCCACCATTCAATCTGACACCTTACAATTCTGCTTTCCTGCAAATGGGTTGAAGCCGCAGCCAATGAGGCGAGGCGCTGTCACTTGTTTCCGGTGCAATGTGGGTCATCGAGGGCTGATATTTTAAGATGCAATAGCCTGAAGATTCTTTCCTGCGTGTGGGTACATGCGTCAACATAGGGCAAACTGCATCCTGCTCGCATTAGCAAATCCAATCAGAGTTCCCTGATAGCTGTGTGCTCCAGGGACTCCTGGGTAGACACTCCTCAGACTCTGTTAATTGTGGCTCCAGAGGTTAACAGGCAGAGCAACTGCTTGAGCTTTCCTCTAGCTGTTTGGTTTCTAGAGTCCCTAATGTCTCCACAGGGAATTTACACCAGAACGCAAACGTACAAGCTATGTGGAAAATGTCTGAATAAGCCCATGTGAGAATGCAGAATGCAAATATCAAAATGACGAAAAAGAAGAGCCACACACAGAAGATGGAGACAGACATCAACTCAGACAAAAGGGGATGTGATGCTTCCGATAACAGGATCTATACATGCTGCTCTACCGAGAACGCACCCCTCACCTCTTTTGGGGAAAAAGAACTTTCTGAGACTCAGACTTCCACACATTTTTTGGTGTTCATGTCTGAAAACAGATTTGATCAGCGATCGCTTCCTGTCTCTGTCTTCTAATTGTTAATTCAAGAACTTGTCCAGAGAACTTTGTCCTCTTTCTTTTCCTTCTGTTCACCCTCATTGTGACAGACACATGATCAGATCCAAACAGGGAGACGGCAGAGTGAATTGGTGAATTCCTGCTGTCTGACCAACACACAATGCAGAGAGAAAACTCAGGAGCCAATTTCCCAGATGTGTTTGCATTCTACTGTACCCACGGTTAAATCTCCCCTCTACGTGAGGCGGTGCTGCTGTCTGACGATCAGCATTGTTGGAAAAGGGATCAGGAGGCTGCATTATGCTTATTCCCTCCACCCGTCTGAGCGTTTCTGTGCATGTGCATGGTAACAACTGTGCTGGGCGAGATAAAGATGTTTTATTGCTTACAGGAAAGCCGGCCCATCCATCCTGGCGTCACATAATGGCTTCATAGGGAGAACGGGATTTACATCAGCACTTCCCCAATCATGTTGCATGAATGCCAGTGCATCAGCGCACGGAGGCAGGGGATGCGTTGCATTATGCGGTCGAGTAAACACAGAGAAACAGCATTTAGTGGCGTGTAAATCCACTCACCATGTTGACTTCTGACACCATGTCTATGCTGGCCACGTCTATGCTCATCCCAACCGCAACAGGGGCCCCTGGAAGAGGTTAAACAGCGGATTATGTGCGTGCGTGCACAGGTCGCACACCTGACCACAACACTGTGCATTAAACAGAAAGAATAAACAACGGCACACATACCTCCAAAGTCCGGCCTGAGTCGGATGTCATAGCCCTTCAGCAGTTTGTCCACCGTCTCCTTCACAAACGACATGTTGCCCGGCTCATTGACGCTGCGAACCAGAGGAAAACATCTGCATCAATCAGCCAATCAGGACAATAACCTTGACCTGTCCGAATGACGAACACAGCAGGCGCTCACCTTTTCGCGCAACACACAATCGAACCGACAACCAGTGCGGAAAAGACGCGGAATTGGCGCAGTCGGTGCAAAGCAAACATCCCCCTTGCTCCTTTATTTTTTTAGGCTCAAATCTTTCTCTTCTCTCCTGTTTCCTCGTCACCCCTGTCAGTGTGTCTGTGTGTGCGCGCAGCCCCAGCAGCAGCAGCAGCAGAGAGCCCCCTCCCCAGAGATCAACGCACGGTCCAGGACGCGCTCCGGATCAGATCAGAGGAAATCCATGGATTGCCCCCCCTCAAGAAAACGGGGGCAAAGTGGAGCCGAGGGGAGTAAGTCAGTGGCTGGAAGGAGTCAGGTGTGCAGGAGCTGACATCGCCTCCACGGTGCGAACAGTGGCTCCGCTTGTTCTCTGTGCAGGAGGCTCTTACGCGGAGCAGCTGAAGCGCATACTGATGAGCGGGGCGTGCAGGGACGAGGCGGCTGCTGGTGCTGCTGGTGGAGGTGGTGGCGGTGGTGGGAGCATTCAGCTCGTTCAAATGAGAGAACACATGCACACTGTAAAAATATGCCCACCAGTAGCTGCAGTCTGCCAGGGCCGGACGTAGACTGCTCAGATTGGGGGGTGGTGGTGGGGGTGCACCTTCTCACACTGTGGACGTGACAGTTTTTTTTTCCAAGTTTTAGAGAAATGTTACAATGTGGAATTCATCCAAGAGGTGTAATAATACTAATTTGATTGACTGACTGATAAATAAAAAGGAACAGAATAAAGTCCAAATATGTGTCCCCGCCCACTTGTCGAAGCGTTCATAGATTTAGAAATAGTAAAAGCAACATAAGAGAATACAAAAAGGCAAATTATAAACAAAACAACATAATAAGTAAATGCACAAGATAAGATTTGACCAACTTGTTAAAGCCTAAATTTTTTACAGTGCCCCTCACGTCAAACCCCTTCCTCTGTGTTTACTATAAAAATGGCGTGACATGAATAATATAGAGTGAAGCAGCAGGCTGCATCAATCAGCCCGTTAATCAATGCTCGTAATCGATAAGGTCATTAATCGTCCATGATGAGTTGCTCTCCTTATATGAAGCTGAGGGCTGTCAGCATGTCAGAGACTGTGTGTGTGCGCGCACGTTATGACATTTCCTACCTCGTATCATAGATGGCGAACAACTTCTTGTTTCCGTCAACAGCGTTCCTGGGAGAGAAGGGGTGATGACATCATTAATAATACAGAAGCATTTAGCCAATAAAATAATCAGGCGGGAGATTAATCATCAAACAACCAATTACACAAACCTGAGATGTGTATAGAAGAGGTGTTTTTGCTCTTCAGTTGCAGATTTATTACATTTCAGTGATAAACACTTTCATACTGCTCAAACATCTCTTGTGTCGGTGAAGCTGCTGTTTTTGTTTTCACACCTGCAGCAAAGCAGGAATCTCACACAGAGAGAAGTGGCTGTAGGGCAAATATTGAAAGCCTCACTATTTCCTTTGGGAAAGCACCCCCTCCTCTTTCTCATCCATCCTTCTTTTCCTCCTCTCCCTTCTGAATGAATATACCCTGGCCATCAGTCTGTGGGAGCTGTCCGCACCCAGCTTGGTGCTGAAATAAGCCTTCCCCCGAGGAAACTGTGGTGCTTCTGTACATCGGACACACACACACATACACAGCTAATTACCATAGATGAAAAATGGAGCTCGGCTTCCCTCTTATGGCAACAGTCAGGATGGAAATGACTTGAAACCCACACAGTGCACATTCTAACCAAGAACCCCCCCCCCCCCCCCCCCCCCCCCCCCCCCCCCCCACCCCCCCCCCCCCCCCGGCTCCCAATAATAAACAGCTTGTCAATATCTGCATGACATGGATGGCGGACCCCCAACCCCACCACTCAGGACTTGCCAGTACAAACCTTGAACAGGAGGAAACACTTTATAAATCCAAGTTGATCATGTATTATTATTATTATTATTATTGACAAAGAGGCAGCGACCAACAGGTAAACAAAGAGTAAAAACACACAAACCTAATCTCTAAATGATTCTACTCCTCCCACACAGTCTGGATGTGGTTTCTAGAGGATGTTTGCACACCAATAGTTGCTCCTGGTGGGAACCTTGATTTGTGATGTGCCTTCAGATATTATATCATGCAATTTGCAGGCATAAGAAACTGAATTGGATTCATCAGTAGAAACTTTAAGTGCATGTTGCTTTTGCATCAACCAAACAGATTTAAAAGACTGAGGCTGATAAAAAATAGAAAAAGGTTGCAACCTTTTTAAAATTTTCATATTAAATCCAAAAGCCCACAGTTGAAATTTCTGTCTCCATCTGCCCCCCACCACCCGCACCCCCCACCAGTGTGCATCCTCCTCCTCCAAACCCACCAATGGGGAGCACCTATTGTCAAATTATTAGCCTCCATTGCAACATGCAAGAGAGAAGGGAGGGGGGGGGGGGGATACACGTATATAGTGGATTGACCGAGGTGGCAGGCTGTGTGATGCCTCTGCTGCTGCTGCTGCTGCAGAGGGGGATGCAGGAGATGCGCTGCAGCTGAAAGCGCAAGACGGTGGAGAGGAGGAAAGAAGCAGACGGACCACTACAACACAGAGAGAGAGAGAGAGAGAGAGAGAGAGAAGGAGGGCAGACAACCGACGAGCTGCGGGTATTAGGTGACTGAAAGCCGCTGACGAGGGGACCCCAACCAGCCTCCTTCGCAGGAAGAGCAGAAACAATCAACCATATCTTTGTGATGGATCTGCATTCAGGTACCTCCTCTTCTTTTTGTATAATCACACCCAGCATGGCAGATGTGGGATGAGGGGATGGAGAGAGTGGGGAAAAACAGGTGATGGTGGAGGATAGGGGAGCAGGAGCAGCAGCAGGAGGAGGGTGGCCCATGTGAATTGCAAAACGCAGCTGAAGCTTCACATAATGGGAATCACACTGCAGAGATGAGTGTCCATGTTTGTGTGTATCGTCTTCACCAGCCTTTAGACTATTTGTGGTTTTGAGACTTGCTGCCCATTGAGCACAAGACTGTCCCACTGCCTGATTCCTTGATTCCTGTAATAGTCTGCCTGTGTGTGTGTGTGTGTGTGTGTGTGTGTGTGTGTGTGCAGGAAGAGTTTCTGGGTGTGAGTTATTACAAGACAGTATTTACTTCTTCCTGCAGTGGCTGTGATATTCTCTCTGTTGTCTGCATGTGGATCTGTGTGTTGCAGCCCCTAACAACAAAGTGAACAGATTTCCAGTCATGGCCAGACCCGTGCTTTTCTTGCTGCTGCTATGCGGATGCCAAAACAGGTGAACTAACCCAACTCATCATGGGAAACAACATTTTACAGCCTGATTTTCATGAAAGTTGCAGAAGCCGTGTGGACACAGATTGATGTTTAGCACATGAGACTGCTGGATGTTGGTCCATTTTGTTTGTGCTGAGGATTCCTGCCCCCAGGCTTTGATAGATCGCATCAGTGCTACAGCATGACTGAAGTGGCTTGTCCTGCAAGAACAGCAAAAAACAAATACTAATATCTTTGGTGTCAATAAATCACTGGGACCAGTTCAATGTCTTTGAGAACACATGTTCTGATGCAGACTGTGACCTTCGTCTTCATAGAAAGGAAGAAAGGGTAATTTCCCTCATTTTCTCCCCACAGTGATTCTCCTCACCCCCCGACACAGCGCCTTGCCTCCTGACACATTTAGAGGGGGACTCGTTTGTTTATATTTGGATCACATGTCAAAGCCTTAATTATATCCACTGGATCCATTTGGAAGCAGCACTTATGTTGCATAATTAATCACAATATGCTTGGCCTTAATGTGGTGGGATAATTAATCACAATAAATGTGAGCTGTTCTGTAGTTTAACTAATGCTGCTATGTTAGTCCTCCTCATTTGCCCTCTCTCCTCTTCTTCTCCTCCTCTTCCCATAGTCTCTGCTCCACCTCCTCGGAGGCTCCGAAGGAGGTGAGCGCCAACGACAACAGCACGGTTTTCACTAGGATCCTGGACGGGCTCCTGGATGGTTACGACAACCGGCTCCGGCCGGGGCTCGGAGGTTTGCCTGGGGACATAATTCTCATTTCGGGGCCAAAAGCATAATTTTACATTCTAACATATTAAAGCCACAATCGAGCCTCCCAGCATTAGGTGACCTCACCCACTAACCCAAACTCTACCATCTACAACCTGCTGCTGCAATTTCACACCCTGATTCCCAGGAATAAAGACAGAGGCCGACGAGGAATTGTGTGAGCAGAGGTGTAATTTGGGCTCATGTCATTCAGCAGCGTCCCTCCTGGAAGGACATGAATACACGCACATGGTGGAGGAAGAGTACATCAATCAAGCCATCTGCCTGAATTCAGGGGGCTGTGGTGTTTTCTTCATGCTCCTCACCCTGGCAACAAGAGATAACCTTGAGAGGCGACTAACCGCCATTCAAGAATGGAGGTTTTTCTTTTATCTATTGAAATGAAATCTTTTCATTTACGCCAGCTCTTTCTTTCAACACGCTTTATCCCAGCGATTTCCTTTATGCCCACCCCCCATCATGCCACTGGTCCTGGTTTCCTGTCATATACACCAATGTTTCCATGTATGAAAGGTAGAAACAAGAATGGCGGAAAAAAAGGCTGCTCTCACATCCTGGTAACGGTTGCTATGCTTGACAAGAGGGCTTATAAATATATACCAGAAAAACACTCAGGCCTTCACTCAGCGTTCAACAAGCTGCTCTCCACTGCCAGGGACACATTGATATGCACAGGGGAGATTTTGGGTGGCTTCAGTCGTACTGATGACAGAAAGGAGAACATTGAACATCCTCTTCTGGAGGAGGAGTGAGGGGCATTCATGGAGGAACTGATGGCGCTGCTTTGTTCTGTAACTAAAGACATAAAGTGGGGTTTTAAATTTACTCGTTTCATTGATCGTGTAATTATAGTCTAATCGTCATCTTTACATTACATTAAAACATTTTGTTATGATCTGATATTTTATAGACTTATACAGCATCCTCTGTCCCTGTGACCTCACCATCGCTCATGTGTCTTCAACAGAGAACGTCACCGAGATCAAGACCAATATTTTTGTCACCAGCTTCGGCCCCGTCTCTGACACGGAGATGGTGAGCTGAACACACACACACACACACATCTAGAGCCCATCCAGCCTGTTTTGTTGAAACCTCCTCCACTGTTACCTGGACTCTCACTCACTTCTTCACTCTGTCGTTGGAAATTTCCCCCTTTTTCTTTAACCTTTAACAGAAAACAAATCTGGACGACTTCAGCTTCTCATCTCAGATCTAATCCAAAGTGGCTGGACAATTTCAAATTGTTCCGAATGACTCATTCTCTTATGAACTATAAGGTTCCACTTGGATGGCAAAAAGGATTAATGCTGCTCTTTCATTAATTCTTCTATCACAGCGCTGCGATCAAACTTGCTATTGTCAAATAATTGACTGGAAAAAAGGCATCGACAAGGCAAGCAGATTGATTAATGAAATGTGCATAGAGTTGAATAGCTCTGAGGTCCATGAGAGCACCATTACTCTGGGGGATGGAGCGTTGTATTTATTTCTCTCTTGCACTTACAAAGGAATAAAGGTGCAGACTGTAAATAAATGAAATTAGCTTCTTGATGCACCATGACTATAAAAGAGCCTTTGCAGCCAATCGCATGAATCTGAGAGGCTGGAGAAGCTGAAGTTGTGATGATCTGAACTCTGGCACTTTAAATTGACAGCCATCTCAACCAGAGGAAGGGAGGGATCACAGGACAGTCAGACTGGTAAAGATGACGTCACTGTTGCTCTCTATAACCTGAACGTGTGTTTGTCGCAGGAATACACCATCGACGTCTTCTTCCGTCAGAGCTGGAAGGACGAGCGCCTGTGCTTCAAGGGGCCCATGGAGAAGTTGCCGCTGAACAACCTGCTCGCCAGCAACATCTGGACCCCGGACACCTTCTTTCTGAACGGAAAGAAGTCCATCGCTCACAACATGACCACCCCCAACAAGCTGCTGAGGCTGAAGGACGACGGAACTTTACTTTACACCATGAGGTCAGAGCATCAAGTGGTTTGTTTCAACCAGGTCATAGAAACCCTGGTTCTTAGGAATCTTAAAGTAGAGCAAGGACGGATTCTGTGAGAGTAATACAGCTGGAGAAGGTTTTTATAAAAATAAAGACAACAGGCCAATAAAACAACACAGACAGTGAGAGCCTGAGTCAAACTCCAGAGGAATGGTGACATCTGGTGGAGATATGATTCCATCCCATTGAGGGTCAACACAGCCTCTCTCTTCTCTGATTCTTCAACATCTTCCTCTAACCTTTCAGTCGGTTCCAACACATGCTGACACACCTACTGCAGAAAAGCAGCCTCATTGTGAACTGGCAGTAAATACAAAAGGAAATAGGTGGCGAAAGAACTACAGATGTCAGTCATATAAATGAAACCACTGAAACAAAAATGCTTGTTCATATCAAAGAACTCAAGACATTAGCCCGTAAAGAGAATCATTTTGAATTCTGATAGGGTGCATTTTTTGGGCCTATGATTTCGAGTGCAGGTGACAGGGCTCGGCGTGACCTTTGGAGCAGAGAATTAGAATAATTCTGTGCTGATCCTCAGGAGTTACTGTAGCCGCAGGACTTAAGAGTGACTGTATCACGGATGAGAGCACTCCATCTGATAGCAGGCCCACCCACAGGGAAAATAATGCATGGTGAGGGGCAGATTATCCACCCTGACATATATACATATCCAAAGACGCTCTTATTTATAGTCACCTCTTTGTCGCACGCACAAAACACACACACATGGGTGTCAAGCATGTTAATCAGTTGTAGTGACGCTGAACTCTGACCTCGAGGCTTAACAAGTGGGGGATTGCATGGATGGGTGTACATTCGTTTGCATACGTGGAGTTTTATGGAAATCTTTGTATCTGAAAGGGAAGACACATGTATGATTGTGTGTGTGTGAGAGAGAGAGAGCGAGAGAGAGAGAAGGCTTGTGCGTCCGCAAGTTAAAAATGGCTGCCATTAGAAATGAAGCAGCAGTAGACTGCCTTTAATCGTCTGATTGTTACAGTCCCGTGTCTGTCATTACCAGCAGAGCTTAACCACAGGCAGCATAAACACACACAGTGATACACACACACACCCAGGCCATCTGGGTACATGCAGGTTACAGCACTGGTTTCTCTTCAGGCCCATAAACACTGCAGTCAGTCATTCTGTGATTTGCATGCAATAGTGTATGAATTATTATTATTTTTCATTATGAATAACAACACATTACCAGAGTAAAGAGGTGATTTACAGAACCCATCAACACACTCAGGCTCCTAGGCCCCTGGGATGCAGCCTGACATTGCAGAGGTTTACACCCTCAGCGTGTTCAACATGCAGCAGTGCGTTCTGAAAATGCATGGAACAAACATCTTAAATATCACATATCTCAGCATCGCACACACACACACACACACACACACACACACTCTACCTCACGCCAGTCAGTGAATGCCGCTCTCTCTCCTGACTGAGTGTGATTGTGTTCCTGGCATGTTTGGAAGCAGAGGAGCGCTCCGTCTTCACGGAGCAAATTTCAACACTTGTCTCCATGGGTAATTTATCACAACACCATGCACTGTTAATGCACACAGGGCTGATGCCGGGCCATTACAGCTTCATTCCTGATAGGTTGCAACACATACGGCTTTTATCAGCTGCTGGGAACGTCTATGTTACTGCGGAGTGAACGCATTACAGCGCCATTAGGCACAGTCGCGCTGACGTTCACATCCATGTTCCTGGTCAGGCCTCCACACGGGTGAGCCGTAGACACTGCAACATCAATTGTGAGTTAAATCCAGAGCTGCAGATCTCAGACAAACATTAGAACTACTGATATTTGGTGGAGGAGTGAAGCAGGTTTTTGAGACTGAGACCTTTTGGTTCTTAATGAGCTCATAAACTCACAAAATCAATTAACTGTAACTCAGTAGTAAACAAGGGTCATTGATACAACTACTGATCACTCATCATCTCTATGACCCTGATGTCTCCAAAACAAATGTGTAATTTTAAATAAAATTGAGGAGACGGATGGTGCAGCACGCAGCTTACAGACTCAAGACAGCCTTTTCGCTTCCATCCTGTTGACCAAGTCCTCCACTTTTCTGCAAGGTCAGGTAAATTGGAAACATTGGTCGTCATCGGTGTGACGGCACAAATGCTGCAGTCACCCTTGAGGTGTAATGATTTCCACTCAGTCCATACTGGCGGTAGTTCCACAGAATCATGGGAGTTATTCTAATCTGCTGCTTCACCCCACTGAACAGGGACACAGGGACACACACTTTCTGATGTTAACTGTTGGGTCAAGACCACATGAATAATAAAAGGATGCTCCACTGACTACATTCTCAATCCCTCCACTGTTTTCCACATGATAACACAAAAGAACCTGCACTGGTGTGGAAGCAAGGCGAGGCCCCAAAGCAGTCTCTAGACCCCCGCTTGGTTCTGCTGGGTTCCCCTGAGTGATGTAATTGGGAGAAACCTCCTGCAGCAGATACTGCCTGTGCATGAGGGAAAAACCTATCCCGAAAGGATCTGTAAACTCCTCTAACTTATGCAGGAGGTTAACACAGGGAACAAAATCCAATGCACAAGAAATCTGAAATGTAAATAGTTGTTTCCGAGCCATTTAATTTCCCATGAAGTTCAGTGAACCACATCTGGATTCGGACTCATCACCACAGTGGGACTGAGTCTGAGCTGAGTATTTAACGCCTGGGTTGTTGAATGTGATGGTTCTGAACTGAGAGGAGGCGTGATGCCGACTGAAATGAGAAAGTTTAATCCAGGGGGGAGAACAGATTTAAAAGTGAAGGCTTGTTGACAAAAACAATCTCTCCACCAGGTGGTAGTGTTGTCACTGGAATGTAGGTGGCACAGACATGAACCATTTTACGAATTTTTTTGAGGGGGGGTATCACTGAATGGTACCGTCTGTAAGGCACTAATAGACTTTAACTAATGACCTCATGAGTAATTAATACATGATACATTTTTTCTTTGGTGATGAGGAATTAATAAGCAAATGTAATATATCAATAATTTCTTGGGGAAGTCTTAATGTAGTTCATGTAGAATTTAGTGTTTATGAATGATTCCATTTCCATTAATAAAGTCATAAACTACTGATTTGTTGTTCCCACACTAATCATCCGACACTGTATTTGCTGATGCTTCAAAAACACATTTAATTTGAAAATAATTTGGTTCTTAAAATTGACCCTCTCCCCTCTTTTGCATCGTGTTCTTCTTCCTACAGGATTGCTTAATAAGTATTATTGTACATCCACTCGAGTCACAACCCTCCTCCTAATTGCTTTGGCTCCTCTGTAATTTTAGTGAGTCTGAAATTATAGCCGTTCCTGTAATTGTGCAGAGTCCTGAGTCGGAGGTTCAGTGAATGTTTGTTTAAAGTTTGAACAGAGAGACAAAGACAATGCCAAATGAGACACTGAATTAGATGACTAATGGATGCCATGTGTTGTTTTCGTCTCAGACTGACCATATCAGCAGAATGCCCCATGCAGCTGGAGGATTTCCCCATGGACGCACACGCCTGCCCTCTCAAGTTTGGCAGCTGTAAGTAAAATCTATTTCTAAATGTACTTTGTCCTTTTAAATATACTAATCCCGTCCATTATCCTGCGCTGCGCAACACAGTGGAATCTAGATTCAGAGAACACCAACAGCAATAAAGTTGAATAAATGCATTGCCTCTTTGGATGATGGTCTTTGTGTGGATCGCTGTGTTTGCAACTGATTCACCACTTTTGAGGGAACTCTGACAGTTCTCCTAAATAAGAATCCTGCGGCAGAGCTACTATTTCATCCAGTATTTAATAAAGGCCACAAACATAAAGTATGAGTTCACATGAGTACGACGAAGAAGCTCTAAAAGTGTAGCAAGCACGACAGAGAGAAGATTACCGCATGGTCCTCAACACTTAATTAGGCCAGTGATCGGAAGGGTTTTCCCCAATGCCTTCTTAACAGGATGGCTTGAGTGTGTGTCCTAGCAGCGAGGACCTGTATAGAAACTTGAGTGTCCCTGGGGGTATTTAAAGACTGATCTGGCCAAATGCCACACCTCAGGAGCCTCTTGGGCTAAAAGGATGAGGCTCTAATCTGCAGATTTCAGCGAGACGCAGTCCAACCACATTTACTATGCTAGTGAAGCACATTTGACTACAATCCAATTATGTTGTAAGGAGCTGCTGGACCTTCCCATGGCAAATGCTGAGCAAATCGCCTCGCTGGATGCCCTGCAGGTTAGAGGTGTAAGTGTATAATGGGAATAATGTGTTAATGGCAACACTGTTTTTGAACAAGGCCATGAATCCCAGAGTAGCCGAGATCTTTGCTTTCATTTGTTTGAGTTTTTCCTGAGGCGCTGACACTCGCTGACCTTTCGGTCTGACCTGGCCACCGCCTGATTTGCCCTTTATCCTCAGGGATCCTCACGCTATGCTGCAGGTTTACACATGGAGCCTCTGCTGCTCTACAATGAACTCACATTTTAATTGATTGAAATATGAGGGAACATTCAAAAGAAGCCACAAGTCAGCTCATACACAATTATGGCTACCTGCTAAGCTGGAACTGGTGTTGAATACTAAAGAGAAGCACATGGGAAATAATATCCATAACCAGATCAAGCGGGTAAAAAAGTTGCAATCACTTTTTGTTTGTTTCCAGTTTTTCGATCCCAAATAAATGATGTCTCTCCAACACCTAAAGAAAATCTCTGTGACAGTGAGCTGATGACTCGCAGCCTCATCCAGGAGGCAGGAGCTGCAGAGTATTAGTGGGAACTGTGGAGAAGTTGGCACAGGTGCAGCCTCTGGCCTGCCAAAGTCAAAGCTCCTGTGCATAATGAAATTCACCAATAATCCCTTATCCCAAACTACCCTCCAATTAAGGGCCTGGCCTTTGGCCTGACAGATGCCCAATTTAAACACAACGCATATTGTACAGCAGCCTCAGCGGAAACACTCACGTCAGGTTGTTATCTGCTGACCAGAGGCGATGCACGACTTAGCTCTGACATTACTCCACTACATTTTCACATGTTTTCAACTCCTGAGATATTTAGGCTTTTGCCTTAAGACACATAAAAATAGCACAATGCAGGATTCTACATGAACACATGTAAAAGCTGGGCACAGAGTGTGTGCACAGATTTTCATCACAAGTGTGATGCAACACATTACGGTTAATCTGACTCAGTCTGGTTGCTACTGACAGTGGAGATCACCTCTGACCTACAAGTGTGGTTTAAACAAAAATACACTCAAAAACACACACACACACACACACACATGCAAAAATCTTTTTGGCATGAAGCCTGTGGTGTAATCAACAACTACTAGAGGAACTAGTGCATCAACATGGCCTCATACGTAAACACAAAGCACCCTGACAGCTGCACAGACAATAATGGAGGGAATGGCCCCTGATGTGTTTCTAATCTGCAGTGGGAAAGCTTCATATGCGTTTTGAGTTGAGCGTGAACAGGCTAAAGATGAAATGCACAACTCAATTTCCCTTCCTCTGGCTCTCTGCCCCTCTCAGATGCCTATCCAGTGTCCGAGGTGGTCTACACGTGGACGACGGGAGTTACGAGGTCTGTGATGGTGGCAGAGGACGGCTCCAGGCTCAACCAGTACCACCTCATTGGGCAGACTGTTGGCACAGAGGACATACACACCAGCAGAGGTGTGTGCACATAAAGACAGGCCTGTAGTTATAATGCTACTGCAAGTTATAAGTACTAGTGCCAGAAAATGCCTTACTAATCTTATTTACTCCAAGTCTGTGAAGTTCTCTTCGGATACTTTTACTACTTCCCTAAAAAATGGTACAAGGCTTCTAATACTGTGTTGTAGTATTGAAATGTAACTAACAGTGTTGAAGTGGTAGTTAAAGTAGTGCTGCAGCACGAGCAGGGACATCTGGCATAAGAAAACTTCCCCATTGGGGACATTAAAGTATATCCGATTTGATTTAGGTAAAGTAAAAGCACAGTCGTTTATCTTCGTCCCAGAGGAAGGAGCTTTTGAACATTTACAAAATGTGATGCTGGAGAAATAAAGACATGAGCCAGTGAAAGAATTCAAACAGAGACCATGAAAAAAACTGGAGCAGAGACAATATTCTATAATACTCTACTATATGTACTTATGTCCAAGTAACTGATGAAGCTGCTAGTGTATCTTTAGCAGCAACAAATATACAATATACTATAATATAGAAAAGTACTGACAGACCGCAGGCAGCATTCTTAGTTTTGAGCTTTCTATGGGTTTCTATGGGCTGTCATCAGAAAGTTTTTATAACCGCAAGAATCAAGAATTACTAAAGTACAAGGATGATATTTCTTGTGACTGGTTTTCACAGGATCAAATTAAGTTTTATCGCCTCCTGGACAACGTCTACAGATCTCCACCCTCCAGGGAGGTAGAAAGATAGAGTCACAACAGATTCCTGTTCCTTTAAAAACGACAGAGGCCATTGTTGCTGCTATCACTTTTTAATTAACTAAAGAACTCTCAAGCAGAAAGATCCAGACCCACCCGTAGAGCCGCAACTCTTATTTCCTCTTCCTCATGAGACGTCTGATACGTGACGCGCTGCATGATAAGTGTGATACCAAACGACGTGATGTAACTAATTCTAGATTAGAAAAGATCAACTCTGTGTGGAGAGGTGGGCGTGCGAGGCCCGGAGTAAATGTGGGAAACATTATCAGGAGATCAGAGTCAATGAGTGGAGCCGAGTGGAGGAGAGTAGCCTATCCCTCACACAACCAGCTGTCTACAGGCCCGGACAGCCCTGTCAAACAACACTTATCCCTGCATGAGCCCACGTGCATGCGCTCACACACACACTGAGCCAGTGAGAGACCTGAGACCTCGGGTTAATCCTCCATCCAACCACCCATCAGCTTTTGCATAAGAAGATGACATCACAGATCAGCAGGGGATTGGTTGGTCGGCCGTCCCTGTGTGTGTCTCGGTGCTTGTGGATGTATGCTCGTGTGCATTTGTCTTCATGAGGACAAGTGTCACCACGATGGCGGTTAAACACCAGACAAAGTGGTGCATTCTGGGTGAGAGTTGGTTTTAAAGAAGAGGGTCAAATGGAGACAGGTTTATTTCACATGAGGCCACAGGGTTCTAATGAAGTCAATAAAATGAATAAAAGAATAAAATTAAAACTTGAAATGCAGCAGAGGTCTTTACAAAGACAGAAGGGAGAAATGTGTGCGTTGGAATTGGACAGCGCTGCTTTGACACGTGGGGGGTGGGGGTGGGGGCGTTGAAAGGCATCTGCTTAATACTCTTATGTAAAACGGAACTGTATTACACTTCGCTCCAGTTTCAAGCAGAATCATTATTAAAAGTGTGGACCCCCCCCCCCCCCCCCCCCCGTATTTTATTTATTTATTTTATTCATGCACCACAACAGGAAAAAAAAAAAAGCCTGGGCTGGCTGCCGAGGGTGACTGGGTTCGTGTGGTTGGCATTCGTTGAGGCTGCCTGGCTGGGTTGTTGATGAAACACATATTATATATATATATATATAATATTTTATTTAATTTATTTATTTTATTTATTATATAATATTTATTATATTTTAAATCATCTGCTGTTACATTAAACACACTTCACTGGAATAAACAATATATTTTAATATTTGAAGTGAAATGTGTTTAAACTCTTCTCTGATGACAGCTGGGAGGATTTTTATTTCAAACAACTGATTGCATGAATCCCCATTAGTTCACACTGATGTGTGCAACATATTTTATTTACTCTACTTGTCTGCCTTTATGACCCCTTCTGCATATTGTTGTTATCTTCTGTTTGTTGGAGGAAAGTGCAGTGAGTGCCTTTTAAAATGATAAAACTAGTTTCCTTAAGCACTTTCTATTTGTCCTTTTTGTCCAGTTCTATTGAAAATATTCAGAGCAGCACTGTCGCCTCAGAGCAAAGAGGTTATTGGTTTGAATCCTGGATTCCCACAGTTCAAAGACATGCGGATGAGGTTAGGTTAATCAGAGACGGATGAATTTGACCCTTGAATAATAAGATGGAGGGAGATGGATGGATGATGGATGGATGATGGGGTCTCAAAGTCTCATCATCTAACCATCTAACTACTCCTTCCTTCTCATGTGAGCAAAGAGCAGGCACAGAAAACTCTTTCCTCTCTACATTCCACATCTCCGAACATATCCATCATATTTACTTCCACCTGGTGTTTGGACTTTTCCAAAAACAGCACAACATTATCTGAGAACTCCATTAAACTGATGCACTAAAGGCAGCCAATAATCGCTCATGCAGCTCAAAGCTTGTGTCTGGAAAACCTCCAAACCAGGGGTGGAGATTTCTGATGAGTTTCAGCTCAGTGGGGTCACACTGGGTCCAGTAGGTTAATTGACATCCTGTATGCCTTTGACTGCTGCTTATCACTGTCACACACTAAATGTTTAATGTCAGAACAACACAAAGCGGTTGGCTGTTTAAAGGTTTGAAATGGGAGGTAAAGCTACGTCACCAAGGGGTGTCCATCATCGCAGGGCCACCCACAGACTACAAAAGCTTTCTATTAGCGACAATCAATGGAAACCAAAGTAGGAGGAGTCGGCGCGAAAGCCAGGGGATTCGTCTTGGCTCTGATAAAGAGCGAGACAGAAGTGAGCTGTCACCTGCGGTTATCTGTCGCTCTCCTGCTTGATTAAAAGAAGTCAGACGGTCGCCTGCTGTTTTACTGGGTCTAGACAAAGTGATGAAGCAAATGACAGCAGCCAATTAAAGATCGTTGGGCCTTTCTTGTTCCGTCAGCAACTGGCTCAGGAAACAGGGACTCAACGAAAACACTGTCCATCTTTGCCTCTTCCATGGATTAAATCTGTTTTGATGCTGGATGATAATGGACATAAATCATAAAACCTCCTTGCGTGGAAGCAGACGGCAGCCACTGTGGGATGTCCGTAATCTTTGACCTCCCCCCATTTGAGGTTGTGAAGGAGGAGATTAGTCCACAAGTTTTTAAAGACATGACTTGCTCTGGCTCAGACAGGGTGTTTCCTAAAATAACTGCCGGACTCTTAAAGTGGGTGAGGCGTAGTACAGCAGCACTGTTTGAGCATCAGGTTTTTATTTTGCAACTCATCGAAGACTCTGCAGCTCATAGTCCTTGACGCTGACATTAAAAGGAAAATCCTGTCCTTACTCCCTACTCACCAGTTGACCAGCATGGCGGCATTATTCCCCGACATAAATGGAAGTTCCCCTTGGACGTTGTGAAATACAAATCCTTGGGATAAAAGCAGTAAGATCCACCAGGGGAACATGGTCCTCCTCATTCCTTCGCCCCCAGTGCTGTCGGGATCCATTCATCAAAGGCAAAGTGGACCCTTGGGTGTCCCAGGTCGGCCGCGCCTGGAAGCGTCCGGGATGTTGATGGGGTGTCTGAGAGCCAGGCGGCCTGGAGTCATGAGGGCGTCAGAGGGCCCAGGTGATGGGGTCGCAGTAAGAGCTAATGGTGTCTGGGATCTCCTGATCCAGGCATGGCCCTGGCTGCTGGTACTGGGATGTATTGTCCGTCTGCCAATCAAACAAGTGTCCCTGTCTCTCAAGCAGCCGTCAGTCGATGCCCACAGAGCGTTTTCTTCTTCCCTTCGCACGCTAGCCAATCCCAACAAGAGTCTTTGATCATCACTCCACTAACAGCTGCCAAATACCAGGACAACAACAGGAGAAGGGAAATGTCCACACGGTCGACCCCCCCCTCCATCCCACCGGTGAGCAGCAGTGTCCCTCTCCCTGTGGTTTCAGTGCGTGTTGAGGTGTCAGCAGTTAGGAATCAGTCTGTGTGTATGTGTGCGTGTCTCCATGCCTGGATTGGCAGGGCAGAGTGGGCGGGGCTTAGGATCCCAGGACAGGAAGGCTCACTCCCCCCCTCCCTCCCTCATCCCATCCCCTTTACTCCCTCTCTTTCCCTCACTGATGGCAGGATGCAGATTGTAACCAGGGATTAGGGAGGTTCAAAAATCCGATTTTGCCTGGAGAAAGCCTTGTGTATTACTCTGCCTGTGTGTGTGTCAGGGGAGAGAGAGAGAGAGATCTTGCGTACATGTGCTCTGGTGTGTGGAGCACAGTCATTGGATTTTTCATAGTTTACCAGCGCTCACGGTCACAAACTGCTGCAGGCGAGAGGATTTTTTTAAAGCCTCAAATGCAATCTTCACTTGTTTAACTGAATATTGTGTCCCCTGTCTCTGGGTTTAACTCCTGCTGCCATCGCTCCCGTCAAATTGCAGACATTAACAACATAACAATAAGAATTTCTAGTCTCAGATTACTAATTAAATATTAATAAAGTCCTGATGGCTCATGTTGTCCTATTCAAACAATCATCTTTCAGAGGTCAGATCTGATGCATTCTGGGTCCACTCCAGATTTTCTTGGCTGTGCTTAAGGTCAAAGCACATATCTCCATCACTGGGACACATTTAGCATCTTGCATTGTTTATTGTCCCTGTTTAACTTCCTATCCCTGTGATGTCCTCGTCTCCCCTCAGGACAGTACACAGTGATGATGGCCCACTTTTACCTGAAGAGGAAGATTGGATATTTTGTCATCCAGACGTATATGCCCTGTTTCATGACAGTAATCCTGTCGCAGGTGTCTTTTTGGCTCAACCGAGAATCGGTTCCTGCAAGGACTGTCTTTGGTGAGTGTATTCACTTCTTCTGTTTATCTGCGTCACATTCCTGCCATGCACGATCACACCAGGCAGGATAATAAATGAGCAGGAGCACTGCAGGAGCTATTCAAGTTTTCAGTTCTTGTTTAAACTCAATTTCAACCTGCCACGTCCTTTTGTTTCCAGGGGTGACCACTGTGCTGACCATGACCACCCTCAGCATCAGCGCCAGGAACTCACTCCCCAAAGTGGCCTACGCGACAGCCATGGACTGGTTCATTGCCGTCTGCTACGCCTTCGTCTTCTCGGCCCTCATCGAATTCGCCACAGTGAACTACTTCACCAAGAGGAGCTGGGCCTGGGATGGCAAGAAGGCTCTGGAAGCGCAGCACCCGAAGGTAAGAGCTTGGCAGAGTCTACTTTATTCAATGACATCACAATCTCATCCAGAGAATTCACACAAACAGAAAATGAAAACTATGACCATACAACTGTTCGCACTTAAACGTGCATATTGAAATCATCATGAATACAAATGTGAGATTCCAGAACACAGTGGGAACCCTGCTGCTCCCTCTATGAAATTAAATTACACCCAGCCGTGTCATTTCTCAGAACAGAAATGTCTTAGCTCTGTTAAATTGCTAATCATTCCAGACAGAATGAAACACATTGATTATCTCAGGTCAGAAACACCGGCGATGAGCTCAGGCAACAACGAGGCAGCAGGTCTGATTCATATCTCGCTCTCTGCAGAAGCGAGATCCCATGGTGCTGTCCAAAAAGCCCAACAACGTTTGCTCAGCCGGCGTGAACTACACCCCCAACCTCACCAAGGACGTGTCCATCTCCACCATCTCCAACACCACGTTGGTGCAGCTCAGAGCCCCCGAGACCAGGATGGTGGACCCCAAGAAGACCTACAACAGCGTCAGCAAGATTGACAAGATGTCACGGATAGTCTTCCCTGTCCTGTTTGGAACCTTCAACCTCGTCTACTGGGCCACGTATCTCAACAGAGAACCGGTGGTGAAAGGAGTCTCGTAATCCTTCTTCTTTTCAGAGACAGACAGGTTTGTGCAGAGGGAGGAGGGGGGTGCGGGTAAGCCTAATTGGAGGACTGAAAGGAAAGGTGCCACTCTGAGGTCTTTGTCCTCGACAAAAAAATAACAGCAAATATCTGCTCTTGAAGAACAACCACTGTACTCAACTATCCATTTCCAGCTCTTTGAATGGATGCAAGGCTGCAACAGGATTCTTGTTATTTGCGGCCTAAAAAATAAACCTGCTTGATCAAACTGCTTTGAAGACCGTGAGCAAGAGAGCAGGTGCTCTGCTTCTCACCCATCTATCCTGCTGCGGGTTGCATGACTCTCTCCTCAACAAAAGAAACCAAGGACTGCTGTTTGTGTCAATTGCCTGTGTACACATTAATCATTGCTTCGAGTAAGAGAGCACACGGAGGCATTCTGAGAACCTTTGCCAGCATCGAAATGCATCATCTTCTAACCATGGAGGCTTGAGATGCATCAAGCTCATGCTGTGAAAAAACTGTGGACTCAACTCCACATCTCTTGAGATTAACGCTGCAAGTGAATTAATTATTTAATTTAATGTTGTCTCTCTAAAGAAGAAACTTTGCTTCTTCTTCTTGTTTTGCTTCTACTGCAGCAAGTGTCTCTCTTTGTACATCTTTACTTGAAGATTCAAAAGCCTACTGCTGGTTTCCCAAAAGCGTGAAAGA
This sequence comes from Pseudorhombus dupliciocellatus, assembly GCA_016785235.1. Taxonomy (NCBI): domain Eukaryota; kingdom Metazoa; phylum Chordata; class Actinopteri; order Pleuronectiformes; family Paralichthyidae; genus Pseudorhombus; species Pseudorhombus dupliciocellatus. The sequence goes on from JAFBJW010000070.1 coordinate 580,185, forward strand.
GAAAGAAGGTGAAAGTAAAACATGTATCTGGGTGATTTTTATTCAGAACTGAGAAGCTGCTCTTCATTCATGACAAATTTTAAAAAACATAATTAAGGCCAGAGACACTATTAGAAACCTCTCTGTGGCCCACTTTCAATGGGTGACTGGGCGGCTGTGGTTGGTGGGATCAGACAAATTTAGGACCGGACTGAATGTTCGGTCTGGGTCACTCAGCGAGGAAACTAATATTCACAGCTGAGAAACCAGTGCTGGAGTACGTCACATACAAATCAGCAGTGGGGGGAACCAGGGACCAGGCTGCTGTATATACAAATAAAGACAGATTAAAGACAGACTGGATCCATTTAAATGAGCAGCAATTAGGCCACAGAATCTAATACAGAACAACAGACAAACAAAGCTCCAGTCAGAGACAATGTATCAGAGAAAACGTACTTCAAAGCCAAGGTTCCACCAGAAAGGATGATTATCACTGACTTGTTCTGGACGGTCCTACACATGCGAGACAATAACCAAAGTCCACCTATTAAATCACAGTGTGAATAGAATTTAAATGTGAGAAGACTTTGGGAAACTAGGCTGAGGATCATAGAGAATCATGTAAATAGACTTTTGGTTTCACCTTTGCATTTTCAGCCCTTAGAAGAAAAAAAGCCTGAGTCTATACTGACTCAGTTTATTCAGTGTCTCTTTTCTTAATGTTTCTGTATTTTCTTCTTGTTGCTTCTACAGCAGCTCACACCTCAGCAAACGTTTATGTTTTCATTAGAATCAGATTGTCATGTATTTTTTCTGTGTTAATGAGCACACACACGCCGGCATCATGGCTGGAGCCCACTGGAGCACAGTGCTGGGCTGTGCTGAGACTACTCAGGAACTTAAGGACCTTCAGCAGAAGATTTGTCTCAGAGTCACAGGGAGTTTGAACAGTGCGGTTCACCCGTCAACTGCTGCTTTTAGGAGGCCCGGTGAACAGCCATGTAAAAAAAGACGATCAGCTGCTATTGTTCCTGCTTTGCTTTGTGAAATCCAGACCTTATTATATTTGACGTATTTGTTTGAAGACGCTTTCCAAAGATGTTTTATTTGTGTGCCATAATATCCTGAAGTGTTTGTGCTGGTTCGAATGCTCTGTGGTTGTTAATTGATGTATGTCAGAGCTTATGAAAGCACAGCAGCCGGGTCAGAGGACAACCAACGTGTGACCAATGTGTCAAGGGTTACCATGGCAGCCAGGTACAAACTCCAGCCTGTGAATCTGTTCTGACTCTGCTGCTTCACTCAGCCTTAGTTTGAGTCAGGTCACCAATGAAATGAAACTCTAATAAGCGAGTCAGTCATAGAGACAACTCATGTTTCATGAAGGAAGTGTGGCTCGAACATTTTCCCCGCACAGGATGCTTAAAGGGACATTTTCAAAAGTGAAATATCTGTTAAATCACACGCTTCATTTCACTGCAGGTCAGATTTCATGGTGCCGAATGCTTTCCATATATACAGCGGAAAGAATGAAGCTATCTTTCCAGCCATCCATCATCCATCCATCCGTTTAACCAACCCTCCTCTATCGCCAGCCAAGGAGTGATTGCCCCTCCCTCGTTCCCTCCGCCACTGTGACAGACTCATCTGCCATACATCTGTTAGAAAAGGGATTTAGTGACGCTTAAGTTGCTTTCGTCGGTTCAGGGGGGCCCCCTTACAGCAAACTCCAATTTAAGCCTCGACTGGCCCAGCCGATGACAAATGCTTGTTTTTCTCCACACAGCGTCTGGACAGATGTGGCTGGTGCATGCTAGGGACAAATTTAGGATTCATTATATGTACTTTATCCCCAGTGAGCACAAGGGTAGTGAAGCAGACTGAAGTTGAGAATTTGGGAATGTACTGCACAGGACTCGGAGTGCCAGGAGCCATTACTCATGAGGTCTTCATTGTTCCAAGCATCAGTGAAACACTTTTGTTCTGAGGGAGAACTAAGACCTTTGCCTTCAAAGAAGTCTCATGTACATTTATTCTTTGTTTCCATGTATGGTATTTTATTTTTATGTAATCTGTTCAAATTGATCAAATAAAAAAAGATGAACTGCTGGAATTCTTTTATTTCTAAACATGGAGCGAAGCTGCGGTTGTATAAACTGTGATTACAGCTACTAACATATGGAGGATCAATGTAATTTCCAAGTGATATTTAAGGGGTTCATAAAAATAGCTGGATACATAAATAGAGTCCGTAGGCTCCCATTTCAGTGATCACACATCTGGGTTAAATCTTTTTTGGTCTATTTTTACTCCCATGAAGACAGTTACTTTCTCCAGGAGACACTGATAGTACAAAGCTTCTTCACATGCAGGCAGCCGTCTTTGTTTTACATGTCATCCAGAGTGGAGTTGTTTCTGACTGGAGATATGAGGAGCAAGGAGCTGCTGAGATGACAGAATGCAGTTCCCTTACGGTTTTTTACAGTGTTGTAATTAAACTTTTTACATCATCTAAAGTATACTGCTCTTATGGGCACATTTGAGGTACTTTGTTAGTACACGTGTATATCAGAGCAAATATGCAAAGCCTATTATGTGCAAAACATTTTAAAATGTGTTTGGTCCTGGTCAGTGCTGGTCAGGAGGTGAACTCTAACATCCTGCTGCACCTTCCAGAGGCCACCGGGGGTCGCTGATGCCTCTCCCCTCGATCCACTTGTACAGTGCTGCTGCTGCGGCTCCAGCAGTCTGGCAGGTCTGAGCCTCCCCCTCACTGAGTTGTGCGCCTCTTCACAAATGACTTATTTTTCGAGCCCTTGGTGCGAAAAAGCGCAAAGAGCGTGACCCGGAGTGTCTGCTCATCATCAGACAAAACAACAACACCGACAAAAAGTCAGGATCGTGTTCACAAACCGACACCCCGAGATCTTTTTCAACTGCAGCAAACTGCACAATTTTAAATCTGGGGAAATTATTCAGAAAACACATCTCCTCCCCAAGATGTGTGTGTGGATGGCGAGTTTCCAGAAGGCACATCCAGATGTTTAAATATGCAGCAGCTGTAATGAAATATATAAATGTTGCTCATGACGTAGCTCGGATCTTTATTTAAGGGAGCTGTTTGCTCATGTTTTCTCCCAGATGTGGAGAAGCAACAATGATCCAGGTATTGCACGGAGCCTGTGCACGTCTATGAGTCACGCTAGATGCGCATCTCCAAAGGTTCAAGTCCACCAGCGGCACCAGCAGCACCAGCAGCAGCAGCGTCACTCCACCACTGAGCTACCCACACACACACACACACACACACACCACTGAGCTGCCCACCCACACACACACACAGAGAGGGAGGAGGGCGCCGCTGGATCCAGTCTCCTCGCTGATCACTGTCATTGATCGTCGGGTGCGTCCCCGGAGGATCTCCCCAACCAAGACCCACACACCCACCTCCATCCCCGGGTGTGGAGGACCGAGGGGTGGCGAGGGGGGAGAGAGGGAGAGAGAGAGAGAGAGAGAGAGCGCACTGTGGCCGCAGATGACACGCAGGAAAAAGTGAGTGGGCGGATGAGGAAGTTCACAGCTCGGATTGATGGTTCCACACCTACTGTACTGGCACTTTTACGCAGCAGCGGCGGCAGTGGCTCACGCCGGGGATTCGAACCATCGATTCATTGTGATCAGAGGTGATCCGCGCGTGGGAAAATGACAATCAAGTTTGTGGTCATCCTCTGCACACTTCTGCTGGTCCGAGGCGCGCGGTGAGTCCGATTCATTCACATGTCAGGGCGCATCTCCCCCTCCTCTTGTTATTGTGCTTCCGCACCTTCAAAAGTTCAGGATTTAATGGCAACACCGCGCATTGTTATGTGAATGGCTGATAAGGGCTTTCCCCACACGCACGCACGCACGCACACACTCACACGCAGCAACCATTTACTACTGTGCCTCAACAGAGTCTGGGGTCTGACAGTCATTTGCTAAATAGGGAGGGGGGCTCAGTTCAGATATTACATCACTGCATGCAGCCACAAAGTTTACACAACCAGGGTATTGATTTTGATGGGGGGGGCGCTAACATGACTGACCCCCCCTCCTCCTCCTCCTCCCCCCAGGTCCGATCTACTGGAATATGGCGATGACGACGAAGTGCCTCAACAGAGTCTGGGGTCTGGCAGTCATTTGCTAAATAGGGAGGGGGGCTCAGTTCAGATATTACATCACTGCATGCAGCCACAAAGTTTACACAACCAGGGTATTGATTTTGATGGGGGGGGCGCTAACATGACTGACCCCCCCTCCTCCTCCTCCTCCCCCCAGGTCCGATCTACTGGAATATGGCGATGACGACGAAGATCAACACGATACCACTGTCAATCAGATGCTGGTGCCCAGGACGCACCAGGAGGATGCCACATTCATTCTGAACAATCTGCTCAAGGAATACGACAAGACGCTGCGGCCGGACATCGGAGGTGAGTGGATGGTGCTGAACTGGTCTGTAGAATTGTCACTGGTACTGAACTGGCCTGTTGATCTAGAGTGTAGCTGTCTGTGGTGCTGAATGGATCTGTCCATGGTGTGGAATCATACTGGTTTACTGGTTATAGTGTAGCTGTCTATGCCCCTGCAATCTTCTGGTATGGACTCAACTGAGGTCTCTCAAACTACTGAAACGAAAAGATGCACCAGACCATGACCCCCCCCCCTCCCCTCCACCACCACCATCACCATCTGTAGCTTAAGGCTGATCCAACTACCTCATGTCATCTAGATCTCACTGAAGTGTAATGATGTTAGCTCAGACTGATCACAGAGTGATTGAAACCCTTCCTCCATCTTTTAAATGGCTGCAGGTTTCCATCATATGTTTTCAGATGCCATTCCCAATGACAAGTTTCCCACATCATCATGACATCCTTGATCAAGTGCCCATCACAATGTTCTGCACATGTACAGAAAATAAGCAATAAGAAATAAAAGCACATGGCAGTGCTTTTATTGGCAGTTGTTCTGCAGCCTGGTGCCATTAAAGATGAGAGCACAACAGGATGATGTAATAAAAAGAGCAGCAGTCAAACCTCAAAGGAGCAGACAGAAGCATTGATGCAACACTTTTTCAAACCTCAGTCACACATGATGACTTTTGTTCCAACATATTTTCAAATTCTTTTTAATTTCTGCCATGTCACAGATCCATAAAACACAGGGGTACTGCAATACTGCATGTGCTGTAACCTACACACATATATGAGTTGATATTTGTTATATATCTATATGTGAGGTGAGAGGGTGAAAGCTTGAGTCCAGGACCTGCTCTGATTGCTGCCACAGAATTTCCACAGAGGAATCAGAACTTTTTGTCAGAGATGCAGGGGGGCCGGCTGCTAATCAAAGCAGTTATTGGTCTGATCCGTGGAGTGTTCTCAGTGGTGGGCTGCCGCCAGGAAAAGTTTCTTGTGCCATTGCTACAGTCTCATTTATTGTTTCCGCCACACTTCAAGAATCGTTTGGAGAAATCAAGGTGGGGGCAAGGACACATGTGGAGTGCGCTGACCGGTGAAGTGGTAATCACTCTTAGCATGATGTCGGAGAGATATATTACGGCTATGTTTTTGATTAAATGCATAGAATCAGACTTCCCTGAGCTCTAGAGTGAAGCTCAGAATGTCAACCAGCGTCGACCTTCGCTTTCTCTGATTAAACATAAAAACAAGATGGAACATTTGAGATGTTTACCAACAGGCACAGTCCTCGACTACAGATGAAGCGGGCAAACATGAAATACATATTTTTACATGTATTCTGATTTGACATAAGTGGCCATGAATGTGTGTAGAAATCGCACCATGGGATTTGTTTCTGTTTCTTCCCATGGAGGCAGATTGGTGCGTTTATAGAACCAGACCACCAGTTGATCGACTGGTATGTGCAAATCATTTGGGAGCTGCTCTACTCTGAATCCTGGAATAAATGCAGTTTTTTTTGTTGTTATTGTTGTTTCTTAGTTATTTATTTATTTTACTGCTCTGTTTCCTGCAACTCACTGCGACATTTTCTTCCCCCTCTATTCACCCCTCAACACACATTTGAGGCTTGGAATGTAAAAAGGTATCCACTTACCTGATCTTGCAGACACATGGCTTCAGGCTGCATTAGCTGCTTCTAGGATCACACCCATTGCATTGTGGGTAATGTGAGTTGGAATGTTTCTGGCTCTGCTGCATCCAAATTGTACACCTTTAAGAAAAATAAAAACATGGTGGCTGATAACGTACACACATAAAAACCCTGCATTCAACATCCCACTGAAGTAAAAGTACAGCAACATTAACATTTTACTGATTCCCAAAAAGTTTAGTTGACAATGAATAAAATCTACTTTGAAAAATCTACTCTCTGTGAACTCTATTTGTGGACACACTAAAGTCCTTTTAGTGTACTGAAAATAACATTACACAACTGTTGATGATTGGCAGTGGGGTCTGTTTGCCACTAATCTCTGTCACTCAGCTGCAGGACTCCAGAGCTTGTTTATTCAGCGTGACACGGCGCTCTGCACCTCGTCTCTGCAGAGTCCTGCTCATTCCTGAACTTTCAGGGAAGTTTCAGCAGAGCATGTACAGCTGGCTCTGCTGGGGACCCTTATCTCCAGATCATTAACAGTTGTGTTATCAGGTCAGGGTTTCACAGACCACAAGCTGGTGGGGACTGAGTTTTTGTCCTCAACCAGCAGCTCGGTTCAGAGTGGCAGCTCTCCTCGTGCAGGGGGAATCTCCCTCCAGCTCTGCCTCAGTAATCAGGGATGAAATTTTGATGAGATCCAGTTGACAAACCTCAGAATCGTCCATGAAATGTTAATGTTTGAGCAGGATAGCGCGAGGCAGTGGAAACCCGAGTGTGTGTAAAAACATATAGACACACACACACAGTGTGACACACACAAAGGTGTGCACTCATAGATGATTCAAAGACAGATCTGGGACGTTTAAAGCATTGTAGAGAGCTGCTGCAATGAATCCCTGAGAAACACACACGTTTGTGGCCCGTTTCGAGATATACCTTGATTTTGTCTAAATCAAAATTATCCTGATTACTCGCAAACACACACACACACACACACACACACAGACTCTCTGCTGTTTGTCTCTGTTTTTAAATTGCGCTCTCTCCTCTCTCGTTGTGTTTGTTTATATGCTGCTGGCTGTGGAACCAGAATTCATGTGGTTGTTTTTTAAGCATATCAGAGTTTTCTGTGTTAATTGGTCCATTTATTTAGAAGAGCTGTGGGTTTGTATCTCACAAGAGGTGACTGGGGATGGGGAAATTCCAACAGAAAGTTCATTTGTCCAAAAATGTTAAATATTCAATAAAACTTTACAGGATTAAATATTAATTGATTTGGTCATTTTAACATATCTGGTCATTTAAGATGTGTAGATTAAATACCAGAAACTGTAGAACAACAACAGGCAGCCTAAGAGGAAGAATCACTGTTAGAATAAAAAAAGGAATAATTGTTCACTTTAGGATGTGAATAGGATTTTACAGGAGCCTCTAAACACTTTTCGGGCAGTGAAGCAAAATTCTGAAAAAAAATGCCAAGAGTATAAATCGGAGATACAGCATAACAAGGTTATTATCTTAGTTCCTGTGTTTGTTTTCCTCCCTGTCTCTTCCAGGCCTGTGAGGCGAGCACTCAGCCTAATCTTCATATAAAGTGGGTGAGTGGTCCACTTGCGAAAAAGCGACCCAGATTTCCCCCGAGCAGAACAAGTGTTGAAGCTCACCTTAAACGATAAGAAGCAGTTCGCCTCAGATGAAGATGAGATGCTTTTGTGTCCCTATTGTGTCACTTTCCTTTTGGATTCTGAGCATGATCGCCGTGCGTGGGGCTGTGTGATCCTCCCGTGCGTGCGAGGAGCTTTGTGTGCGCTCGCCAGGGAGCTGAGGACGCAGTGGGCTGGAGTGCGAGGCTCTGTGGAGAAGTGGGCTCCACACATTTGGAGTTCGGAAGTCTGGAAGACCAAAGGAGTTTGAGTTAAGTTTAGGTTGTAGCCAAGTTCCAAAAATACACAGGTCTGCCAACAAATTAAAAAGTACATTTAAGACGGATTAAAGCCCACAAGGACTGAGCCACTGGGAACCACTGGAGCTGATTTCAGCACCAGGAGCACAGCGACTCCACTCACTGTCAAACTCATCTTTCGATGGAAGAAAGTGGAGATGCTGACACTGACATGTGATGCACTAATTCCATGAAGGCCTCTTGTTAGCATATGATGTTAATCCTCAAGTAGAGACCCCACAGTGGGTCTTTCCAGGAAAAAGCCTTTATCACAGGAGAAAGTCTCCGTGTTAGTATCACACTGTCAAAAAGATAAGTCGAATCTGCTGAAACGACAAGGAATCGGTTGCAGTGCCAGAAAAGGCTGAATGCAAATGAAGGAGAAGTGATCTCACAATAAATTACTGCTAAGCACATCAGTTTAAACTCTTTCCACGAAATTAATTTCAAATTCCCCGACTCTTTCATAGAAACCACTGAAACCCGAATAACTCAAACGCATCAGTTTCAAACTCGGGTCGGTTTCCACCTCCATGCAAATACGAACAAACCTGACAGCTCTTCAATACGGCCGGGTAGCTAATCCTGTCGCTGCTCGTTTTGTGATCGCAGATGGCGACTGTGACTGAAGGCTGTAATTGTCCATCGCTAACAAGCTATTGATCTGCGCTGACTGACCAGGTTGCTGCAATCATATCGGCCATTACTGGCTTGCTGAATATGTCTGGGCCCCACAATTATGTGAGAGAAACGAGTGAAGAACTCTTCTCTGTGACACCAGCAAGCAGCTGACACACAACTGTATTTCACAGGGACTTCAGTGCATGAGCTACATGTGTGACGCGTGTGTTCACGTGTCACTACAGAGAAAGTCTTTGATTCGGATGAAAGCCAGGTGTGTCAGGAATAGAAACCACAGCAGCTCTGGCATCACTGGTTTGCAGCTGTCTACTCTCTTGTCTCCATCTGTTTCTCTATCACTCTTTTGCCTCGCCGCCCCCCCATGGCCTTCTCAACCGGCCCCCATTCAGGTGGCTGATGGGATAGTTTCACTAAATTCTGCTTATTTTCCTCAGAAGGTGCATCTCCCTCTGGTTCCATAAAAGATTTAGAGGCATCCTTTATTTTATCAAAGATAAATCCTCAATGAGAAAATCAGATCAGGTCATTTTCTGACATTTCTATATATTTGCCTCCTGATCGGTAAACTCTCAGGTGTGAACATGATGAGAGCGAGTTTGCTCCCCCTGCACTGAAGGACTTCGGCTGAATTAAGTGCAGAATACTCAGTAAGTCAGTCAGCGTGAGAAATAATGAAACCCTGTGATATGAAGCGTATTTCGGGGACTTATGTTTTTTTGTTAATAGTGTTTCTCTGAGCTTTGGGCCAGTGCAGCATCCCATTAGTCTTGGCACTCGACAATTCCAAAATGTGTGTTTTTAAGACTGTGAAGACAGCATGAGCTGCCACTTTTTCATGCAGAAGGCATGAATTGTGTTTTTCTCATATCCCTGAGTAACTTCCATCAGCTGACGCGGCTATGATGCTCTTTGATCTGGGAATCTGACGACGAGTGTTTGCCTGAGAAGCCGCTAAATCACAAACAGAGGTGTGTTTTAGGTTGAGTCGCCCTTCACTAATGAACACAGTGCGTGCAGCTTCTTCATAAGATCACAGCCTGTGCAGGCTCTCTCTCCATCCAACTTCCTCTGCTGCATTTGAATTTCAACAACTGAGAAAAGACATCAGCAAAGCCTCATTTGAATGTAAAAACAGGCTCATTCCGAAAAACTGTGTGGTCCTGTTTTCTAATCGTTAATTTTCAGATTGAAAGCATCATGGTGGAATCATTAGATACAGTTCATGAATTGGATTAATATTTTCTTAACAGGGCATCAGTCTCATCATGTAACTACTCAGCTGGATCAAATTCAGCCTGAGAATACCAGGAGGTAATTAAAATGAATTATCTGTCGTTCTTTGAATTCAATTAAACTGGTGCTCATGACTCGACAGGACAACAGTTTAAAATCCCACTGATGAGCTCTCACCCTCCACTCCACTGTAGATAGGGAAAGGTCATGTGTTTGCAGCACACACACACGCTGTAAATGCACAGCGTGTGTGTGTGTGTGTGTGTGAGTCATTTCCTCCCCTCCTGTCTTCAACACACAGCTCAGTCACATGTGCAGGTTGTTTGTTTGCTGTGTATATTCGTCTTGATCTCTCACATTTCTTCCTGGATTGGTAAGGTGTGGCTGATTGGGCTCAACCAAGTGCTGCCATATTGGATTTATAGTTTAACTTGTACATTTATGATCTTTACTTCAAGTAGTTTCAGTCAGTTCAACTTGTTTTTCGGTTAGTTTGGGTTGTGACACCGTTAAGGCAGGGAAACATCATCAAGACTCTCTGACTTACTGTTGGCTGAGGGCCTGTATCTGCAGGACGCCTCAGGCCCGGCTCCATTCCCTAATCACTGCTCTCTCTAGCTGCTGTGAGGGATGGATGGCAGTGTTTGTGTTCATTCCTGGATAGTAAGATAGGAAGAAGCCTGTTTCGACAAATAGAGCAGTCCCTGCTGTGCATTGATCCCACCTCGCTGAGATCTACATGTATGCAACATTCAGCACAGTGCTGCTCAAAAGAAACACATCTTAAATCACAGAGTTCCTGCTGGAGTGGAATAGTTACCTTCCACCCCAAGCTCTGATCTTTGGTGGTTCTGCGGCTGACTCGGTCCTTGGCAGGCCTCCTCTCCTTGATCCTCACAGAGCTGACACCTCGCCAGTTGAGAGCACAATTCCCAGATGAGCCGCCTCGAGATTTCAAGTCCGGCGATGTTTCATTAGCTGAAGAGGAGTTTAGAGTCCTGGCAAACGCTCCCGCTCACGTCTTAAAGCAGCCGGGGCAGCCGAGCTGACATTCATCGGGGGGAGATGCAGGAACACCTGACACACACACACAAAGATGCAGTGACCTTTGATGAGCTGTATGAAGTAAATATCTCTGTTCACATCTCAGGATTATTTATATTTGACTCTTTATGGAATGAATCTTCAGCAATGTAACTATTTTAAGTTTTTTTAAACACATTTACATTTTGTCTTCAATATAAATTGGATAAAATATTTTCACCTTGCATGAAATGTCATGTGAATTCCTCAGTTTCTATCAAGCAGCAAATTATTTTTATGTTGAAAGCGATATCGTGTCCTCTAAGGTTCATTGCACATGGGACATCGGGTTGCCATGGTGACAGGCGCTTGTGTGTCGACAGGCATTGTGATCTCAATGAAAGTATTTTTAGATCAGTTCCAAGTCAGTGAGAATTTCTACAGGGTTAAAAATGTGATCACAAGCATGTCATATGTCCTGTGCTCATTTTTTAATGTACAGACAAAGCGTTTAATGAAAATTTCAAAAAAATGTTTGATTCATCTGCAGAGGAGGATTATGGATCTCTTCCTCTTTATTTCTTCTGCGTTTCTGTGTTAATGGAAAACCACCAAAGGATGAGACAATACGCTGATCCCAAAGTGAAGTGTATTAGGTGGTAATAAGACAAACCTGGCTCCGGATCATGGCTCACACGTTTCCCATCCCTGTGAGCTCTAACCATTTAATCGATTTCCATCTGTGTCTCCGGTGTCCCCTCCAGCCAAAGAGCCGGTGTTTAGCCATGGATCAGGGAGGGGCGGGTGGACTTTAGGATAGTACGGTTGGGGGTGGGGGTGTCACCTGTGAGGAACAAACGAGAGGGGCCATTTTGTTAGAGCAGTCTTCATTCATTCTGTCTTTAAATTTAATGCAAGATTTTAATGTTCAACATGAAAATAGATCAAATGAAAGAGTAGCTGTTGACCTGTTACTGTAGAGTTTATCTGGCTTCTTCTTCCTCTTCCCTCCTCCGTCAGTGTTGTGTCAGTTAACGAAATGTTTGGGAGTGTGTGACTAAAGCAACTAATATTCTGTCTCTCCCCCTTTCAAACAGATTATAGCATTAACCCCTGTCATGGCAGACACCCAAGCACTATTAGCATTATTCGAAATATATTCTGTTGTGATTCTTAATACAGTATCCTGGGATTAGCCAGACTCGAGCCAAAATGCCTCCCATTTGCATCTGCTTGCAGTGTAATCTTTCAACAGTGTCGCTTTTCATTTGACTTGCGAGTCACATTCACTTCCCGTTCAGTCAATTCGCAAAGTAATTAATACTATAAATGGATGATATGCTTGTAATTTACCAGCAACAGCAGGTACAAGCAAGTGGTTGTTGTGATTATTTCATTATTCTTCAAGTATTAATGGGGATTGAATTGAGAGATCATTTCCACAGCCCCCTCCTCGCTGCGTGCACACATGCGTGCTTGTGTTTAACAAGGATCCCCTGGCCCACTCCTCTATTTTGCTGAGTGATTCACAAGCACTGAACCCTTTGCATTAGCCTGCTTCTCATTAAACCCTCTGCAGAATTGAAGTACCTTCGTCTCCCTGATCTTTTATATTAGGTTTAGGGAGCTGTATGCAGCGTGCTACAGTACAGTCTGTGCCCACTGTCCCCCACGCACCTACACAGTCAAACAACAAACACAGGCAGCAGGTCAATATCTGTCTGACGGGCAAGTCTTTTCATTAACACTTACATCACTTTTATTTTTTCATGCATCCATGAAAGGAGTATATGAGTTTTATTCTCAGGACACCTGATCTCGTCTTTTATCTCCAGACGAGTGTTTCTATAACGTGTGCCCGCGCTCTGTGTAATAAAACACCGGCTGAATCTGCTCTCCTCAATTTAAATAATACTTGTTTATACAGGGGAGATTTGCTGAGCAAACATGTGGCAGCAATATCCTGCTTTATATGAATTCAAGTAGATATACAGTTTGCACAGGGATGAGCCCGGCGCAGCTCGAGTGGATCACCATGAACGAGGAGGGAATGGGCAGCGCTTTTCTACTTGAAGCAAATTCAATCAATAAAAGTTTATAATGATAATCACAATCTGAAGCTTCATAGAGAGCTGTGTCATAGTGTCAGCAAGCAGCTGTTGCCAGTGAGTAAATCAAAATACAATCCGTGCTCAGCAATAAACAGGAGACTGATGAGAAGATAGAGGGCCGGGTATTTCCCTCAGGAGGAGACCAAAACAGAGCGAGAAGGGAGGGGGGGTTGGACTAAGAATAGCATCCTCTCTAGATTACTGGGTTTATGTGTGAAACCACCAGTTGTCTGTAAATACAACAGAATAAGCTTGGTATCACAATCCATCTCAGATATCCAACCAATGGTTCTGTGAGTCTGTGCGACTTACCCAGCAACTGCTCAGAGCCAAGGAATCCTCTGATCAGGGAGCTTTACAGCTTTGGGCGGATTCCGCTGCCTTCAGACTGGGCCAGGTTTGTGGTTCCGTCCTGTTTCCAGTGTTTACACAAAACCCAGCTAACAGTGCAGGGAACCGAGCAAAGATTCCACACTCACATCCTTTGTGTTTTCACAAATTCTAAATCGTTTCAGGAACTTTCTCTGACTCGACTGTACCTGTAGTAGCTGCCAAAGGTGGTGGAGTTCAGCAGGAGACATCGTCTGCGTTTGATGGATGACAGTTTCCCCAGTCGTCGGGCGCTTGCAGCTGACGTCCCTCTCGGCGGTGCAGATGGCTCACCGTGGCTCATCCTGGGAGTGCGGAGCCCCTGAAATGGGCAGATGTGGGTCAAAAAAAATTGACAAATACATTCTTTTTGCCCCTCGCTCCTAGGGGGGACCAGATGGCGGCTGCTCGCCACACACAGGAAGCAGTTTTAGTTATTTAAACATTCCTTGGAGGAATAAATAATCAAAATAGTGAAGGACTACTGCTTCTCATTGGATTCTCAGTCCATTCTCCATTGCTCCCAAAACAGCCCAACTACTGACCAATCACATCACCGAAATCAACACAAGGGACTGCAATGAAGTAAGAAGTGCTAAAGAATAATAGATCTTTTTATTGATCAGTGGTGTTGCTGTGGTTTCTAACAAACAGAAGGATTTTATCTCTCTGGATAACTACATAATAACTGTTATTGCTTCATTTTAATTGAAGTTTCTTGGGTTCCCAACAGGATTCCTGACAGTGTTGATTTGACTTTACTTTTATTCTTTCACTGCAGCTCCGAACAACACAAGGAGAACGAAAAACTAAAGCCTCGGATGTCTTTAATTAGAAAAATGATCCAGGCACTGTTAAATGTTTCCCATGATTATAAAAGAACATTTCAGTCCGATTAACCTCATCAGACATTAACGGCTGCTCCCCTCTCGCCAGAGTTTAACTTTTATCTGCATCACATTTTCACAATAGTTTATTCATCATCAGACTAAAGAGCAAAAACACTCAGTAACAAACTTCAATTTAATTAATTTAGCTATGAACTCACATTCCTCTTTGTTAAATACCACTTTTAATATGTGCTGCTTCCATGGTTGTGTTTTCATCTGCCAGATACACAAGTACTGGATGGACTCAGAGTCGTTCAGCAGAATACACAAGTGAATGCCCTATGGGCTGCAGACTAGACCCCGCCAGTTGTGAGGCCCCGTCACCATGGACACGTGTACATGTGGTGATTACCACAGTATGATAGGAAAACCCAGAACTCATGACCCAACTCTGAACCTGACCGTGACCACACACTTGTAAACTGTCATGAAGGTGAAGCTGTTGACGAAATCTGTCTCCAGATTCATGAATGCCTGTTTACTGCCTCTGCACCACATTTTGTGACGCTGACACACACACACAAGGTGAGCACTTGCTGCCCAGGCTGGTAACAAGGGAGCAGGACGGTCATGCATGACTCGATGTGCGATTACAGCGGCTGACATGGGCCATACCGGAGCAGGGAGTGATGGATTACAGTGGCTGCAGATCCTTGTGCATCTGTGTCTGACTTGAATTGTGAAAGCCATAGCTGTGACTTAAAGGGAATAAATGAACAAGCTGTGGCTACATGAGGACTGCAGACATATTTATCTGCAGCGAAGACAGACGATCATGTGGCATATTGTAGGAGCGACACTCCCTGTTGAGGGTTCCACAAACATATGAAGGGCTTCATCAAATGTTTGACAAGATTAAAAACCTCATCTTGCAAGAAACCCAGAAGCGGTGAAGCCAATAAAAACCTTTTCAGGCTGGCCAGCAAACTGAAACAAATCCAAAGGTCACAAAGCCGTCATTCATATTAGCAGTCTGAGGTGATTACAAAATATCAGATGTGTCACCCAAGTCCAGTCAGATGGCTTCATCTCAGGTGTTTGTTAATTTGGCTACTTCTTCATTTAGTTGAGGCTACCTTGAGTGAGGCTACTCCTAATATCAGGCAGTTGTGCATTTGAAATGGGATGAAACTGGAAGCCTAAAGTACTGTAAATAACTGTTAATGGAGATGTGATGAACAATGTCACGGCACATTTAGTTTGAAAGACAAATGCGACCATCTGAGACTGCAGCTGAGGCCTGCATTCGTCCCTGGACAGAATGTCTTGGACACTCAACATATGAAGGTTGAAAGGTCAGCAGGGATATGACTGTGTGTGTGTGTGTGTGTGTGTGTGTGTGTGTGTGTGTGTGTGTGTGTGTGTGTGTGTGTGTGTACTCACCAGGGCTCACAATGTGGGCTGCATTTATCATGCCAGCCAGGCCAAGCAGGCATAAGAGCCATCTCTGCTTAATCGAAGCCCACAGGGTAATTTGGTAATGCAGATGGGACCTGTGAGGCTTTCTGAAGTGAAGACGAGGTGGTGGGGGAGGAGGAAGAGGAGGAGCATCCTGAGGTGGAGGAAGAAGAATTCATTAGATAACAGAGAGACAGACAGATATGCCTGTGTATCTCCTACAGACACAGAGTGCTGTGTTCTCTTGTGATTATCCACTGTGGAGGAAATTAAGGACAATTCCCTTCAAGTTGTCCCAGTTTCCCGACACTGCGGACCTGCTCGGCTGAAACACGTCAGCTTTCCGCCCTGTACGTTCACTCCTGTGGTCTTTCAATTTTCTCCATTTCCTCTGTAAATGCCTCTCACAGCAGGAGCGGCAGTTCTCGGTTTCCACCTGGTGTTTCCGCCACATAATCCACATATATTCAGATGAGCTGGACTCGTCTGCATTATTGTTTGTCCTGTCCTGGTTCCCGGGGGTTTCCCAGTGAATGCTGGAAAACACTCCAGCCCCTGGTCATTCTCAAAGAACAATGACTACATCTTGTTTATTTCTCTGCAGTTGGTTTGTATTGTCCCACAAAAAGGAAAATAAAGATTTGATTCAGAGCCTGAACACGGGCCTGACGCCCAGTACCAGTGGCAGACAGGATTCAACAGTGCGATGCTCACAACTGACCAGACGGACGCCAACAGGAGGTCCGGCAGCAGTCAACCAAATTATGCTTTTCCTGGCACACGGGCAGTGAAGGGTCAACACGTCTCCACAGAGACATAAGCTGTTTCCAGACAAGAATTCTCAAATTGTTGTCGGCTTTACAGGATGACAGCTTTGTCTTCTCCTCTCTGGACATTTGGACAGAAGGTGTTTTGGAAATTGTCATTTACTACTAATGAGCAGTTCAACTGTATCAAAGAAAAAAGGCAGTGCTGCAAAAAAACGATTTGAATTATTCAGTACTGTTTCTAACCTGAAGGTTCATTTACATCTGTGTAAAGTTACATCACTATAGGCTTCGTGTCACAGGATTGCCCAGACTGTCGGGTTATTTAGTTGTGAAGTTCCCATCAATGAAAGGGATCTGAGACGAGGGGATAATATCTGTAGATGGGATTTGTGCAAGTTGAGGGAGCAGTGTGTGGACTCTGCCAGGAAGCTAACACCAGCTAGCAGCTGTCTGCAGATATCAGGCTGACATCTTGGCAACACAAACCGCGCAGATGAATTAGTGAGCAGACTTTCAGTTTCTGGCCCCTCTGTGCTCCAAATGATAAGTAATGTGGATATCTGTGTGTAGTTGGAGCATCAGCTGCTGACAGGCCTGAGTGTGGGCTCACATTCATTTCACAACATCTCAGTAATGACACCGTGTAGAAGTGCTGCAGTTGTCAAGCGTTAGTCATTTTGTGTTTGCCAAATGAATCCTTGGTGCACATAGATCCAAGAAATGTCTTTGCAACACCACCATCTCGTTTTTAAGAAAACATTAGTTTCCATTTCTTGCTGAATGTTGAAGAACTTTAGCGACCGTGGTTTAAAGTCAGCAGGGTTGGCGGTGCACAAGCCTCTCGGTGACACAAGAAGAAAGAATCTGCTGGACAACGTGAATGCGTCTACATAATGTCAAGCTGATCCACCCCACAGCCCTATCAGAAGTGAATACTCGTGGCTTGAACTCTTAGTAAAGTCGGTAGATAACATGTCTGTCAGCACAGTACACGCTCATTCACAGGCATTGTTGTCCCTCATTGTCCAGTTGGTGGAGCGGAACATGCTGTTGGAACTGAGTCAATGCCTCCCAGCCGGCCTCCACCAACCAAAACTGTGTGCATCAGTGGGCCAGCACAGCAGGTCCCTGGGACATACTGCTCAGATCTGCACACATGAACACACCCACATGGCCTTCAGGTCTTACATATTCATTTACATCCCACAGCACGTGGCTGCGAAGATGCTGATGAGCAAAGAATATCGAGTCATAGATTCATTAAGTAGGTAACATGTGACAACAGTATTATTAGATTACATGCAAACAACCTCCTCGTTAATGCTCTTAATTAACAGTGCTGATGTCTGGACTCACCCAAACAGAGCCCATTTGTTCTTGCTATTTCTGCCTCTACTTAACAGATTTATGTGAGAACATTTTTCCTCTTCCTCACCTGCAGTGATCAAATTGATCAAGTATGCCAACTGGTCTTTGAAATGTTTGCTCTGTTTAGTCATCTCATAGAAGAGGAATTAGAAGCTTTGTGGGGCAGTCTGGGAAATTTACTGCGAGGTGCAACCACAGCTTATTGGTGAGACTCCAGTTCCCACAGAGATCCATTAAAATACACCACTTGGCAGAACTCCTAACCTTTGGCAAATGGAACGACAGTAAATGGCCACGTGCAATTTTTGCCCTTCCAGCCAGACGGCAGCTTCCGGACGTGTGCTGGTCGCAGAGCTGCAAACGATTTCAAACCAGCGACTCCAGAGTCTCTGGGGGCGGAACACGAGAGCTCTCACACACGCACTGTACTTAACCTCGCAACGTTGGTCGCTATCAAAACAGCTCAGCCTACGTTTACACTGCTCTGTCTGAAAGAGGCTCTGCAGCCGTATTCCACTGCACTCAAACTGTGTGTGTGTGTGTGTGTGTGTGTGTGCATGTGTGCTCGACAAGTATGTCTCGTGTTAAGTGAAGCTTGGTTTACACTGTGATGATCTCATGCAAATACAAATTAAATTGCGACTGCAAAGCTTTGGAAATCTTCACAAATATTAAACATCCAGAGATGGAATCAAATAGAGTAGATGATGATGTCTTATTTTCTCAGTACCACAACTCACCACTAGGAAAAATTGTCAGTGGAAGTGAAAACTGGGCTGGAACAACATGATTCTGAGACTGACAGCAGTGCCACCAGGAGAGTAGCTGTAGTAAATGATTTTCCAACAGACGCGGAACATGTAGAGCAATAACACTCTCTGGTTCTTCCCTGAAGCTTCTTCATCCAGAGGGAAAAAAACTCCTTAACCGGAGCATTAGGGTCTGGTAACGGTCCACGTTTCTGTTGTTCCAATTTCTGCTTCCGAGAACCGATTCAAATGTTGTTGCCAAGCAAAATTATCCAAGACCCTACATACTGACTGGAAATGCTATTAATCGCCATGGTAACACAGCGACTGCTCCAGGAAGCACATTGGAGCTATTTCTGATTTACAGAGCGTCCACATTTCCCTCTGGATGGATGGAGGAAGGGAGGGAGGGTTGGCTCGGCCTCCACTGTAATGAAAACAGATTCTTTTGATTTGTTAAGGTGATGTTGTGATGATCATTGTTGTAAAGCCCTGATTCAGAGATTCAGGTTAAGTCAGGTGTAACGAGGGGATGAAAGCCCTGGCAGACGACAGAAACAAACAGATGCTTGAATCTCGTGGCCATCACTCACTCGTCTTTCCTCTGGCTCTTGCAGTGAAACCAACAGTCATCGATGTGGGCATCTATGTCAACAGCATCGGGCCTGTGTCATCCATCGACATGGTGAGTACAGCCGCCTTCTCTTCCCCCATTTGTCCGCTGTGTGACATTAGCGTCATCATACGTGAGTGCTGCCGTTTCTCATGCCGTGTATTCGGGGGTCATGTGGGTCGCCGCAGCTGTTTCCCTGGCACAGGATACCGGGGAAGACAGGTGTGGACGCTTTGTTCGTGTCCCCTGGATCAGCTCGGATTAAGCAAATGAGTGAGTTAGGGATTCTCGGAAGAGCTGTGGAAATTCTGCAATGAAAGGGCTCCGCTATCGAGTTAGACAGCAGCCAGTGGCTCTGTGGAAGGGAGAAGACCTCGCACAGAATAATTTTGTTCGAGGTTGTTTGTTCTTTTTTTGGTATCTGAATCTTCCTGCATGGAAATTCACAGAGTAAAGTTTGAATAAGAGGCAAAGATGGATTTGGAATGTGTCCACGAGAATAAATGAATGTACATATGTTTGAAGTACAATCAAACATGAAGGAGTGAGTCTGAGGAAGCAGTGACTACTGAGAGCAGTGAGCCGATAAGTGGTCGCTCCACTAATCAGTGGCTGTCAATATGCTCAAGTGTGATATTATTTTGTGCTTCAATATCTCCCTCTCCAAACATCATCAATATATATTTCTTTACAAATAATAACTGAGCTAGACGTGATAATGAAAGCACTTTGTCTCCGAACACTCATCTGACAGATCACCACATGCTGTTGCCAGGCAACATTAAATATTTCCAGATATAAAAGCAATTTTGCAATTTTTTTTATACTTTCAGTCCAAGACTGCAACCTATATTAGTAAAGATTAGATCTGCACATTCCCTATTAAATGACAAAAAAGGCTTGATTATTGCACAAGGCCCTGATTGTCTGTGCATCACAAGCAGCCGTGTGCCTGTGCCATCTCATGATATTACTGTGGTTTGAAAGTGAAATTAAAATATTTAGTCTGACAGAATAATGCACGTTATTTATAATGTTATTCAGTTAAAGGTTCAGCAGAGCGGAGGACATTTTAAATGGATGTACATTCATTTAACCTGTACACAAATGACTGTGCAGTCATTTAGCAGAGGACACGAGGGCTCCTCCTGAAGGGAAAGAGGGGGAATTTAATTTGGGATGAGGAATGGTGTTGTTGAACCCACTGCTTTTTTTTAGCTCTGGACTTTGAGGAGCCTAAAGAATCAGAGCATCTATGCAAACATGTGAAATCATCGGAATGCCCATGGCTAATTATGGAAGAGCCATCTGAACCTTTTAGCGGCCCGGCAGAAGTGCAAACTCAACGAAGCTGTGTAATAATTACACAAAGTGCCATAGCACCGCTGAGGGTGCAGGGCGGGGACTAGGACAAGCAGAAACCTCAGGAACAGCTCAGTCTCAACACTTTTAACCTGGGCAGACATCTGAACCTCTTCTGTCACATTCCCATTCCTCTGAAAAAGATGGGAGGGGCTTGAGTGGAACAAGGTGATGAGACTGGTACAACAACTAGGAGATCATTTCCAGAACATAACTTCTGAAATTACAAGCACTGGGATTTAAATTATCTTATAGGCTTAATATCAAAGAAGCACTGATTTATAAATTCAAACCCTTTGAAACTGTCCTTGTTTCCATTTATAACTGAAACCAGCTATGCAAATGGTGTTTATTCAAGAGTATCTATCAGGAAAACTACATTGTGCCTTATGTAGTCTTTGACTTTGTTCAAATATTTATAACTTCCAGTTTGTTAGCAAGTTCAACTTCTGCAAAATAGAGCAACACACTCACACAATCAGGAGCAACATAGTTTGAATCCAACGACTGGAGTCTGTAGTGGGTCATTGGGCCATGGCTGGGCCCAAACTTTCACTGGACAACGGGATCCCGCTGCGACATCCCAGTGATTTTCCTCAGCGTACGTGCTGATTGGCTTCAGCCTGTCAGGGACGATGGACGCCGGTCAGTGGATTATGAAGCCCTGACCGCCCCCGAGGCCTGACTGTACGAGCATTAGCACAAAGTCACAAGTCTTCCATCACTCTCGCCTCAAAGCTTCTCCCCTTTTCTAAAATCCACTCCTCAGACAACGTCAGAGAGAAAACAAGCGTGGCCTGGCATGGCTTAGTGTGGCCTTGTTTTAAAGGTCCACGTTCACACTACACTGCACTCTCACTCTCACTTGAGCTTCATCCATCATGTGTCCTGAGACCTCCATTTAGCGTGTTCACCCTCTCTAAACTTCGTCTCTGTCTGTGAAGCTCAGTGTGTGTGTGTGTGTGTGTGTGTGTTTGATAAAAACCAGGTCAAATCCCTATGGCTGTTTCAGATTCATGATTCCCATTGATCACACACAGTGACCGACTCCAGTGCTGTGATGTAGTTACAGCCACAAACTCCAGGAGGCTTCTTCATCTGAATTGAACAAAACACATTATCTATCTTATCTCATTTGCAGTGCTGATAATGGACACTGGCCGGCGTGAGGCCAAGCCAAATGAAGCTGATAGTAACTCAGGACGCACTGGGATGAATGGCTGAGTGATTAAAAAGCATTAGTGGCATTAAAGTCAAGCAAAAGTGCCAGTCTTTTATAACTGCTGCTGCTGCTGGGTGAGTCAGATAACACAGCCAGAGCATTAACTGACAAAGACGGGCGCACTCTGACATGGGCACTATGTTCATGTCATCTATGCTTGAGCCAGTGAGTGGGCGGCTTCTTGAGTCTACTGCACTACTGTCTCTAATCCAGGCGAGACATCACAACGGCCTGCTCATGAAATAGATGGAATTCTTTTCATCGAGTGCAGGACACAGCTTTCTTCTGATATCTGAACGATTGGAGTTTTCAGCAGAGGGGCCACGGATTCTTCGATTCAAACATGTTAAGTCTGTTTTTTTCCGAGACTCATTGCATCACTGCAAAATGGGATCAGTTCATCTGTGAGCCTAAGTGAACATCTGTACCGGATTTAAAAGAATTACTGGAGTTCTTCTTGAGATATGTGTTCACAAAGAATAAAAATATATTGAAGCAAAAGGTGCCTTCAGCTTTAAGCAAAACATTGAATTCTCTTTTTAATAAATCATTACTGTTGTCCATATTATCCTAAAGATGGCATCTTCCAGTGTGTTGTCTTTACCAAGAAAACTGGGAAATGTGATGTTTACGATGATACAAAGCAGAAACAAAGGTTTTAATTTGTGCTGAATAAATCAGGCCCACACACACTGTTCTGCCGCACATGGAGATTAATCCAGGCTGAAAATAGTCAACAACAAAATACACTGCTTCCCTCTGTGTTTCCTGGAAACATTAATCAGCTGTTTCAGGGCATTACTGAAATGGAACAAGATCATTTCCTGTACTCTGCTGTAATTTGCTCACTTGAGCTAGTGGACACGCGTTGTTGAAACCAACCACAGAGAACCTACTTCCTTTAAGCGCCAGTCAAAGCTCCTCCCTGCTCTCATCACAGTGGATCATTTTCACCTACAGTATGTGGAAGTGTCGCTCTGCTATTTGTGGACGCGTGACAGTTGTGTCCCAGCTCAGCCTTTTATCACTTTCACAGGGAACAAGCACTCCATCTTTATTTATACATAGATCCCTGGAATGCTCGAGGCCTGATTGGTCACTGTGTGGATCCCATGTGGATGTTTTGTGAAGTGATGCTAGGAGCGTGATGGAGTAATGATATACTGTGATCCTCCTCCGGAGGTGAGGTGACCGGCTAACGAAGGCCCCATCTGATGAGGTACAAAGACTTCATGGAGGCACTCTGTAGGTGACATTCTAGTTTTTATTTTAAATAATAATAACAATAATAATTTTTCTGTTGAATCTAAAGCTCAAATGTGCTTCATCTATTTATTTTCCAATCAGTTGTTTCCCAAAGCACCTGGGTCTCTACCAAACATTACTCAAAACAGGATTAAATGACACATCAGTTGGGGACTATTTTCAGCCGTGGATTAATACTAATTTAGTATGGTAGTGAGTATAACAGCCATGTTCTACTTCATGAAGGCACATGTGTTTGCATAGTTTTCACTCTGGGCTGAGCGATGAAAGAGGATCTATGTCGAGGAACACGTGCCACTTTCCCCGTTCACACACTGTTCCAGTCTGTGTGTAGCGAGTAGAAACTGATTAGGACACAAAGTCCAGAGAAATGTGTTTACATGGATCGTCTCTGAGAGACGTCGTCCCAAAAGGCTCCTGTCTGACAGATGCAGTGATTCAAACAAAGCTGCTGAGTGTTTGTGTTTCTGGTCCCAGATAAAGGAGCAGTCTGTACATACACATTCCAGCTGTGCTGTTCATTGTGCCATTTATTGTTTGGGCTGATAAGCAAACTGAGGTACAAGTGATTTCACGCTTTTCCCCACTTTCTATCTCTCTCGCATGGCTGCTTGGCTGATGACGACAGAAAGCTTTTCTTGAATTTTTTTTTTTTTTTCAACAGCCCTTGCTCATCCAGGTTTGAGATCAAGGTCGTCCTCTGCGAAGACAAGCCCAAATTAGCCATTGCTCGAGTCCCCGACATTTCTACAATGAACACATTCATCATTCCATAATGAAAAGAAAAAGAAGGACAAAGACAAGGGACAGTGAGTCAGCGATGGAGAGGACAGATTATGATTCTCATTGGCACGCCATCAATCTAGCACAGGCCTCCATCTTCTTGGCAAACACATCCTCCCGTCCATTAGTCGGCACGTGCATCTCGAAAATGTTATTGCTCACCCAAAGCGCAGAGCACGTCACAGTCACACAGCCACACATGTGATCGAGCGTGGTCAATTCACAATGATTTTGTTTTTGTTTTCCCAAAGCGTGAGCGGGTAATCAACACTGCAATTAAAGTGACAGACGCCTCTGTCACACTAATGTTAAGTCCCTTCACTTGTCTTGATTGTTTACTTAATAAACTTTGGTTCGATTGTCATGAAACAGGGTTCAAACACGTCTGGTGCACAGAGGATCTTGAATTATGGAGAAGATTATGAATCCAAACAGAATACTGAACTACCAGCGGTTCAAAAGTTTCTGTGCACTATAATCATCACTCTGTTGTTAGTGATGTAAATAGACTGTTTCCATTTCCTTCCTGGCCTGAGACCAAAGTGTTCTATTATAATGTGTTCTGAAGCTCCTTTAAATCCAGTTCCAACTGGATCTACTTTTGAGTGGTTCCTGTCGTCTCAATCAGCGCTGATGAGACCCCGCTGCTCCCTTTCTGTGATTAATGTTGATCAGAACAGGTGTGTTTTAGAATCAAATCTGGCTTAATTCCACTTTAAAATGGATTTCCTGTCGGCCCGTCTGGAAATCAGGGGAGATGCTCGACCTGTGTGTGCACCTTATCCTCGTCAGATCTGAGAAAAAGTGTGCAGCCGCTGTGCAGCCGCCACAGAGGACTGACTCATTTAATAATTGACTCCACAGAGATTGAAGGACATCCTGACCCTCCACTCTGAAAAGACAGATGAAGCTATTTTTGCGGGACACAAACACATTCTCTATGAGATGGGTAAATA
Organism: Pseudorhombus dupliciocellatus; assembly: GCA_016785235.1. NCBI lineage: Eukaryota > Metazoa > Chordata > Actinopteri > Pleuronectiformes > Paralichthyidae > Pseudorhombus > Pseudorhombus dupliciocellatus. Next base: position 604,987 of record JAFBJW010000070.1, read on the forward strand.
CACATCAAAGCCTCCATCCCTCCATCCCTCTCCAGAGGAAAATCTTCCACTTGAAAAGGATCATTGTGTTTCCCGCCCTCTGCCTCTGCTGTCCAATGTTTACTGCTGATCTTTGCTCTGTGCGCTGTTGATAATGTTTGTGCAATGCACGGTTCCAAAGCCTCACCTGATGTTTTTAATATCGCCAGGATTTGTGCAGGTAACGACAATATGAAACTGTGGACGTGCCTGTAAAACTGCAGCCACTGAAAGTCCCCGGTCTGTTTCTGATCTTCGGGCCTGCCTCGACGTAATAACACAGCTCTCATATCCTGTCATCTGGCCTTGTCAGGGCGTCAGCAGGGCTGATAACGTGTGAATCTTACAGTAAAGTTCAGCGGTGGCTTCACACGTTGTCAGATCCAACTTATCAGCTCCCACATGTGGTGAGGTGTACATTATTCCCACAGGCGACGCAGAGCGTGGAGCCACACCTCTCACATCTGTTTTCTATTGAATATTCTCCAAAACATCTCAGGAGAGAAAGTGGAAATTTCGAGAATAAACATACTATATCTGGAGAAAATAAATGACACAGATGACCAACAGATCATGGCCACGTAGCAGCATATCTGTGTAAATGGCCACCCTCACCATTCAGCTCCTAACAGCCCCAGAATGTTCGACTGACACCATTCAGTGTGCAGGAGTGAGGCTGAATATTCATCAGGGGAAGGTTATCTGATTGCGTGACAGAAGGTCCCACCTGCCTCAGCAGTTAATTCAGAGGAGGAAGGAATGCTCTTAATTCTGTTTTCTGATGCGTGGACGTGAATTCTCTTTGCCCGTTAACAGCTGGAATAAAATTCAATTTCTTTCTCTGTCACGTAACATGTTGACCTTTCTATAGGGGTGACACCTGCTGGAGTCAGAGTGCATGACACTCACAGACAGTGCTGGGTGATGGAGGTCCACATGAACCGTCAGGGCCTGCAGCAGCAGCAACAAAGCACGACCAGCCGCAGCTGCATTACACAAATATAAAATGATGAAGACTGGCTCACTCTCCAGATTCAATGTGACAGGTGACTGGTTCGATCGGAAGTTCCAGTCAGACGATACATCGATTAGCTGACACGGCAATAATCGCCTTATCAGTAACCCAAAGCGTCCCTCTCTTTAATCTCTCGCCGCCCGTGATGGCCCCTCATCACTTCCCTCGCCCTCATTAGATCCCATTAGCTGCTGCCGCCCCCCTCCCTCATTCTTCCGACTGCCTTTCCCTCAGAACTGATGCAGAAATTTAGTGTTGGGAGCAAAGCTGTTCACATGAAAGATGAGATGATTGATGGGCCCTTCGTAAAGTGTGCTCCTTGTTTGAGGAACAGGAGAAGAAGAGGCACATAATGAGGAAGCGGAGGAGACAATTTTGCTGCCATGACGTTTACGAATACAAAGAACAGTACAGAATGCATCTGAGAAGCGTGGACTGCACCTCAGGCGAGATGCTCAGTGACGTGCAGTAGACTGTGACGTCATTTTTCATTTTGTGCTCCCTCACAAACAGACTTCACGCGAACTGCGATTCAAAGGAAGGACAAAAGCATGTTTATGAAATTAGCAACACACACACACATACGCACTGAAGCTATCTTTAAAATGCCACTCATACCTGCGGGTATGACACAGTCTTATTTGTTTGGAACACGTTGACAGAAGTTCACCATCAGCCCTGAGCAGTGGGAGAATGGTCACGTTCATTGTTTTCTGCCCATCACCGAGAGGCTGCCTGCAGGACAGCAGCAAGGCATTCTGGGTGGATGTGATTGTTTGGGGACGTGGGGCGTGGCTGTGTGGATGAGAGGGCTCTGAGAATAAAACTGAATATTTAACTACGGTTCATAGCGAAGAAGCACAGACGTGGACGCATGACTCAGAGAAATCCTGTTTTTTTTTGTAGTGGGATAGAAAATGTAGTCCAACGACCAATTTTCCGGGAGTTATAAATATTTCACTTATAAATATTTATACCAACGATGCTGCATCGGTTTTGCCTGGAGAAAAACATTAGTCAGTGATCTGTGCTTAAGTTTGATATTCCCCTTACTGCAACGCATCACATCATAAAGTGCAAGACGGTGTTTCAGAGGCGGCTGGATTCAACCTGATCAGCGAGACTATGAGTCAGTAGTAAAGATGAAAGTTCATGAAGAAAAGTATCATCAAGCCTCTGCAGTAGAGGAGGACGTACCAGAGCCACCACAGGATTACATACTGGGAACGCTGGGAAGAGCAAAACACAAAAATAAAGCAAACTTCCGGTGGAACATTTGGATCATTATCTCTTGCTCACAGACTGTGATATGTTGCACTGAGTGTAACTGAAACACGGAGTTATAAAGAGAGCATATGTCGCCTCTTGGGAAACATGTTTTGGTGCACGGGTGTAGAAAATGTAGCCGAGCTACGTGTAATTGGTCCATGCAGAAAAGATGAGGCTGTGAGAAGAGGCAGGCTATTTGTTCCGACGTTGCTCAAGTCAAGCTAATTAACTTCAGTCAGATGTGCTTTGCTGTCAACATCCTCTGGCTTTAACAATGGATCCCGCACTATCGTCAGAGCTGAGGAAGACGTGTATGTGCACCATGTCTTCAGAGCTTGCATTATTTAATTAATCACATGATTAATTTTTGATCACGTGAGGGCTTCCTAAGGATTCCTCTACCTACACACTGCTGTGTAGAACTTAGCCAGGGACAGGAGGGACAGTCTTAATATTTCAAAACCGAAAATTAAATATTTAGCCACTAAATAATGAAGTTGGACTCCCAGTGTCTGGCTTTATGTTGTGTTGGATTCTCCCAGTGGAGAACGTACAGTGAGGGTCACTGTCGATTCTCTCACATCCAAGTCTGTGCTTCATTGTTTTCAGTCAATAGCCATGAGTAATGGACTCCTTTAACACCCTCATTTTCTGACTTTGAAAAGGATCCCTGGGCGAATAATGCAAGCCCTCGGAGTTAATTTTAGTCAGATATCTCTGAACACACAGCGTCATTGTTTTGCATAATGTCCATGAATAATGGACCTGCCTCAGCGTCTTGTCTTGTAGGTGTAGTCCCTGAGAAGGACTGAGCGGAAACTGAAAATCCCATTTGGGGACTGCCGTGAGCATTCACCTCCCTGTAAGGCAAAGTGAGCTGTGGTCTGCTGTTACTGTCTGGATTAAGGGTGCGTCGCCCTGTGTGTGTGTGTGTGTGTGTGTGTGTGTGTTTGTCTCCCTATCATCCCCTCCAAAGGTCACGCAGGCGGACAGTAACAACGGGCAGTCTGGTGACAGCTGTATTTGGAAGGTCAGGAATTGTCTGTCTGTTTTTGGAAAAGGGCAGAGGAGTCAGGGAGTAACTGACACGGTGTGAGCGTTTCTGATGATTGTATTTAACATGACCTACTTTAAAAATATGGGTGCTGTGATACCGGATTTCAAAATTGAAGGTACATCTTTTGTGGAGTCGCCTGAATAAATCTACAAATTTAAAAACTGTCCAATTTCCTCCGTTTGATTCTAGCTTCCAGAGTGTTGTCACAGCCTAACCTTATCACTGAGCTATCACTCCGCCTGTTCAGATGACATCCAGCTGATGTACTGACCTTCTGGCAGCCATGTTTGGGGTCCCCAGCCTCTGAGTAAGCGCTGCAGTGCTGTAAAAAGCTGATGGTCTGTTAAGTGTCTGACTAAATGGTGTTTATAGGTGTTTACTTTCTGATTTGACAAGAACAAATCCAGGGATTTGCTAAAGAGAAAGACTGATATCTTTGAGAGTGCTTGATTGGATATCCTGGAACGGTTGAAAATGAGATGTCTGTCTCACTGGGATTCATTAGGCTAAATAATGTCAGCAGTTAAACGTACTGTGTCAGTCCATATGGTAAAAAGCTTCAACTGCACAGACTCGTTATTGTTGTCGTCTGCGTTCTGCGTGCAGTGTCCACGCCTCTCGACTCCAGTGACGTGCAGTCAGGGGAGGCAGGTGAGGCCTTTTCAAAAGTTTTCATGGAAAGAAAATAATATAAAATGAAAAAATAAATTAAATGGTTATATCTATTCAGTAATGTGTACTTTAAAGTTATTTTCCATGTAACTTCACCATTTTTAGATGTTTTTTTCAAAATACTAAGAAGAGACGTGCGGTGAGGCAGCAGCCGGCTGAGCCTCACCATGGATTGCGCAATGCAGTGAGACGGTGTTGCTGTCGCTCTCTATGCCGCTATTAAATGTGAACTAAATTTCCATAGTTTAGCGGATGTATATTATATACAGTGGTTTTTAATCAACGTGTTTCTTGTGCTGAGCAATCATAAAACGCCTGCGAAGAGCCACTGGGTGAGGCACGCAGTTCTCCTGCCTCATGCTAGGGGGCGCTGGTGAGCCCAGGGATTCTTCTTACTACTCCGCGGCGGCAGAATAATAGAATTCAGTGCCTCACCAGCCATGAACCTCACCGCACGTCACTGCTCGGCTCTGACCTTGTCACGCCCTCACATTTTTGTGGGAGTGGCCGATGCTGACAGAGAGCGAGTCTAGATGCTCACCTCATCACTCCCCTCTCTCCAAACACCAAAGACCTTGTCATTTTTCATCACTCCCCCGGCTCATGACCCGTTCCGTCCTCAAAAGGCATCGAGGATGTAGTGGGGGTGATGATAGGTATTCAGGACTCGTAACTGCGGGTGGATGCTGGGGTGGAGGTTGGGCTCCTATGAAATAAGGGAAAGCTGTGACATGGGGAGCGGCAACGTCTGCACCTCACAGCAGGAAGGTGGTTCAACTCTCGGTTCGTTTGTCTTGTCATCTGTCAGCAAATCTAATATGTGTCTCAAATCAAGATAAATGCTATTAATCTCAGATTCAAACACAAAGGGGATCAACGCGTGCCGGGCTCCGTCAGCTATATTTGCCTCGGTTATATTTAGCCTTTGTTTTGATGCCAGTTCCCTGGAGGAACATGAAGCCTTCAGTCTGAGGGTCGGGTGTTCACATCGGTAACTCAGATTTCAGCTCTGTCCAGTAAAACACGACACATGACAATAAAAATAAAAGTTCAGAATAAAACTTAGACTCCTCTTTCCCACTGGTTTGACTTATTGCGTACTGCAAAGAGCTCAAATAAAGTTCCCCTCTTGAAACATAGACGTTTTCATAATGATCCCTATTCCGACTTGTTTTACCTGATGGAAAATCCGCACTCAGCATCCTCGTTCTACAATTAGAAGGGAGGAGGTCACTGCTGAGCAGAAGAAAAAGAGATGCGATGAAGTAAACAGTTTGCGAGATGCTGTACTCGAATTTCCATATCAAAAGCCTAATGTGCATGTGAGTGTTTCCACCGAGTGCTGCGGTGCTGTTGGACGTTCTTTGATGTGGACACATTTGTGTTCAAACAAACACATTATGGGCTCCACTGGAAGGACTCAGATCAGTATATCGACTCTGCTTGTCTTTCCCCAGGAGTACCAGATCGATATCATCTTCGCCCAGACCTGGGTGGACACGCGCCTGCGGTATAACAGCAGCAGCATGAGGATTCTAACCCTCAACAGGTACATACTCAATCCCCGTGTGTGTTGTTCATACCTGATCATCACAGCGCATCTTTCTTTCTGCTGGAGCAAATATTGTGCCTCTACATTTTCACACTGTGAACATCTCAGATGAGAACAGTAATCGAGCCTCTCTCAGGAAGAAGCTTGTAATTAATGGAATGAATTGATTGATGCGCTTTGTTCCCCGTGCCGCCCTGGTATTTTATTAACCTCTTTTTGGGGAGCGCCTCTGCTTCGTGTTTCTTTTCCACAGAAATCTGAAAGAATCCAGCAGCAATCATCCCTGACTCTCTGCTTTCTTTCTGTCTTTCATTCAACAAGCAATATGGTCGGCTTGATCTGGCTGCCTGACACCATCTTCAGGAATTCAAAGACTGCCGACTCTCACTGGATAACGACGCCCAATCAGCTGCTGCGGATTTGGAACAACGGAAAAATCCTCTACACACTGAGGTAAAAACAAATAAATCTGAATCCTGAGAATGTGGCTCAACCCTTCGCGTGTGCACCTACTGCTGTGAGTGAAGTCAACACTCCAGCCTTTAGTTCCCATCTGAGTGGAGGGGCACTTTCACCTCTCATGGCCAAAGGTGGCATTACAAAAAAAAAAACCCAAATTAAAAAGGCCTCCTGTGAGCAGCGTGTGACAGCAGCTCAGTGGAAGAGCAATGACACACCAGGGGAGGCAGCGGTGTGGGTGCGTCCTTGTGAGAGCAAGAAAGAGAAGAAATAACTCCTCTCAGGATTCTAGTGGACAGGCTCTTCTTAAACTTGAGTGGCATCTTGGTTTATGAACCCTCAAGGTCTGACATGAGCTTTTTCTGTCTTGAGGATCCAATTTTACCTGTGTGTCCTGGATTTTCAAACCAGACCGTGGCCAAACAGCAAATATCAGAGCGAGTTTTTGTTTTCAGCCCCTCGTGCTCAGCTGCATCGGGAGGACTCAGGTTCTGTCAGGTGGAGGCGAATAAATAAATAAATCCAATCAGAGTGTGCTAAAATGACAGGCCAGCTAAAATGTAAGGTTTCTCTCCGAGCCTTTCATTTGACTGGCACATTCCACAAGCAAAATTGATGCTTCATATTCGGAGCAGGAGGAAATGGGCCTTTACAGCTGCTATTTCGAAATAACACGTTCACATTTTAACCTAAAGAATAATGTAATTAGGCGAATGACTGGATGTGGATTCAGTCTGTCTCCACCGAAGCATTTGCTCTGATCAATGTTAAAATAACATGACGATTGTGAGTAAAAACTGAAAGGGCCCACAGATCTCCTCCGTCACTCCACCCTCAGCTCTGAGTAGCCTCTCGGCCTCAGTTCAGCTCATTGTCTTTGGTTTCTCTCGTCAACATTGTGTCCGGCTGCAGCAGCCAGTGACACGAGAATGCCCTGATAAGCCTGTTATGTGCCGTCTGACCCACGCCGGATGGCAGCCGCACCAACACCGCAGCTGAATGCATTGGCATTTAGCCGGCTCACAAAAGAGCGGGAGAGCAGCACATGGCCTGAGGGTTATCATCAATGTGAAGTGATAAAATGTTAATACTTGGTTTAGGTAAATAAAATCCAGAAAAATACGCAACAATTTAACTTCAACACTTGAAATGATTTGCATGTTTGACTTGTGGATTCTAACATGCAGTATATTGGCTTACACAGCTGCTGCTCGTATTCATGCATCTAGTTTGATGAAGCAAAGAATCCGTGTTGAACCGACTTCCTCAGCGATAAAGATGTCGGTTCAACACAGCTGCTGGGGAAGTGACTTCGAAAGATCAGACACAAACTTTGCCCAAAATGTCTGGGTGTTAATAGCTAATTTCACTCCTACTAAAGCGTGCCTCTGTGATGAATCTGAAAATTATTGTTTCATTAAAAGGATATTAAGTCCTGAGGAGGCGCATGTTTGGGGGCGTATTCGCCACATCACTCGCTCTCCTCACTTCAGCTCCTCAGACTTGCCTCCATTACGGCGCCCTGGCCGCTGACAAGGATGCAGGCGAGCGTCTATATGCAAATTACAACGAGACATCATCTGCACTTTGCTCACCGACAAACAAGACGAGCGAGGCAGCTCCTGCGTTGATTGATACACAGCTTTTGTTCCCTAGCCCAGAGGATTAATGAGAGGGAATGAATTTGAATCTGGAACAAAGATGCAATGCTCATTTTAAAAGATAGTTTTCACATCCAGGGAAAATTCATTTTAGAATCGCATATTACATTCAAACACGTTCTTAGATTCAGGTTTATGAATGGAACGTCAAACTGTCCTGGCTTCTCCAGAACATCTGGCTTCTTGACTTGTCCAGTGATCGTAACTAAGTTCTCCTGTTGTTCGGAGCTTCCCTGCCTCTGGGCCCTGACCTATAACTTAATGCCATCTTTGCAAAAAAATAAAAAAACAACACATCTGCTGCTGATGATTAAACAGTTCTGTCATTTTGAGGGATTTCACACATCAGACAAGCAACCGAGTGTGATCCTGCACCATCTGGTTCGAAGCCAACGCTTTTCAACGCTTGGCGTAAAAACGAAAGTGCATTATGAGATATAAGCAATGATGAATACAGAGCTTGCACCGTGTGCGTCATGGACCGCGAAATGAAAAATCTGAAGCCTTTTGACTGCCCTCAGTAACACTGTCTAAGTATCTGTGTGTTTCTCTGCCTCTGCAGGATGACCATCAATGCAGAATGCCAGCTGCAACTCCATAATTTCCCTATGGACGAACACTCCTGTCCTCTCGTCTTCTCCAGCTGTGAATATTGGCAATGAACGCGCACACACACACACATGCATGCAGCCAAATATGCACATTTCCATGCATAGCAATGCTCATACTTACAACAACTGCCAGGGGTTGGTGGATTTAAATAAAAAGCAGAGGTCGAACCTACAGATAAAACTTAAAAACTCTTTCTCAGGTGGTGTGAGCTGGAAACACCTGTAGGATGCAGACGTTTAAATGGGAATCACTGGGGATTTCCTGTGTATTTAGATTCTGATTGCGGTGAAGAGATGACACTTTATGATCTATCAGTCTGGACCTTTTAGGAAATAAACGTGTTTATCACATAAGACAAAGGACATGTTGGTTAAATTGTTTTTTGTGAGAACTAGCAGAAGATTCTAAGAAAAGCATTTCAATATCTCCGGCACCTTCTGTCATGTTGGTTTGTTAAAGGTTATGCCTGAAACGTAGCTGTGATGGCCTCTGCAGAGGAGGTCATGTTCTCATTGGTGTTGGTCGGTCTGATCGTTACTGGATCGTTAGCAGGAATGGCCACACCTACTGACCTGTTAACAGATTTTGTGGCGGGGTGGAGCATGACCCCAGGAGGAACCTGATTTTTTCAGCTTCTTTATCACAGCGAGGAAGAGCTTTAGTGCCGATGGAGGTGTGAGCTATCTGCCCTTCTAGATACGTCATGTCTGAACTGTGTGTGCAAAACGTCCCCTTTCATTGTTTTTAACTCATTTCTCAATGGAATGCCTTCAATGGACAGACCCTGAATCCCCATGACAACAATGGCCATTGTTCCATTACCATCACATCCCTACTATCGGACCCATTACCTAAAAGCACCAGTTCCTCATTAGATTGCTTTGCACAGGCCATTCTATCAGAACAGACCCTCACAGTGTCTGAGGTCATTTAACTGTGGTAATTCTCATTACCTGCAGACGTCACTATTTGTCATTAGCTATTAATAATGGCCTCTATTGAGCTGATATCAGTTTGCTCCCAGTGTGATGCAGGCGGAAATAGTGAGAGAGCTATTGACTGTAAATGGACTTCCATTATGTCTCAGCTCTTTGGAATGATTGGCTTAATAACTCCTGCCATGCCTTAATTTGGACATTTGATGTTGCCTTCGTATCGAAAGGAGCAGCACGGATGAGTCAACTCTTTCTGTACAATGTACAGACCACATTCATCAATATATCACCAGGCGCTCTGACATGCAAATAAAGCCACAGAGCAGCGGGGCCTGGACTCGGGTCACCTCCGTCTGCTTTGCATGAACATGTCACACATTTCATGGCAGATGGTTTGCAAGATGAAGATCTGCTGAGGAGGAGGAGATAGCAGCAGACCAGAGGCGACTTATAATCTCTCTGAGTCATTGTACACCAGGGTGAGATCTGATAATGAAGCTGCAATTGGCCTTCGCCTTTTAGCTGGTGTCTAAACACATAATCCATTCTTACTCACTGTAACTCCCACTGCTCCTTCTCTCTCTCTCTCTCCCTGTTAATGCATTATGATATTGGACAAGCCTAATGCACAGGCCTTTTAAAAAAAATCTTCTTTCTCGTTGTCATGAAGCAAATTAGAAGTCTGCCCATTACACCCCCAGTCTATTTCATTCATCGGGATAGAACATGATAACAAGCTCTGAATGCCATGATGGTCCCCTCTCATCTGTCTCATCCATCCTGATTTCTTTTTTCCTGAAAGCAGACGTCGTCCTGATGGGCACCATGAAAGAGACCTGACAGTCTGAAAGCTTGTTTTGAATTCTCGGCTTTGTTTTCTTGCTTACTGTAAATGCACTGACGACTGGTGAGATGGGGATAAAAGCCTTTTGACAATGACTACAGTCAAGCACTTTGTTCTCAGGATACTGGTACTAACGTTACACTTTCAATGCACATCTTCAACACCTTCACTTTGCCTTCTTGTCCATTATCTTACAGCCTCAGGGTGAAATGGATTAATGAGCAATTACTCAGAGGAGTTATCTTGACAAACACTTAAATTTGATACTGCTGAATCAAGACTCCACACATACAGTAAGCTCACAGAGAAGTGGCTCCACAGGTATTTGTTTTCAAACCGAGCATCATATTCAATCGCCTCATCCTCTGAGAATCATCAATATCTGCACAAAATGGCACTACATCTATCAGTGCTGCGGGTATCCAGTCGGGACCAGAGTGGTGCGCTGATCAAACAGCACGAGGGAATTACTTAATGGGAAAAATTAATCAGCTCTTATAGCCGGTGGAGATTAAATCACAGCAGCTGATGGGATGGTTCAGTCTGCAGAGCCGAGCAAATACAAACTGAAGCATGTGTGCAGGCCACGCCAGAATTAAAGAAAACCACAGTCTGCATGTTGTTCTCACTTTGGGTGAGAACAGGATCGTTCCCCCTTTGTAACGTCGTACTGAAATGAATGGTACTGTACAAAGCTTGACGTTTCACACCGGTCCATCGTCCACGTGAGCACCATCACCAGGACAAAGTCCTGTCACACCTCACTGACGTGGGACAATAGGTCTGACTCTGAGGATTACATAGCTCGGAAAAATTACACTGGCCATTCCATTCTGCTTTAAAGTGACCAGCTGACTTGTAGATTCAGGGGAAATTATGCAGATTATTTTTCTACTGGATAAATACTACATTGAGTCTTAGAGCAGCTATTGGCTCAGGCTGCACATTCCAGGCAAATTGTCAGTCCACTGGATTGCTTATGAATACTTTCTGTATAAATCATGCACAAGTCACTTATAAATCATGTATAAAATAAAAACTGCATTGCTGCATTCATCTTTCCTATTTTCGCTGCCTTCAACTTGTATCTGTGTTTCCTTCACACGTGGCCAGACGGCTACCCGAGAGACGAGATTGTGTACAAGTGGAAGCGAAACTCTGTGGAGACTTCAGACCAGAAATACTGGAGGCTCTACCAGTTCGACTTCATGGGGCTCAGGAACACCACAGACGTGCTCACGACGACAGCAGGTAAGAAACACAGCGGGCGGTCGAGGAAAGGCAAGGGACACTTGCGCCCCCTGCTCCCTCCCGCAGATATGGAGGAGTCAAAGGTCAGCAATGGTTCAGCTCTCTGCCCCCGAGCTTAGCGCAGGTTAACATTAGCAACCTGCCAGTCAATCAAATCATATAAGTACGTTTCCCCTGGGGTGCACGGGCAAATAGGTTTTTCCACTGATATTAATCATCAAGATTAAAGATTTAAAAGGAGGTTTAATTATTAAATCCCTTTTCCATCTCTCTCCTCATGATTTCAGGGCAGTTATGAGGTTATTTGTGCTCTTTGAGCATCAGATTGATGTCTGGGAGAGATGCTCCACAGGCTCCAACAGGTGCCAGCAAATTTATACCAGGAACTTGTCCTGAGTGGACACCTTCCCAATTTACAGTCTAATGACTTTGTGTAATTGTTAACCGCTATTAACCTTGTTTATGAGATGCGTTTGTTCCCTCTCCTTTGTGTCACACAGTCTTTTGTCTTTCGAGGGGCATCCTCGCATCTACATAATGCGTCCTGATTCAGCTTTCCAAGAGCTGAACCTCCGTTCATGAATATTCGAGGAACAAGAGTACTTGGCACGATAAAGAGTGGGATAACACAGAGCGGGCGGATTATTAAAGAGCTCGCTGGAAATGAGTTGTGCCACTTAATTATCTTTTTTACAGTAGCTGAATCCAACATACACATCTTCTTGTGAACTGATGACATAAGAACATTCAGGAAGCAGCATTTCTTTACCTCGTCCCACAGCCTCCCATGGGGAAAGAGGATGGGGCTTCCTGTTTGTATCTAATTAGAAGTGGCCGTTGTGTCTTTGTGTTTCTGCTCACTAGAACCTAAATGACTGATGAGCTCTCTCATCTGCACACACGTCGACGGACTTATAAATTACATGTTTTCCTGGACACCCGCTGCAGCGTGAAGAAACAGCTAACTAATTTTCTGCTGAAATGCTCTAAAGCAACGGCAAACCTACACATCTACCTCATGCTGTTCCAGAAAATTAGCCATTTTCTCACTCATTACCTAATTTCTTTTTCCTGTTTCACTTGCAGGAGCTCACTCTTCACACGCATGATGATTAGATTCCCCGCTAAAAATACCTATGATTAATTTACATCATGGCAAACTTCGAAAGTGCAGCATCTCTCGTCCCTCCTCTCTCTCTCTCTCCCTGATTTCCCCGCTTTATCCTTCATCCCTCATAAACACTTGAGGTATGGATCTGTTTTAACGAGCACAGAGTGGACAGATCCTGGGCCACAGCGCCGCTGGGGACCCCGGTCTCAAATCCACTGTCCTTATCAATTCAGCAGCGTCTGTTTCAAAAGGCCCCAATGTGGAATCCCAAACACTTCAGTGCTTTGTTCTGCACTCCCTTCACGAATTCGCCAAATGCTTCCATTACGCTCTTTTCTGTTGTTAAATAGCACGAACGCCGGTGTTCTTCCTTTTCTTCCTTCAAATGCCTGTTTGTGGAGAATGTGTTATTAAAATACTTCATCACGGTGCAGAATGCAGTAATCATATTTATGATGTATGACATGCAACAGCAATCTGCCAACTGTGATGGTATCTATACATTTATCATAGACTGGAGAGCACATTGCAAGAATGTAATATTCAGAAAATAGTGGTGGTACTCCATATATCCCACACACATACACCGTGTTACATTTCCAAACTCCTAATACTAATATAGCTTTTTATTATGTTCCCAGCCACTGAGACTCATTAAAACTGCACTGCAGAATAACACGGCACGTTTTTTAAAGTTAGCGAGGAAGAGAAAGGTCCTCATCTACATGTTGTTTTCTGGACTCTGCTGCAGTTGTGTCAGTTTATTGAAGAGGGAACCAGCCACGACATTTCATTAATGGAACTGTTTTGCCCCAGACTTTTTTCTTTCTGGCAGCTTCCAGACAGACAGACCTGACAGTGCAACATGACAGAGTGTGTGGACAGGTTTACAGCAGGCTACTGGGACTAATAAGTATTCTGCAGGAGAGAGTGAACAGAGGGGTTGTTAGTGTCCTAACAGAAGGTAAACAGAGTTACACCACACTGCAGATAGAGAGACAGTCCATCATGGGAATGCGCTTCACTGCAGTCTCCATTCACTCCTCAACTGTATCACATGCATCTTCCAGGATCACTGCCCCATAGATTTTATACTTATGAATGTATATTCCTGTTCATCATAACATAAAGCACTATATGAAGATGGACTCCTGCACCTATCCAGATATGAAGTTGAGGTACAGAGGATGTAGCCAGAGCAGGGATCAGAAGATAGAGTCTGATTCACCCTCTCGACCCATGGGCTTTCATCTATATATGAGGTGTAGTTTGCTGGAGTATTTGAGAAAAGATGTGAGCATTGATCTGCTGCTCTGGACAGAATTCAGACGGACTTGTCACAGCCTGAGCAAACCATTACTGTTTCTAGCCATTAGCACAGGAGAGATGTATCTGAAGCCTGGTGTCATTCACTGACTGAAGCTCTTCTTTGCAGTGCTAAGTGTTGTCTGGCATGAACACAGTTTAAAGATGCCAATCCCAGTGCAAACTCTGGTTTTCATGGCATCACCTGCAAATCAAATGCTGCCAAAGATCCTGCAGAACAAGGGGATCATGGTATATAACTGAGACAGGACTCACAAACAACTTTATCATCTGGATCCTCGCAGCCATCGATATCCCAAAAAACTGCAAACTTCCTGTTGTGCACTGGCACATGTCTGCAGCTGTGAAGGTGATGAAGACTCCTCTGCACCAGTTTCACAGAGACACTGTGCTCTTTGTCCGCTCCACTGATGTGAGGTTCAGCTGCAAGCGGAGGAGGTTTTCTTCTACAAATGTTTTTATCTAACTCCACATCCTTTTCTTGGAAATACCTGAGTGACCGCAGGCCTCACTGGTATATTATGTAATAATCTTCTGCATAGAAATTCATGAAAGCTACAACAATGGCTGTTTCTTCACAGCTTCATCCCCGCCGCTGTCAATTAAAAAACAAATAAACATCTGAGCAGCGGAATAATTACTGTCACCCTTTTGTTTTTACTTCAAGACAAGAGAGAAGTGTTTTCTTTAATTGAATAGGTTCCAGTAAGGTTGAATCACATTAGTCTACCTCCTTTCTATCTCTAGACCAGATTCCCTACTATCAAGACAATAAACACTTCCTGATATTTTGCTTGACCGTAAAGTTTATCATCTCCTTGCTGCACAGGCGCGGCCATAATAAAGTTACTGCAAAACCTTAAATGTTAGAGCACAGCGTAAAGACTCTTCTGATTATGTCATTATAAAACTGGGATTACAACGCGCTCGGATGGTTTCAGCTCAACAGAAAATGCCAGTCCTTCTCTGTGCAGAGTTCCCCAGGGATACCTGCACGGCTCCTTTTTGCAAATGCTTCACCTAGATTCTGCTCATTCCATCTGTGATGTTATACAGTCAGCTGACTAATCTGCTGACTGTCACAGCTCTCTAACAACGTGTGTGGAGCTGGCTGAAAATGTGGCTGCGGCCTCCGTTTTGATGACCACGTTGAGAGAACAGCGTGAAGTAGCTCCCAGCTACATCTCAGACTTTTTTTAATTACTCATGAGCCAGTGTGCTGATTCAGATCCTCAGGGATGGTCTTTAGTTTAGAAATGAGAAAAATGTATCATTACCAAAATAGCAGGGTCACCTTAAAATATTTTGAACAGTTTTGCAGCTGGAAACAGGTCAGTTTCTTCCTGGAAAATTACTGCTGTTGTAAAGTTGCGAAATGAATGGAGGAAATGAGAAACCTGAGGTTGGTGTTCATCTACATCCCATCCAGAGGAGTTGCACCAGCTTGTGAGAAGAGCAGAGTTATGATTGTTATTCAGTGATTGAGCACTGGAGCATGACACTAATCCTGATACTGGACTACATGACATATAATGTGACAGCATGGAGCTTCATGCCAGAACAGATCCCCCTGTTGAATGTGTCACATAAACTAGAAAGTAAAACTCATTCCACTATTGAGAATTGAAGCTAAAATATATCCTGTAGGGACTGATCTACAGGGGGGCAATTCAGATATTCACTGAAATAAATGACTTCTCTGCCATTTCCTCTCTCGACAGGTGACTACATATTGATGACGGTGTACTTTGACCTCAGCAGGCGGATGGGCTATTTCACCATCCAGACCTACATCCCCTGTATCCTGACTGTGGTCCTCTCCTGGGTCTCCTTCTGGATCAAGAGCGATGCTACGCCCGCAAGAACGGCTCTAGGTACACAACATCCCCCCGTGCAGCTCTCCAGGGAGCAATCAGGCCCAGCACTTCAAATTAAAAAAAAAAAAAAAAAAGCCTTATGTAACTTTATCATTTGGGAGCAGTCATTTGTTGCAACACTTTTTTCAGTTTTACCCCAAAAAACAGCGGATAAATCCTTCCATGCCTATGAATGTTCCACAATAATAAGTTCTGTGCTTTAATTGAAGTGATGGGAATACTCTCACAAGAGGATATAAAATTTCCTGCCAGAGCTCCTCCAAGCTGCATGAGCCCAATGTGGGGAAAACGAATCGGAAGTCGGTGGCAGGTTGTGATAATTCCTGCTCAATCTGGGGTGAGACAGTTTGATAGCAGAAGTGATAATATCCTTCTTGATGCAGTCAATACCAGCAGAAGCAATTACATTACTGGAATATCTGCACCTTATGGAACACTGCTGTGTGTCTGTCTCGAAGCCATCTTGAATATCTTTATGTCCCATCAGTGTTTGCGGCTTGTTTTTTCATAACTCTTTTTTTTTGCATGACCTGACAGTTGCTTTGCATGATCTTCCTTCCCACTGCATGCCCACCATTAGTTCATTTGATTTCCTGAGGATGATGATGTTGTGCACGGTTCTCATGGCTTCCTGTTCAAGTTGAAATTCAAGGTGAGTCTGGATATATATAGAAAATTGTCCTGTAAATAGTAATGAGCACAGTGAGGAGGAATGAGACGATACTTTGAATATATTATAGATTATTAATTCAACTTAAGGAGAAATGTGGTTGGAAGGGGGCTTAAAGTGAAGACATCTTGACTGTTTTAATATAAATGGTAAACAGGGGTCCCACTCATGACCTCAGAGACAAACAACACAGAGTGACCGACCGCAAACAGGAAACAGTTGCAGAGAAGGCAATTAACCTCAAATATGACACGGCTCAGGAACAACAAAGACACATGACTCTAGCTGAAAGGTCAAATGAAGGCACATTTCTGATTTACAATCCAACACTGACTCTGAAGTGACTCCAGCAAGGTTGTGCTGATGCACAAGCTTGAACCAAAGAAGCAGAAATGAGAAATGCGTTTGGTTCAGGTACCATCCACTGACATGGAGGGTTTAGGAGTTGCACTGCAGCAGGAGGTGATGGAGATGCTCCTCCTGCTCTGGACGTGGTCACTACATATCTGTGATAAGAATATGGCCACACGGTTCCACACAATAGGCCAGGATACCCCCCCAATGCCCCAGTTGGTAATACTTGTTAGAGAAGGAAAGACCAAACTCATTAAACTCCACCACCCAAATTTTCTCATTTGACCCAAGAGCTCAAATTGTGCCGACTCCACCAAACCTCCCGCCCCCGTCACTCCCTGCTGTTGCTTGAATCGAGCCGGCACACAACTTTAATTCCACTCCATCCCTGCTGCCCTTCATCAGCCTGCCAGAGAGCCAATATCACAGAAGGTCATCTGGAACATCTCTGTGGCAATAAAGAAGTTATATTGAAGTTCTGTCCATCCCTATCGCTTCAAGCCAAGAGCCCATAGAAAGAACTTAAGCGAGAGCTGAACAATAAAGCCGTCTAATGTTATATTGAATTCAGTGATAAGCGAGCATTATTGCCCACGCATGTGCTGGACCAAATGGAGCCTCCCCTCTCCGTGCCCGTAATGCAGGCCGATCGGAATAAAAGGCTGTGCTCAGCTTACCTTCTGCTGCTCAGGTGATGACAGCTGACACGACGACAGCTGAACATCAAAACAAAATATATCTCACACATTATCAGAAGCTCTTTAATTTGTTTTAATCCATTAGACACAGGATCACTGTACCACAGCTGCTGCCACTGTTACTTCATCACATTGTGTGTGTGGCTGTCTCGCTCTCCATCACTCTGTCAGCCGTCTGTCTGCCAACAACCAAAGGCAGGCAGAGCGTACAGTATGTGGGTGGCAGTGTGCTACATGTCCACAGGCAGTGAAAGCCTTGTGATCTTCGTCAGACAACAGGTAGCACAGAGCAGCAAGCTGTCCCTGTCCTGATAAACATCCACATTCAGCTCCACAACAGAAAGTCATTTAGCCTTTCTTCTCTAGTACATTGCCCCCGTTTTCAGGTCGGCCTGAGCCCTGATCCCCAGGCTGAAAGGGGAGAGCAGAGATAAGAGGAAGCTGGGCACAAGAGAGGGACGAAGCACGAGTGTAAAGCAAAGTCAAGGCTTCTCGGCAGGTAGCGACAAGGACAAATGTCAGAGGAGGAAAGGAGGGATCAGTCGAATCTAGAGAGGCTGAAATCCAAGAAAAGTGGAAAGTAATGCAGCCTCTCCACGCTTCTGGGCTGCGTTTCTTGACAAGCCGCTAACATGTTCCAGGTGGTATTTCCAAAGAGCTGTCACTCACACGCTGCTCATTCAGTGACAAGATGACGCTTGCAGGGCAGCAGGCAGGAAGTAAGAGTGCTGAACTCAGGTTGATTCCCATTAGACCTCAATCTCTGCAGCTCAAATGGATCTTGGCAGAGATACGAGGGTTGTTGGTGGAGAATAAACTCACCCCCACGCGCCGGCAGTTCTGGAACTGGGGGAATAACATCCATTATCATGAGATATAAGGCTATCCAGGTTAATAAAGAATTGAACATGTAACTAATTAGAACTTGGATACATCCGGTCAGCTAAACCGGGGCTGGTTAGTTTGGTGTGATGCTATAAAAAAACAGGGTGAATCCACCCATTCATCTGTTCTGCCCTGAAAACGTTCTTATTCATGGTTTTACCGGAGAAAAATCTCCAAAAGCCAAACAACACCCCACTTTCTTTAGTCGCCGCAAATACCGTGCACTGCTGAGCAGCGAGCTCAACAAAAATAGCTTATTTGTCATGAGTGTGATGCTGAAACATTTAAAAACCAGACGCTTCCCTGCAAGCTGTCATTCACACAAACGCTTGTCAACACTGATATGTCTGCCTGGGTGAAGGAGTTGACAATGTTCCTCACGAGTAGGAGACGGGAGCTCGTCTTGAACTCAGGAGGAGTCTAAATTGAGTGTTCAACACATGGACAAACTGGCAAAATGACCGGAGTCGTGTTTCTGAGGCACGTCTGATGCCAGCAGCACCAACTTCCAACAAAACAAAGTTAGCCTGCACAATAGATATCGAACCGTCCATCAGAAATTAAATGGCTGAGTGAATAAATTAGAGGAGACTTAATCCCAAGTGTCTCCTGGGTCAGAAGGGACTGGGAAAGCCATCTCACTGATTACATGCATGGGAGATGTGGCTTTAAGTCGAGGCCTCTACATTATGCGTGAAACAACTCTAATCAGATTAGGTGGAAGTTGCCATGTGCAGCATTTTAACCTCAATCACTGATGCATTAATTTGAAACCAACAGTATAATTACCATCAACAAACAAGGCTCGCGCAGAGGAGAGCGTCAGACTGTGAACGCTGCCTCTCAGGGTGTTGATGATGTGATGGGATATCTGCTGCAGCGTTGAAACAGAAGCCTCTTCACTTTTTGTAATAAAACACTATGTCAATATATCGTGTCAGGACTCTGCTATGATGTGTACTCCACCCTTTGGGCCTTTTTAGAGAGGATGCATTTATGTTGAGACGCTTCAAATGGAGCATTTACCATCAGTACAGTACATCTACAAACAATTGCAACTCTTATTTCATCACCATTATATATTCCCATTTGAGGAGGTGAAACCAGTCAGATTTCCTCCGACCTGGCCAGTGATCCTTAAGTGTAGTCCTTAGTTCTACTATTTATAGACGTTCTCTGAACACAAGCTGTGGTCTGTTCCACCTGGCTTCCCCCACGGTACGCAGCAAAGGTCAGCATCCGAAATGTTCGAATGTAACGAGGCAAATGCCCCATCACCACTACACACGCACGGCACAGGCTCATACCAACTCTGAGTAAATGTATAAAGAACAGAGGCTGTGTTCTTTCATGCTGCTGTGATTATTCTGCATGCTGAGGATGTCTGCTTTGTTAGGGCGCATGCACGGGAACTTTCCTCACTGCTTGCTCTCAGTCGGTCGATGTGAGACTAGTGTGTGGTTCAGATCGCCCGCCGGTTACCATGGCATCATGGAGCGACAATTCCCACCGAGTGCACTAAACTGTGCAACAGACACGCATGACCTTGATTTGAAATAGCAGCCCAAACTGTGAGCAGCCAGTGGGTTGCTTGTGATGAGAAAAAAGAAAAGACGAAGCAGTGGAGTCCATGCACCTGCTGCTTTATCGAGCTCACGCTGTTTACAGTGCGCTGAGATTCGAACAGATAGTACGATTTAAGGAATTAGAAGCACAGAGTGGTTCGTGTACTATTGGTGCCTAAATCTAATGAGCGGAGGAAAAGAGAAAGTCTAGACGAGCACTAGACTAGAGGAGGTAGCTGGAAATAGACGGAGCAACTCGTCTCTATGGAAACCACAGGCGAAAACAGTGGCACACACTGCCATGAAAGACATGAAGGAGATGAGGATGAAAGAGACAGACAAGAGAGAGAGAGAGAGAGAGAGAGAGAGGGACAGGGAGGGAGAGGAGGGGTGAGACGTGCCACGAAGACAAAGAGGTGTTGGGGGTGAGAGGGAAAGACGGCGCGATCAGGAGAATGATGTGTGTTTGTCACAGCAGTAGATATCAATGCCCCCAGCGGGCGTCTCTGTTTAAAAGGATTGATTTAATTTCACTGAGACGACACAATATTCTCCTTTAAGGCACCATGGGAGTAATTTCTCAAACGCTGGCACTCAAGGCACAATTGAAAGTTCTCCCAGCTTCCAGAAGACGTGCACAAAATAAGCGCAGAGCTAAGGTTTTAAGCTCAATCACCGAAAATAAGGATTTTTAATCAGATCAGAATTTAACACCAAATAATTATTTCACCAGGTAAGTAGCAAGTAAGATCATAAACTAAATAAATGGAAATGTTAACAGATATTATAAATGTCCACCAGAGAAGATGAAGTTTGACATATGGTCACTCGTTCTCTGCAGTGGACAGACGCCTGTAAATTAATCCCCAACGAGGTTGTTACACATTTTTAAATGGATGTGCGTTTTCTCGACAGGAGCTGAGACAATATGAGTTACAGCCTCCATTCCATCAGTCATCACTGTCATGAAAAGACTAGTGGACCGATGGGAGCTGCACCTCTCCAGAGACAAACTAATGACCACAGTCCATACATCAGTCAGCATAATGTGGCTGTTCATTTGACGAGTCCAATGAAATGTCCTAGGTCTTTTTGTGTCCAATATGTTGAAGGACATTTGACCGTGTTAAGTGAGGAGAGTGCTGCTGTTGCTGATGAGGAAATGTCTTCAGCTATGCCATCCAGAAAAAAACATTTCTCATGATGGTCCAAAGAAACTAAAATGAGAAGACTTAAAACTGATAATTTCACCTAGGTTAAAGAATAGATACTGTCATTCACATTGTAAATTCCATTAAAACAGAAAAAGGAAAATTTCTTTTAGCTGCTGTCAGGTTCATCATTGAAGTCTGTGATAAATATCTTTCCAAACAAACACAAAAAATGCTGCAATTATCATAAAATCCTAGAGAAAAAAACCCAGCAATATTAAAAACAGGATAATTTTGAAAAGCTCTCAGTTCTCTCTCAGGCTTTCTTTTAAGTAATTCCCATGGCAGATTGACAATGATAAACATTTATCTTGTTAATTATGGATGCGTATCAGAGATGTCATGTTTAAGTCATGAGGAGGTATGTGTCTCCCCTGTATAATAAAATTAACCCACACATATATACCTGACACCTAATCAAATTTTGACATCGCTGGGGGAAAGAGGGGAAAAAATAAAATATAATAAGTATTATTATTTGAACGATAGTGCTGCAGCACACGCTGGCCGTGTCCCCTCTGTGGGAGTTTAATAGAAGACACGATTGATGTAACAATAGGGATGTCCACCCAGAATACCCCTTATACATTATTAACGTGATTAACAACCCTCCTTCCAGATGTTATATAATCACTAACTTCTGCATGGGTTGCCCCGGCACCATCTGTTTCCCAGGGATCACCACAGTGCTGACCATGACCACCCTGAGCACCGTGGCCAGGAACTCTCTACCCAGAGTGTCCTACGTGACGGCCATGGACCTGTTCGTCACCGTCTGCTTCCTGTTCGTCTTCGCTGCCATGATTGAGTATGCAATGCTCAACTACTACTCCTACAGTATACGCAGACCTCCTGCCAGGATGCAGAGAATGGTGAGCCTGTGCTGAATGTGTGAGTAATGGGCTCGCGCTGGATATCATCTCTGCAGTTGTCTGTTATTTATGTTAACATCCACCTCCACCCTAGCCAAAGTTCCTCTTTGAGCACAGATGCAGAACACAGACTGTAGGCATGAAGCTTTCATCACTATCTTCCATGTAATGATCTGATTAATGTTGCAACATAGAAAAATGAGCAGGCCTTGGTTATTTTCCAGCTTCAAATGTCTTTTTTGCACTAAATGTTCTCACACATTACAAACGGCAGTAATGTTTCCAAGCCTTAAACCAACTGTTCAACCAAAAGCACACTTCATCCAACTACCAAACAGCCGCAGGGTTTAAAAACGGACTACAAAGAGGAACAAACAAGACATAAAGTCATTACTAAAAAACAAAGTGATCAGAACGGCGCTCCAAAGATACTGACCACTGAGAGACACAAACAAATACAGGCAGCCGTCTCAGTCAGGCCGCCAATTTAGGGAGGAAATACAAAATGGACAAATGCTGAGATGAAAATAGAGACGTGATAACACTGTGCCCCATGATGTGCTAAACAACAATTAGCATAAGAGTGTTGATGTGTTTTTCTCTGTGTTCACACTTCAACCATCAAATGATGATCCAGCAGTTGCTCTTGATGCTCTTTAGACTCGGTGAGGGCAAAATGAAATAACGCAAGAATTGACTGAATGCAGGCTATTGGTATTTTTGGTCTAATAATTCCAACACCTTCAGAAACTCACATTGATTGAATCCATAGAGAGTCAACATATGGACTGCTCAGGTTTTACACAGTGCAGCCGATGGTCTGGATGTACATTCAACAAAATGTTTTTTTCCTGTGTGAGAGCCTGGGCTGCACCTGTCGCACACGCTTTAATGGCAGCGCCACTCGTCTGCTAAAACTGAGTCAGCTGCTGCTGCTGTCATCTCCCCCATTATTTCCTGTTGGTGTGGAGAGGTTGTGGCCCTGGCTGAACAATTAAGTTGTGTAATGCCCCGCTCCTGCTGCACGACTGGCTCACTGCTGCAGCCTGGTCTGTCTGTGGGGAAACCCCCTCAAACAAAAACACACACACACACACACACACACACCCCATCCCCATCAATGTGGCCCCTTTGTGCCACCCACTCCGTCAGTTCTCCTTTTCCACAAGACACATCTGATTCTCTCTCTCTCTCTCTCTCCTCCCACTCTTCCTTTAAGAGTGGAGCAGAGGACTGGGAAAACGTGTGAAGGTTTCATCCCAATTAGGCTGTCCCACACGATTTTACAGGCATTGGGGAGGAAGTCACATAATGAAATTTCTCAGGAGTCCTCATTCAGCATTCCTGTGTGTAAAAAAACACCAGGCTCCGGCTGAACTATGAGAAACCACCATTCTTTACATCATTTGTTTATAGATGGTCCAGGATCAGTTCATAATATCATAGTTATCTTATAGATTCACTCATGCATTTTGCCCATGGCCCTGGCCAACGTTCTAGTTCGCTGCCATATTTGTTCTGATTCAACTGATCAGTGTACAAATGTGGAGAAGGGGTCATCCCTTTGAAATATACAGTACAGAACAGATCAGTCTTTCCTTCAGCAATCTAAAAAACCCAGGGATGTACGTCACGGCTCCGTCTGACTTCCTCCTCCAGCTTCACTGAATGCAATGCAGCAAAAAAGGCAAATTGCAAAAACCTAGGACATAACTCGATCCTCCATTCCCACTCTGCAGTTACACAGATTTACCACCTGAATTACTTTTCAGTGTCATATGTTCTCCTGTAAATTGCCAGACATCTGAGATGGTCCTCAGAAGAATTGTCAATGAAGAAACACCTCAGGGCCCAAGGCTGACTGCAGAGGGTGTTAAGAGAATAAGTATGATGAGGAAAACGATGATGAGGAGATCCCTGCATCTCACAACAGCCCATTGCTTTGATATTAGGAGAAAAGCTTTTAACTGGAGCAGGGCAGGGTTAAGCTAAATGTCGATTGCTCCACCCTAACACTCTTTTCCCATCTTGCCTAACAGGCGTACTCATCTTTCAACATGAGTCGCAACCCTCGGACCATGATGCCCATGGGTAATTCTCTCTTCTGGCACGACTATGACGACAACTGCCTGTACGAGTGCTTGGACGGGAAGGACTGCAAGAGCTTCTTCTGCTGCTATGAAGAGTGTAAAGAAGGCGGCTGGAGGAAAGGCCGAATCCACGTCAACATCCGTGAGCTGGATTCCTACTCTCGGGTTTTTTTCCCCACGTCCTTTCTGCTCTTCAACATCGTCTACTGGGTCAGCTACCTCTACCTCTAGTCTGTCGTGGACCATGATCCGTGAGCCCTTGCTGAAACCGCCAGTGTCCGTGGCTAGTGATAAGAGGTCAAAACTAAGCGTGGAAGAGGAAGTGATGGGGATGCAGCCTGGGTGAAGTGTGACAGACGCATGCTGCCTCGGGAGCGGTAGGACTGACAAATAAATGTGAGCTGGTGTGCAGTGGAAAGGCGAGGATACTTTGAGCTGCGGCACTGCGAGGAGAATAAAATGCTCAGCAGCAGAACCACAAGGCCGTGAACTTGAATGGAAACGTCTCGTTTATGATTCGTTCGGAAACCAAACAAGAGACAGCTGGGACTTCAGGGGATAGGGGGTTACGTTGCTGAATCTTGGTGGACGAGACGGCGAAGCACCCATAGTGCCTTCTTTAAAAAGGGTGCCGCATAGAGAGACACAGCTTCAGAGTTCCCTTCATTATCTTTATTACCTCATCCATCACACCACTGCATGCTGAGCTGTTTATTCTTTGAAGACACAAAGCCAGAATATAGCTCTCACCACTGGAACATGTTTCAAAGTGACACTCACATTCATTTTGTAGCACATCAGCTTTCGTTGTACCCTAGCATTAGTTCTGCTTCCTAACAATAATAATGTTTTCTTCTTCTTCTTGTTGCTGGATTAGTTGTGTTTTCACAGCAAGGTCACACATCAGCTGTTGGTTGTTAAATATGAGTTAGGGCCAGTGGTTGTCTGGTAAAATCTCGTTTACTAAGTCGGTGAGCTTTTGTTCATGATTATTTGTGACCAGATGATTTATTTTACAGTAGAAGATTCAGGGGTTTGTTTTTTACCGATTGCTAGGTTCCACCCTGACACACCAAATGTATACGAACGGCATAAATACATAACAATCTAATACTTAACATGCTAATCTGGTCTCCGGGCATAGTATGTATGTTGCAGCACTTGAATAAACAGATGAGGGTTCGTGCAATATGGGTTACTTCCCGATGACAGCTATGACAAACCACTTTCACATTTGACTTTCCCAGCTCTTATTTATTATATAATTTTGTGTGATGATTTATATTGTTGTTTATCATTCCCACGTATAAAGCTTAAGGTTGACATTTTGGGAAATGCACAGGCAGTAATTTGCCAAATAGAGGCCTGAGCCACTTATATTTGTAATTTAACCTTTAGAACTTCTCCCATGTTTACTTTTTATTTTAATGACGTCAGCATAAAGTTAGTCTCCACAGCACTAGTGCTGTCAGTAGACTTGTGTCAATTATTTGTAGCACAACACTGATCGTGAGTACAGCAAATAAAACAGGATTGAAATTAATATTTAGAGTACAGAGGTGAGTAAATTATAACTGCTGTTGAACTGTTGATATTTACAGCACACCACACTTTGTTCAGAAAGTTGTAAAAACTCTAAAGGTCAATAATCTACACTATAGTGATACACACAGAAAAGGTCTGAGGGTAAAGTGCCATGCACTGGTCCAGGCAAGAAGTAAATAACTTAATAATGGTATGAATCTCCTCCTCTAACCCTTGGCGAGGTGGCAAATAAGCACATAACTAGTTAACGTAGAGCCTTCAATGCAGTGGTTTCCAGAGGCACATGATGTAATTCTGGGTAAGCGCTGAATAATTGTTCTCAATGAAAATGGCGGAGAACAAATATGTTGCGTACAAATGAGCCGAATAAACATTAGTTTTGGCCATGAGCCATTTGAACCCCAGAGCTCACACAAACACATAAACAGTACATGGCCTCTTTATTTGCATCAGCGTCATTCCATCCAGATTCAGATGGGGAGCTCCAGTCCTGACAAAAGCTTAATGCAGCATTTTCTTTCCTGATGATTCAAGACAGCTCTGACCCGGATTCCCTCTGTGATCACAGGTGCTGTAAAATAGGTTCTATATATTGTGATTCTCCCTCCACTCGTATAATGTGCAGAGCGCAGCGCTGACAAGGACGATTCAGGACGGTTGTTGCTGACTCTTGACCGAGTCCACTCCTCAAACATGTAAAACTGATGCCATATGTCAAACACACACACACACACACACACACACACACACAGGGATGGACAGTACAGAGGGCATTTTGTTTACTGTTATATGGTGTTTTTTGCAGTCGTTTGGCTTTGTAGAACAATCAAACCCCTCCCTGTTCCCCTTCTCCTCCCCAACACACACACACAGACAGAAACAGGCCCCCCCTGCACCTCCCAGTATTTGTATGTTCAGAGGAGAAGCTTTTATGTAAGATGTACCTAATTAATGTTTCTATTTTCATACAGTTATATATGGAATGTATGTTAGGGCCAGTAGCGGGGCCGGGGTCACTCTGGTTCCAGTTCAGTCAGCTCAAGCCGCCTAAATGAGTTTATATTTAGGGCTGCTACATATTCATGAGGCCTCCAGACACATTTGTGTCCTGTCCAGAGGTTTGTAATTACAAATCAAATTGCCTCCAGTGATGCTCGAGATGCAGCAGAAGGGCTGTTACCCCGTGGGCCATTACTTACTCTGCTGATAGAATATATTAGCTCATACAAGACAGTGAAGTTTCATTAGTATTTTAGACATTCTATCTATCTATCTATCTATCCATCCATCCATCCATCTATCCACGAGCTGACTGAATGGAACAGAGCTTGGCTCACACAGCAGTAAACTCTCCTCACCTCTGATATTTCTACTACACTTTATAAGTGTCTTCGTCTGTTGAGATACTTCAATAAAACAAAATCACTATTTTCTACGTCTTGATGTTCCAACTGACTGAGACCTGTGTTAGGGATGCAAGTGCTGACCCAGGATCCGAACGTGATGAACTGGAACAAGAGCCTCTTCTAGAGACCTAATCTCTGCATTAAGGTCATAACACAAAATAAATCCTATTTTATTATTTTAACAGATTTGGATTCTCAGTAAGGTCTCTGAGGGGCGGGGCTGCCCTCTCTTGTCCTCAGCCTCCCTGGTCTTGGATCAGCACTTGAAAGGAAACTCTTTTATGAAATCAGGATCTAGAATGAAAATAAGTATCTTTTTTCTAGTGCGTGGTACATTGCTTATATTAATAAATAACGTTTTTGTCAAGTGCTACTGTGAAGTCTTTCTGTGTGAGAATGAAACTGAGTATTATTCCCTGTGTTGTTGAGCTGTGTTAATTCTGCTGCGTTAAGGCCGTGAAGATCTGAAAACGCTAGACTTTAACACTTTGTTCTGTGCAGGTGATCCAGAAGTCCACAATCTACAATCCCATTCAATGTCCTGATGAGCCGTTGAATAAATGAAGACCTCCACAGACAACAGAACCACTTCCAGTCTGCCAAACAACAGCGACACAACTAATATCCACTGACAGACGCATTAGTTCATCACTCCTTCACCCCAAGTTTGCTGACCTAGTTTGAAGCAATACATTGCGAACTTGCTACGATCGAGTCAAAAGGGTGACTGTTGCAGCGTGCCGCTCCGCTGCTGCAAAAACTAGACGATGCTCCTTCCGCCCACGCCGGGGGAAAAGCAGGATGGCACGACAACGCAGCGGCTGTGGCGAGGAAGACGGCAGAGAGCTGAGCTGTCTGCGTGAGAGTGAGTGTGGGGGAAAGCGACAGCTTTGCTCACAACAAGAATGGACACCCCTGGTGAGAAAATGTGCTTGAGTGTACATAAATACATGCATGCTTGCCTGTACAAATGTGCACACTTACTGGATGTGTACAAATTATTGTTCATTAGTTTCTGAATAGATATACAGCCAAAGGAGAGAAGCTCCTTGCTGTTTTCAGTCTAATCATCTCTCGAATCCTACCCTCACACCAGGAGGACAGGGCAGTGCGAGACGTAAAACCCAGCGCAATAAAAAAGACTTTAAATCAGTCACTACAGCTGAGCAGGAACTAAATAAGACCCTGAAACTTGAGACAGACACCCGCCCCACAGCAGTGTAAATTATAACCATGGACACACACACACAATGCACAAACACGATTTGTGATGTAGTTCAGGATATGACAGCTAATGATCCTGAGAAATGAGCAGGTCTGACAGATAAACGGTAACAATAAATCCTGCAGGTGTGTAAGTGACTCCTCAGCCTGATGTATCAATACGCCGATGTCAAACACACGCAGTACAACCATCTGTGAATTGTCGAGCACATACACACCTTTGGGAATATCTCAATGTGTTTGTGACATCTCCGTGCCAGTTTCGGTTGAGGTGCCACAGCCTCTTTGATAATAGAGAGCTTTCAGGTGTAGCACTACTTCCTCAGGCAGCGGCACGTCTTGGGAAATAGCGCATGTGAAAAGCTGATTGCGTTCGTATATTTGTCTCACAAGGACACAGGGCGTTTCTCCCTTCTGTTTTCCTCAGCAGAGGCTTCCAGACAGAAGGATCAATTCCGAATTTGAATAATGCAAGATGTTTGTTATGACAACCCCGACGGGGCTGGGCGATGATAAACTGATAAAACAGAATTGTAGTTCTGCATTGAACGGTGTGAGGCTCATCATCATGTGCTCATTCTCTTATTAGGCTCATACAGGTGTGATAAGGGTTCACAGAATGAGCGCTGGTGTCACTTGGAAACAAACAAAATAATAAATCATGTTAAATTTGGATTATTTCACTATTGTCCCCCGAGATGTACCATAAATTTACTCAGCCCTGTGTCTGGGAGCTGGAGCATGTTCAATACTTGTACAAAGTACAAATTATTGGAATGAGTGAGAGAAGTGTGTGAGTCCCAAGTCTCCACCGGCACTGATATGAACATGATAATGGGACAAAAATGGTCTGGGGTCATTATCGGTTCTCGCTCTCTCAACCATCTGAGTTTATTTCCCAGCAGCAGCATGAGAAGGAGCAGGAGGAGGAGCAGGAGCACATGGCGATGAATAAAGAACAGGAAGGTTATGAGCTTGTGGTTAGTGACGGGCGGCTGCTCATTTCTAATATGGGAAACTGTGGTGAAAGAGTTACAATTGCTGCAAATGAATGCAACTTCTAAACTTGTCATGTTCTGTAATGAAGTAACAAATTCAAAAGTATTGATTAGATGCCACTTCTCTGAATGCCTGCTGCTTTAAATATTCTGTTATGGTGTCACAGAACAACTGAAATCACTCCAGAGTCTGCTTCATCCATCTCCAGTTTGAATTATTCAGCAGGAACAAGTTGCTTTGTCAAGTTGTGCAGCTGCAACGCGTTGCTGCTTTTTTATGGAGTGAGTTTGAGCTGCTGCAATAAAGGAATCCAGGGGCTCTGTGCACACTTCATAACGCAGAAATGAAAGGTTTAGAATATATCCCTTATCCATAATCGGATAATAATAATTGCTGCAAACTGCTGAATGTTAACGGGCTGAAGAGCGTGACGGTTGGGGAGGTGTCAGACGGATGACAGCATCAGGAACATTGTCATTTATTACTCCTCTTTATCAGCACAGGTACGTGGCAGAGGGTTACACAAGCTTTAAAAACTTTAATTTTGAACTGAGCAGAGAAGAATGAATTGTTAATAAGGGATAAATGAAAATGAAAGTCAACCAGATAGAAACCATTTGAAAAAAAACATGCTGATTGTTGGGAACAACAATCTGCCTGACAACATCATTCTGATCATCTGCCGAAGATTAAAAAATAAAACAGTGGAACTGTGGAATAAATGTCCTAAAAAAACACTGGCTGCGTCCAACCCACAAGACATTTAGGTCCATCTGAGGTTTTTCATTCATGGAGACTCTGGGGAAATCTGATAGTTGGCGAGGTCTGAGTGATTTTCAGCCGTATGCAGAGATGTTTACAGCTCAGCAGAGCAGATAGAGGGGAGGGCAGCTGGGGGCACAATACCGACCAGTGACAACTTCATTTAAGGTCCTGCTTCTGTCTCTGAGTTTACTCTCACTGCTCACTGGATAGACAAATGTCCTCAAAAAGCTCACGGTTGCATTGCTCAATTTGATCTCCTGTTTCACCATCTCCACAAAACCACAGCCCGGGGGAAATCCTCCGACCATCATTATCATGGCGTGATTAAGAGAAATGAGCAGCCGTGGTCCAAACATCTGCGGCAGCTCTGTGGAGGAGAAAGCTGAGGCACAATCATCACATCCACCAGCTGTCACCACTGGGCCTGCACACTCCTGTGGTCTGATTCCACCATTTACGGTGTCAGGAAAATCTATTGGGCTTTCAACAAAAACTCTCAAATTAATAAAAAGAAACTGCCATGAACCACGCAATTCTTGTTCTGTGTGGCAGCGGACTGAAAGGATTTCAAGCACACATGTTGGTTTGCTTTTTATGACTCATCCAGAAGACCTTGAGATTCACCAAGCAGGCTAAACCAGTGGGTGTCTTAATGGATGAGAAATGTGAGGCAAGACAACAGACAAAATGTTTTCAGAGTTTGCCCCCGACCTCAGCTACAAAACATCCTCAGTCTTTGCCGTGATTTTCCCTCAAACGCCTTTAGAAATGTATTCAGGTGGAATGCCAATCTAGATGCAGCGGTGTCTCTCGCCACGCAGAGGTTTTTTATTTTCATTCAGAATAGAAACAAAAAAAAGAACAAACCCGAGGCAGAATCAGCACCGATCTTCTGGCAGCTGCTGCCAAGCAAGAATGTACTCTCCGGAGTCAGGAGAGGACGAGGCCAGGTGCCAGAGGGGAAGCCAGAGACAACAACGCAGTCGAGAGAGCAGAGGAGCAACGACTGGGCCAGGATGTGGAATTTAGTAAAAATGCACCTGGATTCTCCTTGAAATTGATATGAAAATATTATTAAATTATCTTGTAATAACAGTAAAGTTCAGGCATAAAGTAATTGGAACGTGATCACAGGTTTTTGAATTGGCAGGTAGAGACTTGATTTTGTGAAATGGCCTCAGAGAAACATGGCTATTCTTTTACGTCTTATCGTTCTCAGAGTCATGGGGGGGGTAAGAGCTTTTCGCAGCATGCACAGGGAAGCATATTCAGTGGGACCAAGTGGAAGATGGCAGATATACTTGAACTTATATCACGCTCCCTGTGGGACACCCTACACAGAAGACATGAACAAGGACAGACAGAGACCAAATTTGTTGGAAGAGGATATTGAACCAGTGAAAGGTTATGTAGTCGGTTTACTTTTGTGGCATGTTCACCCTTTTTGTGTCTTTGGGGACTAAGTACATGTACGTACCTTTGGTCATGCAGAGCTAATACACTCAGTGACTATCCCCAGGAGGAGGGGCATGAGCCCAGTGTTCGTTCCAATGCACAACTTGACGTGTTTGTGCAAGTAAACTCTCTTCTTCCCTGCATTAAGGGTTTGGGATGCCCATTATATTGATTGGAGTGCTCTCTTAAAGCAGTCAGTGCATAATTGCCCTGATGACACAAAACCCATATATAAGAGAGTGAAGGGTGCAATCATGTCAAGTAGAGAAGATTTAAACACACCGGATCTTTCAGGAGCTGGAGACACTCGCTTGAGTCAAATAAAATATTCAGGCTTCATCCCTGCAAGCTGAAGACACTCCAGATGGAATTTTTCTGAATGCACACTCTGCCTTTCTCTCTTTCTGTCTCACTATAGCGCTCTCTCACACACACACGTATATCCACATGCACTCCAACCCCCCGCCCCTGCCCCCACCCCAAATGCCACAAACAAACACTGCTGTGCACTTATGAGGCCTCGACTACATTGAGAGTATTTATAGCCCAATCAGATGAGTATTCAGCCTTTTCTTCTCCTCTTTCCACCGTTGCTTGTGTATAAATGTTAAAGCTGCTACATCCACACATCAACATGAGAGACTGCATGTTTGTGTGTGTGTGTGTGGGTGCCGGTGGGCAGCAGGTGGAGATCCTCAAAAGAAGCTGTGATTAAAAAGTCATTGTTGCCTGCGTGCAAAAGTGAAATCCGTCACTTGTTTAACAGCAATGATGTGTCTATGAATGAAAGGTGAATAATCTGTGTGCACATGTGTACATGCATTAGCCTTTTCAGCCTAATCAGGGCTGTCAGCTGAAGATGTGTAACTCCAGATGGCAGACATGGAGGTGAAGTCTTGTTAGTTGCATGTCATTTACCAGGAAACTGACGTTGTGTTGTTATGTAGTCATTGCTGGGTGAGTGGAGCGGGCCTGTGTGTGTGTGTGTGGGTGAGATGTTAGACTCCCACCTCTTGAAAAATCTTGTTGGAAATGACAAGTCATTCAACTGCTGCAGAGCTTGGTGAATAGTGTTTGCATGAAGACCGACTACTGCTGATTTATTACCCTCACGTTGTCATGTATGTATGTTTACAGGTTTAAAATTAAAACCAATGAATGAATGGAGGAAAACTCAAAGACATGGATCAAAGCCGAGAGAAGCATCTCACCTCCTCTGTAAAAATATTCTCCCCTCATGAAAACACCCATGAGCACATGTACGTGAATCCAGCTGAAGAAAGGAATCATGATTAAAGTTAAGAAAACGATCGGGAAAGCAGGAAACAAGATGCCTTCCTTTCATGCACATCATTGAAGAGTCGTTCAGCTCAGGATTGTGATCATCTGTAAATTACGAATTGCAGGGAGAGTGGCTCGCCTCTCCTTGGATCTGCCGAGTTCCTGTTCAATACATCAATAGCAGGGGAAGGGAAAAAGCCAGGGAGGGAGGACTGTGGCCTTTTCACGGGGCGAGCCATACATCAAGGTTGACCACTGTCATCAACAAAGGCTAATGGCCCTATTATTACATGGTAATATGGCTGTGTGTCTCTGTAATGACAGGGGCAAAAAATAGCATGCCACTTCTACATGGATTCAGATTCCCTTCCTTCTATCTCCTCGTGTGGTCCCAGAGCAGCATTCTTTTTATTTTCTGACAACAAAATTCAGCGTTGTTGTCACACCTCATCAACACCCTGCTGCCTCCTCCTCGGCGTGCGGCATCAATCAAGAGCTTCAGTTGCTGCAGACCACACATCCACGGTACCTTTTGCAGATTCGAGAGTTTCACACCTGTGTGGAATGTGCTGGTCAATGGGACAGTAGCTAAAACTATTCTCAGACATGACCTCTGAACTCAGGTTAATATTCAAGTGAAGGGTGGCGTCGGGGGAAAGCGTGAGGAAGGATGATTTAACCCATTTAAATTACACGACAGACTGTGATTTATAGATTGAATTGCATTTTTGGATCTGGCCCTCAGTGCAACATCTACAGACGTGGCTGTAAACAAGTGGGTTAGGGACAGCGCAGCACGAGTCCTGGGAGCTGCAATTAAAAGTGAATGAGACGGGAATGAGACTGAAATTGGTTGCACAGTCCGCGACAAACAATCTATGACAATGGTGCAGTGGGGAGTGAAAGAAAAATAAATTAGGAATCCCTTTCTACCTACTTTATATTCAAATGGGGTTTAGGATTTCTTTGACACATTCCTTGTTTGAATATTTTAATACTCGTTGCATTTCTGATGGTGACAAGACGGGAGATGAAATGTTTAACACGTGGCACAGGTCAGTGCTTTCTACTGGGACAGAGCTGTTAGCGTTCAATCAGCACAGCTGCTGCGCTTTATATGGAGCCCCATGAGCTGTTTGCAGAACACTATGGACTTATAATAAAAATGTTTCAGAGATAAAACTGTTGATCTATTTCTGAGAAAAAAGAAAATAGCTTCATCGAAAGAAAAACAACAAAAGAGTTGAGTTGCGCTGTTGCTTCCATTCCCACTTCCCACATCCTCTGAACCACAGATAAGTTAAACAAAATACAGCATATCCCTTCAATGTTTGAACATTCTAAAGAGAGTTTGGTGTGTTTTGGTTCAGGAAGCCTTCATTTGTGCTATGTTTCATATGTTAAGATGAGAAAACCTGGAGCGTAAATATTTCCCCATGAAATGCTCCACAGCTGCTCCCTGCATGTCTGACCCTTTAAGTCTCAGGTGCCAGTGTAAATAATTGAAAGTGAGATTATTTTCTACAATGAAAGGAATCGTACTGCAAATCAAATGTTATTGATATGAGACACAGAGACAAAGATTCCCTTTAAAAACAGATGCCGAAGCAATCCTCCATTACAGTGCCCTTGTAGCTTCATGTGAGGAATTCATCTTTGCAAAATCCTGACTGAACCTCTGGGAGCCAAACACAACGAACAACATGCTTCCTTGTTTCCATCAGACTCGTGTATCCATAATTCATCAGATCCATATTTCCAGCCTGCTCGCCTGCTCCGAGTGAAACTAAATGCTGCTACAGTTTGTGAATCATGTACATTTCACCACTGGCAGCTTCTGAATGACATTCAAATCCTTTCAATAATGAATACGACAGGCTGAGATGCACTGTGGCCTTGCTGGACTCTTTGTCAGTTCTACCTCAACACTGACCTTTGACCTCAACTACTGCTCTATAAAAAGAAGATGTTTAACAAGTGCACTTGAAATAAAGAAATGATTATCTAAGATGCTGCTGGGCCGTGGGCCTGTATTTCTTGTGCAAAGGGAATTTCACGTGAGTAACTAGAGTCAGCCTATACTGGCATATCGTGCGTCATCCGTCTGACTTTCCACAGACAGATAAATAGCGGTTAAAACATAACCTCTGGAGTTAAGTGTCTGCATGTGTAATTTATTCATTTGAAAAAGTGAATTCAGCCGAGCGTCTCTGATTGGCTTGTGTGGATCTTTGACATGTTAAAGTGAAATTAGGGGAGGAGAATGTTGTCAGCTGTCAGAGGGCTCACTGCTCTGGGTCAAAACACCATTCAACATAAGCACAGGTCTTCCATACTAATGCTAATGTATCATGATACAGTCTGTATACTATTCAGATCCCTCTGGTATTTATAGGCCCTGCTCATGGCCTGGGCAGCTACATCTCAGGCTGATTGCAGTTTAATCTTCAGCGACTCTTCACTATCATCTCCTTTTTCTCGGTTGATAGTAGAAGTGATGACTCTCTGTGAACCGGGCTGAGGAGGGGGAGGAGGAGGAGAAAGAGCAGCTGCCTTTAAGTGGAGATATGTCTTTATAGTTAGATGGGATGAGGCTGGTGGGAATAAAGCTTCACTCAAGGTCAATGTCAAAATGAAGCCAGTGCAGAGAACATTTCACTGAATGCCTAACAATAGGATTCATGCATCGAGGAGGTAATTAATATAAAGACTAAAACACAACCATCTGAGTTGGAAGCTGTGTGAGAGATCCCTGATCAGACAGAGGTTAAAAGGTTAATCCAATGAAACCTGCAGTTTTTCTTTCACTCAATACTGTGAACCAGTGCTCATCAGTGTGTGACTGACTGATCGACTCCACTCCAGTCAATACAGAGATCTATGCTTTATAAAACCAGTTACATTTAAGATAGAACACATAGCAGAAAAGAGGAAGATGTTAGAGAAAAGAGTCATTTTGATTTAGGTGAAATATGTAAATGAGAGAAGCAGTCGCAGATAAAGTATTTAGAGGAGCAGTCTTCGGGGCTGGAATACTGCTTGTCCTTGCAGGATTGTTGTAATAGAAGTGAGGCCGAGTGGGATGGGAATCAAGATCAATGTGCAGCTCTGTGGAGTTTGTATGAAGCGTTTGGACAGACACCACAGTGACAAAGCTATTTTTCTACTTTGAGAATTTTCTTTTTAATAAATGCTTTCTTTTGATCCATTAAATAAATCTTGTATCTACAAAGCACTGATTTCTGGTCTGATATTTACCCCCCCTCCAACACAATTACACTCCTTCCCCTTCGCTGATTGACAGACACAGCATGACATGTCAGTCATTAATTACTTACAGTGGAGTCATTTGCATGAAAATGAGGATCTCTTCATTATATTTATCCTGTCCTGTGACATGAGTCCTACCCTCACTGGAAAGTTGGATGGAAGAAAGTTTGGTGTGAATAGGAAAGAGTTAGATCACACAGTTCCAGCTGTGAATGAAATGACTAGTGTGTGTGTGTGTGTGTGTGTGTGTGTGTGTGTGTGTGTGTGTGCGCAGAGAGAGTGCAATGGGTTAAATGGGGAGATTGTGGGGAAAGTGAAAAGAAGATGGTGGTGGGGAAGAGGACGGAGGTAGATGAGCCGAGGAAACCGAAATAGAGCAGAAGGTAGAGGGAGGGGAGGGGGACAGGAGAGTTGCGAGGGCGATGGCAGAGAGAGAAAAGCCTTAGTGGGAGATAAGGGAGGGTAGACAGAGGGGGAGGCAGGGATGGGGTGAGATGGAGAGAGAAGGAAGGACAGAGAGACAGAGATAAGGTGCAGCCTGCTGATGTGGATGCTTGGGGAAAGCACGTCTCTACATCGCTACTCCTCCGCTTGGGGGAATTATCCACCCACCCCCCCAAAACACCTCATCTATCCTTCAAAGGTAGTCAGAAGAGAAAAGGTGCAAAACTTCCTCCAGCTTCGTCTTCTTAGTCTTCACAAAAACAGACTCTGGCTTTTAGTTGCTTCTCAAATGGAGTCACAAAGAGATAAAAGATCATCATCAAAGTAATGGACAGACGAGTGCTCCAGTCTGAACCGCACCTTGCATGAGTGAAGCCTTGACACCAGAAAGACTTCTCTATCTGATTTCATGCTCATTGTGATTTTCAGCATAAAAGGTGCTCGGCAATGAAAAGATTTAAAAAATATGAAAAAAATCCCAAAAAGTTTGATTTTGTGATTAAATCCATCCTAATGACTGGGAGTAAATAAATGCTGTAGCTGCTTAGGGTGGGAAAGCTAGGGAAAAACAAAGGAGTATAAATAACACCAGACCACTGAATCACTCAGAGGGGAAAAAGAGGTGCTTTTCCCCCCGACGTTTTATAATTGCTTTTTAAATTCAATTTGACTCATCGCCAGTGGGAGGTACAAAGGTAGACTACTGCTGTGTCTCCAGACTTTCTACTGCTTAGTGGAGGACAGCTGATTGGCTGACTGCTGGAACCTGCGCTCAGCTCTGTGGTTCTTATTTCAGAGAGTAGACTTTACAGGCAAACTAAAAACCTGGATTCATTAATATTCTTCAAACACCAACACGCACTGGAACAGAGTCAAGTCATTATGCTCCTCTGCTAAAAAGGGATTTGGAAATCTGATATAATAGAGCGAGGAAGCAGAAATAAACTGAGCTGATATTGACAGTATGTCTGAGGTGGAAGCTGACGCTGCTCGAGGTGAGTAGGAACCCACTGGTTTGTAAACTAATGGCTTAAAACCCTGACTTTGGCATTTCTTCAACTTACGTCTTGATTTTTTGAAACCAGAGAAAAGCCAGTGGAGCTGAATTAGAGCTTCTAGCTGGACTGCACTGGTCACCTGTTACACACATGGTTTACTTTGAGGTGCTCCTCCTCACATACAAGGAGGAGACGGTAAGTTACACTCTGAAGCCTTAGGGAACAGGTTAGTTCAGTAAGCGTCTTTAAAAGAAAACTTTGTCTTGCACAAGTATAGTCAGGCCAAGCTTCTGTGATACTGATATAAAAGGGGGGTAAATTAGCAGGAGAGAATGTCTGTCTTCTGTTTGTGGACACACGTCAGAGTGGAAGATCAAGCGTTCCCACATTCTGTCATAACTGTTCTGTTGGAGAAATGAATTCTCTTGATCATTATGGATCCTGTCATCTACCTGCTCCTGCACATATACAGGGATTGTGAGAGACACCCCCCCACCACCACCACTTTATGTAGCTGCAGCCCTGTGCACTGTGTTCTGGACAATTGAGGCTGACAGTGGAGAAATTGGTTCCTCGGCCTGTCCTGAACACTGATAACAACACGCCACACTCTCACTGCAGGTGTTTTCTGCTGTGCTGGAAATCATTTACAGCGCCTGAGAACAGGGTGGACAACATGCTACACCAACATTGATCCCTGCTGGGCTTTTTTCCAGAAGACAGACATTTGCAATTCAGGTTAGTCGCAGGAGACTGGAAGAGGAATTGCAAGAGCCAAGCAGCCGAAGCAGCAGATGCAGAGACAGCCTGACTTCAAGCCTCTATAGACTGTTCATGAAGATGGATGACACGTTTCAACCTCCTCAAGCCCAGCTAGACTGTAGAATCCTACAGTTCCCATAATGCAACACTGCAACATCCTTTATGAGCCCTTCGATATGTGTTTGTTTGTTACTCATGATTTTGGGGTGTTTCTATTCATCGTGCATGTTTTATGTATTTCCTTTGTTTTGTTTTCATCGTCTTCCCCCTCTCTGATTTGGCCAGGTTGATTCAATCATGCATGACAACTGAAACAGAACTAATCTTCTGGGGAGCCGAGTGGCGTTACATCAGCAGCATCAGCATCAGCCGCAGCCCAGGACAGAAATGAAATGTAGGACTGACACATTTTTATTTTTAGCAGGTTTTTAAGAGAGGTATCCCGACTTTAAAAGAAAGGAATAAGAATTAGATGAGAGGCAATCTGCGTGATGTTGCTCCCTCATGTAAACTGCTTTAAATAAATCATGTCTCTTCTGAAAGGCTCAGTGCTCTTATACCTGCAGCTGGGCAGAGAAAGGAGGGGCCACTCCCTTCTTCTCTTTCTCCATCTCTCTCTCTCTCTCTCGATCAACTGTATCTATCAGACATCAAATCATTTCTGTCCAGTGATGAACAAGTGGAGACAAAGTGGAACTCCTCCTCCATCCTTACATTTCCATCTGTCTCCTCTCATTTTGCTGCCTCTGTTTACTCCCCCAGAGGAGGAGAAAAAAGGAAATCCTTCGATGGAGCCCAGGCAAACCATTACAGAAACTAAACAAACAGAGCGGCTGGCGCACTGAAGTCAAAGGGAAGTTAATAGCTGAGGCCGGCTGGAGGACGGTTTTCAAGCTGTTTCTTTTGAAAGTTTCATACTGAAGTCCGCGGAGTTAAACGATGTTGTTAAACGAGCTGTGATGCATCTTACAGGAGCAAAAAAGGACTTTGCTGGATTTGTAGGAATCTGCTGAAAATAGGATTAAGTGAAGGTTCTCTTCAAGGTAACAGCAGGGGAATAAAAGGTTAATAAACAGTGACATGGCTGGTAGGTGAGATGAAACTTCATGTCATCCTGTGACTCTCTTTAAATGAGAAATGTCTCAACAGCAGCTGATGGATGATAGTTGGCACATCATGAGCGGAGGAGACTACATCATATTGGTACGCTATGGAACGGATGGGTTGCCTGGTGTGTTCTGTTTCTGTGTAACTTATTATTCAACTTCCCCTCATGACAGCAGCGACAGCACAGACTCTCCTCAGAGTCCATTCTGCAAACTCAGACTCTACATCATCACCAGAGTTCTTCTCCAAACAGGGCCAGCTTATACCTTTCTGCTATTAAGTGTAGTGCATCAGCAAATACACCGTGTTTCTGCTCTGTAATGGAAGGAGCAGGAATAGCTGAGAGACCTTCGCATGCCGTGCTTGTGAGCGTGTGCATGTGTAAGGACTTTTCAAAGTATAAATAAAATACAGGACAGAACACGTTCCATGTTTTTGGCCTGTTCCACTGTGTCAGAACGTGTGCGCTTTTGCTTATTGTGTATTTACTTGAGTGACTCAGCGAGACGTCCACACACACTCACACAAGTTATATATTTGGATTTAATGTGGTAGTGAGGGCTTTGCAAATAATTAGCGGGGAGCCAGGAGCGGGGAGCGAAGGTGTTAATTGAGGGTTGAGCCACAGTGTGTGCTTTTTCGCCAGGCGCTGACGTCTTCCGTGAGTGCAACACGCCTTAAT
The DNA here is from genome assembly GCA_016785235.1 of Pseudorhombus dupliciocellatus. Taxonomy (NCBI): domain Eukaryota; kingdom Metazoa; phylum Chordata; class Actinopteri; order Pleuronectiformes; family Paralichthyidae; genus Pseudorhombus; species Pseudorhombus dupliciocellatus. Next base: position 644,929 of record JAFBJW010000070.1, read on the forward strand.
TGCTCATTCTTGTTGGCAGGAGGAAACATGCAAATCAAAATGCCATTTGGAAACCTTTGGAATATGCTGCTGACTGGGTGCACTCCATGTTTCTGTCATATGCTGCTTTGATGCTTCAGGAAATGTAAAAGGCAATTACTTTCCACCTCCCTCGATACGTCTGTAACGGTTCACGTTTGTGTTCTACATAATCAACACAGAATATATGATAAAGAACAAAACCACCATACATGCACTAATTGATCTTTTGATTCCTTCAACTTCCATTAACTTTCAAGATTTCCACGAGTTCAAGCTGACCTTTGAATTTCAACCAATTAAGTCTTGTCCAAGTGATACAGGTCAAACACGACAGTCACATTATTTCTGGTGATTTGACCCATCGAGCATACGTATAAATATTGATACGGGCCAGTCCAATTTTTACAGCCTCTCCATTTTGCTGCCTTTTTCTACCTTTGGATATAAAACAATAATGAAACTGTCTGTATCCAGGTCGTAAAAGCTTTCACAGTGAGTGTAGACTTCTGGTTGGCCTTTCCTCGGAAGAATCCTCTGGCTTCAAGGAAGTGATGCATTTTACATTTGCAGTTTGTTCAGGATAAATAAAACATAGAAGAAAATGAACAGCAACAGCCCCTGACTACAAGTAAACAGACAAAGAAGTGCAGCCATCTGTTCCAGGTTTCCATTCACATCAGCAATTAATTTAAAAGAGGACTTAACTACTTCTGCGCTGTTTGGAAACACAACACGTCGACAGACGGGTTTTAACTCTGCACACAGCAGGCCCCTGCTTGTAGAATCGTGCACATGAGCCCACGGGCTGAAGCGCTCGGTAAATAACAACTAAATGAAAGCAACCGTCGAGCTGCTGATGATGTGCTTTCTCACTTTATGCCGGGATTGCATCATGGAAACATCAGCTGTTGCGTTTCACTCGCCCACCAGATTCCAGCAGCCGCCACGAGCTGCTGATCTGTAGCCAGCAGACGCCGGCGAGAAGACAGATTGCACTCATCACCTACATGCAGAGCCTAACTCCTGCAGCAACAATGCTCTCCAAACTCAGCGTTGTGTGGACAGCGCTGAAGGACCTGCGTTGCTCAGGCGTGTGCAGCTGTGAAAGACTGAAAGTGGCAAAATGTCCTAAATGAAAATGGGCGGGGGGGGGGGACATATTGATTCACGGTGAGAAAACAATTACTTCTGTGTAGATTCCAGGATTCATGGAAGGCCATGACCAGTTTATAAAATAAACCACTGGATATGAAGCAGCTGTAAATATCTAAACTCTAATGGCAAGTCCTTCAATACTCATCACTCATAAGCTCAGTGTCAAGTCAAATTATGATAATTGACTGCAGAACAAACACTGGGGCTGCGCATGACTGTATTTATCGTGCCCGGGACATCTGCGTGAAAACAAATCAAATGTTGCCTGAGAAAACAAAAACCAGAGTGCCAAGCTCATCGGATGACCAGGTGCCAGAGCACACAGTCTGGCTGCTCTGTCGTCCTCGCCCTCTTCTCTCCCAGCAGAGGGGACACATTGTCAGCCCTTGTCAAAAATAGCTCGAGCCGTGTTTCAGTCGCTGGAGAATCGGGGAGCTGGCTAAAGTTTCTCAGCTCATTACAGAGCAACAGTCTGCGGTGGTGTCGCAAAGCAACACCTTGGAGAACTCACACTCCAACATCGGCCCTCTCTCTTGGAGCATGCACTCATTTTAACTTGATGTTTAACCAGGAAAAGGCTTTGTCAAGACTTGTATGCTTCCACATCTCAACACAAGACTTCAGCAGCTGCTACACGGGAAACTGGCGTGGCTGGCAAGACATTCTGGAACTCGTCATTACAATATCGTCAGGGATATTGTTTTTAAAAAGGTAAAATTATATCTTATTATTATTGTTATTATTCGTCAACTACATAACCACAAATTCCTTCAGATAGATAGTTTTGCTTTGCATCTGGAGAATATTTTGGTGACGTCCCAGTTAATGGTTCATGGAAAGTAGCTGAAGAGTAGAGGTCCTGCATCAGACAGGGGCAGTAAGATCCCTGCTGCTTATCAGTGCACAACATGGAGTATTTTTCTTTTCTATAATCCCACACATGCTGGGAGTGGTTTTACAGCAATTAATGTCACAGCTGGCATGTGACATTTCCACAGAGGGAATAGTCTGGAAGGTCTCCATGGACCATCGACAACACCAAGGAGCTAAAAACAAAAAGAGGGAGTCAACAGGTTTAGGTGCGAAAAGAGAGTGGGTGTGAATTGGAGTAGTAAGAATACATCAGAATGAGTCATACAAGCTGCACATGGTGAGCAACGTGTTCCTGTCTCCATTCTGACCATCAATGCTGGCTCCATTTCAGCTATAGATTGTAGCAGCCAGCACTGGAGTATAAGCTCAATATGCTATTAGTTCAGTATTTAGTCAATATCCGCTCCCTTTGAGAATCATATAGACTGGATGAGTTTAAACATGACTCGATACCATAGCAGACACAAGGTGCCCAGAAAGACTCATTCTTTTCCTCACTGCATAATTTTAAATATGACTGTCTGTTTTATTGCGCTGTTTAAAACTGCATTAACGGCCTGACGGTTGTGGTGTGATTTCACATCGTGCTCCCGCTGCCAAATCCCTGCCTGCTTGTTTAGCCTGGTTGCAGTCATTACCAGGTTAGCAGAGCAGGTATGTGTCCGTTCCACCGCAACTTTCTGTGACTCTACCCAGGGGAATCCCAGGTGCCCCAGGGCCAACTGGGAGCTCCGCCAGCCTGTTCCTGCATCCGTTTGTGAAGAACGACCACAGAGGGAGGAGGAGGTGCACAGGGAGCAACAACAACGTCTGGACTGTCTCACAGAGAACATTCACACCACCGCAGCTGCTGACTTACGTGTGCTACAACTAAACTACAGCTATGTCTGATATATATGCTTACATACTGTTCACATAATGACAAAGTACGCACAGTTCAGACAACAGAATCCTCTCGGCTGCACGGACGCTAAAATAAGCTCAGAGGTTAGAGTTTTATTAGGTGAGGAGGAGAGAGAAAAGAGATTGTGGTAGGGAAATCAATATTTCATCTCATCAGGTGTTTATCTGAAGGGCCATGCAGTAAATATCATGATGGATTGTTAGAGGTGAGATGGGAGAATGCACATTGCACTAGATAATACACACACACACTGTAATGGCAGTGGGTAACCCTGAGTAATCCCCAGCCGCCTCCATCTCTCCAAGCAGCTGTGTCACTCATCCCTTGTGCCTTCCAGTGCACTTGCACATGTGTATATGTGTGATCCCAGAGGGATTCTGCAGCAGCCTCGCTGAGACTGATGATAGCCGACAGATTAGTGCGAGCCCCGTGCACTGGAGCACACCCACTGTGTGCGTCCAGATCAGGAGCGCCACCTCCGACAATTTCATTTGAAAGATTTAAAAAGTTCAAAAACAATGGTCGTCTGAGAAAAGCTGCTGCAAGAAAGAAAAACTACAAAGTAAAACTCACTGAACACTATGAACATATACACTGGGTGAGAGAGTCACTGCACATCTTCCCCTAGCTTTGGCTCAGCAAACACACCATTAGCTAAGCTCCTTCCACATGCAATAGCAGCCAGTAGGTCAGCCTGCACTGACAGTCTGCCGAGCACTCTTCCATCCAACCAGCAAATCTCTATAAGCGGTCAGGAAATCGACCATGACTCTGGAGCCGGAGGCTTCAAAAACGTGGGCTTGTGACAGGACAATTGCAGGTCTGAAGGCCCAGAGTGGCACAGGCGGGGGGGGGGGCGAGACTCAACAGCAGAGTATTTTACCTGTGTCTTGAAAACTAAACACAGCATGAGACGATGTTAAAGGATGGAACGTGTTGTTGCATGTTAAAAACACAGAGGAGAAATGAAAGGTGAGCATGTCAAACCCTGACTGGACTCCAACTGCCGCTGCATCTCACAGTAGAGAAGCCTTTCTTAGAAACCAGAGTCATAATCTGTATCTGAGATTAAAACTGTGCAATGGGCTTTAATCCCTCCTGGAATACGCGCGCACACACACACACTGATGAAGCCCAGCTGCATAAATCCCACTTACGCAGCTCTAAAGCTGGCTTTAATTGAAAGCATTCCACATATTTAAAAGGTGGCTGTCACGCTGCGGCATCCGTCAATGTAGTGACGTGATGACGCATAAAGTTATTGAATCTTATCTGGAACAAGAACGGCATCAAGAGCGTTGACACCTTCATCACATTCACTCCTCTCATTTGACCTACAGCATGCTGCCTAATCGTTTTTTGGACCTTCTGGTGACCTCTCTCTCTCTCTCTCTCCCTACCCTGAGGTCCCCCCTGATCTTTGCACCCCCACGGCAAAATGCCCCACTGGCTGCGTGGCGTCCCTCCCCTCTAATCATCACCTGACTCCACAGATTAGACGATTGCGAAGCAGAGTGCCAGGATTAAATCAAGTTGCGGGCTCGTCGGGCTCATTTGTCAATGGCCGACGTTTGCCTGAGGCCACGGAGATGGAGCTTGTGAGCAACACCCCCGTTACAATCTTTAAATAAATCAGAAAGCGCCGAGGGCACAGTGGGATTTAATACATGGCGGTGGGGGCACGGCATAACAGAAAGACAACCTGGAACATCCACATCAGTGCAGCAGATGTGTCAGATCATACCGGATGCCAATTAACAGCATAAAGAGGTGTGACAATCAAAATGGCACAATGGTACAAACACAGCTGTAAGTAGACTGGCATTCAGCAGAGCACACATCCCTGAACGGGCCATCAGTGGCCCCAAATTACAAACATATCAGTCTCCTAAATATGTCTGAAGCAGAAAACTCTGCCGTGCCATGCTGTATTATTGTCGGTTGCAAGGTTTTAGAGTTTATTCTGAATAGTCTGGCTCGAGACCAAGTTGCCTGCAGAACCCGGGCAGGCAGAGCCATTTAAATCTCTTTTAATGACTTAATAAAAGTTTCAACAACGCGGCCATTACAGATGTTGCATTGGGTTTTTTATGGGAGGTGACAGGAGGAGCAGAGCAGTCGGATTTAGCGGCTCCTGGGCCGGCCAGGTGTTCGCCTGGTGGGACAGCAGACTGCAAGTGGAATGCAGCAGAGAGGGCAAGCATGATTTAAATGAAATCAGTCCAGAGCGGATGGTGGCCTGTTGATATCTCCCAGTGATAATGCACCAGAATAATTGTCCCTCATGATACAATCGGCCCTGGGTTTCGAGCCATTCTGTCCATCACAGACCTCAGGGGAAGGGGCGGAAAAGGACTGTTCAATTAAAATGTCTCTAAATTATTGGAATAATTTCATTTTGACTGATGATGAAATTATTTGAAGCCATGTCCAGAATGACATGAACTGTGTACACATCAAATGTGGGACCATGGTGTCCACCTTCCATAAATACAGACCAAATACCATTTGACATTTGGATTCATTTAATTGCTGGATCGTATCCTCCCTGGATTAATGAACAAGTAAATAAACTCACTGTTTATCCATGTGGTGTCAGAATAGTCGGAAAAAATTTGGACCCGACTGGAAACTAAAACACTATAATGGCTCAGAGGCTGCAGAGTTGTTGCAGCCCAAGATAGTAGCTTTCTCCCCTCCTAAGCACGGAGAGATGTTTTAATTATTTAAACGTCTGTTTCGCCTGATCATTGTTTACTCTTTGTTTAGATGCAAATACAGCATCTGTAAGACGCATCAAGTTGTTTAAATTCTTCCATTTCTTGCAGTGTCCATGTAACACACTGAACATACTAGGTGGTGAGTTGGTGGATCTGTGTAAATTAAAAAAGGGAGAATTGATCTTGCCTGGCATCATCCTGGGAAATAAGAAACAAGTCTAAAAGCCAGGGAGGGCAAACACCATTAATGTTCCACACTCCCTTTATTTCACACTGCGCTTACAACAATCCACGGTCTCAGCCTGGATTTCCTGGCAGTATAAAATAGTGTTGTGTTTACTGAACACACTAAATGAAAGTATTTTTCCTGGAAGCCACGGGGTGAACTCCATTCATTCTGTGGAAACAGACCAAACCAGCATTTACACAGTTTCAGATCTGTGGTGGTTTTCACGGCTGGGACATTTTGCAGTTACTGTCAAAACACTTTTAATGAAACAGCTTTGCTTTCTTGTGTAGTATTTAAAAAAACATGGGTCTGTACATTTAGGGAAAATGTTTCTGAAGGTCATGTTGAATATAAGTGAAAAGCTGAGGTAGAGAATGAGGTTCTCCACTGTGATCTCTGAGCATGACAGGAAACAATTAAAAAACCTCAGATGGAAAAAGAGAGGAATGAAGCCAACCCACCCCCCCCCCCCCCCCCCCCCCCAAAAAAAAAAACTAATTATCATTGCAGCACAAAGACACTCGCACTGTCAAGAGTTTATATTTTCACTTAATTTGCAGTGTCAGTCCGTCATCAGCGTCAGTGGTTTGACCTTGTGCATCGATGACGATCAGTAGCTGCTGCATTTAATTAATTTTGGGCACAAAACTGAAGGAATATATTAGCATTATATCACATTAACAGAAATATGTCGGGTTTAATTCATATTCTGAGCATTTTCCGCTCCGTGTGCACGTGCAGCCGAGCGTACCGAACGGTTCAAGTTAGCAGTGACAGCAGCCGCTGCGTTAAAGAATGGCTGTCGGTAAATATATGACAAACATATACAGAGAGAGCTTCAACTGCTTTCCTTTTCTATGCAGAGAAAACAAAGGGAGAAAAGCAGGGTGCTAATTAAATTCTTAATTAGTGTGATAGCTGCCAGCAGTCTGCAGAAATGTGCATGGATCTAATGGACTGTACGTTCAGAAACATCGGAAACACTCTGCATGGTACAGAAACCAACCTGGCCCCTGGTCGGTTGCATGAATATAATCAAACATGTTACCAAAGACTAATGAGTGGTGTTCCTTCCTTTTTTTTGGCGGATGATTAATTTCTAAGTATCGTCTCTTCCCTGAAGGATTTTTTTCTTTGATTGTTCATCACTCAAGTCTCTGCTATCAAAGTATTATGCCATCACAAACAACTAATAATACAAAATAACATTTTTCAAGCTGGTGAAAATAGAGAAGAACACATATTGATAATTCCCTAGTACATAACATTTAGCATTTGTGTGAGTTCAAGTCCAAGTTATCTGTTCATAGTTATCCAACATGTTTTTCTTAATGCGATTTCTGAAACTTTGCTCCAAGCCCCCGAGTAAAATGTCTGAAAAACACGAGGCGATGTGAGAACACAGCGAGAGGTGAAAGGACTGCGACAACCTGGCTAAAGCGATAAGGGCGGACGCCGGTGTCAATGTGCTGCAAACAAAAACAAGACTTTTCGCAGCTGAATTCATGCTCTGTCACGACATGCCACCGCTCACCGGACTGCTCCGGCACGTCGGCCAGGTGGTGGGAACAAACTGACCCCGATAATCTCCTGATGTGACAGGAATCTTGTCTGCAAACAGTTAAAGGTACGGCTACAATATATTACACGTATATGTTCTCTGATCAATAAGTGATGGAGATTCACCTGCTTATTCTACAAGGCCTAATCAATCAACATGTTCTCTGTCAGCAAACACATTCAGTCCTTCTCCTGTGATGATCTAACTTCCAGCTCCCTGCCTGGTTAATGCAGCAACACCAGAAACACAAAGTGGTTCTCGACAGAGCGACTGAAAGTCTGCAGCATCAGTGAAGAGCAGATGATGAGGTGAGTAAATGCTCTGCGCACTTTGTTGTATCAAGAACGTACACTGCGAAGAGTCTGATGAGCTCACTTGGTAGAGAAAATAACTGACTATAAATAAGTAAATACATTTTTAACCTAGTGAAAACCTGACCAGGTTTCCCTTTCAAACCAAGCTGGATCTCTGCAGACCTAACATGCATATAATGAACCAAACGAGAGTAAAGAGATTGTTGTTCAGCTAAAGAAGGTGGTGTTGCAGTATTATAGTACTGCAAACACTCACAGGGAATACAGCTGGCTACAAAGGGCTTTTCTGGCTCAGTAATTGGAAAGAAAGCTGGGAGCCTGCGAAGCTTACTTCAGTGTTTGTGGTGTTAATTAATTAGTGGTAAACAACAAGCAGCTAGTAAATCACCTTTCTGATTCTTGATTCTAAAATTTCAAACAAAGTGGGGTCTTTTCCTCCTCCAACACTCACGCTCCAGTAACTTGTTGAAACCAACACTCGCCCTCGAGGCTCTTCGCCATTTCGTGGTGGCGGCGACACTGAGGCGGGTGTTATCGTGAGTGCTCCAGTCGTATGTGAAGTCGACTTCAGTAGCTCTAATTGAAAAAACTCCACCACTGTTAGGAGCAATTAGGCTTTTTTAATTATCTTACATTATAATGGCACTGAGAGTGTCGCTTTCCCACCGAGCGTGATGGAAGAGCAGCACTTGTTTTTCCAATACTCTCGGCCTTTGGAAAGGATTAACACTGACAGTGGTGAGGCTTTGTGCAGAGAGAGACAGGTTCAAGGCTCTAATGACCCTAATTAAAAAGTATAACAAAGAAACGTGATTAATGCCCCGAGAAAAAGACTGAGACTCTTATAAGTGTGTCCGCCTTCTGCAAAGTACATTCTTCAATGTACACTCTTTAATCAAATAACAAATAAAGGAGCAATGGCTACTGGCTCACACCTCAATGTGGCTGCAGAATTAATATAGTTAACAGTATGAATAATGCAGGGGCACAATGTGTAGATGTTCTGACAAACTGACAGATAAGACTTAAGGGGAGCAGGCACAGCCACACATGGCCTCCAGCTGCAGTCATTTGAGTCTTGACCCCGACATCTGGTAAAGCTCCACCTTAAACAGAAAATACATTCACAGGAAAGCAGCTTAAAATAGCTGCGATTTCCTTCCCTGGGAAATGTTTTCTCGACAGAGATGCACAACAGAGATCAAGAAGTGCAGAAGATTCTTCATGTCTGACCACGAGGGACAGAGCGAGAGTTCAGACGTGTTGAATGAATTGAAAAAGAATGAAATCCAGCAGTACACTCAGAAACCTGCTGGATCCAAGATTGGAAACACCCAATCTGAAGCAAAGCCAGTCCAATCTCCTTTTTCTTTTTGCTTTCTTTTTTTCCCGATCAAAAATAAACATTTGTATTTCCGTCCGCAGAAATGTCAAGGGGATTTATGTGTCCCTGTTTTGTCTCGGTGGCCTATTTAATGCTACAGTGCACACCCCTCACATTGTGAAATGAAAACAGGTTTTTGTATGTCTCCAGTCTGATTCATTGCCAGTCAATCTGACAAGAGAACCAAACTCAGACTGTTGCATAGTTCATCGTTAAAAATGCATTTCCAGGTTTGATAGGACGCCGGCATAAAGAACAAGGATGGGAAACTAGAAATATGACCCTGTGGTTGTTTCACTGAAGGTAAACTCACAGTGAACTCACACACATGACAACACGTCACCGTTCACCTTCAAGTGACTCCGTCTCCCTGCGGCCCCACTCTGTCCTTCCTGACTGATTTTTAGGCTAATCTGAGCTAAATTTAAATTTCTTGATTTGGTCTTTTCTCAGGTTCTAACCCCCAAACAGATTTATCTGGGAGCCTGAGTGAGGAGAGAATCTGTTCCATCATCTCTCTGCCTCTCTGCCTTGAAGCCCAAGAAACCAAGACAACAACTTTAATGCTCTGGCAAGAGGGGGAAAATATTTCCTCAGTTTGATTTGTTAATATGCCCGAGCCACCATGGATACACAAGTGGTTTAAGATCAGTCTAATCATCCATTTGTACTTTCATCAGAACTCTTCAATCATCCATTTAAAATATACTCCCAGTTATTAGAATTGAGTTATTATGAATATGACAGGAAGCAGAAAGGATTCCAGTCTGATCGCCAGAGGCTGTGCAGGGGTCACAGAACACTGACATTTCAAAACACTGCAAACACAAGAGTGTCAGCAATAAAGGTTATTAAAAGCTTGTTGAGCTGCATGATCACAATAGCAGAAAGGAGTCACTCACTCCAATGTGAAAGGTACACACGTTTTTGACCACCCACTTGTAATTACTTAAGCTTAAGAGTGAATCCCTCACTCAAAGGCGAGGAAAAAAATGGAGGCTGCAGGCGGAGAAGATGACAATTGTGACATTTTCACACCACAAAAAGAGTGCAGGGTAAAATCAGACAGCACTGAGGGTCTATGTAATGATGCTGACATACATTCTTGCTCCATTGTGAGAGCCTGCCATGAAAAGAGATTCTGCTAAATGAAAATATAAAAAAGATGTTTGACAACAATGAGATGAGAGACCAAGGCTGAAGGTCCAAAAAAGCTCAGCTCATCTATGCAGGACTCATTCTAAGCTTAAGAAAAACAGCGCAAACACATAATAAAAAGCTCATCCATTTAAAAGAAGGCCATTATTATGATTACATCATCTTCCTGCCAATGGATCCTTTGAGTCCAAATGGCTCTTTTATCAGAGATAGAAGGCCCAGCGTTGGCATGACCCTCAGATGAGCCCAGAGACAGCAGAGTTCTAGTGGATTAATAGTTGAACGATTCATTCAGTCACTTCAATTAAAGACTGTTGAGTTGCAGCTTTTGACACAAGTTGCTGGGCGGCCGGTCAGAGAAGCCTCAGGGGGAGAGAGCTGTAGTATCTCTGAAGGACCATTTACTCCAAGGAGCAGCTGACCACGACACAGCTCCTCGCCCGGGAAATGTTCGAGGCAGTAATTCAGAGAAATGTGTGAAGTTAAAAGTGAGGAGAGAACGAGAACTGTGAGGAGGGAGTGAGAGAGATGGACAAGAGCGAGCACGGTTGCTTTTAAGAGCTGCAATCATATGTATTGCTGCCGGTTACTGTTGCTTTGTCTCGGTAAAGAGCAGATTGAGATTGTTCACTCATTTAAAGCTCTCTGTTCAGTCAGGCAGGAGAAAAGAAAAGATCGCGTAAGGTGCATGAGATAACATCAGGAGCTGTGTTTTATCCCGAAAAAGTATAACACGGATGCTAAAGGTGAATAAATGAAAATGAGTGTCGCTCTCTGTCAGACACGTTTCTGTTTCTATTTTTACACCGTCTGTTCATTACATGTGTATCACTGCTGTGGCATAATTGAAACGTGTGACTTCCCACCACGTCAGGCTCAACAGAGGAGTAAAAATATTATTAGAAGAGCCTTAATAATTCAGGATTTTTTATATCATATGGGATTGAAGCTGCACTGTCCTTTAAAATCCAGCCTCTGCTGTCACCTCAGTGGAATGTGACAGCCTCTTTCTGTGACTGGAGAGTAACTTATTGTATTTTTCTAAAGTACACTGCCACTGGTGGAACACACACACACACACACACACTCAGTGAAGGAAACATACATGTGGAAAAGCTGCTCTAATTATCAAAAGCCATAGAGTTGGAGCTCCCTCTAGGGGCGGGGAGTACGCGCCTCTCAGCTCCTCCAGGAGTGAAGGTTTCTTTTCTTCCAGCTACAGAAATAACACAGAGATGCTGAGCTGCTCACGATCAACACAAATAAGAACATGAATCCTAATCGATAGCACAACTCTTTTCCTCTCACACCAAATCATTCTGCAAATACTCAATCAATACTTGACGCTGTCATACATGGAAATATGTTCTGAGGGAAATGGATTCAACACGTCGAGGGTTTGCAACACAACTACGATCATAACTATGTATCACAATTCAATTCCATGACTATGAAAACACAGATTTCTCAATTTGTGACTGAAGCACGTGTCAGTGTTGGGATGTTGCCTGTTACAGCGTGGCTGTGCTTAGGTGGCGAGCTGAGTGGGTGGAGGGAGAACAAATATCCAGGCTTTGTGACAGAACAGAAGGGGTGGGGGGGTTTACGAGGTAATGTTGAATGGGTGGGTGGGTGGGAGGGAGTGTAACCAGGTTTCATTTGACATAAGAAGGAATATAGGATGGGTATGATGTGTATCTGTACTGTTGTGATCGTGCGTACACCTAGCCTATGTGCAGGTTTGTGTGTTCCTCTTGCGTGTGTCTGCTGGTGTTGTGCCTATTTACAGTTTTCTGCTGGCGATTGAGAAGCTCCGTTGGTGACCCTGAGTCGCTCCAGCCTGCTCATCACTCTCTTTCCCATCTGGTTGAACTCACGCCTGTGGGTTGCGGGCGTCTCAAGGTCCCCCTGGTGCCTTCGACAGAGCAATTTAACATCACCGGTGGAAGCAGTGCAGAGATTGAGCAGTGGATTGAGACACTGGAGGGAGCGAGCTTCTACTGACGACTGGACACTAGTTTTAAAAACCTTCAAATGTAATAAATTCCACATGATTTTTAAAAATTTAAAGTCATTTATTATGACAGTTTTTTGACAACCATTTGCAACAAAATGCTACAGTTTACAACTGCACAATAAAACAACATACACCGTGTTCCAAATTATTACGCAAATTAGATTTTTCTCAGGTTTTCCTAAAGAGCCGATGCAAATGAGTCAATATAATTTTAAAGTCAGCAACCGTTGTAACTCAAATATTATTGAACAAACCTCCCAATAATAACAGCATTTTTTTCAAAAATAAATCTCAAAATACACTATTTCAAATTATTATGCACAACAGTGTTTCACAATATTTTATAGGTTGTAAAGAACTAAAAATGATAATTTGTTGAATTTGCAATATTAGGAGGTCATGCAAATTAAATCATAAGTTATTTCAATGAAAACCATCTTAACAGGCCAAGTTACATGTTAACATAGGACCACCTTCATAATTTTTGCATCCATTGAACTTGTAAGTTCTTGGAGTTTCTGCTTCAGTGTGTTTGCAGGTTGTCAGAATAGCCCCCCAGAGCTGCTGCTTGGATGTAAACTGCCTGCCACCCTCATAGATCTTCTGCTTGATGATGCTGCAAAGGTTCTCAATAGGGCTGAGTTCAGGGGAAGATGGGGGCAACACCATGAGCTTTTCTCCTTTTATGCCCATAGCAGCCAATGACCCAGAGGTATTCTTTGCAGCATGAGATGATGCATTGTCATGCATAAAGATGATTTTGCTACAGAAGGCACGGTTGTTCTTTTTGTACCACGGAAGAAAGTGGTCAGTCAGAAACTCTGCATACTTTGCCGAGGTCATTTTCACATCGTCAGGGACCCTAAAGGCCAACCAAGGCCAAACTAGCTCTCTCCCCATGATTCCGGCCCAAAACATGAGTCCACCACATCCTAGTGGCCGTTCACCAACCATCCACTACTCAATCCTTCTGGACCATCTAGGGTTGCACGGCACTCATCCATAAACAAAACTGTTTGAAAATTAGTCTTCATGTATTCCTGAGCCCACTGCAACTTGCAAACTTCTTGAGGATGCTATATCTTGAGCTTTGCGGGACTCCAGAGGCACCAGCTGCTCTGTTAATTGTATGAATTTGTCTGGCAGAAACCTTCCTTTTTGTGCCTTTGTCTGCACAAACCCGCCTGTGCTCTGAATCAGCGACAAATTTCTTCACAGTACGATGATCACCCATGTTTTTGGGAAATATCCACTGTTTTCATACCTTGTCCAAAGTAGTGTACTATTTTATGCTTTTCAGCAACAGAGAGGTCCTATTTTTTGCCATATTGCTTGAAACCTGTGGCATGCTTAATAATGTGGAACATCGTTCTTAAGTAGTTTTTCTTTTGATTGGGCTCACCTGGCAAACTACTTATCACATTCGTCTGAAATTTATTTCAATGATCCAAAGAGCCCTGAGACACAATACCATCCATTTTGTTTAATTGAAAAACAAAAAAAAATAAATGTTTGACACTTAAATCCAATTTGCATAATAATTAGGAACACAGTGTATCAATAGCAATAAAATCATCTGTGGTTTATCTTTATCATTATTCCGGAACTAGAAACATTTGTGTATATTATATTGAATCTGGACAGCTGTTGAATAGTTGTTTGGAGTCTGTCCTGAGTACTTCCTGTCTAAAACTAAAAGCACAAACTGATTATTGCCCCGTCCATCTTCCACTATCTGCAGTGTGTTGAACAGTGTTCGTCCTTTTTATTGCGCAGGAGACGCTTCCATCAGGTAAACAAACACACTCCCTAAAAGCTGGATGTTATCTCTGGTGTCTTCATCGTGAACCTATGAAATAATCCTCGTCTCAGTCACGCAGACGTCACGCCAGTGGACTCACTGTACCTGGCTGTTGCTGAAGCAGCGAGGTTGCCGTACAAACTGCGCTCTCATCATCTCTGGTGTCAGTCGGAACCCTGAGTCCTCACAGCTGAACGCAGACAAACACAGTGTGAGGGCTGTGCTCTTACTCCAGAGAAGAGAAGAACACGTCAGTGTGGTCTGCTTACCATTTGTCCATTAGCTGTGTCAAATCGTCAGTGAGCTGGGGCAGCGCTGTGAGCGTAGGCATGTCTGTGCTGTAGTCAACGGACCTGTATGAGAGACACACACACACACACACACACTGCTTTACCTCCCTGAAGAACCAGACCACACATTATTGAGATAATAGTCACATGAATGCTCCATCTTACTTAGATGAAAGCTCGGCTCAGGGTTGTTTAAAATCTCAGTTTGAAGAGGAATGATAAAAATACTTAGTTTAAGCCGATACCACTTACAGGCAAAATAGTCTTAAAACACTTGACAAGCCGCAGGTCTGCTCCTCTGAGCTGTGGCGTCATTATGAAAGGACACTTCATAACGGCAGCAGCACGGCCACACAGATGCTGTCTGACCACCTGACAAATAAAAAGCTAATAATATTCTGTTTTTCACTTCATTTAGTTCAAGTTAAAAACTCCCAGTGATATCTGTGAGAGAAGTGATATGTGAGAGATAGTGAAGTTGGAACTTCTGGGAACCAGCCCCGTCTGGGCTGCAGACCACTGCAGGAGCATTTCACCCAAACTGGTTTTTATTTGCACTTTTATGAGTCAGTGCGGTTCACAGTGGTTCAGCAGTAAAATAATTAGACTCTGCACCTGCAGAGTTGCTGTTTGCAGGCGTCCTTTTAATCATTCACACGCTGCAGAAGGAAATCATCTCTCTTAATCCTGCTGTCAGCTCTGTTCTCATCTGCTATCATGGTCAGCAGACATGAATCATGTTGCTTGTGTTGCTAAGATAATCAGAGACACTGTGGATGTAACCGGAGAGGAGATGATAGAACATTAATGAGACTGAGCAGGGAGGCTGGAGGAGAGTTGTCTCTCGCATGAACAAACAACAGTTATGTTGCAGATCCGGGCTGACAGGCATAAAGAGAATGCTTTTCCACAGCAGGCTCCTGATTATGCAAGACAGGTAAGGTGAGGAGAGAGGGGGGTAGACAGGAGAGTGGGGAGAGAAGGTTCACAACTCACTCGTGTGAGTGGTGGTTGTCCAGAGGACTTCTGATTACCTCCTGTCAGAAAAGACTCAACAGTCCCTTTAAAGCATGTTTCAGAAATTCTCTGAAATAAACCAGAACACACATGAGATGCGGTCCTGGCCACCTGACCTGAATTCACAGTGACAGGGTGCAGAGGGGAGCGCTCACTATTACACTACATCAAAATATCATCACTTATTCACTGTCCATTTAGGATAAAGTCTGAATAAATCATTATTTCACAGTGTCAGTGAAGACTGAGCGGAGCTATTTGGCTCCATGTGGCCCAGACTCTCAGAGGTGTGTGTAGAACTACAGAGAAGAATGAAATCCGTGGTTTCAAAAACCTGACAGAATTAATCTCAAAATGCAATTTACACATTATCAGATTAGTACTACAGTACAGCATTCTGGATAAAAGCAGTTTGGTTAAAACCAAATGGACTCAGGACCATTGGCTGAACTCTAAATTCTGCTACAACTTCAACATGATGCAAAATTCCATGACAGCAAAATTCATCTACTTTGACATCAGGGAACATGGCAGGTGCAAGAAGCTGTGCGGGCATGTGCGACTCTGACCAGTCATGTTTCTGTAAAAGTGCATGGGAGATGATGAGTGGAATGCCAAGCTATTAAATACTCATGCTGGTTCAACATGGAGCCTCTGGGTGAGGGGTCTCAGTGTTAAATGACTCTCATTGCTTTGTGCAGCACAAAAAGGACAAAACCTGTTGATGTGCAAACGTGGTAGTGAAGTCTATTTCACCACGAAAGAGGCCGGCAGATAGAAGGCTTTTCACCTCACAGCTCACATTTAATTCAACATTATGATGATTCAGGGAAAGCACAAACCTCTAACAGCTCTGACCTACCTGTGCCGGGCACGGCTGCTGGTGGGAGTGCGTTGGTTCATCGAATCGAAATTCTCCCATGTAATAATCCCTTCTATCACTTCCTGTTGTGGGTGAAGACAAAATAAAGTCACGTGAGATCTTCCAGATTCACTTTTGATGAGAATGTTTCCAAAGAGATTCACGCAACCAAATAACCTCGCAGTCCATCCAGTCGTTCTGAGGTCCTGAGCCACACGTGCTGCTGTCAGGGACTCGGTGCCTGCGTAGGGAAATAGCTTGTGTTGAAGCTCAGCAGAGAAACGGTAAACAGAGGGGTAGGACTGTTCTGACCTGGGCAGAGGGCAGAGGTGGAACACCCGATGACTCTTCGGGTATTTATGGGTCTCACTGTAAGACTGCGAGCCTGGAGCTGTGTTCTGTAACGGCATAATATGACTGTGAGGAGAGGAAACTCAGAGGGAACAGAGGGAGGACATGTGAACAATGAGAGTCCGTACAAAGACTGTGAGAGGGATGGCAGGACAAGGTCTGACAGGATCCTCAGGAACTGTGACGCTGAGACTGACGGCGTCCTTCGCTTCGATATCTTCTGCTTCTTTGTCCGGCTATGACGACACAATGAGACAATCACAGAGGAAATGAACACAAATATAAAACGTTATCTCCAAGAGAGAGTGGACCCTACGAGGCGTTGAGTAAATTAAAGTCAGGTGCTGTGCAGTTACCGGAGCTCCAGTGCGAAGTGGTCTGGCCAAAGTCGAGGGTGTGTGAGAGTTGAAAGCCTCCCAGGCAGAGACAGGTCGGTAGCCCTTGAGCTTATAGTGCTGAGGAACCTTGAGTGACAAAAAAAAATAAAGGAATAATAGGATTAGAGAATGAGTGGAACATTGGAACAAATGAGACAACCATGGTCTTGGGCTGAAGGAGAGCGGCCGTCAGAGCACATATTTAAACGCGTTTTTTTTTTTTTTTTTTTTTCCCCATTTGTAATGTATTTCTTCATGATGGGCTCATCTGTCCAGTGTTTTCTACCTTTTGTCCAGGTCTACAAGACAAAGCAGGTCGTTCCATCTGAAGTGAAGGTGAGTGGGAGTAAAATGTGGATCGACTGAGGCAAAGTACAAGTGCTATGTAATGCGTTTACTTCCCCCACTGCTGCAGGAAGATACATGTTGATCTGTAAGTGATGTTGAGATGAGCAGGTGCTGCAGCGGATACCTACTTGAAGCTTGAAGAAAGGAATATGTGTTGTCACCATCCCATCAATAGCAGCCACGGGCACCGTGACCAAATTACTTTGGGCCTGCGGATATCAACGAGACAAATGGTGTTATTTGTTCAGTTGAACGCAGAGGCGTCCTCTCTGCAGGGCATCGGGGAATTGCGAGATTTAATCTGAGTGCAGGAAACTCAGCTTCCTCTTCGATTCCACCGTTAGATAAACACACGTCTTTCAGGGGAAATAATGAATAAAGATTGCTTGGCGTGGCAGGACATTGCGCAGTTGTTTCTCATCTTCTGTGCAGCAGCTGCCGTTTAGGCCATTACGGAAATAATCAACCAGCGCTGTTTTTCTGATCTGTTGCATTATCGGCCAGGTATACTGCAAAACAACTTCTGTGTATTTTTTACATTTTTCCGTTAGAGGCTGTTAACACTCACCAGGGGGTTACCTTCATCACAGAAAGTGGGAAAAGAAAATGGGAAGACTTTGGCCGGGCAGATCTTCACATTGCTCGTCTTCTCTTCAGCTGAAGTAAACAGATCAACCATCGTTACTCACTGAGGTCAGTGAAAGTTTGTTTAAAGTCAGATTAAATGGCACCATAAACAGCCGTGCTCCTGAGGAGATATGCAGATGTGTTCCCAGAGCCTCACAATAACCTGAGGGGATTTCATTTCAGTTTAACCTCTGGGAATAAATCAATGAAGCGTGCTTTGCTTATGTGGAATAATGAGATTATTTCTGAATGTGGACATCATTGGATAATCAAAACCTTTCTGTGCCGCGGGCAGATGCCTCATGCTGTTCGGCAGCTTCCTCAAACACGCCAGTCTCCGGCTGATGCGGCACCGGATCACAACCTGTGAGAAAACAGGACAGTCTAGGCCCAAATATTCAGTCATGACATGTTTTCCAGGTTTTCAAACTTTTCCCAAATGAAAACAGGCTGAGCTGTACATGTGTAAATGATGAGTGTGGTTTTCCCACACCCACGCATGAATCACATCCTATCAGGTCAGCTTATCGTCCTGCAGGAGCAGCGAGGAAAACAGACACTTTCTTTTCTTGTGGCTTTAAAAAGGCCTTGTGAGAATACACTGCTTTTACTGAAATACACTGCACCCCAGAAAATCGACCGTACTGTAAAGACTATTATAGAGTGAGTGTGAGGAGTTCACACATGGCTGGACTAAAGGGACAGGGCCTGTGGGACACGAGTCCCTCTCCAGAGGGAAGAGGGAAAGTGTGCCTGTGTGTCAGCCATCTCAGAAGCAAAGCAAATGCTAATGCATGTGTGTAACAGTACATCCACCTCAGTGACTTCACAGTACTTGGTTGCATGTACCTTGCGTGCAGCCTGCTGGAACAGCTGGAGGGCTCTTTGTCTTCGCTCCAACTGGAAACCAGAGGACAACTGGAAGGTTGGGGCTCCCTCTGGGGCCTGGAGGAGGTCAGAGAGACAGTCACTCCTGACTTTCATGTGTTCATTCCACACCGTTTACATTTTAAGTGCACACAAAAGGAGCCATGAAATAAAATTTCTCATATATAGAGGCATCTTAGGGATGCACCAAATTGTAAGATTAAGATTACAATGTGGGGAAAAAGAAGAACACACTTAATGTAGAGATTTACCTGTCCAGCGTCATGCAGCACACGAGAGGAGGAAAGTTTGCTTTGTCTGGAGAAGAGCTCCTGCTCTTGCCGTGCATCTCCCCATTTGACCTACGACACAGCAAATATACATACCCCTCTCACAATTACACACATTTTCAGGAAGTTCTGTCAGTTGGCTTATGTCACTGAAAAGGACAGTAGTTTACTGTCATAAAAACAACAGAGTTCCCATAAAACAGCAAAGTGTGCTGATATGAGGCTGTAAACTGTGTGAGTGTGTGAGTGTCTGTGGATGCAACTTATAAACAAAGCCGGTGGAGAGGAGACGGGGAGGAAGCACTGTTAAGTGTCCCTGAGAGTTCTGTCGACTTCTCAGGACACTCAGGCTCATAAATCTGACTCAGCCACAGATACACAGTGATTTATTTCAAATCGTTGAGCTCAGTGTGGTGCCAGACACTGGTATGCACTTTGTTAACAAACTTTAAAAAAAATACAAGGTTTGAATAAACAGGCCACAATTTAGCATCTATAAAGTTTGTCTGCATCGACACTAGGCACATATGTGTGGGAGACGCAGACACATTGAAGAGCCTTTGACGATGAGGCCTGATGCGAGTGTCAATATGCCATAAACAACGTCCTGCCTCCTGCTGCTGTCCCAGATGTACCTCAACTGAATTATCCTGTTGTTGTCAACGTGTCTCACATGGACAATCCCCATGTTTCAAAATCGGTGTGCTGACCTAATCACACTTTGAAGCATTCAGGCCTGGAGACGGCCAAACAGAAAAGTCTCACCGTGTATTCGTGCAGCGCCATCTCTCGCTCCTCCAGGATCAGTCTCCTGCTCTGCTGTGACACGGGGTCCTTGCCCAGGTGAACTCGCCTGAGAAGCAGAGGATGGACTGAAATAACCCCAGTAAACCAGAGGAGGAGAAGCGGAACAGCTAGGTCCTGGTTGTTGCTTCGGGCTCTGCACCAGGTGAAACTCGTTTGCAGTTACTGAGCTTCTCTATCATTGGCCGCTTTAATCTCTGTAATGTGTACTGCACTGTATACACTATACTGTCTTTTATACATATTTTGAAATATATATGTGTATATATATATATATATATACACATTCTTCTATAGTGTCTCTATAATGATGATGCAAGTATTTTGTTATTGTTGTAGATTAGTTTAGCCAAGGTTGAGCTACTCTCCACAGTCACAGGTCATGAACCTGTGTTCTATGTACCATCTGTGCTGGTTGGCTTGCTCCTCCTTCACGTTTAGTTGAACCTTCTTCACAAAGAGCGCCTCCTTCATCTGCTTGTTCTGCAGGGTGGCCATGCTGCCGCACGACAGGGCTGAAAATAACAGTGGTTTCTGTGAGAACCCAGCCTGACCCTACTGTCATCCATCCATTCAGAGCATTCAGCAAGAGGTTTGAGGAGATGCTGGGTGTGCATCTACCTTCCTTCAGGCATTTAGAGCTCAGTTTATCTGTGTTCTGGATCAGCATCTTTGCGACGCCTGCAGGGGTAGAGACGTCCACCGCCGGTTTCAGTGTAGACACATCCCTCAGCGACTGCAGGGCAGATGGAGACGCACCAGTCAGGAATGAAACTAAATACATTGCTTCAAAATAAAGCTTTTTAATGGCAGCAACACGAGTGGCACAAAACAGAAAGGGAAAATCAATCACGTTCACACACGCCGAACTTCACGTTACCCTCGCCTTCTACCGGCACACTGACCTTAGATCTGTCAGCCTCCCTGGTTGACCTGTACTTGGTTTTACTTCGAGGAAGCAGCTGGCCGACAGCTGAGGGGCCTCTGAGGTCTGGAAGTGCTGCGTCTCCATGGGCCATCTTTCTCTCCAGTCGACTGTCAGGCAGAGGAATGCATACTAACATTAATGTATATATATATATATATATATATACAGTCCAATGTTTTACTGGTGAGATAACTGGAGGAACTGGAGAAAGTAATGATTGTTATATTCTGGTCTGAATATTATTTAAAACAGTCTCAGCAACAAGACATGTATTTCCTCTTCCACTAACCTCATCCTTTATTTGGTTTCACTGTGGGGAACAACAAACACAGGGAGAATGTTTTATATGCTAAACATCCATCAGGCGGCATATCCACCTTGATATCACTGCTCCAGCTACCCTGCTATTTCCATGAATTATTAACTTCTGGTCGAGATAACGCCAAGACAGCGGAGTGGCTGGAGCAGTGTGATGGATAGCCCCGTTTCTCATGGGAACAGAATTAAGCATCAGGTTTTACTAGCTGAAAAAAACAAAGGGTTAATCCCACAGTATTCAGAAGAGTTTGAAGAGATCGCACCATGGTTTCTTGTTGTTTTACATGCAATACTGTTCATCCCTGTACATACTGAAGTGATCACCTGAGGGCTGCGTGGGGGGCTGCGCTCCCAGTGATGGTGCAGAGGTGTGGTTTGCTGTTGAATTGTGAGACGACGAGCTGGAAAGTGACCTGCGACGTCTCATAATGGAGCGGACTGAAGGTCACCATGAGCCTCACCTCACCACTGGCCGGTATCACCCCTGCAGGAACCAACAGTTGTGTGAATTTGTCGCATAACAGTAAATGTTGAATTGGCTTCAGTGTTGTGAGCTGCAGAGCTGACGTGTTCTCAGTGTGTACATGAACAATAATCATCATCTAAAAGCAGACACTCATTTGTATCACTTCTTCTTCTTCATTGCAGGTTTGTGCTGCAGCTGTATTCAGCTCCTAAGTGCCTGTTCCGCTGTGTGTTATGATGCTTCCCAGACCTTGATGTCAGTGAGTGGAAACTGGACACATCCTTCAAGCTCTGTGGTGACGGATTTCATACACAATGCACTGCTGCATGAGGTTTGGAGAAAACACAGATCACCCACCTCTCCAAATGGGATGTGATCTTAATCTGGTGCCTTAAAATAGATCTCTCCCCGGAAAAACAACTTTGTTTATCCATTTATGCCCTGGCAGGCTGATCCAGTGGAAATAATGGGTACAAAGGTAGATTGACATGAAAGGGAAAAAAGGAGTGCAAAACTCCATCATAGGCAACCAAAAGAGGTTTATAATGTTAACCTCACCTGTGAGGGGATGGATGGAGAAGGCCTCATGGGGCTGAATAACAAACACCTGGAACTCAAAGTCAATGGGAAAGCTGCATCTCAGAGGAATCACTCGGGTTACACTGGAGATGATTGCAGAGAAAAAAATACAGATGATTTTTTTATGATTTGTCACCAACGGGCGAACAGATGCTTGGTTGGTTGTTGGGAAGAATACAAAGAGACAGGAAAGCCCTGAGGCAGATGGATGGTCAGCAGGTCAGAAACAGTCCACTGTGGAGCTCAACACACACCTTTGTCCAAGTGGAACGGCTGACAGGTCGATATGAGGAGGGATGTGCAGGTCATCGATGACGGGGTAAGCATGAACTGGAATTAAAAGGTTCTCTTCCCCCTTGGTAAGCGGTTGGATGAACAAGATGGAGAAAGAAGAAGCACAGAATGACACATGGCAGAGCTTCAGTTGTCTTCTCAGGAAGTGCTTTGTTAATCTGTGTTTTAATCGCACAAAGCTGGACCCTCACCTTGCAGTGAACCCGGGCGCAGTCGTAGAAGTAGCGCCACTCGTCGGGACAGAAGCTGACCTTAAGGGTGTAGGCGAGGCCCGGAATGAGTCGATACTTCAAAGGAAAACACGTGAAACACGGTTGAATCGTCACAAACGTCTCATGGCTCTGACGCACAAGAACATATCAAGACAAAATCTTCTATTCAGGTCAATGGTTTGGAATGAACAGAAAAAAATACCTTTTTGATGTAAGTACTTTGGAAGTGCCTGGTCTGAGTGGGGATGATATGAATATTCAGAACCTCAGATGAGACGTTGATTAGTTTCTGAGGGTGAGGAGAACATTTAATTTTCAACCCAATCATGTGCGTTTGAGAACACAGAATAAAAATTAATCATTTTATGAAGTTATATATTATGATAAAGCCAAGGGTTGGGTAATTCTATACACAATAAATGCTTTAATAATTTCATGATTATACTATTGTCTGTTTGTTATATTCCACACTAATGAGAATGTCAAACACAGCTCGCAGGCAGTAAATCAGCTTCCTAGTTCAGAATGAAAAATTAAAGTGACGAATAGTTAAACAAAGAGAGAAAGTGAAACCTCAGTGTTTCTGCTCACCAGAGTCTTCACATAATCTTTCCCAAGCTCGAAGCCGCTGAAGTGAAGCTCTGGAGGCTCCACTTCGATCAGGCTGTTGCTCTTCAGCTTGGCATAGATTTCTGTTCGGGAAACAACAGAGGCACATGACTGACACTAAAGACGTTTCTGTAACAGAAGACACGCTGGTTGATCAGGACAGAGGTTTAAGAAACATTGAGAACATCTGAGAGTCAGTGTTGATGTATACTTGAGTCCAGCAGAGGGTTGAGGATGTGGGCTCTACTCCAGCTCTCCAGCAGGGTCCCACTCCTCAGGGGCCCAGAGGGCATCTGTGGGCCGGCGAGGGCCACGTCCATCTGGGCAGAGGATCAGGTCGGCTCCAGCTCCTCAAGAGAGAGGAGAATAGAATTCTTGGAAACTACAGACAATTTATTTAATAAAATGATTTAGAATAAAAGGATGTATTTTAATTCAAAGATTTGGCAAGGATCGATGTAATTTGCATTTTGTATTATTGTTTTTAATGAACACACACACACACACAGCCCTGACAGCAGCACTTAAGCTAATACAACATTAGATGCTATAAGCTTCCTTGTGTTAGCTTGTCTCACCAGCCTCAGTTAACATGATCATAGTAACCGTAAATAGTAAGAGTAACTGAGCAAATCTTTTGGAACGTCTCAGTAACTTACTGTTTTCCCCAGCTGCTTCTGGTTTGTTGTTTAAATCTTTTTATTTCCGTTTTCGCAGTTTCCTCCTTTAGCCACATTCATCGCAGAAGCTGCCGTTGTCATGGTGACGCCAAACTCTATGAGGGCGGGACTAATCCTCCTGTGGGGGAACGCGATTGGTCAGTCAGAAATTCGATCAAACTCAACCAGCTTCACCAAAATAAGACCTCCCACTTCCTGTTTTACCTTCAAATTAAAACGATGTGACCAATGGATAGTGGTTTTTATTGCGCATTACTTCACACATTTACACATTAAAAATATATTAACTTTTGGCTGCAGGTCTTTAAATCAATGTGCGTTCTTACATCAATGCAAATTGACCTGTCCCCACCTGAGCACATGACTTATTTTGAAAGGGATGACAGGATGCTGTGTGGAATCTACCCTGATGAAAAGAGGAGAGGCTGAATGAGACAGAGGTGCACAGAGTGCAGGGATCACCTGTATCTGCCCCATGGCAGGTTGCTTGTCCTGCAGGTCTCCAGCGTGATCTTCATGGACAGGAGAGGACTCTGTCTGACACAATGAAGACAGTTGGACTCATTGGAGTGTTGCTCCTGCCTCAGGTGAGACAACCCTCACTGCTGCAGGGGATCCAGGAGAAGAAGTTAAGGTTTGACCCAACTTCAATGGTTTTTCACAGGCCAAGTCTTCCTCAGGCTGTCATTCTCATGTCAGTCTGGTGAGAGAGGAGGAGAAGTGCATGCGAGATGTGCTTCTGAACGATTCACAGCGAGCAGCAGGTGACTTTTTAAAAGTGCATGTGTCATCGTCTGAAATAAGTGGATTCCTGCTGAATGGGATGGTGCATTGAGAAAATGGGGAAAAAGTATGAATGAGTGTTTCACTTTTTCCAGCTGTAGAAATGAGATGCAGAGTTTTACTGTCGCCCAGTGGCTGCATAACATAATGCACGTAAACAGCACTCATTGGAAATAAAGGTTTTACATAGAAAAGCATCAAGTTTTGGCATTTCAAAACTAAAGCCATATTGTTCTTACTTAAAATGTGTTTCCGTTATTACTTTAACTGCTTTCTCAGTGTTACTGATAATAAGGACAAAATGTTTTATTTCTGCGCCATCTCTGGAGAAAACAACATCAGCGTGCACTGTGAAGGAATGTGGGACCATCTGAACTGCTGGCCTCCTGCTTCTCTCGGGGAAACCGTCTCTCAACCGTGTCCAGAGTTTTTCGATTCAGACGGTGACTCACACACTGTATATACAACATGACACTGGTTAATTATTTCCCAGGGAACTCATTTGTTTTTCGAGACACCGTCTCACACTCTGGGTCTTTATCCAAACACATAAAGTGCTCATGTACACACAGACCCTGACACACATTCAAATGCGTTGTTTACTTTGGACAAGCACAATGATTGATTATCACTTTTCCATTGATGCTTCTTCCCAGGGACAGTGCATCGCAACTGCACGGCAGGCGGCTGGACGGACCCGCTCGTCCCACATGAAGACGCATGCGGCTACACCTTCAATGAGACGCTCCACTTTCTGGGAGAGGTTGGTGCTTTTGTTGCCGCTCGTACCTCTCTGCCTTCGGACTGAACAGGGCATCATTCTCTTGCTCTTGAATCATTCTCTTGAATCATGCTCTTCAGAGCATCATTCTCTTTTCGCTTGTTCAGTCCTCAGATTCCCATCTGTACTTCTCCTACGTGAAGACCATGTACACAGCTGGATACACACTGTCCCTCATCTCCCTCACCATTGCCATCGCCATCTTCTGTCTGTTCAGGTACGATGTCTTCAGTGCTGTTTGTGTCTACATCCCGGTCATCCCGGGTGGGACGGGGGGCATTGTGTAATAATAATCTGAAACCTGTTCAGGAAGCTGCACTGCACCAGGAACTATATCCACATCCAGCTCTTCATCTCCTTCATCCTGAGGGCCATCTTCATCTTCATCAGAGACTCTCTGCTGTTCACTAATGAAGAGATCTACCACTGCGACTACTATCCGGTAAGAGGAGATGTGTATGACCCCAGTGCCCAGGGCATCGAGGCGCTCGCTCACCTGTTCCATCACAGGTGGCGTGTAAGGTGGTCCTGATGTTCTCCAACTACTCCATCTTGGCCAACTACAGCTGGCTGCTGGTGGAGGGCCACTTCCTCTTCACACTGGTGAGCCGCTCCTTCTTCTCGCTGAAGAAACACCTGTTCTGGTACATCGTCCTGAGCTGGGGTACGGACACAAGGGGACACACTCGTTCAGTGCAGCACATCCAGGCTGTGGCTTTTAATCCTGACCCAGATGTGTGCGATCACAGGTTTACCAATGGTTGTCATTGTCTCCTGGGGCTGTGCCAAGTATTTCTATGAAGACGAAGGGTAAAGAGGAAATCTGTCTCCATTTATTTCACAATGGCAATCATTTACACTGATTTTTACAGTTTGTTCTTGTTTCTTTACAGATGTTGGGAGACCAGGAGTCATGAGTGGATTTGGTGGATACTTCGAGTGCCTGTTCTTCTCACTATATCCGTAAAGTTTCTCTCTCTCTTCCTTCACTTACATCATTTAAAACCATTTTAGAAAACACATAACAGCCATTCCCTCTAAGCTGCATGCCTGTGCAGTTGCGAGCAGCAAATCTATGCAGCACATAAAATAAAATGCAACCTGAACTATCGGTTAAATAAACACATCACAATTTATTTGGTACTATTTTGCAATGCAAGAGTCACTGTCGGCCAAAACAACACAACAACATCATGATTCTTCTCAACAGCCATTGATATTTTTCATATTTCCATATACTTAAACTTACTGCATGTTGTGGGACTGATAAAGGGCTGTATTCCGTTTTAAGGGATCTAATTGTACCGTTTTTCACCATACTGCCATTGAAAGAGAAGAAATTAAGCGTTTGAGCAAACTTGTTGGGCAAGAGGCTGTACCAATGTAAAATGTAAGCACTGGTCGACATTTGTTGCCACTTTGGTGAAAATTCGGCATGATAATAAATGAACACGTGTCTGTCAAAAGAGAAGATGATGAACATTTTTACCCACCTGATGCTTGCCAGCGCCCATCTGACTCCTTCGTTTCCCCAGGAGAACACAGTTGGTCACCAGACCCCCGAACCCCACCCCGGGACGGCTGACATTTTTGTTTGACATCTGAATAAATAAATAAAAACTCCACGATCAACACATGTTGGCGAAAACAAAGATAAAGCTAAGACAGCGCAACAACCGGAAGCTACAAGGTGCTACTTCCGGCTTCATTCACGTTTTTATTTATTTTACGTTTCATTTTAGTTTTGGATGAAACAACCATTTAACCCTAACCGTTTAATTCAGTTGTTGGTTTGTCCTTTGAGATAAAGTCGTAAACTCCACGTGAGAAGGGACTTTTCAATAATCAAATGAGAATCCAGCCTCGGCTCCCTCCTCCAATTCAAATGAATGGGCCACAGCTGAGCTGATTTGGTCCGTTAGCGCCACCCTGCCGATGGTGAAAGTAGTGTACTGCAACAGCTCCACCTCGTATGCAAATACGTGTGTGCCGTAGCCGACGCGTGATTGGCTAAGAGTGTGCCTCTCTGAGAACCACATCAGCCAATCCTGTGTTGGCTACCGCACACACTTATTTGCATATTGCCTATGATACCAATATGCAAATTAGAGTGTGCTGTATCTGACACATGATTGGTTGGTCTCGAGCAGAGCAGGATGTGCCTCTTTGTCTCCATCGCGTGGTGAAGGTCGTGTACTGCAACCGCTCCTGAAATTCGCCCCATTCATTTGAATGGGAGGACGGAGCCGAGGCTGGAGCCTCATTTGCATATTGAAAAGTCCCTTCTCTAAGAGGACACACGGAGTTTAAATCAGAGGACAAACTACCGGCTGAATTCAACTGTAAATAAACTAAAAAGTATCTTAAAATGAATAAAAATATAAATGAAGCCGGAAGTTGCGGAAGTAGCATATTGCAGCTTCCGGTTGTTGTGCTAACTTAGCTTTATCTTTGTTTTCGCCAACATGTGTTGATCGTGGAGTTTTTATCTATTTATTCAGATGTCAGACAAACATATCAACCGTCCCGGGGTGCTGGTGACAGACTCAGCCCACCCTGGCTGTGTTCTCCTGGGGAAACGATGGACGCAGGGAGGCATCAGCACCCCGATGGACATCTGGAGTTCGCGTGGGTGTAGAAGGTTATTATCATGCCGACCTGTCCCCGAAGTTGCAGCAAATGTCGACCAGTGCTTAGATTTTGCATTGGCACAGGCGCCTGCCAAAAATGTTTCCTTAAATGCTTAATTTCTACTCTTTCAAAGGCAGTATGGTGTAAAACGTTACAATTAGATCCCTGAAAACAGAAACAGAGAACAGGCCTTTATAAGCCCCACAACGTTCAATAAGCGTCAGGAAATGTCAAAAATATCAATGGAATATGTCCTAATATGACCAGAGGAAACACTAAGTGCAGTGAGACACAGGGAGGTCATACAACAATTTGTATGATTTTGTCTTTTTCATCGTCAGTGGTCCAAATCACTTACGTTAAAATCAATCTGAAGTCAGTGCTGATATTTGATTCTTTTAATAAAACATGTAGCTTGTTGTGATCTCAGGTTTTAGACTGGTGTGGCCACACTGGTCCAAGGAATGCTCAGACACGTGAACCATTAGGGTGAACGTTGATGCAGCCATGGTGTTCTCACAGATTTTAATAATTTCAGATGAACCTCATCTTCTTTCTGCGGATTCTGAGGATTCTGGTGAGCAAACTAAGGATGCCAGACACCCAGAGGAACGAGTTCAGTCAGTATAAGTGAGTGGAAACATTAAACAGGTCAAGTACATCAGACTGTAGACAGCTGCCCTTTAGATATCCAATTATTTTAACTACTATAAGTTGTACTTCCATCATCACTACTGAGGGACAATGTCTTCCTTGTCTCCCACCAGGCGACTGATAAAGTCCACGTTCTTCCTGGTGGCTCTGTTCGGTCTGCATTACATCCTGTTTGTCTTCTTACCCGTGGAGGTCAGCAGTCTGATGTTTAGGATCTGGACCTTCGCAGAGCTGGCTCTGTCGTCCACACAGGTACACAAGCTGCACCAGTTCACCCAGAGTGACAGAGAGAGAGACACACACACACCCAAATGCTCTGCTGATGCCTGTCTGTCTTCTGCGTCTCTCAGGGCTTTGCAGTGGCTGTGCTTTATTGCTTCAGAAATGGAGAGGTGAGACGCTGTGAAAGTCCTTGAATGAGATGTGGGCTTTGACTAATGTGCAGGGACTCCGGGATCTGTTTGACATTCCAGGTGCAGCATGAGATTCAGAGGAGATGGAGGAGGTGGAGGCTCACTCGACTCCTGCCCGCTCGGCCCCGGCCACATCATGGCTCCATCAGCCACAGCGCGTCGCCGCATACCCAGGTCACCATGCTGCCCTGCTCTCCAGGCGACTCGGCCGCTGGGCTCCCCCTCGACACAGTGGCGACGTGACCAGAGCCGGGATCTTGTAAACGCCACAGACCCTCGCTGAGCGCAGTCGTCTAAATACAATGCTTTGTTTTTTACTCATGGTCCAGAAATGATATCTGAGGAACTAATGTTGTCAATGTGAGGCCCACATTTCAAGTGTTTATTTTTAACAGACAGCAGATCTGTAACAGCTATGAACATCTATGTTAACACTGCATGAGCCCTGAGAGGACGGGAGGACACACAGGGAGGGAGAGAGAAGGAAAACAACCAGACTGGATGATCTGACCTGTTGACACTTCCTCTAACAATAGTCCTGCATGTTCTACTCTTCTCTTTGTTCTTAACAAGTGGTGCGTCACACGCAGATGAACTGCTGCAGTGAGTGAAGTCAGTCTTTCACCCTCCAGTCTGAGTTCTTTACTGAGCCACCACAGGCAGAGATTCACATGGAGACTCCATTCCATATTTCTCTTTTAGCTTCTCCACCATACCAACGTAGGCAGCCATGGCTTTGTCCTTGGATATCCCTGTTTGGTCAGAAACACAAACTGTTAGCTGCACGTGCTCCTCCGTGTTTGTCACTCTCTTTTCAATCTGACCTTTTTTAGCGTTCCATGCGTCCCATTTTAATTTCCCTACGAAGTCAAGCATCCCGGGACGTGCTGTGGAGGGAGATCAATCATCAACAACTGTCCCACAGGTGAGCGCTAAAGCCCCTGCAATGACACATAGTATAAATACTCCAACAAAAATCACATGGAGCTTAATGTGTGTATAGATAGAAATTGCAATGGTTAATTCCAGTATTTTTACACTTGAATGGTGTGCAGTAAGTAAATCTATGACTCCGCATTTCTCCATGAAAATAAAACACTTACAAAGACACAAACATTCCAAACATGACTCTGGTATTCTCACGCTCCAGCGGTGACATCTTCTCATACGCCACAGATTAAAATTTAATTCCTGCTCATTGCTTTTACTATGAGATCCTTTCAACTCCTCTTATTTACAACCAGTGTTTTTGTTGGGTACAAATATGTCTGCGCATGAACTTGTCAGATTTAGCTCAACTCATAAAATGACACCAAACTCGTCAGACCTCATTTTTGTCTGAACCTCAGCCCAGCCCTGCTGCACCTCTCCCTCCCTCCCTCCCTCCCTCCCTCCCTCCCTCCCTCACAGTCTGCGTGTTTCTCAGCTTCCCTGTCAATTCTCGGACATCTAAAACCATTTATAAAAACATAAACTCCACACAAACTCACGGAGGTTGATGTCACCCATAGTGGCTTGCTTGTATAAACCGTAGAGCTCAGACAACTCCTGTTTACCAGGTCTTTGTTTCAACACCTTCGACTCCTCCACCGCTTTGTTGAAATTTTCCTGGAGGGAGGAGAGAGCAGATCCTGGAAACATTTGTCACAGCAGAGACATGGCTGGACAGTGCATAAGACAACACATGAATCTAACTCTCCGACGTCCCTTCAGCCCACCGTATGACACCAAAACATCTCAGAGCAGCACAGTTGCAGGTATTAGTGAAAATAAGTGAAAGCACACACTCACAGTCATGGCTGCACACATCTCTCTCTGCTGCTGTGGGCTTGTCTCAGGTGTCCGTTAACACTGGTCCAACTAGTCCTGCAGATGGGAGCCAACAAAGCAGCTGTGACTCAGATAAGGGGACAGGTCTTTGACAGGACGACTCCACCTCCTTCTGCTGCCCTGTGACTCCTCCACATTAAAGGTATAAATACCTGATAATCCTACATGTTACCTGTAATGACGTCACACTGACAGGAACTGCTCAGCAGATACCGTAACTTCAAGTATATACATGTATATTCACACTCATATATACGTGTTATATTATTGCTTAGCCACAAGATGGCAGCCTCCACAAGCTCTCAGACAATCAGAGGAGTCGAATCTGGACATCATAAAATGTGAATGCGTTAAATCCTGACGAGAAAAATGGAATGCTGAAAGAAATGTGGGGAAAAATAGATTTATTCCACATTTCTAGAAGTGTCCATTAGAATGTGTACATTCATCTGTTCATGCTAAAACCATAGACTGGATTTCTACAGGTTAATATACACCGACAACGACGATTTTCAGCCCCTGCCACGTTTGGATTTAAATTCAGAAAACTAGTTCATCAGGAAACACATTCGTCTTTGGTGAGAATCACAGCACAGATCAGCAGAATCATCCGCCACAGGATGAGTAAAGGACTTGATGGTGTTTCAGGGAGTGTAAGCTCTTTTGGCCTCTTGTGGTTGTTGCAGCGTAAATCTGAAGCACAAGCTGAGCAAAAGCTGCCTCCGATCCTTGAAGTGAGAAGACGAGACACGATGACTCTGTGACGCTCAGAAAGAAGAACCCAAAGCTTCAGTGATAAATTCTTCAGCAGGTTCGTAACAAGTTCAACTGATTTAAATAAATTAGGACAGTCAGAGTCAGACTCCTCTCTCGCTTCGGTGGAGACTCCAGAAAGAGAAAATCAGAAATGTTAACGTGAACATTGATGATTTGAAAGAATAGTGCAATAAAGCTGGCCGCCCAGCTCACGAGTTAGAAACAAAACTAAGGAGACGAGACGATGAGCGTGTGTGATGGAGCGTGAATGCAGAGCTCTACTCCTCCACCTTCTTGTCTTCACACTCCTCACACATTGCTGACGTCCTCCAGCCCGTTGTCTTCGTCCGTCAGTGTGAAGCGGATGTGTTTGTTCCTCTCCCAGCCGCGGCGGATCTGCCGGAGCCGAAGGGCCACGCAGGGCAGGAGGAGCACCAGGCGGCCCAGCAGCGCCACCAACGGGAGGATCAGGACCAGTACGAAGGTGGGGGGCATGTGGAAGCGGTACTGGTCCGGAGAGAAGGCTCGGTTCCAGCCGAAAAGGAGCGTGTGGACGGTGGCCATAAACAAGGCACAGTAACCAAGTGTGGACTGCAGGGGGTGACAGAAAGGAGGGTTATGTTGTTTAAAAACGAAACTATCGCAAATTGAAAATATTTTAAATATTTTAAATTAGTATTTATGAACCAGTGCGGCGTCAGCATCGTACACGATCCATTCATTCCAGGATTTGGGGGAGGGGTTTATTCTGGGCTCCATCAAGAGTGTTAATGTCGTGGAAACATGCAGTTTGAAGTAGACGCTGTTTCACCTTCAGGGACTGCAGACGAGATTTATTTGTAGATGGTAAATACTGAATGACTGACACTCAAACACACACACACACACACACTGCTGGGCAGAAAGCTGCCTTTCATCACGTATGGTCTCGGCACATGACTAATCTGACTGTCAGCGGATTACAGAGAGATGAAAGAAGGAAAAAAAACTGCTCAGATGGACCTGGAGACCAGGAAATATGGAGGGCAAGATGAAGGAAGTCAAGGAGGGGGAGGCCAAGGAGGGGAGGGAGTGAATGAGTCACAGCCCAGGTTTAATTCTGGGGAAGCTGCAGGACGACATGGACTCGTGGTGTATGAGTGTGTGCGTATGACTGCAGGACCATGTGAGCACAGAGGAAAACAACTGTCCACACATCAGTGTGACTCCTGCCTGTCTCCAGGTGCAGCCGTCTGTGTGTGTGTCCTTTACCCAGCCATCCATCTGGCAGCATGCATTAACCTGACGTGCCCCTGTGTGTGTGTGTGTGTGTGTGTGTGTGTGTGTGCACACCTGTATGAAGCTGAACTCCCTCCAGTTGACAGCGTTGGCCACAGAGGGTAGTGAGGTGATGGCAAGCAAAGAGAGCAGCCCGAGAGCCATGATGCCCACTGAGAGGTACAGCTCCATCCTCCACACCTCCTCGTCCACCCACGGGTCCTCCACCCCCTGCTTCACCTGGACGATGGACAACAGAGACGTCAGTGTTTATGTTGGTGTGAAAGAGGAGCAGCAGTGACACAGTTATTCTCACCTGTTTAAAAGCGGCGTTGAGCAGTTTGTAGCGAGCCGACTTCCTCATGGGGAGACACAGGCTGTAGACGGCATGCAGAGCAGCACACAGGAAGCTGCACAGTCCAAACTGCTTCCTCCTGGTTAGCCAGCGGTCCAGCCAGCTGGGAAAGCGGTGGTACTTGGTGCCCCGGTACAACTGGAGGTAAGCGGCGCACAGGCCGGGCAGGTAGACCAGCGCCAACATCACCAAGGCCACGGAGGGAAGGGTGACATTGACGGTCTCGATGGGCATTTTGTAAAAAACACTCTTCCCTTCTTTGACGAAGGGATGCAGGACGTCACGGAGGAAGTTGTACAGGTAGAAAAAGGTGAACAGCGACAGAGTGCAGATGACAGGAATGTGCCAGGAGGGAAATAGGTAGAAGGGTAGGTTTTCAATCTCCAGAGCAGAAGAGAGGAAGCCCACATCCACGGGGACGAAGCCCATCCTGCGACACAGCTGCATTACAGAGTTCTTGGCGTCTGAATTGTCACTGCAGAGGAAAATCTGGGGAGGAAAAAAAAAAAAGTTATTTCTTTCTTCCCCTCAATTCCTCCATCCTGAATTTCCCTGAATCTAAACCACAGGGGGCTGTTGGGCCTACCTCCCTGCTTCCATCCCGGGGGCCGACCTGGAGGGTCCAGGCCGATATGGTGTTGAACCCTTTCACGATAAAACTTTCGGGAAACAGCTCAGCCAGCTGGTCAGCATTTGAAGGCCCATCCCGGTTGATGTGCGAACCATTGCTGACATCCACCAGCGTCTTCCCCGCTAACGCCGGCTTCAACTGCAGCAACGTGGAGTGATGCTCCGGAAACACAGCCACAAAAACCAGGTCTGCCTGGGTGGCCGCCTCCATCTGAGACATCACCTGCAGGGCGAAGACAGGAATGTTCAGGAGAGGAGAGGACGCACGTCACAGTCACAGAGTTAGTGGGTTCCCACATTAATCAGCTAAAAAACATGTTTTACAAGGCCATGCAACTCTGCTACATACCACAACAGTTATTATCCCTTGTGGGAAAATTCTGAGTAAAAATATAATTATCACCCTGAGCAGGGAAACAAAAACAGTAATTAAATGGTGAGTGTGCCAATGTCACTGTGTGTGTGTGTGTGTGTGTGTAACCTCAGCATCCTCCGGGAACAGAGCCATAGAGCGTTTGGGGTTCCGACTCCCCACCACCACATGGTAGCCAGAGGCCACCAGCCTCCTGGCCAGTGAGCGGGAGAAGTCGCCCGTGCCCAAGATGCCAATCACCGGAGCACCAGGTTCAGACATGAGGGCTTCGAGATGTCTGGAGGTGCCGCGGACTAAAGGCCTCGCCATGTCATCAGGCATGATGACGCGCTGACAGGCTGCAGAGAGGCGAGTGTGGTTTCACTTTATTTACATTCAGAACCAAGAGAACAGAGAAATAAAAGCTTGGGGCTGTTACTGAAGAGTATTTATCATCTACTTACAGAACCTGAAGCTTCAGTCGCAACGGCTGCAGCTTCTTTCCTTCAGCATTTGAGACTGAGAATAAAAGAAAAGAGGAAAATATTAACTATTGTAATTTATTTAAATTGGCTTGTATCTGATCTGACTCCCATTACGTCAACTGTAGATCGTCTGTCCATAGGGAATATTAAGTAAGTTTTCCTTTGTTAACTTTAATTCCCCCATATGTGCGGTTCCTGTTCTTACATCAGCAGTGGAAACAGTCAAATGGGATTTTTATGAATATGAGGCTTTACTCGTCCCTTCCGTGACAGCAGAATTTAAAGCAGCACCCCCCGGGATCCACAACCAGGCCCAAGTTTTTTGGAATACCTTTTAGAACTGAGCGACGCGCGATCAGATGTTAAAAAGCCAGAATTCCACATTCAGTTTCGCTTCGCATGGTAAAACGGGGCGCGTTGTCCTTGTCCTAACGGGCATGAACTCGGGTCAAGTTGCTCCGTCAATCGCAGCTCGACACCAGTACACACACAGCAGCTCGGACACTAAATAAACCCTCATCCGTCAGGTTATAGCTTCTGGAACAACTTAAAGAATCGCGTCAAGTTGTTTACGCTCAGTTACTCACCACGGGGAGCTCCGTCAGCACTGCTTCCTGGTCATGTGACGCAACGGCCAAAGCCCCGCCCTGCACACGCCCCCACGTGTGTGTGAAAGATAAACGAGAAGCGACTGCCCCCCACCCACACCCACACCCACATACACACACACACACACACACACACACACACACACACATACACACACACACACACACACACACACACACACACACGTTCACCACTCCACTTTACTGCAAGAATAGCATGAATAATAATAATAAATAGTTAATAAATCGAACTAGTTGAGGCTCTAAGAAATCAAACCATGCCCAGGGTGATGTATCGAAACAAAATCATTTCAAAAGTTGAGGCTCTAGTAAGTTGAACATGTGAACTTTGACACAATGAGGTCAGAGGGTGAATATCAGAACATTACTGCAGACGTGGTGTATATGATGAGCAGGATGTGGAATTAGAATAAAAAAGCAAAAGTGGAATTGTGTTAAAAAGATCACTGACTGCAGGTTACTTCCTGTCAACATGACTTCATCATGTCTGCCTTTGCCAATTGCTAAAGGTTGAACCTCCCCCGGCTCGCGGCGCTGCATCAGTGTCACACCACACGCAAACATATATACACAACCTCACACACACACAAACACACACATTCTCTCTTTCACCCTCTCCCTGCAACATTTGTCCTTGACAGCCACATCTGATTTTGCCTTCCTGCATTCATACGCATTGATTATGGATGTGTCCCTGTGTGGTAAGACATTTGTCTTACAGGACCAATCAGACGAAGCACTGGGGACAGAATTCAGCTCATTCCTCGGCCGATGAAAGCTACAAACAAACAGGGTATGTTTTTAGAACAACCAACCAAGTGATGAACACTCGCCAACATGCAACATGTGCAGTGAATGGACTTCCTCCTGATCTCCAGCATGTCAGGGGGTCAGAGGAACATCGTGTTAGAGAAGGCAAGGTCATGAAGAGTTAGCCGATGAGGACAGGTGCCGCCATGTTAACATCTGACAGGGCCTCACTGTCAAAATGCCACATGGAGGAAGACGTTGTTTTCTGCGCTCTTCCAAGGGCAGAGGTGTCTTCAGTGTCCCTCGTCATGCGATTAGGGTCACATGTTGAGACAGGAGCTGAGGTTGCAGGTTCTCAAGGACTTGTTGTCTTGTTGTGGCTCACATTTGCAGCTACAGACTGTTCTTCGTGTTTCTCTCGTGACCTTGGACAGACGTTTGTTCGGTGGGACCTCACCACTGTGCAGCCTCTGACTCCAAACAGAAGTCAGCTCTTCCTTTCTGGAATATTTGAAATGGAAATATTCTGCCCCCCACCGCACTCCTTTGTCCTTTCCCTGGAGAACTTAAATAGCAGCTTTTAAAATATGATGCATTGTTACAGGTTCATCTTCTTGACAGATGCCACATTAAAATTCTGCTCACACCTTTTTACATCAATATCAGAAACAACATGATATCGAGTGGAATAACCGTCGATACAGCACATCAGCCCTGCAAGGCCAAAGCTGTGATTGACGAGTGCTAAGAGCAGGGATATACAGAAAAGAGGAAGTGCTCTATTATGCGTTAAAGAAAGTGACATAAACATCCTGTAATCGCTCATACTTCTCTTGAGTTTTATCTTTTTAAATATGTCTTTATCAAGCGTCCGTAGTTTCAGCTCTCAGGGCTTTTAAAAGCAGAGAGGAACTGTCTTCACCTCTTACGTCTCAGAGAAATGTCTGATAACAGCTAATGATGCACTCATTTGTTTCTCTCACCACATGGTCATGTGTCACACAGCGATGCTCTAACGTGCTGCGTTACTAGAAACACTGCAGCGCCCTGGGGCTGCTCCGGCGCATAATGTGCACAGTGTGTCGTGCATGGCTCATCGTAGCCTAAAGATGCAGTTCACTGTACTAATCCTGAGTAAAGGTCATAGCTGCAGTCGTGAGAGTCGGGAGTGGAATGTGCTCTGTGCCTTTCTGCATACTTATTTAGGCTGTTTTGTTTTGCAGAGGATCAGCGAGCCACAGATAAAAAAAGACACGATCTTAAGACCCCCGCCCTCGATTTCATTTCTGACCCAGCTCTCATGACTCCTTGTCTCACCTTCAGACTGGAGCAACAGCTCGGGCTGCAGTCGTGTTCTGGGGCGTTAAAGCTGAGCTGAGCACAAGTTGAAATTGCTTAGAGGGGAGGGGGTGGGGGTGTTGGTGTGGGGCTTGTACCCGGGGGGGCTTCGCCTAAGCCAGGTCCCAGGCCTCTGAAGATTTCTCCACGGCACCTTGAGCCCTAAAGCCTCTGTCGTAGATGTGGCGTCTCTGCTCCAATTCCAGGTGCTTAGCTCCTGACGCACAGTTTTCAAGTATTTTAGTCCTTGGGGGACTTTTTTTTGAGCTCGAGGACAAAATCAATCACTGCTTTTATTTTCAATGAGCAGAGGTCGTGTTTATTGAGTGTCTCAACAGCTTTGGAAATAACCGATGAAAGACATTAATATTAGTCTTATTCAGCTGACGTGCTTATGGCTACACAAGCACAGTGGCCTCACAAAAGAGGCTAACGAGGCGTTTAAGTCAAATCTGTATGCAACAGCGTAATGATTGCTCACACACAGCAGGAATTTTAATGGGCTGGAATCTAAATTCAAGGCCGGGGGCTGCCCCCCCCACCTCGTGAAACAAGACATCAAATATGTCCCTGCAGCCAAGGAGCTTAGGGCTGGAGGTGTCGACAGCCCTCTGACATCTCTGGTCCATTTCCGGTATAAATTATCTGCTCCCCCGTGGTCTCTGGCTCCAGCAGTGCTCGGTGTGTGTTTGCGTGCAGTGACCAAAGCACTTGGTCATTTGATGTCAGTGAAAGTGATCCTGCCCTCAGCCGTTTGGGCTCTGACTTTGAAAAGACCCTGCATGCTGTTTCAGTCCAATGTTTTCCTGTAGCTGCTGTGTGTTAAATCTGACCTAACCCGGGTGAACATAAAGGAAGTTGATCATCTTGGGTGATTTAAACCCCATTGGACGCAGTTCCAGAGATTTATCAGGATATTCATCCTCATCAATGTCCTCAATCAGACTCCTGCGTTTATGCAAATCGGTGCATGTGGGACCCCCACCCCCCAACAGATAAGTGAAGAAAAAACGTCTTTAACGCTGATTTATAAAATGTGAAATGGGGTAGAGTTGGACATAAATCCAAGAGTGAGGAATTTATGGATCCATGTCTGAACCCGTTAACGTCAGAGGGGAGAGAGGATGAATAAATGACCCTTAATGGATTCAGCCCCTAAGAACATGTCGCATGTCGCTATACCGCTGAGATTCACGGGAATAAATATGCAGCCATGTGGCATCATATATATATATATATATATATATATATATGCATGGATTTATATTTCCAGCTGTGGGACTGAGATGCTACATGTCTAAACTGAGCGCTCGGTTTTATTTGCGGAATGCCATGTTGAATAAACATGATTGTGCAGAGATGGACAGGCACATGTGACATTCGCAGACTTGCAACTTTACGCACAGGCTCTGCCAAGCTTTTCTCGTCAAGATCATGAAAAGCAACAAGCACGCTTCCTGCTGGGCATTAAAAAATAAAAGCCTGGTCACATGTTATAAGCAGGAGTCCTGCTGTGAACCAGAGTAATAAGAATAAATGTCATTTTCTATAGTTGACTTTAAACAGCAAAGAGGAGTCCATCGACAGCGATGCACTAGACCACAACAGAAAGAAAAGTGTGAACCAGGCACCGGCTCTGGATCAGGATGAAAGATCCCAACTGGAGGTTAGGGACCTCAGGCAACGCCTCCTTGAATCACTGCAACCTTTAAGCTGCAGCAGGAGATTTGTGTGGATTCTTCTGACCACGCATAAGAAATGTTTTTTTTTTAAATAATCTTGTTCTTACGCTGAAATAGCTGGGCCATAAAAACTGTCACATGGATGAGGACGAGAGAGACGCACAACACGTCCCCAGTCTGAAACTCTGGACTAGACGTGTAGAGGGAGAGGTGGAGGGACGTCTTTAACTCTAAGGAGCAGTGACACCACGGTGCAGCAACATCCTCGATATGAGCCCACTTCTCTTCGGGCTTTTGTTTTAGTGTGGTGGCCACAGCCCCCATCTTCCGGTCTCATCACTTCTAACTTTGACAGCTGGACGCAGCTGTCCGTGCGCTCGGATCCATCCAGCCCAGACGCGCCCCTGCTCCCCGGTCACAGCCGCTGCCCAGGGGCTTGGAGCCGCCACAGCTGGACGGAGGGATGCGCACTTAATTAACCTCATCCTCAGTTTTTTCTCTCCTGAAAGACCTCCTGTCCTCTGCCACGATTCCCCCTCAGAGCGGCTCCACGGATTTCCTGTCATCCATCTGTCCCCGACCCGCGCGGAGGAAGTGGTCGGTGATATTTCTGGTGACCGTTGTCGCGATGGTTCTGCTGGCTCTGGCCGTCGCCGTCCCGTTGCTGCTCCTCCGCACCCCCGAGACCTCCGGCCATTACTACGAGATGATGGGCACCTGTCGGATGGTGTGTGACCCGTACAGCCCCAAGCCGGGAGGTGCCACAGCCATGGAGGTGATCCAGAACCTGAACGATGTCGCGCCGCAGCCACCTATGGCGCAGGGGGGGCGCGGGGAACCAGGGCGACAGGGGAAACCGGGACCCAGGGGCCCACCGGGAGAGCCGGGCCCACCGGGTCCAAGGGGGCCACCGGGACAGCGCGGCGACAGTAAACTCGCCTTCCCTGCGGTGGCCGGATCCACGGGAGCTGAAACCGGAGTATCAGAGGCTGTGAACTCCACGATCAGCAGCTTCAGGATCGCTTTCTACGTGGGTCTGAAGAATCCACACGAGGGATATGAGGTGTTAAAGTTTGACGACGTGATTACAAACTTGGGGAACCACTACGACTCGAGCAGCGGGAAGTTCACCTGCCATGTGTCCGGGATCTATTTCTTCACCTATCATGTGCTGATGCGCGGGGGAGACGGAACCAGCATGTGGGCCGACCTGTGCAAAAACGGACAGGTAATAATCACGAGTAATATTCCACACTGAAGTCCAAAGAAGCTTCCCTCTCACACAGGTCAAATTACGCATTTTACGCATAGAAAACGCACGACCTCACCTCAGACTGGATCTATTTTTCGCCTGAACACCACTTTTAAAAGTGCATATCGGTATTATTCACACTATAATGATTTAACAATAGCATCAGTGATACTCCTGGTTCCATCCAACAGTGCCTGGATGCTCTGTTTGGCTGTGGTGCTCATGTGTAAATTCAGTTTGGATCCGTGTTTTCAGGGTCGGCTGATCATCAGCCATTATAACTGTTCTTTATAGGTCAGATTCAGGGATTAAAATGTATACATTATTTAATTCTGTTCAAGGCTCCTGTTGTAAAATTCCCCTAAAAATCAATTTGAATTTTTATACTTCCACTCAACAAAAACAATTTTTGCACCACTGCTGCTTCCCCTTGCCCCTGAGGTATCCATGAACTTTCCAGCTCAGCTTCTATTTCTGCTGCACTCTCCGGGAAAACTCATCCCAGGGAGTCATGTCCCCTCTTTCTCTCCAGGTCCGTGCCAGTGCCATAGCTCAGGATGCAGACCAGAACTACGACTACGCCAGCAACAGTGCCGTGCTGCACTTGGACTCTGGAGATGAGGTCTACGTCAAACTGGACGGCGGCAAAGCCCACGGGGGAAACAACAACAAGTACAGCACCTTCTCTGGCTTCATCCTGTACCCCGACTAAATGCACCACAGTGGTTCTATGGACTAAACTAGTTTCCAGTGAAGTATGTGGTTTAATATGTTTCTCTTCTTTTGAACATACAGGCCACATTGCAACTGTATGTTCTGTATGTTCTGTTTTCAAACTGGGGGGGCGGGGGGTGAATGATGAAAAATCAATATGGTTAACGTGGGAACTTTTTTGGCTTCTTAAGTCAGGTGCATGCCAGACAAATTTTTTTTGAGAACCAGTGATATAGTCAGATATCTTTTTATTTGTAACTAAAATCTGTTGAGTTCACCCGGAGGCTGCTGTCATCAGTGAATGCATAACACCAGTGAAATGTTATTTAGCTTCCTTTCAATTAAAGAAAAGAGCTACTGGCTGTTTACAGGCTCAGAGCTTGGCACAGTGCAGTCGGCTGCGTGATGTTTGGAAGTCGAGGCTCCGAATTAAAGTTCTAAAAAGCACAAACATTAGATTTACTCACAGAACTAAACTCATTTGCAGGCTGAAGCTACGCAATCTGTGAAAAAAGCACTGAATTTGCCGGAAACAGCCCAAAATGGAGGAACGTTGTGCACCATCCAGATTAATGTCACGTCTTCTTCTGTGGAATAAACTTCTCAACAAAAAGTGGGTCAATATTAATGATCCACAAGTCAAATGTGCAAATATTCTTTACTAATGAGACTTAATGTCTCGTTAGGAGCTAAACTAACAAGCTTACAGCGAAGCTACCTCTTTACTGATTTAAATTCCTTACTAATTCACATGAAAGTGGTTTGCACGCCATTTACTGAGATTTACAGAATAGCGCTGCATCACTAAAACCATTTCATTTCAAAGCTAGCTCAAGAGCAAGGTTCATTAATATGAACGTTGAAGCTCCTTATCGTTAATGCAAACACACGTCATGTGACCATTCAGGAACACTGAGAATCCGGAAAAGTCCAGGAACTTCAATACTTGGCAGAGAGAGTCACTGATACCACAACGCAGCCACGTTTGTCAAACTCCAACAGCAGCTGAACTCACCAGAGCCTTCACAAATACTGGATTCATACAGTGTGCCACTTTCTGATGACACCTGGTCTCCGCTGTTAAAATAAAATACTAGAACACCCCAGTGTCATGTAGAAATGAATGGTAAATGGACTGTCAGCATATAGAGTATATTTCTAGTCTTATGAACCAATCACAGCACTTTAACGTCACTGCCATGGCCATCAGAGTTAGGTTCCACTACCTTGGCCAAGGACACCTTCACTCACAGACTGGAGGAGCCAGGGATCAAACCACCGACTTTCCAATTAGTGCACAATCTGTTTTACCTCTTGACCCACAGCCTGCAATTCTATTTCATTTTTTTCCCGAAAAAGTCAGCACATCCTGAGCAGTAGTGTTTTTTTGATGAGACTGCGCCAAAGCTATCAGATGTCACGGTTTAGAAAAAGTTTGGACCGAGTGTTCTGACGGCTTTAGCAACAGAACTGTGGTGCTTTCAGTGGTCGTCCGTGTCTCACCCATTAACCCCAATAACAGCAATCGAAACTTACAAATGGATGTCACCAAACAATACTGAATGGTTTCTATTTTGCTCTCATATGCCAATAAATATTGTTTGACAAATAGTGCACACTGTCTCCATGTCTCTTACGTTTGAACCTGATCCATGGACTTGTAGAGGTTCTGGACTGGCCTGTCTGAATGTGCTGCAGCGTGCTGGAGCTGCCTCTCTACAGCCGGTTGTTCCAGGTGTCTCCCTGAATGTCCTTTGTGCGACTGTAGCTCACAGACATTTTTACTCAGTGAGCCATGGATGCCGTTCTGCTCTCCTGCGGCACATCAGACAGGGCTGTTAAACCGACACTGCAGTGCTCACATTTCGTTAAGATACATGGAAAAGATCTGACAACATGGTCCAGAACATTCAGAGGGGAGGGGGCATGGGGTTAGAGGATGCAGGGGGCAGTGTTTTTGTTTACAGGACAACTGTAATAAAATTATCAAA
Source organism: Pseudorhombus dupliciocellatus (assembly GCA_016785235.1). Classification (NCBI taxonomy): domain Eukaryota; kingdom Metazoa; phylum Chordata; class Actinopteri; order Pleuronectiformes; family Paralichthyidae; genus Pseudorhombus; species Pseudorhombus dupliciocellatus. Next base: position 688,268 of record JAFBJW010000070.1, read on the forward strand.
ATCTCTCTGATCTCATATTGTGAAGTTCCTGAAATTGTCCCGAGCAACACATAGACACACACAACCTCTCTGGAGAGTTCAGTCCAGTGCAAGACTGAGAATAGCTTCCACCAGAACAAAACAGAAATCAACGTTTTTTTTTTTGAGGAACACGGATCTCTCTGGGCAGCTGCAGAGCCCAGGGTGAGTCTCCACATGGCTCCTCGTACATTAAGTGCAGTGACAGTAAACATCAAGCTTCAAGGCTCTAAAACGTCATCTTAGATATTCTCAGATAGAAGTGGGTGCAGGCCGGTGGCTGCCGGCTCTTCTGTTTCACTTCTGATTAACTTGTCCTGAGATTTACAGCGGCTGTACCAGACTCAAATATTGCTGTAAGCCTTCATTAAGGTGATGGCTGTTTTGTGTGTGTTTGATTTCTCTCCCTCTCTCTCCTGCCCGCCCCCTCAGGAACACACCAAAACAGCTGTTTACACACCCCTGCTGTCAATTTAAATGGAAATCATGTAAAACAAATATTAGCATGTCTGGTTAGATAAACCTCGATTAGGGGGCTGGCTGGTTCTCCTGCAGCCGACCAACTCACTCTGTCCTCACCGGGAGGGACTGTGTTATTCTGCGGCTGCTCAAGGGGAAAGGGGGGGGGGCATTTGTTCCCAGAATTTTATAATAAAGCTGGTTCAGCTTGTGAACACGATGCAGTGAAGCAGGGGGTTGGTGAGGGGGGTAAGGGGGTATTTCAAATGGTCAAAATCTGAAGATGTTCCCCTGAGGAGGCAGAGAGGGGACATCGTGTTCAAGAGGCCAGACACTCGCCCACCAGGATTAATTGGTAACACGACGCACAGATTATTCAGTGACACCATCACCAGGCTGGACTCCCGTCGATACGCTCGAGGTGCTCATCGTTCAGGAGGAGCTGGAAATGTGGACTGGAGTGATGATGTCACCAGCGGTACTGTTTAAAGATCCCAGCATGACGAACTTGTAAAAGGCTCTCAGCTGCAGACGCATTTAGGATGAAAAGTGGAGCCGCTGACACCAACTGAGACATCAGCAGTGGTATGTGTCACTGGCTGCCAGACAGATACTCGCTCTACACGCACACACACCCACACATACACACACACTCACACACACAGTCACATACAAATAACAACACAATAGATGATCAGGCTGCTCCATCCCCCTGGTCTGGGTGACAGTGAGGGATTGCTGACTGACAGACGGAGCAGCGAATTTTTCTGATGGATGAGATAAGTCAGGCGAGGCCTCACACACACACACACACACACACACACACACACACACACACACACACACACACACACACACACTCTTTGTGTTCAGGGGAATGTGCCTTGACAGACAGCCGAGCAACAGGCAGCATGCAGGAGTAATGATAGCATTTCACCAGGCAGTGTGCTGCTGAGCTTTGCCAAGTCGTGTCTGTGTGTGTTTTTCCAGCAGCTGCCATCTTCATTAACAAAGACTTTTTTTAATTAAATCCTGTGGGTCTAATCTTATAGAGTTTAAGGCTGGACTGACCGCCCCGCTGCCCAGACGTGTCTCCGGCAGCGAGCTGCAGTGTGTGATTGCCACATCACCATGAAAAATTGCATATGACAAATCTCCTGTGCACAGGCAGCCAATCATCGGGACATTTTTAAAACCTCTCCTCATTCTTTCCCTCCCTGCGATGATTGATCCACGCTCATGTCTAAGATGCAAATGTCGCCGTGGCATGAGGAAAATTTAAAGAGGGAGAAGTGGAGGGACCGTGGAGAAGCGGAGAATGGAGGGGTGGGGTGGGGTTATTGTATTCTAATTTCTCCTTTTGCTGAATTTACATTCTGACTTTTCAGGGGGAGAACTGTCTCTTATGATTCTCACTTACTTGGCTCATAAAGGTGCACTTTACCGCATGCCGAGGACACAGTCGTCTCTGCAACACAGATGAAGCGTGGCTGTCAGGACGCCAGGGGACCAGCTGAGACTCCAGGAAGTGACTGCACTCAACACATCCATCCCTGTGGAGCCACAACACTGAGTTTTAACAGGGCCACGTTAGCTCCATGAGAGCTCTCTCCAACTGATGACAGATACAATTTAAAAAACTTTTATTTTGACATAATTGTTTTAAAACAAGAATTAGAATAGAATAGAATAGAGCATTTTTATTCCTCCCCCAGGGAAACACATTTACAGCAGCTCAGTGAAAGAAGAACCAGTTTAAGTAAGATAAAAAACAATAAGGATAAAAAAAATAGTTGAAATTGAAATCCTACCTATTTACAGTTAAATACAAAAACAGAATGCGCAAAAAGCAAAACCGTAAAAACCCTGAGCAGAAACAATTGTGCTGACGTTATGAGACTGATATTGAAATAGAAGGATTGTGAAAAACAGTAGAAGTAGTACTGACAGAGCCTAATTAAGTCCATTTAGACTGAGGAGTTGTATATCCTGACAGCAGAGGGGATGAAGGACCTGCGGTAACGCTCCTTCCTGCACTGTGGGTGCTGGAGCCTGCCACTGAAGGAGCTGCACAGGCCCTCCACTATCAGGTGCAGTGGATGTGAAGTCAGTCTGGTTAGTGACCTTTTCCTCCCCACCTCCTCCAGCGAGCAGCCCAGGACAGAGCTGGCCCTCCTGACCAGCATGTTCAGTCTCTTTCTGTCCCGGTCCCTGCTGCCCGTGCCCCAGCAGGTCACGGCAAAGAAGATGGCAGAAGCCACCACAGAGTCATAGAAAGTCCGGAGGCCTACACACGCCAAAAGACCTCAGTCTCCTCAGGAGGTGGAGGCGACTTTGGCCCTTCTTGTACAGGGCGTCGGTGTGGTTTGACCAGTCCAGCTTATTGTTGAGGTGAACACCCAGATATTTGAAGCCTCCTCACATCCTCACATGAGTGCTGAGGGGATTCAATCAAATAAAAGACGGACTCAAATGCATCGTGCACGTAATCCCTCATATCACTTGGTATAATGGGGGTCTCCAGTCCCTAGCTCTGTTATTTTGGGGGGTCAGGGGCTGAAAAGTTCTGGAGCCCCTGCTGTAAATAATTCAATAGGAGTTTATTCATTCTTAAGTTGGGCTTAATGTGCAGCAGTGTCAGTGGCCTATAGTCCCCGGGAGTCACCTGCACCCATCATTTACATGGAGGAGTGTGAGCGATCATATCAATGTCCCCACAGTCATTAAAAAGACACTGACTTCCTGCAGATTCTATAGAAACCCAGCAAGCAGACGCTGCTTCACACTGATTTAAAACCATGTGTGAATATTCATGGGTTTCTGTGTGCTCGTTTTTTTTTGGGCTTTGGGGAACTGATAGAATTTTTCTCTGCTCTCTGACATTTTATTGCTCAAACAATTAAGCAGCTAATCGAGAAAACAGACAGCAGATTCATTTATAATTAAAACAATAATTAGCTGCAGTTGTAATATGCTTGTAACACAAAGAGGAGCCGCCTTTGTACCATGTGGAAATGATCATGTTTGATCCTAGTGCAAGGCAGGACATCTTTTATGAAGATAGCATGCTTTGCTAAAGTCAGAGAAAGAAACTTTCCAGACTTTGTTATTCCACTTTCAAGATATATCACCAACATACACATGGAACAATAATGCTACATGCACAGAAACACAAGACTACCCCCCCCCCTGTATTGTTGAGTACATTTAAGTTTTTATTTCAAAGTGTGGCTGTGGATATACCCAGCATGCATTAAAATATGCCTGCAAAAAGAAGCTTTGGTCTAATCCTTAATTTCCTTTTCAAACCCTAAATCCCAGCTTTACTCTTGCAAATCAATGTCAATTAGGTTTCTATCTTTGTGAGGGCCCCTTTTATTCAAACTCTGGATACACACGAATACAAGAAACACGCACATTATCCGCACAGATAATCTGTGCACGAGCGGCAAACGTCACAACTGTCAGAAACGCATCCCCGTCTTGTTCTCTGGGATAATGAGAGGCTAAAGGACCAATCTCTCTCTCTCTCTCACACTCACACACACACACACACACACACACACACACACACACACACACACACACACACGATCCCCTATACCGTCACCCATCAGCCACCTCGCCCTCCTGACTTCCTCCTCCGCGTTCTCTGCCCACTCATGGTGTCATTATTCCTGTCCTGTCTCCTCCCTCCGCTTGTCATGACAGACACGAGTTCCACGGCAAATGAAACTGTTCCACCAGTTGCCCCCTCACAGCCTAGTTGTATATGTAATTCAGTCCGTCGCATTTGCTAACTCTGCTCATCATTTCCTCTGGATTTCGCCAACTGGGAAGAAACGGCCCGTCATCTGTCAGCCTTCAAATCTGATAACGACTTATCTGAAGTATCATTAATTTATCGCCATGTCTCCTCTGAGTTTTTTGGAATCCCGTGTCATGCAATCTGTCATCCTGAATAGGGAGGGGGTAAAGGTTAAAGAAATAAGTCATTGGAGCAGGTGGCTCTTATTGTAGCAAAGACAATGAGGACTATATCTTTCATCTCTCCTCCGGCTGATGACAGTGACGGGCTGAGGATGCCAGATGAGAGAGACGATCCTCAGAGAGTCGACTGAAAGGTTAGAGTGGCCCCAGGCAGCATGCCTGATTAGGAAACACACACACACGCACATGTGAGGCCCCTTCAGTCACACACGTGGTGCTGCAGACACTGCAGGATGTGGCTTATATGTCACTGCTGTTTAAAGACTAACCCTAACAGAAACACTGGTGATGCTTGGGATAGAGGATGGGATATTCTGAAGAAGAAAAAGAAGAGAGGAAGAAGACATGAAAGATGAAAAAGAGCAGGAAGAAGTAGAAGGAGGATGCGTAGCATTAAGTTATGGCCTGACAGCAGGTAAAATAAAACATAAAAACATGTCAATATATGATAATGAAAACCAGAATGAGGTGAAATCAGAGAGTCAGGATGAGAGAAGCTTTGATTTAAAGGAAGCTACTGACTCGCTCATTTCCACATTCTGGAAATGCTGAAAAAAAAGAAAAAAAAAAAAAAAACAATTTGCCAGGACAATGACAGTGTTCAACCCTTAAGATTCACTGATTAAACCAACATGGCCTCACGGAGCCAGAGCCCTCTGCAGACATTCCCTAGGAGATGGCTAATTTTGTCAACGCGCCGAACAATGTCGGCATCGATTTAATTCGCCCGTCACCATAGATGGGGCCCATTCATCATCACCTTAAGCTTTCGCAAAACTTCTCAGCGAGACGTAATAAGGCTGAGGAGCAATTTGTCCCCCACTTCTCATTAGGACTCTTTGGAGATCCCCCAAAGATTAATTATTTATCTGCATTAATATCCCTTCAATTATTGATGATAGGTGAGTGTGTGTGCATGTGTGTGAAGGCCAAAGATCAGCCCTCCTTTACCTCAGCTTCCCTTCTGATTAATGGATGAGGGAGAGGAGCCCTTCATGTATTATTACTGGGGAGAACCTGGACCTCGGAAAAGAGACAGAGTGAAATAAGGAAAGAGAGAGAGAGAACTGGGTGAATGATAATCATCGTTTAGTATGCAAACATGTCCTCTGTACATCGCTGGCGTTTTAATATTTGAAGGAGCGAGCGTGGAGACAGTGATGGCACTGAAATCGTAAATTGGTGACAACTCTTTAAGATTTGTGACGCGTCACGGCAGAGCTACTTAAATCTGACACTTGTGGAAACAAGTTATAAAACGTCAAACAATGAAAAGTAGTAAACGATAAATCCATGAGGGAGTTCAGGAAAAGCAAATGATCGTAAAGATAATACTTTTGCCTTTATGCTTCCTGCTTTAGCTCACGTCTGCTGTTTAGGGAACTGGAATTTAAGGGAGTCATGTTGAAATATTAACTTCTTGAAAGTTAGAGGCTGATGGTTGTTATGGTTACAATAAGAAAAAGGCGTTCCTTTATGAAGGCCTCTTGAGGTCACCTCCTAACAAAGGCGACGTGTCGGTGACAGAGACACAAAGATGGATGATGCCGCTCCACATTTTATCTGGAAACAGATTTGCAGCCAGAGTCTGTGCGGTCGAGATCAGGGGACAGAGGGGCGGCGTCAAGGTCATGGGGATACACGTGTTTGACCACTCAGTCTGGGCTGTCAATTATGATGTTTCACTGTGCTCCTATACAGAGACCTAAATAAACCAGAAACAAGAACTATCACAAATGACGATGTGATGACTTATTGATAGTTTGGTCAACTTCGTGTCACCAGGTCATGATCGAGAGGTTTGGGATTCAGTTTTGTGGAGCTGTCATGCACTCCATCTTTATTTTCTGTCTGTTATAATATAATATAATAGTGACACAATGAGAAGCTGCACAGATAAGAGGACAAGTTGTACTGCTGTTAGAGTCTGACACTTAGTGGACAAGCAGAGCAGTGCAAGGCTGCGTGTGCTGACTGGTTGAAAACAGCATGAATATAAAAAAAAATCCAGGTGACATCATCACAACAACAACAAAAAAAGATGTAATAAAATTTAAGTACAATTTATTATTCTTAAAAATATTCCTCCTGCGTTTAATCAATATTATTAATGTGATGACTTGTAAATAGTACATTTTAAATATATATAACATAATGTGATATAAGATTTTGTGTATTATATCATATACAGATGTTTGTCTATAGATATCATATAAATTCAGTAAAATTACAATATTTTCCATTTAAACTAGTAAGGCATTAAAATAAAATTAAATCAAGTGAAAATAATTTGGATCCTATTTTAATGCATTCAGCTCGACATTTACACAGATCGGCCACTAGAGGGGGGTAGAGCCATATAGTTGCGATGAACGTGGCAGTTTCCAGATGTGGAAACTTGAGCTCAAGGGTCCTGGCAGGGTTTCATGCCAAGGAGCCCCTTCTGATTCGAACACAGCTGCTGAGTTAATTACAGATGTGAGCGGTGAACACTGAGCGTCCTCTTATTTTGTTCTTCAACCTGAACGAGCTTGAATGAAAGAATGCACAAAGCTCCAGGGTGGAAACTCAGCGCCACCCTCCTCCACCAGGTGAAAGGCTGAGCATGCGGCTGCAGCACTGGTAGTCAGAGCTCCACCACCCTGCTGAACATTAGTTTTATCTGTGGGTCAGTGACAGGAATACTCGGACCTCACTTCTGATGATACAGATTATTCATGAATACTGCAGATAATATTAGAGTTCAAAGAATAGAAATAAGACAACTCCTGAAGTTACATGTAGTTGTTATGAAAGAAGCTGCTGGGCTCAGTCATGTTTTTTGTGTTAACTGATGTATTGCAATTAAAAAAAAAAATACATGAGGAAAATTCACATGGATCCTTTTGTGAAATTTTATTTGAGGGCCAGATGTTTTGAAATATTTATCTGCAGCTGGAGACTATGGTGTTTTCACTTTCACAATTTTAAATTACAGTAAACATTTTCAGTTAGTCTGATGCAAACGATAAAATGATTTTTATTTCTTTTCTTTTGTAAAATCCTGAACTGTTTTGATTGTTTGACTTCATGTGTTTTCTCTGTAGAGCTGCAAGAAACATTTTACACTTACAAAATATCTTCTCCTTTCCACGACTAGTGTTTAATTTTATCAGACAAACCTGGTCTACTTTTTAAAATCAACTTTGAATATCTTCTTTTTATAGCAAAACGATCTCAAGCACTCAGGAAGTGATTCCATTGATTCCCTGAGATAATTGGAGGGACACCATTTGAATTGCATTACAGCTGCTTTGAACTGGGCCTCACAAACAGTAGGTCTGTAATTTAGACTGGAAACCAGATAACAAGGCAGAAAGAGCCAACACAAGAAACACGAGTGAGAAAGACAAAACGAAGAATAACCTGCTGTGTGTGTGTGTGTGTGTGCTCTTCAGGATAGTGGACATCATGGACCTGTATGGTCCTGGTCAAGGTTAAAGGAAGAAGAGGTGAATTGTGGGTATAGGTTAAGCGGTTAGGTGTGAGTGGTTAAGGTTATGGATAGCAGGTGGATTGTGGGTAGGTTATGGTTAGGGGTGGTTGGTTATAGGCTGCACACGATGAATGGAAGTCATTGCAAAGTCCTAATCAGGATAGCTGCACCCCCACCCCCTGCACATGTGTGTGTGTGTGTGTGTGAGGGCGCGTGCACGCTCCACCTGACGCACCTCCACTATATGGGCTACTCAATAAAAGCGGGGCTGTGATCCGTCAGTGCATTCATCATCCTATTACGGCGACAAATCCGGCTCCCGGTACATGAGAGGTGAAATGAATCACCGACGTTAAGCCGTCAATAAAGTCATTTCTGTAAATGGTGTCTCCGAGGGCCCGCGCTATTATTCAACGAGCTTTATCAGCACCTTGGAAATTAGGAGGCTTGTAGCGCGGCCCCTGGCTCCCCGTGATTAAGGGCCCTGCCAGGAGCCGGTGACAGCAGCTTTTCACCGGGCCTCTTTTATTCGGGCCGCTCCCGGTGATGAACGCCGGGCTGATCGGGCGGAATGAAGACTAATTAAAAGCTATAAATTATCTTCCGCGGGCCCGGCCTCTCCAGCAGCTCCAGATAAGGAGCGCACTCATTTAGTCACAATGGCGCCGCGGCTACAACAGCGCATTGATACTGTCCTAATTGGAATTTAATTAAGTAGCCACGCTCCTCCCGCACCGGCCCGCATGTGGGATAAAGATTTCACTTTCACAAACACGTCCACACTTCCGGCTGCTATTAGGATTATTCATATTATTATTGCTTCTAATCGCCAATTAGAGCCTGGTGGCATTTAATTGTTTTACTCAGTGTAAAATATTGTAAAACACTCTATTTATTACCAGTCCAGAAGGGTTCTATATATTTGCTTTATATAGATTGTTCAAGATGCCACTATATAAATGGTTACACTCTAAAAATGCTTCACACAAAATGGGACGTTTAATTATATAGCACATTTAAACAGCATGGCAATTTAAAGTACGTTCATTTAAATTTAAACTGCACCATGGCAGATTTTAAAAGAAAGTAAATATAATAACATACGCATTTAAAATTAAGTTAAAAGAGTAAGTGAATGGAGGTAAACGGGGTCAGAGCGTGACGCTGCGGTGGAAGACATTAAACGCCAAAGATGTGCAGAAAATTTTTGAACACATTCGAGTGGAATTAAAGAAAGAGGAGCAGGGTTTTTTAGAATCTCCATCGTCTCAGTTTGGTATATTTTTAAAAACACGTTTCAGGTTAATTTAAACCACAGGAAAAACGCAGAGATCCTGTTATAGATTTTTTTTTTTTAATTGCACTGAAGGAAAAAACACATTTTGCATATGATGATCAACTTAAAATTAATTCTTAAAAAACAGTATGAATTAAATTAGCTTTCTAAATAAATGCTTATATTACACACACACACTACTGTGTGTGCTTGTTGTTGTGTGTTAATATTACATTTATTTCCAATACGTGTGTTCGTGTTGTTGTTTTTACTCTCTACATGCACGTGCACCAAAAAAAAAATCGGGCTGCGAACCGCGCGTCCTCGAGGCCGACTCCTAATTGGCTACCGTGAGATGTGACAGGCCCGATCCCCGCTCCTGATTGGCCCGCTGCGCTCCGTGCACGCGCACACGTGCTTCCGGCAGAGTGTAGTAAAGGGGGCGAACACACACACGCACACTCCCGGGAGCAGATAACGGGGTTCCGGGGAGTTTGGAGGAGACAGAACCTTCTGCAGCACCGGGAACGCACCGGGAGCTGCCCGGCATGTCCGAGTACGGAAGCCTGTGAGGAGGTATGCGGCCGCTGCGGGTGATTTGAGGCATTTGACAGAAGATACGCGTGCGTGGGCGAAACTCTGGATACTGACGGAGGCAACAAGTGGAGTTTGCAACGGAGACGCCGACGCTTCTCGCCGCCGCCGCCGCCGCCGCCGCCACCAGCCATGGAAGAGTCGAAGGAGCCGAGCAGCGGCCGGGACTCCACCGAGGAGGAGAGCCTGTCCCTGTCGCCAAACCTCCCGTCTCCGCCGCTGATGCTCCCGCACCAGGCGGCCCAGCAGGCCCACAGAACCACCAACTTTTTCATCGACAACATCCTCCGGCCGGACTTCGGCAGCAGGAAGGAGCCGGGCTACCGCGGCCAGACGCCGGGCCGTGAGAACGTGAACCCTCTGGCCGGGGCCAGGCCGCCGGCGCACACCGGCAGCCTGTGCCTGGACTCGAACTGCAGCAGCGACAGCACCTCGTCATCGCCCTGCTCCTCGTCCTCCACGTCCTCGTCGCCCTCGTCCAAGCAGAACTCGTCGAAGCAGGGCGAGCCGGCGGGCACCGGCACCGGGAGATACGCGGACAGCCCCTCGTCTATTGTGGTTGTGAGCGGCGGCAACGGAGCGTCTCCGGCCGTCAACAAGGAGAGCCAGCCGCTGCTGTGGCCCGCCTGGGTGTACTGTACACGGTACTCGGACCGGCCCTCATCTGGTAAGGCGCTAGTAGTCCCCACATCTTCCCGACCGAAGTGCTCCGCCGCCGGGCAGCTCACACACTCCTCCGGCTCATTAGGAGACCGAATTATGTTTCAACTAAAATACAGCTTCACTCTAAATAATAATTCATATGCAAATATTAATTTCGGAGTCGAGGACGCGTTGTTACATGTGTTATAGTCGGCTCATAACTATTCCTAATTTATTTGTATCACAACCCTCTGAAATCTAAAAAGGCTGATCATTAATACGAAAATGACATGGAAAATGACATGACATGACACTATTAGAAAAGAATCACTCTCTCTCCCGGCAAATAAACAACAAACGCACACAAATATAACTGTTCATTTCATGTAGTACTGTAGCGGGAAATGTGTTTTAAAATTAAAATACACAAAATATAAATAAACACACAGCTCCATAATATTTGAATGGATTTACATTTAGTCCTTCATCAAATATTAGTTCAGTTATTAAAAAAAGATAACATAATATAAGATTTAAAGAATACGTAGTTTAACAATAATTATGCAACACATTTGTTTTTGCACCTTATTTTTTAAATAAATTAAAATCAAATATTCGAAATAAAACTTTCCTTCAAATATATGGAGGATGATCGTCAGTGGTTTTAAAGAAAATAAAGGAGTAGTAATGGAAAAAGAGGATTCTTGTTGTGTATTAAGTGTGTGTACTATTTAGCTGATATTAATTTTCTCACATTACTTTCAGGTACAGGTTTGCTATAATGATAACATAACATTTGTGCCATTTCTACAAATATGTACAGCATTTCTTATTATTTTTATAATGAGTTATAGAAAACCCAATCTGTTTATGTAGCACGAAAAGCTGAACATGTTTCTGTTACTTCACTATAGGATTCAGGATGTTTTTAGTTATTTGCATTACCTATCCTACAGCACTAATAATAATACAGTTTAAATAAACTTTTAAAATTTTAATTTAGCACAGTATTCTTATATCCAGTCCCTCTGTAACTAAGTAGGGTCAAATTGACAGTCACGGTGGGTTAACTGCAACATGCCTGCTACTTACATCAACACAAACCCAAACATTTCCCAGTGTAAATGTCACGCCTTCAGCTCCTGAGCTGAATCATACCTGCACATGCATCCAGGCCCAGTGTGCAGCCTTGATTATGTGATTAACAAGCCACTGTGCTTTTGCAGTGCGTTAATTGTATCACAGGGGCTGTAGCTTTAGTAGACTGAGGGGATGTGGACCTGAGCAGAGTGTCTGCAGTGGGACTCCAGTCAAAAGCTACTTATTTCAGCCGAACCGTGGCAGCAGGTTGCTGCTTGTTTTGGCGCCATAACCAGTCAGATGTCACAGGCCTGTGTTCGACTTCACACAAAGACCTGGCTGCATCTAATGAGGCCAGAACGTCCAAACCTGTTCACGTCAACTGAGCTGAGACACTCAGATGATTCTACTCCGATCTGCAATCATCTGCTACTTTTAAAAATTTCTAGTACTACAATTTCTGCTCTACAACAACAACACCTATTATATGTGTAATTTTCCTTTTTTTATATAAACAATTTGAGCTAAAACTTACATGTAAATTTCTGTTTTTGTGGCTGGGAAGTAATTAAAGCAATATCATATCATTAAATATCAACACAGTTTAAGTGCAGTATTTATAGATATAGTGCTGATTGTGCAAAGGGAGGAGATGCAAAACAAAATTCATCAGACGTCTGTTTGTCATTCTCTGATCTGAGGAGCCAAATTTTTTCGTCGTCGTGATAATTATCATTATCGACTGAAATTAAAATTCTTATTGTGAGTAAAAAACATTGCCTGCTGAAGAGTTATATTTCCCATTTTAGAAAACTGAGCACACACTTTGTAAGTAATATTAATATAATATTTCTTGTATATACTCATGTTGAACAAATACATCTGATTTGAGACAGAGCAAGATACTGCCGTCCTTCTGAGTGTCCTCATTGTTGACACAATTTATTCCCACTGCTTCATGTTTCATGTATGCCATATTATGGGGAGGCAGATAACAGTGTATGACAATCTAATGAACAGTGCGGTGACCTACATTTGTTGGTATTGATGTAATCAGCTGCTATCATCACTCATAAGTGGTGAGAAGCAGGAGCTTGGGTGGTGAATATCTAATATCTGATCTAATGTGGCGTTATGTTGTTGATCAAGCAGTAGAATGAATATTTTATTTCCATTGTTGTTTCTACACCAGGCCCAAGGACACGGAAACTGAAAAAGAAGAAGAACAGCAAGGAGGACAAGCGGCCTAGGACAGCGTTCACGGCCGAGCAGCTGCAGAGACTGAAAACCGAGTTCCAGGCCAACCGCTACATAACGGAGCAGCGGAGACAGTCTCTGGCCCAGGAACTCAACCTGAACGAGTCCCAAATTAAAATCTGGTTCCAGAATAAGAGGGCCAAGATTAAAAAGGCCACCGGCTACAAGAACGGCCTGGCCATGCAACTCATGGCCCAAGGACTTTACAACCATTCGACGACCACCGTGCAGGAGGAGAAGGAGGAGAGTGAATGAGAGGGCCCGGACATCACCCCCCCCCCCCCCCCCCCCCCCCCCCCCCCCCCCCCCCCCCCCCCCCCCCCACGCTCAGGGCCGCAGTCGGACTCTTTTGGAGCTAATGAAAAAAAATGAACTGGAAGTGGGGGAGACGCTATTTAAAAACACAGATTTCTGTTTATGGTAACAGTATATGGACATAATTATATAAATGAGCGAACGTTATTAAAGTTTATATAGCCACACAGTTATCATGTTGTATACAGTATATTTAATTTCCGCCTCACCTTCCATCTCATGTCTTCTGTCTGTTCCCGTTGTTTTTAGACTGTCAGATTGGCTCTTTAGGTTCTTGTGGTCTCCTGTCGCCCATCTCTCCATCCAACACATCGGTCCGCAGACTCAGACAAGCCAAAGATTTTAATATGTCCACATGTAGTCTGAAATAAAAAAAAAAGAAGAATGGTAGATTGATGGACTAAATTATTCTTTCTTTCATTCCCTTCTACGGGTAATTTAACTTTAAAGTGCTGAAAGAACGTAAGAGGATTTAAAACAATTATTATTATTATTACTTCACTGAAACCACATGGTAAGACTTACAAGTGGTTCTTTTTTATTTTGATATTTGAGGAGGCGGTGGAGCAGAGACATAAATAGAGAACTGTCTCACACACACAAACATGACACTACATGTTTCTACACAACGGATGGCATTTCAGCTATTAATCTTTTCTGGGCATTTACAAGAATTCACGACCGTGCTGAACGCTGAGCCTCTACTCGCTGTACGAAGCCTCCTCTGTGTCCGAGGGAGAAACACCTCTTTCTCCACATCAGACCTATTTGTTATGTTTGGCCTGACTTGACCTCTGGTTCAGGTTCGACAGAGCCTGGCTGTGACATGGCGAGTGTGTGAGTGTGAATGTGTCTGCGGTTGCAGTGACAACTTTAGGGATTCTGCATAAAATGACTATAGTTGCTCTTATGGATCTTTTTAAAGTCATTTTCCAGCTGCTCTGGAAGGAAAGTTGGAAAACAGAGCGAAGGGGCAACATTTAGAAAACAAAGCCATAACTTTAGTTTTATTGGTGTGAAAAATCTAATGTGCCAGGTCTTTTATTTCCCTGGTTTGGAATCAGGCAGAATAGATATATATTTACACTAAATGGCTGAGGATGGGGTATGTTAAAGCTATATTATTATAATTATTATTTGCAACGATTCAGACTAATATTTAATGTACAAACCGGGAACTGAAATATGAATAACCGAATCAATAAGTCAGTGACACTCGATGATTTATTCTTCAGTGTATTATAATCCGGACTTTCTTCCTAACACGTTTCCATTCGCAGCAGAATCGACCTGCGAGCTGACCTTGATTTTAATGTTAAAATCGTGAAAAAGTGAGTGGATTAGGGAGGCGGCGCCGTGTTGCGGTGATCAAACCTCCGACACGCACGACCGACGTGTCTGTGATTTATATGATTCCTGTTTGTTCCGTCGCTTCTATACAACTGAGCGGATTATTTAATTAAGAGCTAACGAGGCTGCGTTCACGGCCTCCGCGTTTCTTTTCTAATTATTTCAAGAGCTGCTGCTGATAATGATGATGATGCGTTCAGGTTCAGCTCGGCCTGCGGAGCAGAGATTTAATAAGCGCACAGAACATAATTGATTTCAGTGATGAGGAGCTGGGAGCCGCTGTTTTGGTTGTGGGCCTCTTATCCCACAAGACTGAATGAACATTTATGTTTATGTTTGGGTCTATTTATGAGGACTGTGCACGCTCTGAGTCTGATTCTCTTCACAGCTAAATTAAACGGAGGGAAAAATGCTCCAGTCATAAAAGAGGGAATAAAAACCGTCTTGTTCAGGTTATGGATTATTATTTAAAAAATAATTCATACACTGATCATTTCATCCGCGTTGGAGCAGCCGAGCTTTGCCTCAGGAAAGCCGTCTTTTTAAAGCGGGGGCTATTCTCCCCTGCAGCAAGGCAAACCTCTCGGGGTCCTTGAGAAGGTTTCCAGAGGGAGCCGCAGTAATATCAGCACGGAATTAATGCCACTCTTCACTTAAATATATGAATGAATATTCATAGGACTTGATTTCAGTTTGACACAAAGTCTAATTTCATCTTTAGGCTGTCTGATGGTAATTTTGAGTTTTTTTTTTGTACAATAGTGCTGGTAATAAAATAATATCAATAATTACTGCAGCGTAATTCTAAGGTTCACTTTCTCTATATATATATCCATATATTTCTTACACATTGAGAAGGATTATTGAGGAGGTTGAAGACATTACGAACCTAAAAGCTTTGCAAATTATTTTGATCTTAACTCTGGAAAAAAAAATTAGCGCTTGATCTTTATACCTGAATAATAATTTGAACGGTTATTGTAATAATTATCAATTTAGTGATAATTAAATTAAACGCACAGCCCTAATAAACATCTGCACCCCAACCCATCCTCATCAGCTCAGCACACTTTACAATGAGTCTCCAGTTCAAATGTATTTTATGGATGAAGTTAATGTTTAGAAAACACACAGGTCTATTGTTTCTGGAGCCAGTGTGTGCACCAGGCCATCTGGGCTGCATGTGTGAGCAGAGGTGAAGAGGCGGCCTCCTCTTCACGGTCAGCTAACTCTGCAGCTCTAATATTATAATGATAGTCTGATTCCCTGCTGTGAATGCGGAAGAGGGTCTTATGACAGTGTATTTAAAATTCATACAATTATGAAACAGCGAGAGGATTCCTCACCCCCCACCCCCCCTCCCACCTTGTCATTTAGGAGGAAGCCGAGGGTTTATCTGTAAAACAAAGAAAAGCCGGGGATCGTTTGCATAGTTAGCATAGACTGCCTCGCAGGCACAATATGGATTTAATTTATATGCAAATGAAAAGCAATAAAAGGAGAATACACACTGGAAATCTCTGCTGTTTAAAGGGGGCGACAGTTGGATTCAGAGCTCACATGCACAGTTCTCAAGCCTCAACCAAGAGCAGTGATGTTATATAATGTTCAGAAACTGCAGCAGAGCCTGCACTGGTGTGTTGACGTGCACCAGCAATAAAGGTTTTATCACAAGTTACAGCGAGAGGAAACAAATGCAGATTATTTGCACTGCCTCTGAAAGTGCACGGTGACCTTTCACACTTCACAGCCTGCTCTCATTTTCTGCTGAGCAGTATCCCGAACCTTCAAACCCACTCTGAAATATATAATCTATTTCCTACGTTATATATTCACTTTGCTATTTGTAACTCACAAATACTGCGGCTTCATAAAACACAGGAGTATGTATTGCAATAGAGAAATAGATGACAGAATAGTTATTAGCTGCTACTCTTGTACATGGCTCAGTGGTGATAAAACAACAATATACATAAAACTATATATATTTTAAAAGGCTGCATAATGACACACTTAAAAATCTAATTAATATCATGATTTAATTCTAACAGCACAATAAAGTGCAATCCTACAGAACTGCAGTGAGTTATTTATGGAATGTAAAATAACATGAAATCTAAATTAAATGTCCATGGGGGTGAACCAGAAAACACACATTCTAACAAACCGGGGTTGACCTCACACATTCATGCAAATTGTGTGTTGTTTATTTTGTGTGATACACTCTGCTGGAAAATACACGTCTACACAAAAGCAGAGAGGCTGTAAAGAGGAGAAACAATCCCATGATGCATGCAGTGAAATGCACCCACGCAGAGACATGCAGGCATGTGCCAACAGGCAAGGGAGAGAGACAGCCTGGGTTTCCACAGCAAGACGTTGAAAAGGGATTCTTAGATCACTGTGCTGTGACCAAGCTGGTGCTAAGGAGGGAAGTCAAGGGTCTGTCCTCCCCCAACTGCTGCCGCCATAATGGGAGGGGAGAGGGAGAGAGGTGCTTTTTCAAATTCTGTTTTCTGAAAGAACTCTAAATGCCAATTTGGTCCCAAATCAAATGGCTCTTTGGGTTTAGAGTGCGTACAGAATTGCTCAATTTTTCATGCTGTGCACAAACAGAAGACAGCGGCAATAAACGCAGAGTACCAAGTTATTCTTATCTATTCTCTCCCTGAGCTCACGTCTACACAGTCGAGGACAGGGCAGCTCCGCCAGGTGACTGATACTCACACTTTTATCACCTCTATTGAAATAATGACGAGCAAATCGTGAAGAATGACTGCAGTTCCAACTTTTTTGTTGTTGTTGTTGTTTGACAATATAAGAAAATGACAAGTGAAAACACAGGGTGTCGAGAAGACAGAGGAAGTGCACTGAGACACAATATTACAGGTTGCATGGCATGTCTGCTGCCGGGCCACCTCCAGGACTCCAATTTTACCACCGAGAAAAAATGAAAAGCTGCATTTTAATGCTTTAAAGAGCAGAAAATAAATGAAGCAGAGTGTTGTGCCACAGTGCTGTGCTGAGACAAAGAGCACGGCCAGTCAGCCAAGAATGAAGAAAAAGAGCTTTAGTACACACGTGCACATACTCATGTGTTTATTTGTAAAGCATTCTGAAATAATTGATATTGTAAGGCTTTGAAAAAAAAAATTTTTAAATCAACGTAACCGCATTAATCCCACGAGTCAGCCAAAATGAGCATAATAGCGAGCTGAATTTATCATCAGATTGAAAGGATGAAAAAGGATGAATTGCTCCGCGCTCTGTTTAAATAATATTCGTTTGACTGAACCCATGAGGGGTCAAGTCCTCTCTCCACTTGACTTGGGATAACATTTGCAGTGTGTGTGTGTGTGTGTGTGTGTGTGTGTGTGTGTGTGTGTGTCTTGCATCAATGTTCAAAGAACCTTTCGGAAAGATTTTCAAAGCATCTAACCACAAGTGCTTTTCTTTCACGTACACCAAGATCAGTTCTCACCATGGGGAACTTTACTCATGACTTATTGTGGCCTGTCAACTGGACTATCTCTCTCACACACACACACACACACACACACACACATAGAGACAAAGGTGGCATTGAGAGGGAACCTCCCACAATGCAGCTGAGCGTCCAGGGGGCTCACTGCTCCAACAGCCGTGATCTCACCGAGGTAAATCCAGATTACATGGAGGATATAAACAGTGCCACTTGTTTACTCTGCCCGTCAGGGGGTGATCTGAGCTGGGTGGAGGGCTGTGGACAGCAGGGGAGAGGGGGGACAAACACAAACACAATGCAGATTTCAGAACTTTTCTTTTTAATTTATCACATGTGAAACGATGTGAGGAAATTAATCTGTAGAAAAACAAAATGCATGTCTTGTGTAAAGGGGGTGTTTTCTAGTCTTTGTTTTAAGGATAAAATTGCGCTGCAGCGACATAAATCTAACGTTCAAATATAGGGATGAAGATTTGATGCTTTTTGGTTCCTGTGAACTAAATCTTCCTTCAACCACCTCTGCATTTTTCTAAAGATGATCCGCAACATGAGGATGTAATTTTCCAATATGCAGCGTGCTACTGAGAAGGCGGCGCACTTTAAGGACAGTTATTCTGCTCTAATTAAAAAGCAAGCGTCAGGAAATGACAGTGCATCTACAGCCACAGCTATGTGGCAGACAACACATCAATTCAGCCGTCGAGTGAGTGTTTTTTAATGCGTGTCATGCAGGACATTAATCAGTGCAAATACTTTGACTGCAAAACAACACGGAGGTGCGACAATAAGAAAGAGACTGTTAGAATATTTCCATGAAAATGTGGAAAACGTTCAGCTTTTTAAATGACGAATCCTCATTGTCATTGCATTTTTTATAGAGAGGAGATATGATGAAAATAAATTGTGAAGTGTGGGTTGCACATTTCACACTTATTCTCAGCGTGGGTTTCTGATACAGGCATGTACACACACACACACACAGTGAGAACAAAGGGAGGGACACCTGGGATTCCCCCTGTTGTATGGGTGGCCACATGCACCTTTGCCTCTTCTTCATGCCTTCCACATGTGGAAGCACTTTGTCTTCCCACTGCCTCTCTCTTGCTGCCTGTGTGTGAGTTTGATTTCACTTGCAGAAACTAAAGCTGGGAACGAAGGTGGTCAACGATGAGAATTGCTATTCCCATCACTCTCATCTCCTCTCGAGAGACGTTACACGTTAGACAATGGTTTCACTGTCGAAGTGATGCACAGCACTGTTTTGGAAGTTTGTCATTTTGGTCACACTGGTGATGAGATCACACCCCGACCTCTGTGTGACCTCAGTAACAGGCCCCTGACGACACCCTGTTAGCAGTTTAATGACTTTTCATGAGTTCATTTCTTATAGAACCCTAAAAAATAAGACGACGACTACCTTTGGTATCGCCGTCTGGCTGCCTCCCCTCTCACCCTCTACTCAGACTTCAAAAGCGGACGCGCTTGTGCAGATTTCCCCTCTCCGCCGTCTTTCATCGTGGCGGACCAGAGGTGGCGAGAGGTGATGTGGGGAAGCGATTAGTCATATTCAATTTACATACGGCTGTCACGAGCTCCTCCAGGCCGAGTGCTGATGTCATCTGTGCGTGGGGCCCCTATGTGGCCACCCGGTGGATGGGAATACTGTCAAGGTTGGGGGGGGGGGGTACTGTCAAGGGGGGGGGGGGGGGGGGGCACTATCATTGTTCAGGTGGTGTGATGGATGTGGCGTGGCACTTTACTGTGCATGTATGTGTTTTTACACACTAGAAAATGAGTGTGTGTGGAGTTTATTATTGTAAAAGAGTCTCAGTGGAGTTCATGTTAAACCACTTGATGTACATAGTGAATACTACGGAGCCCATAGGCAAAGATGGACGACAACAAGGCTCCATCCACTGAACGCGACAGCACATTCTCTGGCTCCAGAAGCACAAGATGGCAGCGTTCGTATCCGGGATATTTTGGCTCTGGCTCCGGACAGTAAAAGGAAGTGGAGATGACGCATCTATCTTTATTCATAGTCAAAGGATTCATTATAGATATTAGTTCTTTTAAATGAATAAGACTGATATATATATATATCGTTGTTTCTTCTTTGTGAAACAAAAGGTGAAAAAAAAGACTGAGCCTACAGAAAGGCTATTCCCAGAGACCCACACACAGCAGAGGAGAGGAGGGTGGTCGACTCCTTTAGCTCTTACACAAGTATTAGCTCAAATTCGGCTCTGAAGTCCTCCAGGGGTCAAGAGCCGGCAGTCCATTTCTCTGCTGGCTGCTCAGAGAAAGCTGTGGAGCTTGTGCAGTTTATAGTGAAGAGCCACTGGCAGGCGTCCAGAGGAGGAAGTCAAAGTTATTTATGAAGCCTCGCTCGACAAAAGACAGAGAAGATTCCCATATTCAGCGAGTCTGTCTGCTCCACCAGCGACAATGAATCCAATTTGCTCAAGTCGTGAGCAATTAACGCGGCGGACAATCAGCTGAGTTCAAGTATCGTGTGCACAATGTGGCTTTTTTACCATTATCACCGTCATCATCTTTGATCAATATGCAGTCTCAAAGATATATTTTCGCACATGCACACACACACACACACACACACACACACTCGGAGGCCAGAAGTTCACGTTACCCAGGCAACTGGGCCGGCAGAATGCGAGACCGTGAATAACTGTTTTAACACACAGCTGGCACAGTGTGTGGTCTGTGACATGCCATCTAAAGCATTACTGTCTGTCTGGATCTGTGTGTTTGACGTCAGTCGTGCTTCATGTCTGGGTTGTTCATCTATTAATTGTTTGACAATTAATATAGTTGGTAAATAATTTAACGGGAAGAATTGAACTGAAGACTACTGAGAAAGTTTGGATTTGCAAACAAATAAAAAGGAATAATATATAACTGGGTCAGAAACCAACATATACAAATAAATCACAACATATATGTATATGGCATGTTTTTTGGGGGGGCTCTTGCTAACAGGTGTGAGTCTGAACACCTGCACATCAACTGTGACAGAGCCAAGAGCTGAAAGGTCAGACATGTAATGTGGAAGACATGTTCAGCTAAACGTCCGACAGTTACACGTCTCCACACTAAACACATGATGGAGAATAAACTGTGATCTCACAGAACAGGCAGAAGAAGAGGAAGAAGCAGCTCTACACTGTCGACCATATTTGTTTTCCTTTCACCTCCGCCTGCTCCTGTCTATGAAACTCTGTATTCCAGAAATTATCAGGAGCAGATGGACGCGAGGCAAAAACAAACATCAGAGAGAAAGCAGGAATGAGAGTGAGGGATAGATGGAGAGAGGGAGAGAGAGAGAGAGAGAGAAGCAGAAGTCCTTTATTTCCCGTCAAACTGTGGAGATGAGCCGCAGATGTTTGTCGACAGAAGATGAGGCATCTCTAACAGCTGGTCGGGGATCAGATTTGTGTCCGTGCGTGGACGACCCCCTGCAATGCTATAATGTGCTGGAAACCAGACGCACGGAGACAACAAGAGCACGGAGACCAAAAAAACAAGACCGTAAAAAGTGAAAGGGTCTCCTTTTCAGGTCGAATGTTTCAAGTTATGACAATTCCCAGAAAGAAAATCTATTATTCTAGTTCATGTTAGAAATTGATTGCTAAATTGCACATTGTCACCACCCACAAATAACAAAGCCGGCTCGCTGCTGGCGTGAGCCAGCGGTTTCTGAGAGGAATGACAACAACACTCAGAGGCTTGGTAAAAAGCTAAGAGCAGTGCCAGTAGAAAAAACTTCACCCCAGCGTTATGACAAGTGTGTGGTGACCGATCATCAAAGACGGAGGAGTTTACATGTCGACGTTTCCAAAATGCCAGCCATTTTCGGTCGCTGGGTGGGAATGTATTTGGAGGTTGCATGCATGTGTGTGTGCGTTTTTTTTTTTTCCCAATGTCTCCGCAGGAATTCACAAATACAGACCTCAGAGCACTGCGCTGCTACGTCGGCTGCAGCATTCGGGTTACACTGTCTCTTTATGTTTAAGTCAAATGGTAAAAAATAACTGAGGACATGTGGGGGACACATGATACCGGTATGCAGGCCTGCGTGGGTACGTGTGGGTACTGCTTGTATTTGCAGTCCAGACGAGTCAAGTGTAGTGAAGTTCATCAGTGGAGGAACTACATCAATCACGTACCTTTCTAGTAAGTAAGTACTACTATCAAATGAATACTTTCAATAGGAAATGGGCCCAGTATCACATATTGTATGATGCAGCTGATCTTTATCAGGAATGCATCAGAGGGTAAACTACTCTTTACTTCATACACAGGTAAAAAACATGTATACAGGACAAAGTTGTGATATATGATGGACGCAGAGCTGAAAATACTAAGAGGTTATAAATATTTCCGGGTGAAAAACAGGTGTCTTACACAAGGAAGATGTTTTCTTATCTGAAAACTGCCAACGACTATTTTTACGTGGACAAAAAAGATCTGACATTAATCTATTGAACAGGACCTGAGACACTGGACATTTTTTCCTTTACTTTTTAGAAATATTGACCTGGAGGAGAAACATCTTTCTGTTGGACGGCTTCACCAAAACAGCCTGTTGTTGTTAGAAAACTGCATCAATGATAATAGAGATAGCAAACATGGAAAGCAGAAATAGAATGTCCAACATGCTATCAGCCATAACAGTGAGGAGGTGACGATCGGCTGTAATGGATCACTGACATGTGAGCAGCAGACGAGTCACGTTCTCAGTCCGTCAGCCAAATGTCTTAACAGCGGTTCTGGAAACACTGCCCTCAATTTCACAAATGACAAAAGAGAAATAGCATGCGAGGCTACATTTGAAGCCACATTTTGCATTTGTTTTCTTTCCCTGCAAAGATCTTTTCTTGGTCAGAGCTTTTGTTTGAAGGCAGATGTGAAAAGCCACAGTTTTTCATTACACTGTTAAGTCGGGCCACATTGTGCCTTCTTTCGGCGTTTCCCTCTCGCTGCTGACTGAGCCAAGGAATGGGGGGGTGTCGGAGGGCAGGAGAGAGTAGTAGATCTCTTTAAAATATACTGACAATAAAAAGCTCAGAGATTAAAAAAACATCTCTAACATTATCTGAGTCATACTAAAAATGGAAACTGAGTCAAAGACCAGTTCTTAACTTATGTTAATTTTATTTATCTGCCATTCTTCCTTTTTTTCCCTGTGATGCTCCATCACCTCATCTCCTCGGCGACACCCCCGATCATTCCGGCTCAGCTGCCGCTGAACGACATGTCGATGCAGTCGGCAGGTGAAAAGGTCACGTTTGTTCAGCGTAGTAATGAATTACACGAATCCTGACGGCCAGGCACCTCAGAATATTTTTCTTTTCTTTTCATGCACACATTTAATCTAAAAACTTTTTTTCATCATACTCCTCGAGAGCAAAAGAAAGGTTTAATTAAAAAGTCTCCGAGAACAAACACGTACCCCACGACTCCACACACACACACACACACATTCACACACACACACACATACACTCCTATCTCCTCTCTAATCAATCCACCATTATCTATGCAAACTCCCTAAATGCTCAATGGGAAAAGCCGGCTTATTGTTTTTCCATTAAGTAATATTACTGCTACACATATAGCCGCAGGTCGATAGCGCTCTCATTATGGCTGCGGGCTGATAATAATTAACCACTAATGTGTGTAGAAACAGGCCCTGATGGGCCCGTGCTACAGCGTGGCGCTCCCTGAGGAAGGCAACAACACGGCGGCCTGCTTCCACTGTTTATTTGGCTCGCTCCCCTCACAAAGGAACCCAAACAGGCCGCGCAGACTCCAAATGGGATTAGACGGCTGAATTAAAGAGAGCAGTAATTGGAGGTGAATGCATTCGTGGCGCCCTGAGATTGTTGCCCGTTACGTGTCTTGTCCCTGTGTGTTTGTGTAATGTTGCAAATTTTGTTCTCATCTTGAACACAGCTGGAAATTTGTTTTGCACTGAAATAATTATAATGACATTTTTTTTTAAATTAGCACACCCTTTGCAGAAAGTTAATAAACTGCGACTGAACTTAAAAATGATGTCATATTAATACGCTACACTAAGCTATGGCGCTAATATGACTTTAAAGTTGTAAATATTAATACGATAACAAGGTCAAAGCTCAAGCTGCTCATTAGAATGATGTTGGTGAAATTAAAAGAAAATATTCACCAGCAACGATGCAGAAATGACTCGTTAATTACTCATACCTGGTCTATGAATTATTAATTAAGCTACAGCTAACAAACCCTGTCTTATTAAAAATATTAAAAGTAGAAACATTTATACACATATTAAATATGTCTCATTCTATTTAGTATGTCTCTTTCTACCATGTTTAACTACTCTTACTTATTATGACTTATTATTAATATACATAATATATCCAGCTACTGGACTGAAACTCTCAGCTTTAATGGAGAATGCCTTTCAATGCAATTAAACGGGATCAAGTTTTTCCATTACTGAGATGTCTCTAAGTATAGAAGGAGCAGAAAGTAAATGAGGGGCAGTCACTTAAAAACAACAAAAAGTTGATTCCCTGCAGGGGAAGTCTGGGAAGGCAGATGTTCATGAGCCTCAGTCACTGGTGTGCACGTCTGAGTACCAGTGTGCCTTTGAGTGTCCGTGTGTGTGTGTGTGTGTGTGTGTGTGTTTTAGAGAGAGTGAGAGAGAGAGACAGAGGCGTTTCCTTATGTCCTGGCCAGATGTTGCTGATCCCTGCCACTCCACCGAGGAAAGTTCATACACAGCTTTAAAGAGACAAGAAAGTCAATCCCACTGGGCACATTTGGTTCAGCATTAACAGATCTGAATTTCTACATTTTCGGTGGGTGGTTTTCATTTGACCAAATATAGAAAAACCATTAAAGTGCTCATAGAAATCCTGACTGCATCTCAAACTCTCATTTCACTTGTGCATGTTCTGTAACTATTGAAGATGCGTTAATGTTTGATTCCCAAATGAATCCGCACTATTTCAGCTCCATGTTCATTACGGGTTTCTAGCACCCTGCAGGCCCTTGACACCACGTTTAAATCTGCTACGTTCAGATTCTTATTTGGATGTGCACCAAATTCAACAGCCTCGTAAATATCTGATTTTTTAAAATCCACATCCCCGGGGAAATCTAAAACACAATCAACCAATGTTCAAGACCTTCTGCAGAAAGTCAAAGTTCTAGACGTTTGATATAAATGACAGAGGGAGACTAACCATCACCATCTGCTGCCAGTGTTTACGCTAAGCTAAGCAAAGAACTGGATGCATATTTATCATATTCACTGCACAGACATGAGAGAGGTATCAGGTTTCCTTCAGAAAACACGTTCATTGTGTATTTAGATACAGGTCAATATCAACGACTGCATGAGCATCAATTAAAAGAAAGGCCAGTCAAAACGTGGCTAATTGAAATGATATTGAAATTGAACTGGGGTGATTGAAATGCTGATTGGATGAAGCTGACAACCAATTATTCGCAGGTAATCTGTCGATTCTGTAACAACGATTGATTATCTGACAAGTGGAGCATTTCAGAATTTTTAATTCTTTTTGAAACCTGTTAAAGAGCTAAGATCATTAAATTGCTCTTGTCCATAAGCGCCAGCTCAGTACTGTCTGTGCGTCAGCGCTGAATTCTTGATGTCATCTCTTGTATGTGGATGTGTTTTGGCTCCTATATGTCCACACTTGCATCTGTCTTTACCCTGAGATCTGTGTGTGTGTTTCTCCATGTGTGTGTTCAGCACTGGCGTGGGGATCCATCTGTGTCAGGTTAACCCACTGGGAGCCTCTCTCAGCAGGTAGTCCTGGAGGGCCTAAATCATCTGGAAGGCCAGAAGCGTGAAATCCTTCCAGGCCTGGACAGATGTCTCTCTGTTCAGCCCGATTCAGCCTTCAGCGACCTCACAGACCTTTAAAGACCTTTGGTGCAGATTCTGGCTCTCAAAACGCAGACCAGACCAAAGCCAGACTAGACTGCATTACCTCATGCTCTAATAAGGCCACCCCAAATCTAGACTGAGGAGCACTTCACACAATCTGGAACGTGACGCGCGGCTCAATTCTTTATCGTGTGGCAGCAACTCTTTGGTCCAATTGAAAATAGATAAAATGGGCAAGTGCTTTATGACCTGACACATGCCAAGGCCAGGTCAGCCAGAGGCTAAACCGGCCTGTTGGTGGGTGTGACACAGCAGCACTGCCCTCCATGACCCACAGACCATCTGTGCACACCTTGATCTTTCACACACCAGAAGATGCTAAGTCCACAGCGACTTGACTTTCGCTCAATATCACGTTTGCGTTGGCATGATGGGCCTGAAGAGGCACATCCAGAGCCTGTTGCACTGCAGCAGAGAGCATGGCTGTGTCCTCTCTCTCTCTAAATCATTCCTCCACCAAGGAAAACCTTTTTGAAACTGCAACAGATCAGCATATTCATTTGTATCCACACATAAATGTCCCTAAAGTCTTTTGCCATCAATTTTGCAACGATGAAGAAAGAGAATACAAATTCCTAGATCTGCCTCCTGATCCAGATCCGGGCCAGAAAATTAATCCATTCTCTCCAATGTTCCACCCTCCCAACAAGATTCATAGAAATCTGTTCAGTAGTTGTCTTTTTTTATAAAACTGCTGAAAAACCCACAAAGCAGCCAAGATCTGTGGTCGTTACACAATCCTGCTGACAAACAATCGCAGAAAAGGCAAAGGTAGAAAGTGTGTCACAGCAGAATATATACTGAGCAAATTAATTCATCCATTAATTATGGATGGAGTTTTTATTGAAACTCTCCAACTACAGTGTCAGGGAGTCAGTATTCTACATGGAAGCCTGTGTCAACATAATTCTAAATAAATGAGAAGCATTTGTGAATCTCTCCGTGGCCCAGTCGGGATTAATGTTTCCAGGAGCAACGTTAAAACACTCTCAATGGCTTCCTGTCCGTTGGAGGCCTCCTGTACCAGCTGATTGAGCTGGTGTTATGTTTTGGGCCTCGATGGCTGAGCCACGGGCCTAATGGTTTCCAGCTGGGCCAGTGTGTCTGCATTAAGTCTTCAAGTGGAAAAGTGGCTGCAAAGTCAAACCACCTGGCGAGGCAAAGCCACCAAGGAGGTGTGAGGCGGTCGTGGACGAGGCAAACCCTGGAAAACCTCATCTAAGATTACAGAGGCAGCTTCGGCAAAACACAACAAAGAGCTTAATGTTTTCCTCTCTAATTTGAAGCTTCGTAATTTGTTGCTCTTGCTCTCGCAGGAACACGGAAAAGATGTAAGTAGTTTATTGATATGCAGTTCACTCGCTCCACTGCTGGCACCACTTTGGCGCAGTCCGTCAGCCAAGAGAACATTTGCCAATTCACATGAATAATTTAGGCTTACAAGCTATTTTACAGGCTTAATCTGCTTCATTGTCAATGCTCCACCGTTTGACCTTGGCCCGCTTCACAACACAAAAGCTTGACATCGAGCACCAGCATCCTCTCAATCCTCTCAGTGCGCGCTGTGACCCGACACAGCTAACGACAACTGCAATTACCCTGGCCTGATACAGCCGCCTTGTCACAAGTGTATCTACAGGAAGAGCGAGTAATTCTCTTACAAGCAGCATGACAGGAGAGATGGCAACCAACACTAGGATTTCACGTTTGTCCAGGGACACGTCTCGGCAGCAAATATATTTTGGCACAAGCATGTAGTGGTTGTCAAGTTGAGGATATCCCTGCCTTAGCCTGCGTTTAAACGGGAGAGTCAGCGGAGAGAATATTAACGCAAGCACCAGTGAAAACCTGCAGAGAAGCTCAGGACTTCTGGGCCTGTGCCTTGCTCAAGGGCTGATTTTTACAGGGACTGTCCATATCTCCACCGGCTCCACTGGCAGCCCTCCAGTCTATTGTCTCAGTGCTGCCAAACAGTGATCTGAAAATTTGCATGTTTTGTATTTGATGGGTTCATGGATCATTTTGTAAAATTCATTCCAGATGATGTTATCACATGATGAGAGAGGACGGTTTTTCAGTCTGGCAATAATCCTGTGCAAGACACATAAATACACATGATGCTCTAAGTTCCAGCTAAAGATAAATTTAATTATTGGGAGAACTTTAATGTTTAATATACAGGTGTGAGATGGAGAAGAAGGTGTTCGTCCAACTCTTGGACCAACCCTTTAAGACCAAAATGATCTGTGGATCTATTCGGTTTGAAATACATCTCTGTCCTCGTGGGTTTGCACACACCAACACACGATCGCTCTCTGGGTGCATCGGTGCTGCGAGTGACTGTGCCACAGAGCATCCATCACAGCTCGTCTCTGCTCGTCCACAGCTCCGGCTCTAGGCTGGAAAATGGTGTGCAGCGCAGCTGATGAGCTGGCGAGAGATATTTATGAGGATCCTGGTAACCAGCCGGACAGATCACAGGCACACGACTCTGACCCTGGGAGCTCTGCTTTTTCCACCATCGCACTTAACATGTTACGTCCAGCTGTCATTCAGGGGACAGTGTTTTCTGAAGCAGGGCACAGGTCAGCAGGAATAAGTCAGTGACATTTCCAAACAGAGCCGGATTCTCTCATGCCAGACTGGAGCAGCTTGAAGTGCTTGATACTAATGGCTCCCACCGTCCCTAATGGAGTTTGTGGGTAAAGTGGAAATAAACCCAAGTGTCTCTGTGGCTGGTACCGTGGCATCGTGTTATGTCTGAGATATTTAGTGTTGACTCCTGCTGTTGCATGCATGTCATTCATTATTCTATCGTTAAAACTATTTAGAACCTACTTTAATTGACACTGAGCCGTGAAACCGCGCAATAAGAGCTTAGCTGGACCTTATGAAATAAAAGCTGGGTTCCACCATAAAAGCATGAAAATGAAGAAAAACATCCAGTAATGGCCGTAGCGTGTTTTTTTTCCTCGATTCTTTTCCTACTGCTGCTCATGCAAGTCGCCATGTGAAAGAGGAAATGAGTTCAACAAGCTCAAGGAGGAAAAAAAAAAACCTGGAGATGTCAGAGTAAGTTACTGTGAGGAAAGAAAAGAGTGACAGTGAGAAAGAGCCAGTGTGATTTGGTCTCCTGTCATCTGCCTTCTGGATCCCGGTATACAAAACATGTTGGGATTAAAAGAGAGATGGAGAGAGGGGAGAAGGAGAGAATCTCTCTAATCCATCTGGCATCCTTATGCTGCTGTTTAGGCCCCGTGGTGACTTCAGAGATAGAAGATGAGCATGAAAGGGAATTACAGCGAAGCCCTTTCACTGATTCCAAAAAATCTGCTCCAAATTACTCCGAGAGCAAATATCAACTTAAACAGGCCGACTCTCCTTTCTCCCTCTCCCCGAGTTCACGACTTCCTCCACAATCAAGGCCAAAAAGTGGGCTGGGATAAGGACCAGCAGCCATTTGAGTCCCCTGCTGATGGATCGAACATGGCACTTATGCTAATTCGCCTGGTTTCTTGGCCAGCGCCACGCGCATTCTTACCCAGCCGAGACTCCATTTGGAATGTGCAGTTGTGGCAGTAAAGCAAAGCGCTCAAAGACGCTGCTGCTGCCGCTCCGGCCTTATTTCTACTTAGCGTCATGTCGAGATGGCAAACAGACGTTGTGGGCATTAAATCCTGCCGCCTTCATGTTAGCAGATAGGATGTGGACAAAGTGAATACGTTATGCGTACTCTGACTCTAAATACAGAGGAATTCTTTTTAGGATATTTTTTAAAATTTCTGGATAATGTGAGGATGTGGAAACAAATCCTCCACCTTAGTATAGAATCAATGTTACTGTGCAGTTGCAAACCTCAGCATTTAACCAAACCTTAAAATTTAACTATCATCACATACAGTTAACAACAAATCTAACATGCCAATATAATCAACGTAACTGAGTCAGTGAGGATTCTCTGTTTGTCACTATTTTAAAACGACATCATAAAACTATTGATCATAACAGCTTCTCACCCTCAGCACAGGGAAGCAGGTGTTGTGGAGAATGGTGGATGCTCCTGCTCCGACACTTGATCAAAACATGCCCCGCTGAGGTCTTTCTATTATCTAAACACACATCTGCTCTGATTGATATGCTTGAAGTCGGCCAATTTCACCTCCCTGTGTGATGCGATAGCCATTTATTTGTTCAGCTTTAATTGTTGAAGCCGCTGTCAGTGAGGCCCGGGCGCACAGCTGCAGAAAGGTGACACGTTGGCACGGGATCAGGACGATTCGATACCGTCCCCTGTGCCTGCTTTCTCGAAATCAGCGGGAAACCAAATCGAAAAATTCCTCCGTTGCGACGTGCGACTGTCAGATGCTTTTGCGATAAAGGCAATTTGCACTTCTCAGCCATTACAGCCATTTAAGTGTAATGTATATTTTAAACATGCGTTTCATCTGTGACACCGTCAGCGTGGACGTGGAGCTGCAACACAATCTCTCAGCAGCTCCCTCACACACACACACACCAAATCACAGAGACAGTGAAGGCTTGTCCACATGTCTTATATTCACGCAGAGATTGACAGACACAATTGCATGCACATGCAATCGTGTTCCTTCAGCTTAATTTCAAGGCACTTGAGGGTCAAGGATTTCTTTCAATCCAAAACTAAGAGCTCTGACAAGGAAAACGTCTTTATCCTCCATCATGAAAACAATCTGCAAAATATTTGAGGTAAAAGTGAAGGATCCTCGTGAACATCTGTGGCGCCGCAGAGTTTTCCTTCGTGTGCAGAACTTCTACGGACGAGAAAATAATAAAGCAGAGGGCTGAATTTGTGTCAGCCGAGGCTCAGGGAAAAATAAGATATCATGTCTTGCTGTCGGTTTGATGTCAGGCTCTCGGAGTCGTACCCGAATGCCTCATCCCGTTGAGGCTGCAACGGAGGCCACCAGAGTGAGGGGGGTTCAGCCAGAGTGCATGTCTACAGCCACTAACCAGCTCTCACTTTCCTCTCTTCATCAGCTGTGTCTTTTTATATACGTCTAACACCCCCTCCCCTCGTCCTCCTGTGTTTGCCGTCTTATCAAGTTGTGTAATGCGGAGCTCTCTGCGCTGAGCGACGTCTCCTTTAGTCTATCATCATGAATCCTCCTCAGAGCCAAGACCAAAAACCCACGGGACGACCTCGCCCAGTCCCAGCGTCCCTCAGATCTGCAGCGAGACACTTTGTTTGCGTCTTCATCACATCCCAGTCAATGGGCGGATTATTTTGATCAGGAACATGTGGTTCACGCCACATTTCGCCGGTCAAGAGTAATCAGCAGAGGTGGCAGGACAAACTTTAAGATGAGCTTTTGGTTCCAGGAGGAGATGGAGCCAAACACATGTGAAACCACCTCTCGGCTCACTGCTGGAATTTTCTGCCCCGGAAAACAAACCCTGGAAATGGGTTTTGGACCAGCTGTACCTTGATTAGATTGTTTAAAGCGTGGAACACTATTTATTTTTGCTTCCTAATTACATAGCATATTGAAATAAAGGGGAGATCTTATTTTACAGTCAGGACGAGGCTGGTTCAGCCTGTGGAAACATCGGCATGACACTGTAAATACCTTCTGAGGCTCTGGAGGAGCTTTGACACAACACATTGTGAACAGAAAGACTTAATTACAACGCAGGGACACAGATTTGACTGATAGTCTTTAACAATGTCAGAGGAGTCGAGCTGCATCATGGGAAGTGAAGAATCAAAAATTCAAAAAAGCCAGGAAATCACATTCTGATCTAATGGCATCTGTATTCTCTTCTGCTGTGTCTTCAACAAAATCCCTCCCTGATTTCTTCATTTGCTTCATTCCTCTGAAAACACGCCGCCGCAGCATCCACTCAGTGACCGGGCGCCTGCCAAGTTTACATGCCGTCACAAACCAACTAATCTGCGAACGCTCAGAACTTAATTGTTTTTCTCACTTGAGCTCTCAGCTGAACCACAGTGTGCTGACAGATGTTCAAACGTCTGTCAAAGTGTCAGCCGAGGCTCTGAGAAGAGCACGTCCTCTTCCATAAAGCTATTTTAATAACTTAGTTGACCAAGGCCACACATTCTCTGGTGTATGACTGTCAACCAGCGCCTGACCTGACCCTGACCCTCTCTGCTCAGACTCTGCCTGGATTGCTCGCGTCTTGCTCGCACTTCTCATTTACTGAAATCAAAACCACGTCGCTCAACGTCAACATCTTTTTCTCCCCCTCCACCCCCACAAACACGAGACACGCATGGC
Source organism: Pseudorhombus dupliciocellatus (assembly GCA_016785235.1). Classification (NCBI taxonomy): domain Eukaryota; kingdom Metazoa; phylum Chordata; class Actinopteri; order Pleuronectiformes; family Paralichthyidae; genus Pseudorhombus; species Pseudorhombus dupliciocellatus. Next base: position 720,470 of record JAFBJW010000070.1, read on the forward strand.
TGCGCAGGCCGATGTTATTTAAATGAGAAAAGAGGAGAGTAAAGTCATTTTCATTTCCTGTCTCGTGCCATGTACTGCTCAGATAGATCTGCCATGTTAGGTGTCGGATCAGATAACCCGCGAGTCTGCCCTGACATCTGCATTTGGGATAAGTCGACGCACTGCTTCTCATGCATTGGTACAGAACAGCAGAGTTGGAATTTCTGTTGTGGTTTCGCAGGATGCACCACTAACTTCTCAGATGCATGTGTTCATCTTTGTTTGGGGGGGTGGGTGAATTTGCTCGCTCACTTTTAGGAAAAAGGGAATTATTTATTTCATATAAAACTGATTTAAGGTCATTTTCCATCTGGATAAAAGGCGTAATAGCAGACTGTATATTAATAAATTTGCTTGACAACTTGAAAATCCGCTCGTCTTAAAAGACGAGCACAATTCAATCCAGGTTTCCTTAATTGAAACTCTCTCCCTTGGCTCCCTGATTAATTTCTGCTCTGAACGTGATCTAAATTGACCCATCCAGCCGCAAGGTATACAAGTGGCCTTCCGACTGCAGCAGACAGACATGTCATTACAGTCCCGCTACGACTGTGGCCCCAATATTTCAAACGGGGATACGACTGACTATCGGGTGACTCCGACGACGGAGCAGAGAGAATATGAAATTATCTCTCATCAGCGGTAAACAAGCATGCCGCCCGCCCTCCCCTCCAGCTTTCAGCAGACGCCTAGAAGAATTTATCAGCTTAAATTGATATGACTTTGCCAGTGATACTCCTGACCGCTGCAGCCTCTCCCCCTCCTCTCCCATTTACAGTTTGCCTCCATGCCTCCTCCAGGGCCTTTGGACTCTTCTCTTTAGTTTGAACGATGAGGGCAAAGATATCACTGATAATTCTATATGAGCACTACACTAATGTTTTCAATAACGGATCTGCTAGTTATTCTCTAACTGAAAGAAATACACGTGCACATGCTTCATTAAATTCATAATAAAAGCACATGAAAGAGAATTGTCCTCTGTGAGTAATTGAATGCATGAAAACTTCAGAGTCTCTGTCTTTTCAATGTTCCCCTCACCTTTTCAGAGCACACAGCGCCGTCCCCCTGTAACTAAAGGAGGTGGCTGTTGTCTCCACAGCTCAAGTTCTATCTTGGAGTCTGACTGTGCCGCTCCCGATGCATCGGATCTGGCTTCTATAAAGACATAGGATAATATTACAGCTAAATCAGCCTTGTGGCTTTTCTCTGGGAAAACGTATGAAGTCCTAAAACTCTCCACTGGTTATGAGTAGGGCCCAGCAGGGCTGCAGCAGCCGAGGGTTCCCGAAAGGAGTGGAGAGTGAAATATGATACAAGCGTCACTGATCCTCCAAATAATAAGGCACTGACAGCGCGGAATGATAGCATGATAACTCATTGAAGCTCCTTAAAACCTGTACAGGTACACGACCCTTGCTTTGTAAGGAAGTCATTCTCCATGATATATATTCCACATATTCCTCTGGCACGTGCTTTGTTTTTTCACTCTCTTTCTGATAAAAAGTGGGATTATTTGCACTGCCGCACACATGCTTCTGGCTCTACACATATTATGTCTGGCTATCTTTCATTCAATACAAGTCATGGGTGGAAAGGGTTGAAGCCCCGGCACGTTTAATGAAATGAAGACGCAGCAGCACCACTGTTGGTTTACATGAAATCAATTTTGGGATAGCGGGGTTCCAATTGGCTGTTCGCGCACTCAATCACCAGGCGACAGACGATTTTCATTTAGTCGACCACGACTCTCTCCACAGTTGCCGGGTAAAAGTGAAAAAGATAACATGTTTGCAGAGAACATAAAACAGGGATGAAGTGAGGAGCAGATGTCTGAATATATTTAGTCTATCAGCCGAGGTCCCCCTCATCACATCAAAGCCCAGGACAGGGAGCCAACAGTAACAGTTTCACTTCACCTCCATCAGCATGTGTTGGCTGTTTATTGGCTTTGGAAGTCAAGTGGGGGTCAGGATCAGTCCTCCGTCAGAGGAGGGACTCCAGGGGGATTGCACTGAATCAACATGGAAGTGGGTTCTGTGGCGGGCCAGTCAACACCTCTCCCCTCACCCATCCAAAACTTTTTTTTTTTTTTTTTTTAAAACATCTGAGCTCAGAAATGAGATTTTTCTCTGTGATAGCGTGCAGGTAATATTTTAATTAAGGCATCTGCATAAAAATGAAAGTAGATTTTCTTTGGCATTATGCTGCAGGGCTAGAAAGTTCTAAAAGTTCAAAAGTTTACGTTTCTAAAGGGGTGAGGACATATTGAAATATCTGACTTTGAAAAAATGATTTGTTATTCTATAATCAGGGTTATTTTATTATCCAGCCAACACACTCCTTCCTGAGCCAAAGATGCTTTGTTTCCTTTGGTGGTTGGTCGGTGTAGGCGTGCCTCAGGGATCCCTACATTTTTCCTTTCATTCTACAATTCACTATTTCTACGAAACCCTCACTATTCGTATTACTTTCTGTTATCTCTGCTCACATCAAACAGCAGTCTTTCATTTTAACACCTTCACATGAGCGTGTATTTTTCAGTAGTTCTCTCATGGTGGCCTGAAGGTTACTGGATCCACACGTGTGAGGGGAATGTGTGGATTCCTACTGCGCGCCTGCTCCCACACTAACGTTACACACTTTCATATCATATCACTTGCCACTCTGAGGCAATGAAAGCACATCAGGGAAACTCGATGGCGTTATGTTTCTAAGACATATCAAGAGTATCTGGTGCTCCTCCTCCTCCCCAAGAGCTTCTTTACATCAGTGTGGTTTATAACTCAGCGGCCGGCCTCTGCTATTTAGCAATGAACGTTCAATAACTGAGTGTGGAGTGCTGGAGTGCAGCTGGTAACAATCAGCACGGAGCAGGACTAACTGAAGCTCTGACATAAGAGCTCAGACTGTCGGCCCACCGTCACACACACCTACGGCTCAGACACACTCTGGATTCAGGACGAACAAGACATCTTTTGCTCCCGTCTGATGAAACCACTGCATGTATAAAAAGATGATAATAAATAAAAGCGTTTCCAAATCTAGACAAAGTGTTCTGGTGCTCAATATCTGCCAGCATTCACGCTACATCTCCCATAATCCCCATTATTTCTTGTGGGATGGGATGTTGCAACCTGGCCACAGCAGAAGGTCTTTACGGCCAGAAACACTGAAAATCGACTCAGTGAAAAACACAAGTCAACGTGCCATGATGGGCGGCCAAAGTTTTCTGAGCAGCTTCCACTAGTAAATAGCAGCTAAAAATAAAACAGAGGAGCTGCTCTTGTTTCTCTCTTGCTTCTCACGGAGACAGAAGTGTTTCCTGCAGTTCTTTTTCTGACAGATCTCAGTAAAGCCAAAACCCCGTCTGCTCTGCCAAGGCCTAAAAACAGCTCATGATGTAATCATGGTGATTTATTTGCTGTAGTTGAGAAAACGCCTGAAAATGTCACAATCCTAAACTTGCCGTACAGCAGCAGGAGACGGCTTAGAGCAAATACTCTGACTGTGTTTGACCTTTATTCAGAGAAGTCAGATTAACGGCTGGTTACGTCCATATGCTGTCGTGTCTGACCGGAGAGAGGAACAAACAGCAGAGCTAGTCTAAAGGTTCGGTCTTGACTTCGGCTCTCACATGTGGTGCAATGCTCGGACCAGACCGGAACGCTGTTATCAGATGAGTCTGCAGAACACCGGAAGTCCGATGGCTCCGTTCAGTTTGTCTTTCTGTAGTATGGACACATGGCGCTGTGGTACGTTCAGGAAACATCAGGGCCTTGGCAAGACCGTTTCTGTTATTCATAAATTCTCCACACAGACTCATCCCTGACTTGAAGCGTTCATGGAAGCGCTTCCTATGAGATAACAGGAGCACTTGATGGGTTAAATTACACGAGTGGGAGGAAGTTGCTTAATAATGTGTCATTACTCAGAGCAGAGCACGATGGCTGTTGCAACAAGTAGCTCAAAGGTGGCGAGACGGACACGCATATGAAGATGGATGACACAACAGCTCCTCAGAAGAGACTTGACTCGCTGTTGGTTGAAGGCGTTTATCAACAGGAATCAGGCAAAAGAGCGGAAGCTGGGATATATACAGCTGTGAAGAGAGCACCGCAGAGGATCAGATCAATTCAAGAAACAAAAGAAAAAGATCCAACAGGCTTTTCTCTGTGTTGTGCTCTTGTCACCTGACGTAAAGTGATGTATCTCTCCTCCTAAACCCAGGTGTGATCACTCAGTGGGCTGACGTGTTCTGCTGGGCTTCAGGAAAAGCTCTCCAGTTGAGAAAGATTAATTAGTTAAACTGGGGCAGACATCAGTCTTCTAACAAGTCTCTGTGCTGTCGCCAGGGATGAGGCAGGAGGGAGGGAGGGAGGGGATGGCAGGCGGCAAGGAGGAGGAGGAGGAAGAGGAGGAGGAGGAAGAAGTGTTGCTGAGGCGACATGTATCTGATCAGTTGAGTTTCATTAGTTCTTTTCATGCCTGTACCTGGTGGCTGTGGAGGCTTAGGATAGGAAGAAGGAGGAAGCCGGGGAAGGAGGGAGGGTCTGGGGCCCATCCGTCACTCTTATCTGGACACTGAGGGCTGCCAGGTCAAGTGCACAACCTTCCTGGTGCCACACTAATGATGGTCCCCCCTCGTTCCTTTGGGCCACAGGGTCAAGTCTCCCAGTGTGCCCTGCTTTATCATCCCCCAGCAGAACCCTGCAGCTGTGACAGCCTGCACCGCGCCTTTTAAAAATGACTTCAGTGCTGCGGCAGCCTTCTCAGCTCCACAGTAAAACACCAGGTGAAAAAACGTTTGCTGAATCTGCATGTTCTCTCTGCAGCACAGAAAAATCACTCCTCCTCTTTTGTTCCCTGCTGAGGTAATTAGAGGGTCAGGGCCTTGCTCAAGGGCACATCAGAGGTAATTTCGATGAAAAGGTAAGCACACTTATAGCAGAGGATGCATGAGCTGATAGGCAGCAGACGCCGGTACTCGTCATGTCATCCATCTTGATATCCAGTCTATGGGCATTCAGTCTCTATATAATCTATAATTTTACAAAGCGGCCATTAAGAAAAGAACAGGCCATAATAACTCATTTGTTTTCATAATGTCGTCAGTTTCCTGTCTTCAATCACTCCAGGATCAGACCTGTGCAACATCAGTCAATAAATGTGTCTCTGACATCCAGTTATAAAGCAGTGAATTAATTTTGAGGATGAACTCAACTCAACTAATGATGAAAACATTCAAACTTAAACCTGTGTCTAGTCTGCAGCAGCGTGAAGTCTGGGAAGTTAATGCCACAGTGTCATGAGAGGCTCTCAGCTCCTCTGCTGCTCATGGAGAGTGACATCTGTTCAGCCTTAGCTCTGGGAAGCCAAAAATAAAGTTACTGGGTTGGGCCCTCTTCGCTGCGTTTACTGAAATCAGCTGGAGGACAAATGGTGAGATTCCTACTCGGTGGGGCGCCACGAACAAGACGTACACACATAAGCAGACACACCTCTTCTGTTTGTGCGAGCACAGGACGCATGCACACATGCGCACAGCGACGGCAGAGCGACTCATTACATGGTTGGTTTAAACAGAAACATTTTCTTGGAGCAAACATCAAGGCGTGATTTTTATCTCTTTGGACGGGAAGAGCTGACATAACCTCAAAGGCAAAACGGATCCTCCATCAGCCCTCGAGTCTGAACCTCTTTACTCTTGGGGTATTTCACGGCAGCCTTATCTTCGGCTGATGACATTGTTTCAGTCACTTCACTTTTCCCCCAGATTTACATTGTGTGGAATTGTCAGCGAGGGATTCGCTAACTCCGGAGCAAGCAGCCTCTTTCTGCTCTGACAAAGACAGATTTGCTCCGTCCTCTCTCGCTGTCGCACGCCACACAAAGCCGCGGTGTTGTGACTAATCGGCTGCTACATCATCTGAATTTTAGTGACATCTGATGCACTGCCTGCTCATCAGGAGCTCGTACCTGAGCAGCGGCGGAATAACAAAGCGTTTAGTTAAGTCGCAGAGCGCCCCCCTCGCTGCTGAAAGCGCCCTGAATCTTTTGTGCGGATAAAAGCATCAGATAAATCCCTGAAACTGCAGTCAGAACAAAAAACTGACTGTGACATGGATGACGACTCAAAGTGGAATCGAAGTCTGACTTCAATACACAACTCAGTTCAACTTTCCAGGTCAGCCAACTCCAAGCGATCACAGATGAATCTAAGGAGGCATCGCTTTTAGAGAACAAAAGCACTCTGCCTTGCACGCTAACAGCTAACAGGACTTCTTCAATAGCAAACACAAAATTCTACCCCCCTCCCTTTATCCTAGTATCCTTTTTGCGGCGTAAATACAAGACATTTTGATTTAAAAAAGGGAGATTTTGATCATTCTTTTCAAGTTTCTAAACAATATGAAAATGCAATAATAAATCAAGTAAACCTGTAGAGTGTGGATCAGATCACGTTGAAGCGAGTGACAGGAAAAACTGCAGCTGAAAATAAAAGATCTGATGAGGTTCAGGTCGGGCTCAACTCATTTTCTTTTGGGCTCGGACAGAAAATTGCATCCTGAACCGCGCGCTAAACTGTTTGGATGTTTTTCCTTCGCACCTAAACACCTTAGCAAGAATTGACATGTAAACATTTTTCCTTTTATTAAACGAAACGCCTTCATCCCCTTTTACAATCACTTCATCTTCACCTCTCCTGTCCTCCAGGATGGTGTGATGCATGCACAGCTCCTCATAACACAGAGAGAAATCCCCTGTAGTCCTGCATTAGGTTGAGTTGCCACGCTTGCAAAAGGAAAAAAATCTGAATTATAAATAAATAAATAAAAGGTAATGATGCTATTATCATGCTCTCTTACTATCCTGAGCGCTGCGCCTCACCTTTCTATTTGAATAATGATTTATAATCATATTAGTTCTCTCCGGAGCCCTGCTCTGGAAAAGTAAAAAGCTATTATCCAGTTGTCAGCTTCCAGGAGACGCCCTGGGAGATGGAGCGGCTATGCTGACACACTGTAGCTGCACACACACACTCAGGAGCATGCATATATGCACACGCTGTGCTATTCTGCACTAGAATCACTAGTGCACATCCACATTAGCCTGCACGTGCAGTCTTACACAGACACATGCACATTGAAAAAACAGCCATTTGCTGCTTGGAAATTGTTGTGTTTGGTTAACCTTGCTGGCTGTGCCAGGCGGGTGGGGTTAACTGCAGAAAAATCACTTGTCAGTCACCGACTTCAAAACATACTGTTACGTGCTTCACTACTCAAATTTATGAATAAATGAGCTGGGAAACTGAGATATTCCACCAATTATCAACATTCATGTTGGGTACAAAACACATTTCTCCAGCCTCACATCCAAGACTGCGAAAACTATATAAGACCCAAATGACAGTTTAAAATACATTGAAGTAAAAAAAAAAAAAAAAAAAAAAAAAAAAGACATGTACAAGACAGACATCAGTGTAATAGACACTGAGACATATGTCTTCAGATAGTGCGAATGAGAGAAAATAAGATATTATGCATCACTGATCAATACTGTCACCTGCTCGGCCTAATCCTCCAACACATTTAGATGCAGTGCGAAGGCAGGTTTGTATCGGGTGGGATCTGAGGAAACAGCAGACGTGTTTACATTGAGCCTTAAAAACTAATTTAGGTTGGCAGCAGTTTGTCATTAAACCATTTTAACGTTGACAGGTCTGATATTGAAAAACCAGAGAAATGTGGTGTTCACCGGTGGGTCCGTTTGGTTTTGCCACCTATTTCATATTTCAGGCATTGTTATGAATATTAGTAGTAGCACATTTAAATACAAATGCTCATCAATCTGGGCTGTTTACTGTGTAAAATAAAAGCTCTCACCTACCAGCAAACCGCTGATGACAATATGCCTGTGAAAGTCTCAGACCTGATATATCACTATTTAGTGCCATACATTTAGCTGCATGAATTCAATTTCTTTGTTGAATTTCGTTGCATTTAGGCCTCTTGAATCTTCCATGAAAAGATGCCTTTCAAATCATGAAGACATGAGGTGTTATAAATAATCAGTGATGCAAAAAGCAGGGTATGATTTACAAGATGACTCACTTCTTTGAGCTAAAAGTCAATTTATCATGTGTAGGAGTGACCCAGATATTAGGGGAGTCCGGTATCTGGATCATTTTCACCCCATCTGACACAAAATCCCGTCTTGAACTGCACAAGGTTGCTAAATAGGTAACATCCATAAAAATGTCAAGCGGAGGTTTTTGTTTCGCTGCTGGATGGAAGGAGTGAGATCTCTTTAGGGTCTATTTCTGTGGATGAGATCTGAGAAGGAGGCGCACACATAAATATAAAAACACCCGTTTCCAACGTCTCGATCCATCTATCACACACACACAAGCTGCTTACAGACATCTAATCTGGTGAGATTTACATTTGCAGGCCGTGGCGGCTGGTGTCAGGGTGTCATGTCTGCTGAATGTGATCTTCCATGTCGAGAACATTATTATCCCCGAGAGGAATTGAATACAGGAGAGGGAGCCAGGTGCCACCTTCAGTGGCCCGGTCACACATGCTGAGAGGCTGCTGCTGCAGCTTTTAAGAAAGGTATGGTGGGTGCACACAGAAACACGGTGCCCATTCACTGGTGGCTTTTTCGGAGCCACCAGTCAGCTGCGAACATGCCGGCGCTCTGACCCCGCCGCACCTCATTTCACTGGCGCCCATTCAGGGACAATTTCTCTACAGGACCCTGGTGGCTGCGGACACAAAGAGCAGACCAGCCACCGGTAATTACACCATGCAAATGCCATTTAGGCCTTTTAATATGGCCGCTGTCGTGTCGCTTCAATTGGCCTGCCGTTTATCACCCGGCACACACGCACATCTGTGGCGCCCAGGGGAGGGGGGGGGGGGGGGGGTCATCTGTTCATTCATTCATTTGGAGATTCCTCCCTTTTTCTCTCGTCCCTGTTTACCTTTAGCTTCTTCCTTTCCTGAATCTATTTATTTTCTCTATTTTCCCTGGCTGACCAAGCACAGCACTCTCTCTTTCTGGAAAACAGGAATTGAACACACGCTAGTTGGATTTGCATAGGAACGTATGTGTATTTCCTGCTATCACTGTTATGAAACCATCTGAAATGATAAAAAACAAAGATGGAACGAGCGTCTGTGTGTTCATTTAAAAGACGTTACAGTCTCCTCAGATCTGAATCTACCTCCCTTCTCCTGTCTTTAAGACATTTTATTAACTACGAATAAAATCTAACTGGATCAAATGGAAACAATGAGCCTCAGGTACCATGAGCACTCCTGCACCATCACCTCACTTCAATCACTTCCATCCCTCACTCTCTCTCACTTGACTCACCCCCTTTGTGGGGTGCGTGTTGTGGGTGTGTCTGAGGGCAAAGCTGCTTCTGGGACAGGTAGTGACGGCCAGCTGGTTGGAACAGGTGTACAGACCGCGTGTTCCCGTCAGACTGGTCTATGCACTTGGCTGCCGACCAGAGAATGATGGGTAAAAGCCTCTCCCTCTCTCCCCCCTTCTCCCCTTCCTCTGTTTTTGTTCCTTGTGTCCGTCTTTCTGTCTTCGCAGATACCTCCGTTCCCTCCCTGGTGGCCCCTCCTTTGTCCTGCGTGGTCTGCGGCGGTGCGCCACACAGACACACACGACCATGCGTGACCAGACAAACAGTGTTGGGTGTGGGAGGCTGATGGGGGGGTAACTACGCATGAACAAAACCCCACAGAGTGGCAGGTGGTGTGAGGTTAATCTCAATATTCCTGTTTGTCTACACGACCAGAAACTAAATACATCACTGGATCATTTAGCGGGAATTAATATGGAAGAAAACACACCTTAGTTTCTCTGTAGATTCCATGAAACTGATCCACTCCTCCAGGTTTGAAGAATCCGGTTCCAGCACGTCCCCCTGCAGCTGCAGAGATAAACAAAGACAGCACTTGCTCATTTACTCGACACATGTTCGTCATAAAACAAAAACAAAATCCGAGCGCGGGTTTCATACGAGGTCAAACTGTAACCTCGTCTTTCGTGCAAGCCTTCCCGAGGTTGACCCTCACTTTCTTTTGAAGCACTTCCTCGGGGCACGCGGTCACGGATGAGGTCATATCCTGTCTTTTCTGATCAGACCTGAGGGACTGGCTGCAGATGTGGGGGCTGTGAGGTCGAGTTCCTCATGGAGAGAGATAGCAAAGGCATCTTCCTTGTACTTATTTTAAAGTTTCTCAGGGTTCGGAGGAGGTTAAAGTCCTTCTTCTCTCCCCAGAGATGCTTTCAGTGCAGTGACTGAAATACACAGAGAAGCCCCTGACATCTGAAACACGCCTGAACCGCACTTCAGGGATTGATTGATTTTAATATTAGTTTACAAGATCAAGACAGTTTCTAAAGAGTCAGATGTTCACAAGATCAGAAATGTTTGCTCTTCAAAACGTCCCCAGTACTAATCGTATACAGACTGAACGACGAAATGTTTCCACCTCACTATTTTACACCAAGTGACTGAATAATTACCACAGTGTTCACAGTGTATTTACAGCCAGGTTCAACATGCAGGAAGCCTTCTGTGATGGAGTACCACGTTCGAGTGCAACAAAATAATGAACAATAACCACACTCTATAAAACACACGAGCAGGAACGGCCCTGACCACAGTGGCTGTAATACCTGTCTGCAGCTTTGTCAATAACAGCGGTGGACCCCGTTAATAGAGCATTATGGGAGCCCAGGGACCATTGCTGACAGGTGATTTATGTCGCCTCTGACGACTTCGGCCCTGCGACCGAACCCTGACAAAAGAAGAGGTAGATTGGAACAAGCAGAATGATGAATAGACTACACGATCCACAGACCCGTCTCATTAGAGAGAGGAAAAGAGAGACGGAGCTCTAGCCATTTAGCTAATGTAGCGAGTCATTGTGTGTGTGCATGTGTGTGTGTATCCATCTGCATACGTGTGTGTGAGCGTGGGGAGACCTGAGCAGCGGCAGCTTGCTCTTGCCGCAGCAGTAGCAGGTTGGAAATTAATGACACACTAAATATATGGCGAGAGAGCTTGACCCCGCATAATGGCGACATATAGGATTAACCTTGGTTGTCACTTGGGGCCATTGTGAGCCCACATGCTGCTGTAAGTCTGCAGGAGGCTGCAGAGCCCAGCAGGTATCTGTGCTGCTGGAAAACACGCTGATTTATTGCTTCAGGGGATAAAGCCCTGCATTTAGGATTAGACGATTCAAAGTTTGCTCTTAATAAATAAGCGAGAGATCAGAGAGTCGCAGGGAGGAGAAAGGAGAGCCTGCTGGATTAGGGGAGATGAGTTTGGAAAAAAAGGAGCATCCTTGAGGGCCTATAACTTCTACACATTATTGGTGTTTTATTAGTTTCTAGTCAAACTGATAAATATAAATCCTCAATAACATTTCCCATTTTATATGGACATTGCAGGAATATTTGCAAAATGTATTGTCTAATATGTGATTATATCAAATATTGATTTTTGGCAGCAGCCAGTACAAATCTGAAAGAATCTAAGTTAACTTTCTTATTTTCATATCTAAGCTTTAAAAGGCAGCACAGCTCAGGGTGATGGGATTGTCGTTACTTTTTCTTTTTTACCAAATGTAATGTTCCAGTCCTTCTGCACGGCCATATCGCTGCTAGCATGGCTAAATAGAAAATTAGAGGAGCTGCCCTGTGATGTCAAAAGTCAGCACATTCACTCCTGAACACCAGCCCGGCTGCTTTTATTGCCATGATGGATTTCCCATTTAGCTTGACCTTATATTCATTAAAAGAGGATTTAAGCCCGCTAGAGGAAGGAGAAGAGAGAGGCCCTTTGGGGACTGTGTTTGCTCTGCTGGGCCCCCAGCCTGAGACACACACTTTCTCTCTCTCTCCCTCACACACACGCAGGCCTATAACTCTCTCTCTCAGACAGGGCTTGTTAGGTGCGGAGGGCCGGGGAGGAGGAGGGTCCAGGTTTTATTAGTGGCAGCAGCTGCACTCCTCTCCGGCTCTATAAAAGGTGATTACTGCTGGTGGTAACAAGCTAATTGATTGCTAATTAGGCGGATCGGCTCTCTAAGTGCTGACCCGTTTGTTGACAGATGTGGAGGGACAGGGTGGAGCTGCTAGTGGACGAATTTCGGCAAAATTTAAGAGTTTAGACGAATATGCACAAAAACATGGATGAGGTCAAACACTGGAGCATACTGGAGGGTGCCAAAGCAAAAAAGCATGATTGATTCGGCGAGGGCTTGCAGTCAGAGAGGAAATGAGGGATGAATAGGGGCGGTGCATGGTCTGTTGGAGCACTCTGGGGACCAACGGGCCCCCATATGCACGTTCATATGGAAATGAGGGGCCAGGCGGACACAGAGGGGAAAGACAGAGGGAGAGAGAGCAGGAGAATGAAATGGCAGAGAGAGGAGAAGAGGTTCATCTCATCAGAAGGCATGACAGCAGGAAATCAGACAGACAGACAGAAAAAAATCTGGAGGTGGGAAATTTGAAAGAAGCAAAAGGTTGACATGATTTTAACATCCTCTCTACATTGAAGCCCACTGCCTGGTTTATTATATGTATTCAGCAGTGAGGCTGAATACATATAATAAACACAGACAGAGTGCAGCTGCCTGAGGAACAAGCCCTTCAATATCATATTAAATCTTTTTTTTTTTTTCTCTCAATCTGTTAAATTCTATTTATCTTTTTCAATATCTCTCATCTTGAAGTACCAGATATAGCACTAATAATGGTTCTGATATAAAAGTGTATTTCTTGAGTTTGAACTATTTCACTATACTGCTTTCTGTTTGCGTTTGATTTTCTTGCACAGCTGTGTTAGTTTACCAAACTATTATTATTTATCTAAATTTCTTAAATAAAAAAAAAGTGTATTGCTGTATATGTTGTTTCTTTTTTACTGAGGTAGAATAATAGCTGAAATCCAGCTAGTGGTTAAATGTTTACATCAGACAAGTTAAAAGTCAGAATTACAAGGTTCCTCAGTTTGGTTTATTTTTAAAAAATAAATTAATTTCAATAAAATGTAAATAGTTTGTTGAAAATAAAATAAATAGAATACAGATATTCTAGTTGAAGAATATTCCCTCCAGATCCATTAGATTTTTTTTAAACAAAACTCTCTATTATTTAATTATCAGATTACAGTCATATATGTTTTATTTTAATCCCCAGTTAAATGTGAGGGTTATTCCAGTTATTTATTTAGTCCAATTGACACAGTGACTTCACAGCAGCGTCACTGTGCGTCAGTGTAGATTTGAAAACTGTCTGGAACAGTACAGAAGAAATAAACAATATTCCTCAAAGTATATTCTCTCAGTTACAGATAAAAACCTCTGACCATGAAGGCAACGACATTCGATTCACAACCCGCCCAGCGACCCATCCTCACCCTGCTCCTCCACTCACTACTCAGCTTTTTCCTTTCATTTGTCACCTGTCTGTGTAAGTTTAGCACCGAGCTCAGTCCGAGGGCCCTGCTGCATGATTCTCCATCGCTGCTTCTGTAGCGTCGGGAACACAGCCGGTGGGCCTCTAGAGTTTCCTTTCTGATGGCATTTGACGGGCCCATTTTACGCCCGCCTGCTGGCTTGTCACAGTGGGTGGCAGGGACAACCACACCAGTTGTTTGGCAATTTACAGCCTCCGGGGTGAAAGGTTTATTGGAGCAGACTAGTTAGTACAGGGCTAAAATAAGGATTTGGAGAAGGCGGGGGGTCCATGCAGAAATCCTCCCCAGAACTGATCCCACCTGCCTCAAACCTCGCTCAAAAACACACACACACTGTACATGTGTATGGCCTTTAATACACTGGTATGTACATTCATGGACACATCTGTTTGTGTCTGTCTTCTTTTGTCTCTCCCACAGAGTCTCAATGCGAACTAAAAAACTCTCGGGATAAACACTAAAACCACTCGTAACACATTTATTTTTGTACAATATTTATGTTTAGCATATTTGAGGTCCACGTGTTGCATTCAAATAATCCGCATAATTCTCATTGTGGAAGTTGGAAGTAAAACTTGTTTTGCTGGTTTTATGCTTAAAGGAATTTCTTTAGTTGGCTTAGAGTAGCCTAAGCACAGATGGGGACACGGCTTACCCAGCTTTGTCCTTATGTTAAAAATACATGGACCAAAAGGTCACTAATTATTTATGACCTCACCTTATCTTCATGCTAAGTCAAATTAAGACATGATTATAAAAACTTAAAAGCTTTTTAATTTTAATTTATAAAATATATTGAGGCACAGATTATAAAGAGGATGTTAAATAATGGGTCAAATCTGCGATGGAGATCACAAGAAGCAAAATAAAAATCTATTGTTCTGGGTTGTTGCAGTTTGTCCAACAGCCCTTGAAGGCAGCATCATCGCTTCACCCTTACACTCCAGATAAGACAACATGTGACCCATTTGACCTTGATCCGTCCTCTCCTGTTGTGTCAGGACATCTTCAGACCACCAGACAAGGTCGACCACCTCGCCCCCCTCCTCCGCCACATCCCCTCTGCACCCCTTTCCCTCTCCTTCCGTCTCTCTCTCCATCTTATTTCTTTTCTGTGTGTTGTTGTTCCCCGCATTGAACATCGTCGTCTCGACACAGCGGGTGAAAGGAGATCAGCGGCGAGCACTCGCTCTTCCTTTTGTCCGGTGAACGCCCCCCTCCTCCTCCGACCTCTCGCTCCCTCCGTCTGCACTCCATTGTGGGGGAACAATACGGTGCCACTGCCTCTTCCTAAACATGTTGGCGTATTAAAATCCCCCTCAATATGAACCACAGGGGTTGATGGGGCAGTGGGAGGGGGGGTGCAGAGCACAGAGAACTGTCATGCCAACACACATACACACACACACTTTGACCTATGAAGGGGGAGAACCCATTTGTGTCAATCAGGAGGAGTTCAAAAGCCAGGAAATATTCCTTCACACACACACACACACACACACACACACACACACACACACACACACACACACACACACACACACACACACACACACACACACACACACACACACACACACACACACACACACACACACACACACACACACACACACACACACACACACAGAGAAGAGAGCTAAACTTGGCTGCACACAGAGCGTCAAAGATGTGTCAGTCAAAACACATGGCAACCAGGGGCCTTTCAGGGTGTGCGTGGCTGTGTGTATCTCTATGTGCGTGTGTGTCTGGGGGTCAAGTTCCTGTGAAAACACTGATCCCACCCAGAGATCTTCAGCAGGCCCGCCCACCCCCACACAGATGAAGCCGGATCCTTCTCTCTCTTCCATCCTTGCCTCACCCTCTGATGTGACCAAACACAACGTTGCCATAGGGACCACAGTTTCACGCTGCGATCATTGGCAAACTTATCCGCCCTGCTTGCATATTTCATGTCCGTTTCCGTCCGTGTCTTCAATGCCACGACTTCTGACTTCATTTAACTGCGCAGGTAGAAATATATATTTATATATTTTTGCCAGCTTATGATTTCTTGTCTTAAATATATTTTTTGGCCTACCGGGACATGGTTTGGATTTTATGAAGTATTAGGGGGAACTGAACAAAAGAAAATAATACTGAGATTTTACTTCATGATTACACTTTTATTTAAATTTGTTAGAATGGAAACTAAAGATAATCTGCTAATTGTTTTGTCAGTTAAAGAGTCACTCCACCCATTTACACACATTGAGGCCTGATTACATTTTATGTGTGTGTGGAAAAAGTTGTACAAAGCACATGCCACTTCAGTTAACCTCAGCTGGGTGTGAAGACAAGATAAAAAATAAAAACATTTTCAAACCAATAGGTGTCACTCAAATGTGGCCGCTCCGATTGCTTCGCTAATTTTTCTCTAAGTCATAAAGACTCGGCACAAAAATGCCTCCACACACAAAGTCGCACACTCAGATACATCCCTGCGCTTGTCTGCTTATTGTGCTCTAAATCCAAAACACACACACACACACACACAGGAAAGATTATTTATTCAGTCGCTCTTGAAGCCTCCTCTGCAGTGACCCAAGCAGACAATAAAGCCTCTCCACAATGGAAATGTTAATTTCCTCATTATCAGCCCTCTTAATTATTTGTTGTGACAGATAATTGCATGCAGGGCGTTTGATATCAGCAATAACCCTCTGCCTGTGTTGTCAAGGGGGCCTTGTCGCCTCTCCCGCCCCCGAGCGTTGCTTTTCACCGAGACAAAGAGCGAGGAGCGTGCGCACATAACCTTTTCTAAGCTCTGTGCCTCCTCTCCCTCGCCACAATAGGAATAAATATTATAGATTAATTAATCCGCGCTGATTATAATTTAATCACTTTGCCTCCCGGGGTCACTGCATTATTATCCCACTTAGTATGTGACTTGTATACACACACACACACACATACAGAGAATGGCATTACTCCAAATCCTGACTGAGGTGGAGGCTTCTCTGCCACTTTACTGACTTATTAATTACCACTAACATTGCGTTACAAGGCTTTTGGCACTTTTGGTGAGTTTACACACTCATACATGCAGCACACGTGCATTTGGGTGGAAGTGTGTTCACAGCACATATTCGTACATATTTTTTTCATCAAAAGCATAAACCAGTTTATATTTAAAAAGTTGAGTTCTGTTTAAATTCTCACCCTGGAGAATATTTAAAAAAACTTTCTAAATAACATTTTAATCCCATGCTTCTCCCATAACAAATTCCAGTATGTGCAATTACTTTAAAAAGTTTCCTCCAGAGCCACAAATGGGAAATTTCAAATTTTGTCATCCTGTTGAGGAATAAAAATGGTGGCGTGTCTCTTTAAAACTCTCACCAAAGACCCAAATGTCACATTATCATTCTAATTTTTCTCATTTAGAAACATCTAATTGTTCAACCCTCTCTTCTACATCAGATCTGGCCCCGCTGTATTCAAATCTACAACATGGCCAAGTCAGGTGGCTGCAATTCCAAGTCATTCAGGACATCGAATAGTGGGACAAAAAAAGGGAAAAAGGAAACACATCCGCAAACAAATCAGCAAAGTGACTGAAGGACGACTTGGCACTTTACCCTCACAGAAACATGTGCAGGGACAGACGCACTCTGAAATCATGAGGCAGAGTCAAAACAGCAATTTCATGTCCTGTCGAGTCTAATTTGCTGCACACACCGAGCGGTGGGGAAGACATGTTTGGGGAAAAGATCGGGGCTGGAATGTAGCTATTTCTGCACAAGTAGAGCTCTAAAATATGAGAACAATACAGTGTTGCAGGCCGTCTGTTTTCCTTCCCTCTGTTTGCAGACGTTTGGATCTTCATGACCTGATTATCTCTGCATGTGTGTGTGTGTGTGGGGGGGGGGCCTTGACAGCCAAACACATTCCAACCCTCTCCCCAAATGTCCTTATGAGGTAACTCGAGCTGTGTACAGGTGCATTGTGCAAGGTGTTTTGCTTCCTTCGCTGACACACACACACACACACAGAGCATGGTCTAAAGTGATTTTAAACTCCTTGCATTCTACACATACCTTCTTTCAGTTTTTTCTCCTCTCCCAGTGAAGTGCCGTTAGTGTCCATCTTCACACACACACACACACACACACACACACACACACACACACACACACACACACACACACAGGCTGACAGCTTATCCTACCTCCCACATGTGTGACAGGTGTCAGGCCCAGTGGGAGCAGTTACGGCCCCTAAACCCTTGACATTTGACCCTTGACCTTCTCCACTCCGTCAAACCGAGGCACCTGCAGAGGCCACAGAAACTCTCACAAGGTGAAGTGGAAGCTACACAACCGTGAAGCTGACGTGAAAGAAACTGTGCCGTAAACTTTTCACTCTTGAAGAACATGAAGACAATGTACGCCATCACATGATTACTCGTTTAACAATATTTCATGAACATTTCTTCTATATTTCCAAGATTTAGAGAGAAAGACAGATTAGTCTTTGTGAATATTTATTAATCATATGTTTTACACAGGTTTAATATTCTTTATGAAATGGGGATGACTGTTAAAACTTTGTGGCTCTGAAGAACTTTTTAAGTCTAAAACATAAATTAAATTGTAAATTCCCTCTGTCCAGGACTATGTATCTGAATAAAATGATTCAATTATTGATCATATATTAACTTTAGTGATCAGAAAATCACTCCATCCTCCAAATATGAGAGAAAACAAACTAACAGACGAACGATCTTCCTCATGCAACTGCTGACGAGTTCCTGCATCATACAGACCATTTGAAGTCTCTATCAGCTGATCAGACATTAACATGTATACGGTGTACGGTGCATAGAACCACGCAGAAACACACACACTCCGAGCGCCACGTTTTAATGAAAACGTCGATATCAAGCAGCTGTTTCCTGTATGTAAAGAGGGACAATTACTGTATGTGTTTTCCGTTTGATTGCAAAATGGGTAAAAGCTAATTAAAATTCACAATGATTAGCATATGCATTGTGTGCCTGTGTGTGTGTGTGTGTGTGTGTGTGTGTGTGTGTGTGTGTGTGTGTGTGTTCCCTCACCCAGGACTCCCCAGTGTGTTGGCTGTGAAGTGAGTTTAAAGAGGATAAACACCCCTTTAACTCTCCCCTCATTTCCTCCATGGCCTCCTTAATCTCCACACACACACACACACACATGGCTGGCTGGAAACTGACCCTTGACCTGGATAGATTTCACGGATTATCCCTTTTTTTGTCTGAGGGTTGCCTTTCTGATCTGCTACTTTGCCCCCACCCGTCCTTTCCTCTTTCCCTTTTAGATGTAGCTGCTAAATCTTCTCCCACTTTACCTGAATGCTCAGGCTTTGTCACCATAGTTCTAAACATGTTTTCACACATGTCCAGAACATTTCCAGTAATTTTCCAGAGCAATTGTAAGTTTGAATCCGAATGTATGATGGTGTTCAGGAACTTTTCCAGAACTTTTCCTGTCAGTAAAGTATCACTTTCTCTGACTCGGACAATCTTCATATGTGAAAGACAAACTCTGGATAATGTCTGGACTCCATTTTCTAGAGATTTTCCTGAGTTCATGTCTGATACCATCTTCCCATCCCCTTCCTTCGTTCTTCTTGTCCAAGCTGCACCTAAAAACATATGACCATGCATTGCGCATCTTCTTTAGAGACAGGAGGGAAAACTGAGAATGGGAGACTATTTCACACTTGTTGATGACATTTTCCACAGCGTAAGGAGGAGTGACAGAGGCAGAGCTCCTGATGGGATCCTGAGGCCCAAAGAGAAAAGAGAAAGAGATGAAGACAGGGATTTAGTAAACGCCGCCTCACCCACCCCCTCCCTCTCTAGTCTTTGAAGTGAACAGATTGCTTCCAGGGCAGAGGAGAAAGCCATGTAGCCGCCACATATTCAGTGTCCCTGGTTAAACAGAGGACTTAGGCAGAAGAATGGAGATTAGCTGCACTCTCAGCATCTCATTACATCCTATAGGAAGCTATTCAAGTGGGCTTTAAACACCAGGTTTCACTATTCGCCCTTTCAGGGAAAAAAAAAAAAAACAGTTGCCAAAAAATCAAAATCCTCACAAGGCAGGGAGCAGATATTTGATGCTAAGTGATATGTGAGGCAACGGACAGACAACAAAACAACCAGCTAGCAGCAAACAGCAGCCCTGAATGACATGGGAGCTAATAGGAGCTTGTAGCCTGTCAATCAACCAGGGGAAAAATGACAGTGTCCCTCCTTGACCCTCCCCTCAAAGCATCAGTGACACTTTGATTGGACAAGACACTTTAATGTAACGTCTAATAGGACCCTGTAGCCTGTCAGTCTCAGGAGCAAGAAGCTGTGTTCAGCTTTACTGCGTCTCTTTCTCTCCCTCTCTCTCTCTCTCTATCTCACACACACACACACACACACCAATCAAATAGACCAATACAGCAATGCACTCCTGCACTAATGCTTGCCTTACCCACAATGCAAAATGACAGCCAACAGCTTGGTAAAGTTTTCATACAACAATGTAGATTTGAAATCAAATACTTCCCATATTTACATGACCTCAAGACATTTTCTAATTCCAAATACATGAGACATAAAATACAGCTTTCTAATATATTTGTGATCTGTTTATTCGTATCATGTGTGAAGAGATGAACCGCAGATAAAAACCTGGAGGGATATTCTGTGACAAAGGGACATGTCGATGAAACAACAATCCCAACATGCAGACGTTTCTCAAACAGCAACACAGATGTTGTGTGTGTGTGTGTGTGTGTGTTATATAGGAAACAGCACAATAAAACAAAACACAAAACAGACTGGAACATCAAACTACTAGCCGGCCCTAAAAACCTTAAAAGATGAATGTGTTCTTTGTTGCTTAATCTAAAGTGAACTGCACATGGTATCCTGGAGAGAGACAAAGTGTGTGTGTGTGTGCATGGGCCCACGCACCACTGTGAAGTTCCCCGTGCTTTGACCAGAGGTTAGCAGCACTAAAATAAACCTCAAGTGAACCGTTTGTCTGATTTTCCCATCAAAATAATGAAACGTGATCAGGTTTCGCTGCGCTGTGCCAAGGAGCGTCCAGGGTGCACAACTGTCAAGGCGCACTTCAAAGCCTTGTGGCCCTTCTGCACTTCTCCTGCCCCGGCCTCGCTCACTGGCTGGATGACATTCCTGGGTTGTTTCTGCTCTTTTTTTTTTCTCTCGTCTTCGACCCGACATCCAGCCTGTAGCTCGCAGAGTGAAATTACAGCAGATATTTAACGGGAGCGGGGCAACAGAAGAGGGAGAGGAAGAGAGCGTTCATGACGTGAGTCAGAAAAGACCTCAGACGTGTGATACCTGTTCGCACCACAAACTGGAGCTGCATTCACAGGCTCAGTCCATGCTCATATATTTAAAAAGGATGCATCTTCGATTCGCCCACTATCCAGAAACATTAGATAACTTGGAGGGTCTGTGCAGTGGGGAGTTTTAGACGCTCCAAAACTCAGGATTACTGACCACTCCTTCTGTAAAACTTGACTGAGAACACACATGGAGCAGCAGAAAGCAGCCGGAACAATTACTAACCTCCTCTTTACAACAGGAGAAAATGGAGGATGCTGTAAAATGTGCTCTCAATATTTACTGCTCCGAGATAAAAGCCACCACTTGTCACAACCACAGAGCCGTTTGTTTACAGTAATTACACCGAGCGGTGCTGCCAACGGGGAATGAAGACACTGCTGCTGAAAAAGTCACTAAACTGTATTAGTGGCTGAAACCACACTGTTTGCATATTCTACATACTTCAAGTGTTAATAACATTCACCAGCTTCCAAGCTCTGCTGTCTAAATTAATTTCAATTTCCCTGTGATACAAACAAGTGCACAGAGACAACTGCAGTGAATGTTTTATAAGGATTAGACGAAGACACAGTAGAATCCACACAGTAGAGGTCAAAAAGAGAAGCAACGTTTACAGAAAACTACTTGGACAGTAGGCGTCAACACGTCACTGATAAGAACCAATCAGGAGGGAAACATGGAGAGAACGTCAACAATAGAGATTTCAAAGTAAAACAGCAGCATTTACAAATCCTTCATGATACAGTGTGAAAGTCAAGTAAAGGAGTTTTTCCAGAGTGCTGCAGCATCTTTCAGCTTCCAGCTCGGCAACAACTTGACTTGTCTGGTTTCACTGAAAAAAGATGCACACACACGCTCTAGAAGTTGTTGGTCTCCCAGAGAGGGCAGACAGATGAAGTGTGATGTAGTGTAGAGTACTCATTTGCAGCAGTGGGTGGCCTGTGGCCTGTGGCATCACTACTGTCCCTTTCATTTAGAAGTGCCTGGAATGGTGTGGGTGGATGAGAGTACACCTCTGTGTGTGTGTGGATGCATTGGAAGGCCAAATGAAAGGAGATCGCAGTAATTCGAGTTGACTCAGTCTTTTCTGAGACGACACAGAGCAGAGATACAGGCCTGGGTCTGATTGTCAGCTTCTTGTAGTCACTCTCAAACTTTAGAAGGAAACGCCGACACAGATGGACCGATCGACCGAATGACTGACGCACATACAAATAGCTAAAGACAACGACGGACATTGAACGCGAGTGCACTCTTCCAATCTGCTCTTGAATCTGGTTGTGATACAACGATACATATCGCTTTACATTCCTTGGGTCATCAAACGCAGCAGCCTGCAATCACCGTGGGTTACTGGCAGACCTTTCTGACTGCTGGGGAGAGAAATGGCACGACTGCTCTGTGGTTAAAGATGGAGTCAGACAGAGAACGCGGGTACGAGCCCCAGTGATTGTCTGGTAACGCACATCCTGCAGAGGTGTCCTTGGGCAAGACATCCAAAAGCAATCCAGAACACTTGAAGGCCCTGAAGTCGTTTCAAAAATGACAAAAGAGATAAAGTTGTTCACCAACACCAACTGTGAATATTCACTTTTCATCAAGCTCTGAGAATTAAATACAGGATTTGTCTGATAGGACTTGATGGACACACGTCCTCTTAATGAAAAAATATCTCTCCCCTTCCTCTGAGTAACTGTTGAGGCCTGTCCACCATTTTGAACTCAGTCTTTTGACAGCAACATGTGTGAACTTAATGCACTGCATGTTGCAATACTTGTCAGCATCAATGAACTCATAATAGCCGGCTTAAAAGTGGAAGTATGCAAATTGAGATGAGCAGTGGGTCTCAAACCATCTCCAAATGATTGTTTCAGGGAGAAATGTGATCTTAATTCAGTCTTGGCATCACTGGGCTGGCTGTGATTTTTATTTATTTATTTATTTCCTTTCTCTACGAGAGAGAGTTAAATGTGACTTTCTTTCTTTAATAGTTGGCTTTATTATGTTTTTTTTACTTGCTGTTTTTAACAAAGAGGAGCCATGTGACAGAAATCAAGCAAACTGTGTACATTTACCACTAAAACCCTCCATGTTCCCTCTAAAATCCAAGGCTCTTGCAGTAAAAATACAGTTGTGGGATTAAATGTTGACATTTAGCTCATAATTCCCATTAAAGTAGACATATCCTGTGTCAGAACTGAAAACACCATGCATATAAAAGCCTTGTTAAATCTGCAGACTGACCATGATCCTGTTTCACAGCTCATGGGAACCAGACAGTAGCTGTGAGAGGAACAGGAATCCAACAGCAGCGTTTCAGGGAACTTGAGAGCCGTCCCTGAACTTAAGAGCGACGCCGATGTCAGCGTTTACGGCCGTTAGACGATCATAAAATGCATGCGTGTCCACAGGTTGTGCTGAAACACCGTTTGGAACAGCAGCAGGAGGAAGACGGGAGCTCCACACTCCCACACACGACAAGTCAAGAGAGACAAACGACGTTTCCAGATTTTCCAATAAAGTTATGGACATGGATCCGCTTGATGTTTGGCCTGAGGGACACATAATGCTGCAGCATGGACGCACTCACTGATTTTAAACATGTAATGTCACAGGAAAAAATAAAATGCTTAGAGTCGCACTCATAACCACCACCATGGAGTTTAATCTCTAAGCAAAGTGGAATCATCTGTCGCCATTGTCAAATCATTTAAGTCCTATAGGTTTCTTTGATTTTTCCTTAAACAAATTGATTCATTAGCAGAGCGGGTGATGACACACACACGCACACACACTCTAGGACAGAGACTTCTTCCAACCACAGTATCGTCAAGATAAATAAAGCAGAGCTGGTCTCTGGGCCGGGCGATGACTTACAGCGAACGTGAAAGAATGCATATGTCAACATCTCCGACTGGCCACAAATTGATAGTTGTGACAATACTGAGGTTTCCACCCTCCCCCCGCTGTCCCATCATACTTCTCTCCTCCACAGGATCCCTCCCTCACTTCGCCCATAGTGAGAAATTAAAGGAGGATCACCATGTTATCAGATTGAGCACAGGCAGTAAAAGATTCAGATGAAAATACTGCTGCGATCATTCAAAATAATACTGCTGGTTAGATCATTAAAACTAAGTGCAAATAAAGTTTCCCTTGGTCAGAAGAAACTTTATTTCAATGAACCACCACAGTGACTCTGAAGTTCACATGAGGATACGACTGGGAAGTCTGTCAAGGAAGATGAGCCATCCATTTCACAAGGGCATCTTTCATTCTCAAGAAGAAAAAAGAAGAGCTGCCTGTGGATGTCCATGGAGGAATTTGGCACAGAGAAATCACACATAAAAGATGATGCAGAGGGGATGAGAGCGAGGGAAGGAAAAAAGAGAAAGAGAATGTCACAGGCAGAAATAAGACAATGTGGCCTGTTTTGACACTTAATGTCAAACACGTTGGCGTGCCGAGGACGGATGAAAGAAAAGGAGCGATAAAAAGATGAAGAGAGGGAGTTGTCATCATCAGAAATTAGTGACAGTATCGATTTACTTCACGTTATTGGAACAAAAAAATGAATCGCCTTGAGGCAAAACAAGGATTATTATTATCACCACCAGTAAAATTGAGCAAACAACGCTGAATGAATACTAATCATACGGATAATCTGCTCCTGGACTGAACATATTTCATCGTGTCACTCTCTGCATTGGCAGTAGGTGGAAATCCCCCTGTCAGGCCAGACAGAGCAAACACTCAATTGAAACCAGGAGGACGAGAGACACAATACGACAGAGAGAGAAGCGTCTATTAACAGAGGATCAGCGTGGAAACAAAAACACAAGGCTCCGAGGTCGACTTGGCAGGATTGGTCATTTGGAGTGAAACTGAATTTTACTCTGTGTAACGTCTTTATAAGAACGCAGGGTTCGTTACAAACATATCTACACTGTGTTTTTTTCCATGAGCGTGAAATATAATGTACTGGATACAAGAGAAAAGGAAATAACTTTAGAATAATTGCTTTGGGGCATAAAGGTACTGCAGTCACTAGATCTATGATTCCTGGGATGTCTCTATTCAAATCTTGTGATTGAGGATGGAGATTTAACAATTTAACCATGTATTTTACAGAGGGGTAGTAAATATTTGGATGTCACCAGCTAACTTGCAGTGTGACATGTTATAATCTAAAATACACGACGCCACCACAAACAGATCTTAAACGTCCTCATAAGCTTGCAACATGATAATAAACTGAGCATTTGGAAATCTGTTCATTTAATTCTAGCGGCTCTTGTCGTTAAGTGCTGATTCAAATTTTTACTAGAGCACGGGGAGACAAACAAGTTGAGTTCCTTTCAGAACATGTCACGCGGGTTCTTTTCACCTGCAGCCTCTGGCTCTGCTCCCTCTGGGGAACTTATGGGATTTTAAAAAGTATAAAGCAGTCATGGTATTTTTGATAAAGCATCCTGGGCAGAAACATAAGTTTCATGAGTCAAATACAAACAGACACATGCCCACACATGTGTAGTGTAAAGTGCATACAGCTGACTGACGACTAAATCAGCTTCAAGGGAGGCAGAGATGTAAAAGAGAGCGCACTTCATTCCCATAAACGAGCAGGCATTCATTTTATCAATATGCTTGGAGGAGCCTGACAAGCTGAGTTTCTACCAAAGATGGTTTAACTAACTCACACACACACACACACACACACACACACACACACACACACACACACACACACACACACACACACACACACACACACACACACACACACACACACACAACACACACACACACACACACACACACACACACACACACACACACACAACCTTTGCAAATGAAGGTTTAACGAGGGAGACGTGGGCAGAAGAGTGAGTGAGATGGTTGTAATGTCAGAGACAGTCTGTCCCACATGGTTCCCATAAGTGTGTGCATGTATGTGTGTGTCTCTGTATCTGTGTCTTTGTGCATGTTGCTGTGTGCTGGAGAGTTGCGATGCTAAATCATCGTCGTCTTTCAGAATGGATGAAGTTTGGGGAGGTCGGAGGGAGCAACGGGGATATTTAGATGCCTACAAACACACATGATTCCGGACACACACACACACAGCAGTCAAGTACATCTTGATCACACTGTCAGCGATCAGTGCCAGCACCCTCATCTCTCTGTCCAAACCCATATTTCACTCTCACCCTGTCCAACAACACCCCCCCCACACACACACACACATTTATCCACAAATATGTACACACACACACACACACACACACACAACACAAATTCCATGAAACAGCTCATCTGTCCTGCTGATGATCTGTCAGAACACAGAGGATCACAGAAAACACACACATGATCATTAATAAGTATATAATCAGGAAACTGCGGGATACAGCCTCACACAGCCAACACACACTGGACTTATTAATTCTATACAGTTTGTTTGTGTGGGCTGACCAAGAAGAACCTCCACCGACAAAAAGGGTTTCTGAGAGAGAATCTGGGAGATGAGCTGGACTGTGGAGAGAGGCTGATGTGGCTCTTCAGCGATCGATAGTTTCAACAGAGTGCAGCACACAGTTTTAATTTAACTGACAGATATATTTTTTGAGACGTTAATCTATAACCTGATTCTCCTGCTTTTAGAGTTACTCTGTCAACAAACCCCAACAACCCCAGTTTCAACTCGTATGTGAAATCATGCATTTAAGTGCGTTAATGACTCAGCGTGCTCGAGCAGGAAACTAACTGCCTCCCTCAGGGCTGCTGCTGTAGCCGACTGCGACCTCTAACCCTGCGCTGCTCCAGGAGCGCGAGATAAGACAATCTCCCCAGTCAGTTAATTAGTAAGCCAACCTTTCCTCGGATGGGAGAAATTTGTATGCTCTTGTCTCGGGGTCGGCACATAGTTGACGCCATATGAGCCGCGCACTGAGCTACATGTCAGTTTGTGTTGACCTATTCCTGCTTGGGGCCACTTCTACCCCATAATTAAGTGAATTATCTCGCAGAGGACAGCGCCATACATTCCCGCATGGCGAGCAGAAGGCGGCTGGCTGCTGAAGAAGCTGCCCTGACAAAACGGTCTCTCTGTACATAGATAATGAGGCAGGGGCCTGACAGGTGGGCCCTGATTAGGAAGGAAGGTCCTGTGGTGGGCGGGGAGGTAGCGTGCGCGGGCGCGCGGGCGCGCGGGCACGCGGGCGCACTCACACACACACACACACACACACACACACAGAGCTCACCAAGTCTGTCCCACTGCAGTAAACACACTCATCAGAGCAGAGGCTGTCCCTGGAGAGGGAGAGCATGTTTGACATCATTAATTGGCTTTTTCAGCACAAGGAGTCAGAGAGATGAAAAGCTTTATCAAGCTGAAATAATTAATTTTGCCTTCACCACCCTGAATTTGCTGACACTTCACTTCTCTCAGAAAATGAAGAAGGGGGAAAAATTACTACTTTTCTTCCCTTCACTCTCTCCCTCTTTCTTGATTCAATCCCTCTATTAGCTTTTTTTTTTTTGGCCCAGGCTCGAGAAGGCATGTTAACGGAGGTAATGTGCGTTTTGTATTATAATATAAAAGGAGATTTAATTAACTTGAACCTGTATGAAAGGGGAAAAGGTTAGCTTTATCTCAACCACTTACAAAGGCCATAGATTAGAGGGGCCACACTATGTGCCCAGTGCAGCGTACATATTATTTCCAATTAATTCTAAATTACAGAGAAAATTATAGGGGTTTGATAATACACCATCAGAAGGACTAAAACTTTAATCACTTTGACTAACAGGGCTCCGGTTGGATAATTAGTTTAATTAAGCTCTTTGAAAGGCACCCACATGCCGGAGCGCTGAAAGTTTCTCCGACTCTTGAAGTTTAACAGAGTAGCCAAGATAGCGAGAAGTGGGCAGCCTCGTCCAAGCCCATTAAAATACTGCTTGCAACAACCTTGCACTCCAGGAAGCTGAAATGGACCTGTGCCTGCCAAACAAAGGACAACCTGGGGGTCAGGCTTTTTTCTGTGTCTCACCAACGATTGCTTCTAGAAGTTTCTTTTCCCATCTGTCCCGCCCCACATTGATTATCTGGGAGCTAATGTGACGTATCTTGGCATCTAACTCCAATTATCTTGGCAACAGGAAGATCAAAATATGCCGCTGCTGGTTACAATGGCACCAATTTCCTTCATACCAGATCTAATTCAGAATAATCATTATTATCCATCGGCTACCTGTGAACAAATCCCTCTGTAAAAGGCATTTTAAATATTTTTCCTCCGCTCACGTTTAATAACAACCAGCATCACAGCCGCTCCCAGTCCTCCGGGGCTTTTTGTGAATTTTCCCTTCTGAAGCATTTTGGAGAATATGAGGAGAATAATAGAGTCAACTACACACACACACACACACACACACACACACACACACACACACACACACACACACACACACACACACACACAGTGTTCTCCGAGCCTTCTGGTGGGTTAGGGTTCTGCATCACTTCCCATGTGAAGAAGCTACATATTAAACCAAATTTGTGCGTGTGTGTGTGTGTGTCTGCTCTCCACAGTACATTAGGCTACTGCCTTGCCTCAGCGGCTCTCAGACATACACAATATTTACCCTTCTCATTCGTCACACGCTTGTGCTGTTGTTCTGTTATTGTGCTCTGCGCCCTGAGTCTCCCACACTGTTAAAAAATAAATATGCTCGATTATTAAAAATAAAATATTGACTCAGCCCCGGGCCTTGTACAGAAGCTGCGAGGCAGAGTCATACATGAATTATAATCACTGCATTAATTAATTTACTGACACACTTTATCTCTATATAGAAAAGAGAGAGGATGAAAAGCAACAATGTCGCTGACACAGATGTATTCTATATAAATTTATGTAGCACAGTTTTACTATATATACACATAAGAGTACTCATAATGTTGGGTCAATGGGTAGTGAAAGGTGTCTAATATTTACATACACTATAAATACATTTCATATTTATTTTATTATCTTTAATAAAATCTTATCTTTATTTGTACATTATACAACATCAATACTGTTGTATAACACACGATCTGAGATGAACTTTTCTCTGCAGCGAATATAAGACAATTATTTATTTATGCTCAGTGTGTGCTCACCAGGTTTATTACTTTCAAACTACACAACGGCATAGGCATCAGTTTTAATTACGACTAATTGTTTTCTTTATAGTCACGCTTAGGAAAACTAATTAAATGTAATGCCGGCAACATTTCCCGTAAGAGCGCAGACACTGGTTTATTCACAGTGGGACGGTGTCTCCAAGTTGTGCTCCATTACACATTCAAGTTCCACACAACCTAAACACCTGAGAAAGTTGTTGTGTATTCTGCACATAAATGACTCATTTAATTCCAGTCAAACCCCTGAAACTGAGTTCAGAACCTCTTCACTTTAATAATCCAGAGGCCTGTCGTAAGTACACTGTTGGTTTAACCTTGACAGAGTTTGTTCAAAGACTAAATCAGAGTTTCAGTCAAATCCGCCCCATTAGAACAGAAATGGAGTGTAGGACGAGCTCCTCGGAAATGACTGCACTGATTTGGTTTTCAGTCCATCTCTTTTTAATGTGTGTAGAAACTACATCTTACATGTGCTCAGCATTTGCATGGAAATTACTCTAATGTGCAAATTGCTCGTGGTGTTCCAAAGTCCTCCAAGGGAAGCTAATGTTTACTGTCAGAAACAGAGTGGATCCAACTGCAACTTGCTTTGTGTGATACTGCAGAAAAGCAGAGGCTCTGATCCACATGGTGCACATTCCCACAGTGGTCTACGTAGTAAGAGTGTTTAGAGTCAGTATTCAAACGCGAACCATGTGGTCTGGAGTGCATGGACTGCAGCTGGAGCGACGACCATGTGGGCATCGCCAGAACAGATGCTGAACACCAACTGTGGACCGGAGCTTTAAACTTTTAAACTCTGAGCTGATGACTGGCAGTGACGTGATGCCCCTTTATCTTTAATAACTGAGAACGAGATCTACAAAAACATACGTGCTATAAAGCTTTAGGGCTTTTTATACAAGTGCTCGGTCCAACTATTATTTTTATGAATAATTTTAGGAGTAACCGGGGAAATCCAGCCAGATGCTGGGAGTAACAGAGAAATACATGTACTTGCTGTCTTGCACAGAAGCAAACGCAACCTAACATTTATTTTACAAGTCTTTTACTTTCTTTACTTAACTTTTAAGATTAGTAAAGGGAAACAGACACATGGCTTCTGGCTCTGGTATTTTAGTTCAATTTGTTGAGTTGACTAAAATTATAATTGATTCCAGATCAGTGTCCTGAAAATAAAACTGCCATATTTATTATTTGTACAGCCACTGAGCTTTGTCGACACAATTTTCAATCTCTCTATTTCACTTGGAAATTGAAATGAAAGTGAGATTCTAGACAGGGCTGTGATGACTAATTGGGTTTTTCTGGAGTCGTCTCCCTCCTGGTTGCTGGTGAGTTTCCTCTAATCTTTGTAACGGTGATCGGCTCAGACCACTTTCACTTGTTCTCTGTATCATCAACCTCATCTAATACAAACTTAAGATAAATTTAGGCTCGGCAGCTTGCGTGAAATAGCCATATCCTCTGTGGGCTGTGTCCACACTGGATGACGGCTGCTAATTGAAAACGAAAAAATAATTACTGTCTTAAGAGTGATGGACGAGACATTGGGGACTGTGCTGGGTGAGGGAACTCTCTGCGGGAGACAGCGGCTCCACTGGGAATTTATCTTTTGTCATACAGTCAGCACCCAAAGGGATCGACACACATTCACGCACAGTTATTAGTGGACTTTGAGCTCAACAGCCCTCACTAACACACACACACACACCTCCAATAACAGACCAACACAACCCTAAGCGGCTGCGTTATGTGTACGAGCAGCACGATGGAGTGATGGAGACCCTAATCCTCCTCTCTACATGTACTCCCCTGCTGAGGAGGCACAGCTCAGTTCTGTCACCTCGCCCTGAATTCATACTTTTTTTTTCCTGATCCTTCGTCAGGTTTGTGTTGAAATGGGAACACAAAAAAAGCACAAAGATTTTATGTGAATGGAGTTGATGAAAGCCCACTCTCCATCCATCTTGTTCTGCAGACACTCGACTCGCCCCCTTTTGGTTGCCGAGTTTAGCCCCACCTCTTACCTCCCATGTCAAACACATCTGACACCGACAGATGAAATCAATGCGCCAGCGACTAGTGTTTTGCATTTAGTGCAACTATTATCATTCGCCACATTCTATTCAGTTTGGTGTGCCATTACTTAATATATTTTTTCTTTTGGCTTTGTATTTCCCACGCAACTCTGTAAACCAAAGCATCGCTGGACACTTTTCTCCTTGTGTGTCCCCCTGGCTTTGGTCTCTGGACTCGGTGAAGCGTGGTGTGTGAGCTGTGAATTCAATTCACAAGTAAGACGCAGAGTGTTAAGCTACACACTCAGAGGAAAGGCGGCGCTGCACAGACGCTGAGTGTGTGAGAAACAGAAGTGAAGAGTATGAGCGGATGACTAATGTATAATCTGCAGAAGAGCACGTTCTAGTGGCGTGTTCAGAGCACAGCAGTGCAGGCTCAGCGGGAGCAGACTGCCTCTCAGTCTGTTGTCTGTCGCTGCCTCACCCAAGCAGCCAGGCTTTTCTCACACACTGACACACACTCACACAGGCAGGGATACGTCTCTGAGAGCAGGCTGCCTTTTCACAGCAACAACAAACACTCTCCTTGCGACATGCCGCTACATGGGAGACGCCACAAATAGCCGCCTGGATTTGAAGAAAACATGTTTTGCGGGGGGGGGGGTAGGCACAGCAGCCGTGTGGATTCTGCTGTAAGAATAACCTCTTGAGCTGTAAACTGCTTTCTTGTTTTGTTTCAAGTATGAAAAGAGACCCGTGTACTCATCATGTTCCTAAGCCTCTAATTTGTGTGCTTTGCTCTCCATAAAAAAAGGAGTTTATTAGAAGCGAACACATTGCAGGACGCTCTTGCCTCAGCTCTTTAAAGAGTCGTTTAGGATCCATTACAACGTCATCAAACCTCATTGACCTCAGGCACAGAGACGGGGTTCAGCTTCAATAGCCCCCCTCCCTCCTTCACAGTGGCTAACAATAGGACCAAATGGCTCTGGCTGCTTGCATCCACAACAACAGACCACCAACATCCACCATCCATCACAGTCAGGACGCTCCCGGTGTCCTGGACGATTTGGACGACATGACTCATGACTTCCAGCTCCACATTTGGCCACTGTATATTTTCTATTCAGTCGGGGAGAATGGCGTCGTATGCTGCTGTCACTGCGTTGCTTTGTTTTGCTGGGTATTGTTTGTCTCTTTCTGTGAGATGCTCCGGTTATTTCAGTTGGCTTTGTCATCTTTTAAATATACGTATCAGCCTCTAAAACACTTTTAACTCTTATAGTCAGGGTGCATTGATGTGTAGCCAATCAGTCAGAATAAAATAATGATTAAAAACCCAATTTATATGATATATAATCTGCATAAATTGTTTTTATTTTGAATTGTGGTGTTCATCATATTTTACACTTTCTAAATTCAGGTCCTTTTGGTCTGAATTTTAATTTTTTAATTTGTCAGTTTATCTCAATACTATCGGAGCCAGAATGTGGTTCATGATAACAAATATATTATTTTGACACCTACAATTTCCAGAAGCAGATGGGTGCTGCGTTTCATTTGTTTGGAACTATTTTCAGCTGCGGCTGAATCCACACTCGCCAGCATCCTCCCTAAAATTAGTTCCTACAGGAAACGCAGAGCCTCTGCTTTCCTAATTTCCCTCAGTGCACTGGCCCCGGACTGAGCCAATCTGCAGGACAGCTGGACCCGAGGGACCCAGCAGCCACCAGCTGACTGACCAAGCGGCTTGCTCAAAGGCACAATTAGAGGGTCTTTGTTTCACCCGGAGTGGCCCTTTGTGCCGTGATGTCGCCTGGCGTTGGAGGGGAACGTCATCAGTCAGTAGCTGAATGGTCCGAGTCAGCGGAGAGATCACACACACACAGGTTGGAGGTTTGTGACCCTATCAGTGAGGGATCTGATGGGGCCCGGAGTTGCTTCAATAGTTCGCTCTGCCTGCTGCTTGACTTTGAGAGGGTGCTAATGTCATGAGGATGATGGTGCGCCCATCGATTCCCTGCTGTCTCTTCCTTACCGAGCAGAACCAAAACCCAGGACAATTATGCACATAACTTAAATCATAGTGTTTGTGTCTTACTTGTGGAGTTAATCGATACTTAATGCAGAACCCAAACTAAAGTTTCAGGTTCTGCTGCAGTCCTGGATCGCAAACTTCAATTCGCAGAGTCTCTTTAAAATATCACTGCAATCAACACTCGTCTCTAATTCTTGGAGAAAATATGACGTGACCTTAGCCGACGCTGTTAACAAGCAAAAGACCTTCGCTTGAGCTCCATGCTGCGGTTACAGCGTCCCAACGTCAAAAATACAAGTCTGAGCAAGACATCAGACACGTAAGGTGACAGGGACGATGAGACAGACATGACAGTGTCTTTGTTATAGAGGCATGAGGTCTGTAACTGAAGACTGAAAAGTTTATTCAGTGTTTAATTTGACTACAACCGATGAAAACAGCCATCGATCATTGTTTAAAGTCTTTGATTTGACGAGTTTCATGCACGGAGCCAGTCCTGGATTATGACACGGTTGACATCATTTGAGTCCCCCACCAGGGGCTCTCAAAGTGCTCCATTAGAGTTATTGCGGGTGGGGCGTCATGCCAGCACTGGCAGCCTGTCCCTGTTACCCATAGACTCACCTGCTGGGTCTAATCTGTCCTGTTAAGATTAAGCCAAGTTAGAATTTACACGTACTTTGAGGTCTTCACGCCTCCTCAAACAGTGCACTCTGCTGAAAGTTGTTCAGAAACAACTTCACACTCTGGATATTCATACGTACGCTCCTGCTGTGCAACATCCTCATGGTGCATGTGCCACCGAAGTTTATCTCAAATGATTCCCATCCACCTGTTCGACAGCGCTGACTTCTGTCTACGAGCAGTTAGTGTTGGCATTGGGAATCAGATCAGCAATGGGAGAGACACCACAGGCCCCTAAACACAGGTCTCTAATCTTATAATTTTCTGGTGTCTGTATTATGGCTGCACACAAGACGGGCCACTCTCGATGAAGACACGCAAAACTGCCATAAACCAAAGACAGGGATTACAGTCCCTGGAAAAACGGTCATCAAAGTGGATCAAGCCCTTTGCCAAGGCGTGGATTCAAAAACCGAGCTGAGAATAGAAGACGCAGTAAATCAACTGGAATCCTTTTTATTTTCCTGCTAGCTTACTGGGGTTTGTTGTTTTGCTCAAGATGGAGGCGCAGACTTCCAAGGAAGAGGCGAGGGAGGAGTGTGTGTGGAGGCTTTGCAAGGAAGAGGAGGGGGTTGATTAGAAGAAGAAGAAAAAAGAGAGCAGGACAGTGACATTCACGCGTTACGACATGGCGACACTGACAAGGTGTCTTCCCCGCCGCTCGGCCAAGCTGTTATCACAGTCGGCGCCCGTTTCCAGGTCGCAACCCTCAGCGGCACCGGCATTATTGGGTCGCGGCTTGGTGCCACAACCCAACCCTGGCGTGGGCCGGCGATGCCATTGTCCGACAGTGAAGCGTGGCTTTGAGATACTGAACACACACACACATGCGCAGGCCCACTGATCCGCCCTGGCAACCTCCCTAGCAACCATCTGTCCTGCTCTGCCATGCTCGGGCTTGGGCACAGCTAGCGGTGGGCATGCCTTGACACGTCTGAGTTAATGGGACAAAACGGAGGCGCGCAAGAGGACAAAGGAGTCACAAATGAAAGAGCAGAGCCAACAGACAGACGCAGCCCAGAGAGAGAAATGAGTTTCAAGAGATTCTGGCTCCGGAGTCAGAAAGTAAAAGCAATCTGTCTTTGTTCTTTTAAAACACAAAGTCCGGAGTGTAATTATAGATGATGCTGTTGTGTACATAATATTCTGTTGATTTATGTGTCTATTACAGTCTAAAGATACACGGCTGTGGGACTTCACAGGACGTTTATGAATCACACAGAGACGTAAAAGATTTGGCTCCTTCTCATTGTGCAGATGTATGCAGAATAAAGAACGAACATGTCAGAAAAACAACTCTGCAAAGGCCAAAATTCATGATTGTAACCCCAAGCGGTTGTAAACGTTGACGCCCCCAGAGGTCAACGTGTGATAGCTGAACACTCGGACGAGTGATGGTTTGCTTCCTGACGCTATAGATCTGACGTTGGCGGGAGGCGGGCGAGGGTGGGTTAGGGCGTGGCAGGGGCGGGTCAGACCTGGGTGCGACGCGGTATCACAAGCAGATACATCTTCCTCTGCCAAATGCGCTGACTGCACGTCGCCTTATCAGCGCCGCGCCAAAAGGGCCTCGGAAACAGTGAGACGCTGACCTCACGTCTTTCTCTTGCCCCAAGAAGTCTCTTTTTAACATGCAAACACGGCGCCTTTGTCAGACCGTACACACAAATTAATTCAAACCCCCCACCCCCTGAGCAGCCAAAACCAAGGGCCCATCCAGCAGAGCAGAGGGGAGCTTCTGACAAGTCATGATGGAGCCTCTTTTCATTGCAACTGAATCTTGTCTGCCTGGAAAATGAGGTGGTGAGAATATTTTAACAGTTATAAACTTTGATTTGAAGATGGTGAGAAATCAAGAACTAGATTATGTTTACCCCCCAAAAAAAGAAAAATTAGGCCTTATTATTTACTTCCTGTCAGACCCCAGGTTCTGGCGACTGGGTCAGTTAAAAAGGGCAAAGGAGTGAAGGACTCTGGGATGTGATGTATGTAGCAGATGAAAATGAGGGGAGATTTCTGTGCCTACTCTCTGCTAACCCCTCCTTTCTTCTTTCTCTCTCTCTCTTTCTCTCTCTCTCTTTCACCATCTTGCATTTTCAAAGAGCAGAGAGGCCATAGCGAAAGTGAATGAACCATGACCGCAGGCAGATGCTCCCCACATCTCTCTCCCTCGCTCCCTCTCTCCTCGTGCCCTTCCCACTTTACACCCTCCATTTCCCACAACTAACTTAACACTGGTGTTCCAACGGGGCACACGGTACATTTACATCGTTTAGGGTGAGCTTGGTTTTGTTGTTTTCGAATACTTTGTAAAGTGGACTTGAATTCAAGACCTACGAGGTAAAAGTTTCTCTGTTTTCCATATTGAATTGACAATGTGTGTTCACTTCATGCCACAACAAGATTTATAAAGTTTTATATTGTTGTTGTTTATATTGTTGTTTTTAACAAAGAGTTTAGGTTTTTGTTTCTGAGCCATTTTGACTAAATGCCATTTGGTAATTTCTCCTAATTCCCTCTGGGCACTTGAAGGCCAAATGGGCACAGATGGGACATTTTCACTTTGGAACAGTTCATTCCACTGATTCCACTGACTGGACTCAAAATTATTGTTTCACACTCTGAATCCCACACTTCGTCTCATCTCAGGACACCTTGTGTAAAAAGTCGTTAAAAACCTACTTTTTAATGAATTAATACCATAAAATGTGAAAAAAACACTGTTAAAACCACCTCTTAATAATGGTATAAATACTGTTGACATTTACTGTTGAATCCCTGTGTGGGTAAACATAAAATACTTTCAACTAAGAATTCAACTTAATGGTCCAACAACAGATTTTTAACATAGTAGTGCTCAGCTTTTTTACAGCGATAATAATTGGATTATGTTTTGTGGTGCACACTAAGTAAGCTCTGAAAATGAGTAGTTAAAAGCAATTACTTTTTCGTATTAGTTTTAGTATTACTGTTTTCTAGAATTTAAGCACTTTTCATCATCATATATTCCACAAGTACAAATCCATGTGGGGATACTTGAACGTTGTGTTCAGTGTGTTTGTGTTTTGACCATGACCACATTCCTGATAGTGGGAATCGGGCCAATGACTGGCAGGCGATGAGGCAGTGAAGCGACCCAAAATTCACTCTGCTCCCAGTCTGTGGCCTCGTTCCCACTGCAGAGACAACAACACAGCCCCCTAAACCTGTGGTGAATGATTATTAGATTTAACAACAGGTACAATATTTTTGTTGTATTTGTGCTCTATTGTCCAGATTTGCAAGCAGTTTAAATAAATCAATTAGCAGAGAGATCAATTCAATTAGTCAGTTAATTAATCTACAACAACAACAACAACAGCGACAACTTCCCATCGAAGAAACAACCTAAAAACCTTAGTAATTAGTAAAATCAAGATTAATTTTCTGTTGATCAACCAAACTCGTGGCAGCTCGAATTTCTTTTCTGTATTTTAGAAGACTTAATCATACAAAATAATACTTTTTAGCCCCTGTAGAGTCCTATTAAATCTGATTAAGTCTATTCATAAATTTAACGGAAAACTCTATGCCATGAAATTTCTCTCTGCTGTTCCACATAAAGAATCACCTAACACACTCGATAATTCACTGTATCTCTCTCTCTCTCTCTCTCTCGCACACGCACACACACGCACACACACACACACACAGGTGAGGAGGACATGATATGCTACAATCCCTCCTTAGAAAAAAAAAAATATCGGCCACCAAATAATTCTGTAAATTGAAACTACTCTATTGCTCTGAGTATCAGCCTTGATGTGTATGGCATGTTATTGCTCCAGACAACTTTTCTGTGTGGAGATGGAGAGCAGGCTCCTTCCTCTCTCTCTCAGAAGAGGATACCGTGACAAAAAAAAAAGGTACGGCAGA